>CM055123.1:230451401-231077512 GCA_029206835.1 Rana muscosa | reverse complement strand
ATGCTGTAGGACACCTACTTACTTTGCCTGCTCTCATTTATCTTGAAGAGAAATTCCAGCCAAAGATAACACAATAAATGTTGAATTGCCCATTAAAAATCCAAAGATTTCCCCTGCAGTACTTTTTTCTGCCTCTAGATGTCCTTAGTCAAATGACCAGCAATATTCAACCCATTTCTTTTGAGCCCAGGTCATCCTGGACCTGCCTGTGACTGGACAGTGATAGAGGATGCAGTACAGTGACAAGCTCATCCCTGCATCACCCTTCTTTCTCCTCCTATCAGCATGCTCTTTGTGCCGCTTCCTCCTCTCACCCTCCACGGCTGTCCTGAGATTGCAAGAGGCTGATGCCAGGTACGCTGCTTACAGTTAGCCCAGGATGGCACAGGTCATCCTGGATCCGCTCCCAGCCTGTGATTGGATGGTAAAAGACAAAGCAGTACAACAGTGAGCTCATCTCTCTGTCGCTCTGCTCTCTCCTATCGACATGCTTCTTGTCGGCACATTAACTAATGGGCTCCTTGTGCTGTTTCTTTCTCTCACATGCTAGCCCTGTTGTACCAGAACTGCAAGAGGCTTATTCCTGATCACATTTGGATACTTTTCATGCTTTTATTTAAAAAAAATGCATTTAATGATGTATTAATGATAACAGAGCAGCATTATTTTGTTTTGTTTTTTACATCTTTGAAATCTGTTACAGAAAAAACATTATCAGTGCCTAGTCATTCTTACAGTAATGAATATTTTCTGGCTGGTGGTATGGCAAACAGATGGTGACAACAGTAAGACAATCATGTCTATCGTACCTTGGTATTATTCCCAACCCACCAAAAATAAGTGAGCGTTCCTGAATGCAACGGCCAAACCACAGCGCTGATGTTGACCTCTTTGTTTCGAATGGCAACAAATGGCACTCTTAGATGAACATGTTCCACGGGACCTGGAGGTGGAAATAATGAGAAGCCAGTAAGACAACAGAATACAATCTGTACACTAAAGAAACACTATACATGAAAATGTAGGCATCATGTCTATCTCTTGTGACCTAAAGTATGGGGACTCTCCTCCAAATGATTGAGGTGTCTCCAGTAAAGGGTACTGGTAATGCTAAAGAATACAAAAACATTGTAGACAGTTGTGTTCTTCTAATCTTGTGGCAAAATTCTGGAGGAGACCATTTTCCACTATGATTGTGCCCCTATGCACAAAGCCAGCTCCATATAGACATGGATTGGCCAGTTTGGTGTGGAGGAACTTGAGTGGCGTGGACCTCAACCCTACTGAACACCTTTTTCTTTATACTTAACACCTTTGGGATGAACTGAAAACCCAATTATAAGTCAGGCCTTACCTGTACGTCAGTCCGTGCAAGGAGTACTCAATGTCCGCCGGCGACCCATGATCACTGTGTACAGAGGCAGAACGGGGAACTGCTTATGTAAACAATGCGATTCCCCACTCTGCCTAATGACATGTCAGAGATCTTCTGTTCCCAGTGATTGGGAACAGTGATCTCTGTCATGTCCCAGTGAGCCCATCCCCCCTACAGTTAGAATTCACCCAGGAAACCTTCCCTGCCACTGTCCTTTTTACATTGATCAGTGCATTTTTAAAGCACTGATCAATGTGATAATGTCACTGGTCCCCAAAAAGTATCATTTGGGGTCAGACTTTTCCACTGCAATGTTGCAGTCCCGCTAAAAATCGCAGATCGCCGCCATAACCAGTAAAAACAATAAAAAACTATAAAAGTCCCTAAATCTATCCCGTAGTTTGTAGATGCGATAACTTTTGTGCAAACCAACCAATATACTCCTTTTGTGATATAGAAGAATATATATCGGCCTAAACTGATGAATAAATATTTTTTTTTAATTTTTTTTTGGGATATGTATTATAGCAGAAAGTAAAAAAATATGTTTGTTTTTTTAAAATTGTCAGCCTTTTTTTGTTTATAGAGCAAAAAAAAATTAAAAAAACGCAGAGGTGATCATACACCTCTAAAAGAAAGCTCTATTTGTGGGTAAAAAAGGACGTACATTTTGTTTGTGTACACTACAACGTCGCACGACCGCACAATTGTCAGTTAAAGCGGTGCAGTGCCGTATTGGAAAAAATGGCCTGGTCATTAAGGGGGCAAATCCTTCTGGGGCTGAAGTGGTTAAGATCCTGGCTACTGGGCTTGACGCACATTTGGTGGGCGGGCAGTGTAGGGACAGATAACCTGTCTGGTAGGGACAGTAATTAGCGGCAGGGAGAACTTCCAGATGAATAGGGAAGGATAGGGACATGCCATCCTTTCTGGGAATCTCCTGCTCCGCACTGCTGGTAAATACTGTAAGTGTTCCCGGTCAGGTGCCCTCTCGCCGGGTTTGTTGTGAATTGTTGCAATCGTACGTGTTTACTGCCGCCGCACCACGCTGCACCTCCCCACACTCACCATATACAAGCCTCTGCCAGCACCTTTAAAATCTGCTAATAAAATGAGACAAGCCTTCGGAAATTAGCTCGCTCTCTCCCACTAACGGCTCCTTTTGTTACTTAATGGAGCAAGGTGAAGCCAAGAGCGGTAAAGGCTTTAATAACAGGTAGTTAAACAAAGACATGATTGATTTGTGGAGGAATTATGAGCGTGATAAAGTTTCAGGGCACATTTCACCCATCACTTGGAGAGCTCTGCGTTATAAAGTGCAACGGTAACCCTGTCTTTATGTGCATTAACTTGTACACACAATTCCGTATGGGCGATCCCAGGAACGCTGCAATCATTTTAATGCGGTAGCAGCAAAGTCATGATGATAGAGAGCGCCAATGGGACACATCAACCAGCACCAACACGTTTTATGAGGCTGAAAGTATTATTTTTTTTTTTACATTCATTGAACACAAAAAAAGGTTACAGGAGTACTACAGTATTGTTCACGTAAACGTAGCGTGAGCCTCGGCAAAGCAAGCTGAATCGTGGTAAAAAAGGCAAAAGAGGAGGTTATCCTCAATCAAATCCACATGGCAGAAGAATCACTAGATCCAGCTGAAGTTTTGTGCAAATCTTGAATTTTTCTGCAAGCTCCCCCTCTCCCAGCTTGGCTCCACTTCTCTCTTTTGGCCCTTTAAAGCTGAACTCCGGGATAAACAAATATTGTCTAAATCCATTCGTCATGTGTGTTCTTCCTTGAATCTTGGTGTGATTTTGTGTATTTCTTCCAGATCTGTGCAGTAATCCAGTGTAAAGCCTAGTACATACGGCCGAGAATCTCGTCAGGAAAAAACACGTTGTTTTTCCTGACGAGATTCTTGACAAGAATCTTGTCCCGGCCGAGTGTACACGAGCTCGATTCAAAAGAACCTCCGTTCTTTTAAATGGAACGAACGCGGTGACGTCATCGACTACGCCGAGCGTGCGCTCGTCACATTCAATGCCGCCGCCGCCATCTTGCTACACCCTACCTATGCCTAGGAAGCTACCGCGCATGCGTCAAAGTCATTTCGAGCATGCGTGGGTTTCCACGGCGACAGGTAAGTGTACACACTCTCGGGTTTCTCGTCGGGAAACAGGCCGACGAGAATCTCAACGAGAAAATAGAGAGCAGGTTCTCTATTTTTCTCGTTGAGATTCTGGCCAGTTTTCTTGACGAGAAACCTGAAAGCCTCGTACACACGCACGGTTTTCTCGGCAAGAAAGCTCTCCCGGCAGTTTTCTTGTCGTTTATTGACGAGAAAACCGGCCGTGTGTACGAGGCTTGAGACTTTTCCTGTAATAAAGACCTCTTATGCCGCGTACACACGACCATTTTTAATGTCATTGAAAAAAAAAAAGTTTTTCTCAACGTGATTCCTCTCAAGCCTGCCTTGCCTACACACTATCGTGAAAAAAAATGCTCGAGCAAAGCGCGGTGACGTAAGAAACGTACGACGGCACTATAAAGGGGAAGTTCCATTCAGATGGCGCCACCCTTTGGGCTACTTTTGCTGATCCTTGTGTTAGTAAAGTTTGGTGAGAGACGATTCACGCTTTTCAGCCTCGTGCTCTTCAGTCCGTTACAGAGTGACGAATGTGCTATCTCCATTCTGAACGCTAGTTTTACCAGAACGAGCGCTCCCATCTAATCACTTGCTTCTGAGCATGCGCATTTTTTTCACGTCGTTAAAGCCTACACACGGCCGTTTTTCACGACTAAAAAAAAAGATGGCATTTTTCTCATCATGAAAAACGGTCGTGTGTACGCGGCATTACTGCTGCTCTCTCTCCTTGTGCAGGGAGACTGGTCTTGTCTCCGCCTCCTCCTGTAGGTTTCAGTAGTAGGTGGAGCTTGCTGGGTCCCTCCCACAGCTTTGTTTGGGCTACACATATACAGCACACTGCTGATGTCATTGCAACATTTACAAGGTAATATCTTGGTTTATAAAGTTATTTGTTGGGCACAAAATTGATTTGTATCCTTTGGAATATATCGGAATGGATATTTTTGTGCCTGGAGTTCAGCTTTAATTAAAATGTATCTACAGCTAAAAGTGTTTTTTTGTTTTGGTAAAGAGAAGGAAAGGATTAAAACCACTGTTGGCTTTTTTACCGCCTTTGTCCCATTTATAAGATCTACCTTCACTTCTTGTCATTTAGATAGACACAACAGAATGAAATCTCTCCAGACTGCGGTAAATCCCCTCATAGACAGTTGTCACTGGAACATGTGTCCCCAATGGAACATTTCCACTCTATTCCTGTTTTGGGGACAACTCCAAAATTTTTATTTCCCTTCCATTTCTATCCAGTCTAAAGCACACTAAAGCTGGCTATACACAAAGTTTTTAAAATATTAGGCCCTGGTTCACACTATGAATCGCACAGGCATGTTCAAAAGTAGTGCATGCACTACTTTTGGAAATGCAGTGCAACCGGATCCAGTACCATGGGAGTACCATGCAGGCAAACTCACTACCTTTGTGACCTGTGTTTGGGGTGTCATTAGGTTATCATTGACACCCGCTGCAGATCGCAACTGCAGTGTGTTTTGAAGGTGGTGCAGGAAACACGCACGGATCATCGGTGTCCCGAACCACATTCTAGTGTAAACCTAGCCTAACACACACTGATAGGGGAATCTGCATTAAATCAATCCCACACACACACATACTCAATATACTATATTTTATATATATATATCATATTACCAAAAGTATTGGTACACCTGCCTTTACACGCACATGAACTTTAATGGCATCCCAGTCTGAGGCTGGGTTCACACTTGTGCGTTGCGTTTTTGAGCTTGGAGTCTTTGCCAAGTTCGCAATCAGTCGTTCAGCGGTTCCTTTGCGTTTTTAGCTGCGGACTTGCCGACCTGGGAGAGGAGAGGGAAGTCTCGCCACTGTTATCATGAGGGGGAACTCCACGCCAATTTTTAAATAAAAAACCGGCATGGGTTCCCCTCCAGGAGGATACAAGGCCCTTAGGTCTGGTGTGGACTTTAACAAAAACCCCTAAGACATAAAAAAATGGCGTGGGGGTCCCCCCAAAATCCATAGCAGACCCTTATCCGAGCACGCAGCCCGACGAGCGAGCGCCCCCCCTCCTGAACCGTACCAGGCCGCATGCCCTCAATATGGGGGGGGTGGGTGCTTTGGGGCAGCGTGCGCCCTGCGGCCCCCCCCACCCCAAAGCACCCTGCCCCCATGTTGATGAGGACAGGGCCTCTTCCCGACAACCCTGGCCGTTGGTTGTCGGGGTATGCGGGCGGGGGGCTTATCGGAATCCGGGAGCCCCCTTTAATAAGGGGGCCCCCAGATCCCGGCCCCCCACCCTATGTGAATGAGTATGGGGTACATCATACCCCTACCCATTCACCTGGTGGAAAAAAAATTCAATAAAAACACTACACAGGTTTTTAAAGTAATTTATTAGGCAGCTCCGGGGGTCTTCTTCCAACTTCGGGGGTCTTCTTCCAACTTTGGGGGTCTCTTCAGACTTCGGGGGTCATCTCCGCGCTCTCTGGTTCTTCTCTTGCTCTCTGGTTATTTCTTCCTTCTGCCGGGCCTCCGCTATCTTCTTCCCGCCCCCAAATGACGTCACAGTCCCATCATTCCCCGGGACTGTCACGTCATATGGGGGCGGGGTCACCGGGTGGCATGACCACGCCCATGCCTATATAAGTGAATGCGCTCCGCACACACGGCATTACAGCAACGAGTCAACATCTCCAGGAGAGAAGAGGGAAGAAGGCGACGAAGAAGACCAGGTCCCCGCTAGCAAAAGAGCTGGAAGAAGATAGCGGAGGCCCAGCAGAAGAAAGAAAGAACCAGAGAGCGGGAGAAGAACCGGAGAGTGCGGAGACGACACCGGAGACCCCCGAAGTCGGAAGAGACACCCGAAGTCGGAAGAAGACCCCCGAAGTCTGAAGAAGACCCCCGGAGCTGCCTAATAAATTACTTTAAAAACCTGTGTAGTGTTTGTATTGACATTTTTTTTCCACCAGGTGAATGGGTAGGGGTACGATATACCCTGCCCCAAAGTACCCACCCCCCATGTTGAGGGCATGCGGCCTGGTACGGTTCAGGAGGGGGGGGCGCTCGCTTGTCCCCACCCCCTTTTCTGACCGGCCGGGCTGCGTGCTCGGATAAGGGTCTGCTATGGATTTTGGGGGAACCCCCACGCCGTTTTTTTCAGCGTAGGGTTTCCTGTTGAAGTCCATACCAGACCTAAGGGCCTGGTATGCTCCTGGAGGGGAACCCACGCCATTTTTTTATTTAAAATTTGGCGTGGAGTTCCCCCTCAAGATCCCTGTTCAGAACGCAACACATGTGTGAATCAGATGCGTGGCCATAGAACATAATGGGCCTGAATTCGCATCGCACATATGTGAACCAGCCTCATTGAAATCAATGTATTTTATAATGTTATGCGAATTGGATGCAGTGTAATCCGCAACCAATTCGCATAGGTGTGAACCCGGCCTTAGTCTGTAGGGTTCAATATTGAGTTGGCCCACCCTTTGCAGCTATAACAGCTTTAATTCTTCTGGGAAGGCAGACCACAAGGTTTAGGAGTGTGTCTATGGGAATGTTTGACCATTCTTCCAGAAGCGCATTAGTGAGCTCAGGCACTGATGTTGGACGAGAAGGTCTGGCTCGCAGTCTCCGCTCCGCTCGAATCCATCCCAAAGGTGTTCTACCGGGTTGAGGTCAGTCAAGTTCCCGCAACCCAAACTTGCACACTCATGTCTTTATGGACTAGTCCAAATCATTTGGTGATGGGGGATTATAGTGTGGGGTTGTTTTTCAGGGGTTGGGCTGGGCCCCTTGGTTCTGAAGGGAACTCTTAAGGCATCAGCATACCAAGACATTTTGGACAATTTAATGCTCCCAGTTTTGTGGGAACAGTTTGGGGATGGCCCCTTCCTGTTCCAACATGACTGCGCACCAGTGCACAAACAAGGTTCATAAAGACATGAATGAGCTAGTTTGGGATGGAGGAACTTGACTAGCCTGCACAGAGTGCTGACCTCAACCTGATAAAACACCTTTGGGATGAATTACAGCGGAGACTGCGAGCCAGGCCTTCTCATCCAACATCAGTGCCTGACCTTAAAAAAGCGCTTCTGGAAGAATGGTCAAACATTCCCATAGACACACTCCTAAACCTTGTGGACAGCCTTCCCAGAAGAGTTGAAGTTGTTATAGCTGCAAAGGGTGGACCACCTGAATATTGAACCCTACGGACTAAGACTGGGATGCCATTAAAGTTTATGTGTGTGTAAAGGCAGGTGTCCCAATACTTTTGGTAATATAACGTGTAAAAACTATAAGCCAAGAGATCTGTACTCACAAGTCACATGGAGATAGAGCAATGCACTATCGATGCCGACGTTGTTCTCCGCGTATGCCACGACTTGGTATATCCCAGCACTCTTATACACGTGTCTTATCCCATCTTCAATCTTGCTAAAATTAGCGTAGGACACAGCGCTGCCGTCCCCAAAGTCCAGCTGAATATTTATCTTTTGGAGATCACCCTGGAATTATTAATAATATTACAGGATTATATAGCATCAAAAGTTTGCACAAAACTTTACAATACAAAGGGAGACAGTTACAATACAATTCAATACAAGAGGGCTAGGAGAGCCCTGCTCGTGAGAGCTTACAATCTAAAGTGAAGGGTCAAGTGATACAAGGCAATAACTATGTTGTTTGAGACAGTAAAGTAATATTTAGTTGCTAGCTAGAGGTGGAATAAATTTCCCCAAACAGATGAGTTTTCAGGGATCACCTAAAAGAAGACAGAGAAGGAGATAGCAGACACGTTAGGGTGGGGAGTTTCAGCGGTTGGGAGAGGCTCTGGAGAAGTCCTGGAGGTAAGCATGGGAGGGGCTGATAAGAGAGTTAGAGAGAAGAACTGAACTAAAGCTTAGGCAGTACTGAGTTTGCCCCAAACCCATGGGAAATTTGTCACATGATGGCAGCCCCCCCCCCCCCCCCAGTCAGCTGTGGTTTGGAATTCCCTAGCTTGCAGATGTACATAACAAAGGAGAGACAATGCAGGTGACATGCTTGACCTAATATGGGCTCATGGTCATATTTGAACTATGACATTGACCTATAGATATGGTCTGGGGTGCAGCGAAACACGGCTCAACTTTCCATTTCTACTGCCCCTTTGGCGGGTGTGTAAACACGGCCTAATTGCACCCTTAATAAATTAGACAACTGCCACATTACCCAACCTGCAGTCACATGTAACAAAAGACACCATGATGGTGACATCATTGATCGAATATGGTCATGTGGTCGTATTTGGACAATGTCATTGGCCTGTATTCAAAGTTGGGGGGGGGGAGTAAAACTGAAACTTCCCTTTTTTTACTGGCACTTAGCCGCATGTGTGGCCCAAACAAGGCCTTAATATCACAGGATTTATACAGCAGCAACAGTTTGTGCAGCACAGAGATGAGTTTTCACGGATCGCCTAAAGGGGGACAAAGTAGAAGATAGCCAGACAGGTTGGGTATGGACTTCCAGAGGAAAGGTAAAGGTTCTGGAGATGTCCTGGTGGTAACCATGGGCGCAGAGGGGGAGGGAGCTAAAGCTCAAGAGGTCTTAGGAGGAACAGAGAGGACAGTTTGGTTGTTATTTTTTGAGACGGTTGAGTGATGAAGAAGAGTGGTGGATGGTTTTCCTAATATTCTGATTTTCATTGGTGGAGCAATTGGATGCCATTGGAGAAATTGGCAGAGAGGGCTAGAAGCCACCCCTCACTGCCAATCTATGCTGAAATGTGTTTTTATATGACAACACTTATTTTTCTCATCAATTGGATAGGGAATAAAGTGGTTAACATCTTGGAAAACAGGGGAGAGCAATTTTTCCCTGCAAATATACCATAGTTTAGTATCTACAAACTGCTGCCCAGGGGCTAGATGTGGACCTTTGCTTGCTTTTATCTGGCCCTTGGGGCACTTTTCCTTCCACCGATACCAAACCCTATTCCTTCCACTGACACCAACAACTGGGCACGATTCCTGTCTCTGATACCAAAAATAAGGCACCATTTCTTCCACTGACATCAACTACAGGACAATATTCTTCCCACTGAAACCATTAATGGGGCACTATTCATCTCACTGACATCAACTACAGGGCACTATTCTACCCACTGACACCATCGATGGGGCACAATTCCTACCTCTGACACCAATGATGGGGAAATATTCCTCCCCCATATACCAATGATGGCACACTATTCATCCTCATAATACCAATGATGGGGCATTGTTTACTCCTAATGACTCCAAGGCATTTTATACTCTCACTAGCCACAGTCCAGCCCCCTCAATGTTTGAAGGACGATAAACTGGCCCTTTGTTTAAAAAGTTTGGAGACCGACCCCTACCATAGTTGCTTCACTGGGGATTTACTTATTGACACTTTAGCTAACTGGTATAAATATTAATGTGGTCCAGACAGTTTGTCTGTCGTGGGTGTTGGTGACAACAGAAGCAGAGAAGATGGTTTGGTTAATATTTTGAGATGAGGTTGGTGATGAAGATTTTGGAGTAGTGGATGGTTTTGTTAATATTTTTCATTTGTATGGTAGATCTACTAAAAACCAGTGTAGGCATTAGCAGGGAGGGATGGTAGGCCTCTCTCTACCAGTCTATGCTTCATATGCAATTTGCATATGGGAAAAACTTCCTTTTCTCTGTTAACTGGAATATGGGAGAACGTGGTTGACATCCAAGAGAACTTGGGGACTTTTTTTTTCCCCTGGAAACATACGGTACCATAGTTGCTTCATTGGGGATTTAGTTATGGATGATTTACCTGTAATATATGAACGTAATCCAGACATGTTTGTTTGTCATGGATGTTGGTGACAACATTGTTATTCGTATGAACTGCATTTGGACCCAAGGTAATTATTTGATTAGCCATTTTTTAAGCCCAGAGAAGTCCTGGGGCAAGCATGAGAGAAGATGAGGAGAGAGCAAAGAGATAATTTTAGAGATCACCAAAAGGAGGACAGAGTAGGAGATAGCTAGGGGGGTTGGGTAGGGCATTCCAGAGGAAGGGTAAGGAGTCTTGAAGTCCTGGAGGTGAGCATGGGGGGAATAAGGAAAGAGCAAAGAGATGGGTTTTCAAGAATTACCAAAAGGATACCTGATCCGAGCTTATGGGCAACAAGGGGCATTAAGGTACTCGACCATATATGTGATGATGGGGCTATCCTGCCCTTTAACACTCTCAAACAGAACCACGACTTACCCAATTGTTACTTCTTTAGATATCTGCAGCTTAGGCAAGCCTTCTCTTCCCAATTTGGGTCTTAACCATTATTACTCCTTCACTCCACTCTAAAATCCCTCCTCCGGAATGACGAGTTGGTAAAACCCCTATCCACCATATATAAGGCACTACTACCATCAATGCATTTTGGGCTTGAAACTCTCCAAGCTAAATGGAGGATGGACTTTCCTGAACTAGACACAGAGGATTGGGAGGATATTTGGGAAAACCCTTTTCTCCAATTAGTGGCAGTTAAGGATCGCTTAATTCAATTCAGGAATCTACACTGGGTGTATTTAACGCCGCAACGGCTGAACAAAAATTATCCTGGAGCCTATCCTAGCTGTTGGAAATGTGGTAATATAGAGGCCGGTTTCTGTCATATGTTGTGGTCCTGTCCCAAAGTGCACTCTTTCTGGGTAGAGGTGACGCAATTTATAGCCTCGCTGGTAACAATCCCAATCCCGCTGACTGTACCAGTCTGCTTGCCTGGCCTGGTGGGCTCTTTAGCGCACCGAACAGCAACTAAGACCCTCATAGGACTTTTGCTCTTTTACGCCCGTAAAGCAATATTGCTAAAATGGAAACAATCAGATGCGCCCTCTCTGAACTCTTGAAAAGCCCTGGTCAATTCTACAATACCATTATATAAAGCCACATATCAATCCTGTGGGTGTATTGCTAAATTTGGCAAAGTGTGGAAACTATGGCTTGACTTTGCCTCCACTAATGCTGCTCAAGAATAGACAGTTTGTCTAATACGCATTAAAGGGACACTAAAGGTACGCGTTTCTTCACCTTAATGCATCCTATGCATTAAGGTGAAAAAACATCTGACAATACCAGCCCCCCCCCCCCGTTTTACTTATCTGAGCCTGTTCACCTGTTGCGCTCGCCCCCCGACGTCCTCTTCGCCGCTCAGCCTGGTCGTTGATTGGCTAGAGTGGATGGATTGAAAGCAGCGCAGCCATTGGTTCGCACTCCTGTCAATCACATCCAATGACGCGGCGCGGGCCGAGTGATACAGTGAGTGGCTATGGCCGCCGGCTGTATCACAGGAGCGCGCCCGCAAGAACTCACCACTATGCAAACTCACTCGCATGAAGGTGTTCAGTTCTTGCGGGCAGGAGCCGAGACAGCTGTCGAGGGACCCCAGAAGACCAGGTTCGGGGCCACTCCGTGCAAAACAAGCTGCACAGTGGAGGTAAGTATAACATGTTTGTTATTTAAAAAAAAAAAAAAATTCTCTTTACAACCCCTTTAACAACTACTTCCGTGCTAACACCTGCTAAGACCCTCCTGAGACCCCTATAGTTGAACACTATTCTAGGCCTAGTACCAGAGTTCCCTCTTGGAAACCTCACCTCTATTGAAGACGAGTAGCACATTCTCCTTTCATAATTTCTCCAAATGGAGTGGCTGAGCAGTGATGTTTTATTGTTTGTATCTTTGTTTTTTTTTTTGTTTTTTTTGTTTGTTTTTCTGTTGCTAATAGCACCGTTTAGGCAGATAACCTGTTGATAGGTACCGATTTACGTGGTACTTTTTTGAGCCGGGGAATGCCCCAAGGCTCTGTTTTTGTAAATCTATTAAAAATCAATAAAGAGAATAATAAAAAAAAAGAATTACCTAAAGGAGCACGGAGTAAGAGATAGCTGAAGGACAGTGTGGGCAGGAAGCTCCAGAGGAAATGTAAAGACTCTGGGGGAGTCATAGAGGTGAGTATGGCGGGAGATGAGGAGGGAGCTAGAGAGAAGGAGGTCTTTGGAGTAGTGGAGAGGATGGTGGGGTTGGTGATGTACTTTGGGGCAGAGTAGTAGGTGGCTTTGTTAATATTTTGAATTTTATTGATGGGCAATTGGAGGCCAGTGGAAGGATTGACAGAGAGGGGTTATAAACACAGCAGTCTGCTAATCTATGCTGGAAAGAGTTTATATATAAAAAATAAAAAAAACTGTTTCTCTGTCAATTGGAATATAAGATTGTGGTTGATATGTAGGAGAACTTGGAGACTATAGCGGCTATAGCGATGAATAGATCAACTTCAGTATAACCAGCTGTGACAGCAGGAAGGTAAAGTCACCTAGTTGCATCCAGGGGGGTAGGTATATTTCTCCCAGATTCAGGCTTTATGCCGACTTATACAACTAGGGAGAGAGTTGATGAAGCCCAGCTGAGGCTAGTGGGCTCATGGATGATTCATACCTCTAGGGAGAGTGCTGGGCGTCGTGCAGGCAGGGAGTTGATGAGACCAGCTGAAGCTTGTCAGCTCGTTTAAGGCCTCTATAAAAACTCCCAGCTTCATTAGGTGTTTGCTCATGCCTGGAACCAGACCTGTGTGGACTGTCTAGGGAGAGTGAACCCCTGTGCGGTGAGACAAAGCCTGTGTGGCTATTTGTTTGGACATTTACTAAACCAGGGACTTAGGGACTAGGACAGCACCAGGCTGATCCCAGTTGTTAGTTAGGGAAACCTGCATGTTTAGTCAGAGGTCAAGCTGACCAGGATTTATTTTGTTTATGTTTCTTTTTGCTTTGCTGTGTTTTTGTCACTGTAAATAGAGAAATAAACCGCACCTTTTGATCTTGAAAACCACAACCTCCGTCTGCTGGGCCTGTTTTTGTGTGGGGAGCCCATCCAGGGGGTCACACACACCCGCTACCGAGCTAACCCCCTCACAGTTGGTGGAGAACCAGTGGCAGTTTTTTTTTTAAGCCAGCATGGAGGAGATACTGAAACAGCTGGCTCTAGCAAATGCCAATCAACAGCAGACAAATGCAGGTTTGCAAAAGAGCCTTGCAGCTCAACAACAGAGCTTCGCAGCCCAGCAACAAGCCCAGCAGCAATCTGAGGCCCGCTTCATAGACCTGTTGCAGAAGCAAGAGCAGAGACTACAACAACAGATGGAAGCAGTAATGCAGCAACGTCCGCAGACCAGTGAGGAAAGCCGTCCCACTAATACCGCGTCCTTTGGGGTGAGTCGTTTATTGACAAAAATGACTGGAGAGGATGATCCAGAGGTATTTTTGACCACATTTGAAAGGACTGCTGAAAGAGAAAAGTGGCCTGAGGAGCAGTGGGCTGGACTGGTGGCTCCTCTGTTAACTGGTGAATCGCAGAAAGCTTACTATGACCTAGAGCCTGACCAAGCAAAAGACTATGGGATGCTAAAAGCTGAAATATTGGCAAGGCTGGGTGTCACCCTGGCTGTCCGGGCTCAGCGTGTGCATAACTGGACTTTCCAGCTTGGAAAACCCCCCAGGTCTCAAATGTATGATCTCATTCACCTGAGCAGGAAGTGGCTACAGCCAGAGACTTTGTCCGCACCGGAGATTGTGGAACGTGCTGTGATGGATCGTTTCTTGAGAGCTCTTCCTACCGCCATTCAAAAGTGGGTAAGCCATGGAGACCCAGAAACGGCCGGTAAACTTGTGGATCGTGTAGAGAGATACTTGGCTGCAGAGAACCTGACGGCCTCTTCCAGAGACTCTCGGACTTTCCACCCTAAGACCAGACCATCCCCAGGGGCGGATAAGATGATTCCAAGGGGTGAGGGTGGAGAGAGTGAGAGGGTGGGAGCTCTGCCCAGGGTTTGGCGAGAACAGCCTGGGAAGTCGGGGGCTCAAGAGGCAGCCAAAAGGATTGTTTGCTACCGCTGCCGGCAAGCGGGACATATTGCAGCAAATTGCCCAGTTGTGGAGGAACCCATGCAATGTGACTTTCTGACGGACAGACGTCAGTCGCTGTGTGCGACAGTCGCATGCACTGCCATTCGGGGAACTGAGAAACATTTATGCAAAATGTGTATTAATGGTAGAAATGTTGTGGTATTACTGGATTCAGGTAGCCTTGTGACCCTGATAAAGGCTGAATTAGTTAAAACAGAGGTCTCTGGGAATAGCAAGGTAGCTGTTATTTGTGTGCATGGGGACACCCGAGAGTATCCAGTGACTACAGTGTGTTTCAAGACCCCCAAAGGTACCCTCTCTCATCCAGTGGGGTTAGTATCTCAATTACCGCATGATGCCATTGTGGGAAGGGATTTTCCGAAGTTCTGGGAACTGTGGGATGATCCTGAGCCCCCCACTGGTGCCCCTATGTACCAGGAAGGCGATAGCCAGAACTCCTCTGAGAGTGGTGAGGACTCTCCAGAATTTCCCTTGTCAGTATTGGCAGGCGAGACTCAAGAAACTGGAGAGGAGCCCACCTCCTCAGACGAAAACCTACCGTCTGTGGAGTTTTCTGATCTTGAGGTTCACAGGGAAAATTTTGCCACAGAACAGTTAAAAGACCCCGCCCTAATAAAGGCACGGGAAAACGTAGTGGAAATAGATGGCGAGTTAGTGAACCCAGATAATACCTGCACTTACCCATACTTCAGCGTAGAGAAGGACCTACTGTATCGGGTGGCAAAAAGGGCAGAAGAAACCGTTGAGCAGCTTGTGGTGCCCAAACCTTACAGGAAGTTGGTGTTGGAGTTGGCCCATGGGCACATTCTTGGAGGTCATCTGGGGACAGAGAAAACCCGAGAGAGGGTATTACAGAGATTCTATTGGCCTGGGGTGATGAAGGACATAGAAAATTATTGTTCCTCCTGCCCTGTGTGTCAGAGGTCGGCCCCGATGCCACATTTCCGTAGCCCGCTGGTCCCTCTACCCATCATTGAGGTCCCGTTTGAGAGGATCGCAATGGATTTGGTAGGTCCTATAATCAAGTCCGCTAGGGGGCACCAGTACATATTAGTTATAATGGACTATGCCACCCGTTATCCAGAAGCGATCCCTCTCCGAAATACCTCGGCCAAAACCATAGCCAAAGAGCTATCTCTTGTTTTTAGCCGGGTGGGTATTTGTAAAGAACTGCTTACGGACCAAGGTACACCCTTTATGTCCCGGGTTATGAAAGAGCTGTGTAAATTGTTCAAAGTGACGCAATTGCGTACGTCTGTGTATCACCCCCAAACCGATGGGCTGGTTGAAAGATTCAACAAAACCCTAAAACAAATGTTGAAGAAAGTGGTGGATAGAGATGGAAAGGATTGGGACTGTCTACTTCCTTATTTGATGTTTGCTATTAGGGAGGTGCCCCAATCCTCTACGGGATTCTCCCCCTTTGAGTTACTGTATGGGAGACACCCAAGAGGGCGGTTGGATATTGCCAAGGAAACTTGGGAAAGTGAGAGTTCTCCCCACAGGAGTGTGATTGAGCATGTCGCCCTGATGCAAGATCGAATTGCACAGGTAATGCCCATCGTGAAGGAACATTTGGCCCAAGCGCAGTTGGCACAGCAGAGAGTGTACAACCGTGGAGCCAAGACCCGTACCTTTTCCCCGGGGGATAGGATATTGGTACTTGTCCCTACGGTTGAAAGTAAATTCCTTGCCAAATGGCAAGGCCCCTACGAGATAATGGAAAAAGTGAGCGAAGTGAATTACAAGGTCAGACAACCAGGAAGGCGAAAGCCCGAACAGATCTATCACGTTAATCTGTTGAAAGCCTGGAGGGATAGAGAGTCCCTAGTCGCAGAAACTTGGTCACCAGCTCAAACTGGTTGCGTGATTCCGGAGGTTGGAATAGCAGCCACCTTGTCACAACCCCAACAACAGGAGGTTAAGGAGTTTGTGCTTCGCAACAAGGAGGTGTTCTCTGAGCTGCCGGGACAAACATCTGGGGTAGAGCATGATATTATTACCCCGCCCGGTGAAAGGGTGAAGTTAAAACCCTATCGGATCCCAGAGGCCCGACGGGAGGCAATACGGGAGGAAGTACAGAAAATGCTGAACTTAGGGGTGATAGAGGAGTCCCAAAGTGATTGGTCTAGTCCCATTGTGTTGGTGCCTAAACCGGATGGGAGCTGGCGATTTTGTAACGATTTTCGTCAGTTGAACAAAGTTACAAAATTTGACACCTACCCCATGCCACGTATAGATGAGTTGATCGACCGGCTGGGAACAGCCCGATACATGACGACTCTTGACCTCACAAAAGGGTATTGGCAAATTCCCCTGGCCAAGTCGGCCAAAGAGAAAACCGCATTTGTAACCCCAGACGGGGCGTTCCAATATAAGAGAATGCCGTTCGGGTTACAGAATGCGCCGGCCACATTCCAGCGGAAAATGGACCAGATACTGAGGCCCCATCGGAAGTATGCTGCAGCTTACCTGGATGACGTAATTGTCCATAGCACAGATTGGGCCTCACATCTGCCAAAAGTGCAAGCAGTCCTAGACTCTATCCGGGAAGCGGGGTTTACGGCTAACCCCAAGAAGTGTACCATTGGGCAGGAGGAGGCCAAATATCTTGGGTACACCATTGGCAGGGGAGTAATAAAACCCCAACTCAACAAAGTCGAGGCCATCCAGAGTTGGCCACGTCCCAACAGCAAGAAGCAGGTACGAGCCTTTCTGGGAATCGTGGGTTATTATCGGCGCTTCATTCCCCACTTTGCTTCTAAGGCTGTGCCCCTAACCAACCTGACGAAAGGGAAAGGGTCGGTCATGATTAAATGGACCCCCGAGGCTGAGGCAGCATTCCAATTCTTGAAACAAGCCTTATGTAGCCAGCCAGTGTTGTACTCATCCGACTTCTCTAAAGACTTTGTCGTACAAAGTGATGCGTCAGATGTGGGGTTAGGAGCAGTATTGTCCCAGGTCTGGAACGGGGAAGAGCACCCAGTCATTTACCTCAGCAGGAAGTTGAAGTCCCATGAGGTAAATTACGCCACGGTTGAAAAGGAGTGTTTAGCGGTGAAGTGGGCTCTAGATTCCCTTCGGTACTATCTGCTAGGTAGGCACTTTGACATGGTTACGGATCACGCTCCGTTAAAGTGGATGGCTCAAAACAAGGAGACAAATAGAAGAGTAAATAGGTGGTTCCTGGCCCTACAGGAATTCAACTTCACAGTAAAGCATCGCCCTGGCGTTCAAATGGGGAATGTGGATGCTTTGTCTCGAGTACATGAATGCCTGATTGCTGGTGTTCCAACCCCAAGGTTAAAACAAGAGGGGGGGGGTATGTGACAGCAGGAAGGTAAAGTCACCTGGTTGCATCCAGGGGGGTAGGTATATTTCTCCCAGATTCAGGCTTTATGCCGACTTATACAACTAGGGAGAGAGTTGATGAAGCCCAGCTGAGGCTAGTGGGCTCATGGATGATTCATACCTCTAGGGAGAGTGCTGGGCGTCGTGCAGGCAGGGAGTTGATGAGACCAGCTGAAGCTTGTCAGCTCGTTTAAGGCCTCTATAAAAACTCCCAGCTTCATTAGGTGTTTGCTCATGCCTGGAACCAGACCTGTGTGGACTGTCTAGGGAGAGTGAACCCCTGTGCGGTGAGACAAAGCCTGTGTGGCTATTTGTTTGGACATTTACTAAACCAGGGACTTAGGGACTAGGACAGCACCAGGCTGATCCCAGTTGTTAGTTAGGGAAACCTGCATGTTTAGTCAGAGGTCAAGCTGACCAGGATTTATTTTGTTTATGTTTCTTTTTGCTTTGCTGTGTTTTTGTCACTGTAAATAGAGAAATAAACCGCACCTTTTGATCTTGAAAACCACAACCTCCGTCTGCTGGGCCTGTTTTTGTGTGGGGAGCCCATCCAGGGGGTCACACACACACGCTACCGAGCTAACCCCCTCACACAGCCTGCCCATATATGGATTGAATATTGTTTGGTCCCTGCTGAACCGGCTGAGATTCAATCCATATATGGCTGGCTAAAGTCTGGAGAAGTCCTGGGGGCAAGCATGGGAGAAGAGGAGGGAATTAGAGAGCAGGACATCTTCAGAGGAGCAAAAAGGTTGGTTTGGTTTATATTTTTTGAGATGAGGTTGGTGATGTAGATTGCATAGGCGTGCGCAGCCTGTTGCATTAGGGTGTGCACCCTAAACCAAAGCTTAAACACACATGCGTGTGTGTGCGCACATATACCGTATATACGGTACATGTGTGTGTATATATATATATATATATATACACACACACACACACACACATATACATTTTTTTTTCCACATTTACATGCCGCAGATTCAATTACACCCTCTGTTGCTCTGTTGCTTTTAGTAGGTGTAGTACCCACTGACAGTGACAAATTCAAATGAATGCCGGCGCTCTGCAAGCTCTCCAAAACTGCGTGCAGTGTGGTGTTCAAGAGGTTAAAGCACACAGTGTGGAGGCGATACAACGCCTCCTCACCACCTCTCAAATGCACATGTGAATGAGCCCCTACATATTCCTGCATGTCAATGGTGAGGGGCAGCTCAAACAAAATGTCATGCCTTTTGCTGGACTACGAATAAACAGTAGGTGCACATCCCTGATCACAAAGTTGTCTCACAAAAATTGTAAAGATTCAGCATTTCTGCATATATATATATATATTTTTTTTTACAGTACAGACTTGCTATATGTACACTGTGCACTGTCTCTTTGGGTGCCAGAAGGATCAGCTCATACTGCACACTGTCCCAGTGTGCAGTATGAGCTGAACACACAGCTTACACCAAGGGTGGGGCACAGGAACTGGGGACTCTTTGCTATGACACAGATGGCACCTTGGCATTGTAATTGGAGAGGGGGACCTAGAATTGTGATAGGAGGTGGGCATTGTGACAGGGGGGGTACCTGGGCAGTATTACAGGAGTGGGGGGTACCTGGGCAGTGTGACAGGAGTGGGGGGGTACCTGGGCAATGTTACAGGAGTAGGGGGGTACCTGGGCAGTGTGACAGGAGTGGGGGGTACCTGGACAGTGTGACAGGAGTGGGGGGTACCTGGGCAGTGTGACAGGAGTAGGGGGGTACCTGGGCAGTGTGACAGGAGTAGGGGGGTACCTGGGCAGTGTGACAGGAGTGGGGGGTACCTGGGCAATGTGACAGGAGTAGGGGGGTACCTGGGCAGTGTGACAGGAGTGGGGGGTACCTGGGCAATGTGACAGGAGTAGGGGGGGGGTACCTGGGCAATGTGACAGGAGTAGGGGGGTACCTGGGCAATGTGACAGGAGTGGGGGGGGGAGGGTACCTGGGCAGTGTGACAGGAGTGGGGGGGGGGTACCTGGGCAGTGTGACAGGAGTGGGGGGGTACCTGGGCAATGTGACAGGAGTGGGGGGGACCTGGGCAATGTGACAGGAGTGGGGGGGACCTGAGCAATGTGACAGGAGTAGGGGGGGACCTGGGCAATGTGACAGGAGTGGGGGGACCTGGGCAATGTGACAGGAGTGAGGGGGACCTGAGCAATGTGACAGGAGTAGGGGGGACCTGGGCAATGTGACAGGAGTGGGGGGGGGGTACCTGGGCAGTGTGACAGGAGTGGGGGGGTACCTGGGCAGTGTGACAGGAGTGGGGGGTACCTGGGCAATGTGACAGGAGTGGGGGGGACCTGGGCAAAATGACAGGAGTGGGGGGGGCCTGAGCAATGTGACAGGAGTGGGGGTACCTGGGCAGTGTGACAGGAGTGGGGGGTACCTGGGCAATGTGACAGGAGTGGGAGGGGTACCTGGGCAGTGTGACAGGAGTAGGGGGGACCTGGGCAATGTGACAGGAGTGGGGGGGGTACCTGGGCAGTGTGACAGGAGTGGGGGGGACCTGGGCAATGTGACAGGAGTGGGGGGGACCTGGGCAATGTGACAGGAGTGGGGGGGACCTGAGCAATGTGACAGGAGTAGGGGGGGACCTGAGCAATGTGACAGGAGTAGGGGGGGGTACCTGGGCAGTGTGACAGGAGTAGGGGGGGTACCTGGGCAGTGTGACAGGAGTGGGGGGTACCTGGGCAATGTGACAGGAATGGGGGGGACCTGGGCAATGTGACAGGAGTGGGGGGGACCTGGGCAAAATGACAGGAGTGGGGGGGACCTGAGCAATGTGACAGGAGTGGGGGGGACCTGGGCAATGTGACAGGAGTGGGGGGGACCTGAGCAATGTGACAGGAGTAGGGGGGGACCTGAGCAATGTGACAGGAGTAGGGGGGGTACCTGGGCAGTGTGACAGGAGTAGGGGGGTACCTGGGTAGTGTGACAGGAGTGGGGGGTACCTGGGCAGTGTGACAGGAGTGGGGGGTACCTGGGCAATGTGACAGGAGTGGGGGGGACCTGGGCAATGTGACAGGAGTGGGGGGGACCTTGGCAATGTGACAGGAGTGGGGGGTACCTGGGCAATGTGACAGGAGTGGGGGGGACCTGAGCAATGTGACAGGAGTAGGGGGGACCTGAGCAATGTGACAGGAGTGGGGGGGGGTACCTGGGCAATGTGACAGGAGTGGGGGGGACCTGAGCAATGTGACAGGAGTGGGGGGTACCTGGGCAGTGTGACAGGAGTGGGGGGTACCTGGGCAATGTGACAGGAGTGGGAGGGGTACCTGGGCAGTGTGACAGGAGTAGGGGGGGTACCTGGGCAGTGTGACAGGAGTGGGGTGTACCTGGGCAATGTGACAGGAGTGGGGGGGACCTGGGCAATGTGACAGGAGTGGGGGGGACCTTGGCAATGTGACAGGAGTGGGGGGTACCTGGGCAATGTGACAGGAGTGGGGGGGACCTGAGCAATGTGACAGGAGTAGGGGGGACCTGAGCAATGTGACAGGAGTAGGGGGGGACCTGAGCAATGTGACAGGAGTAGGGGGGGACCTGGGCAATGTGACAGGAGTGGGGGGGACCTTGGCAATGTGACAGGAGTGGGGGGTACCTGGGCAATGTGACAGGAGTGGGGGGGACCTGAGCAATGTGACAGGAGTAGGGGGGGACCTGAGCAATGTGACAGGAGTGGGGGGTACCTGGGCAGTGTGACAGGAGTGGGGGGGTACCTGGGCAATGTAACAGGAGTGGGGGGGGGACCTGAGCAATGTGACAGGAGTGGGGGGTACCTGGGCAGTGTGACAGGAGTGGGGGGTACCTGGGCAATGTAACAGGAGTGGGAGGGGTACCTGGGCAGTGTGACAGGAGTAGGGGGGACCTGAGCAATGTGACAGGAGTAGGGGGGGGGGTGTACCTGGGCAATGTGACAGGAGTGGGGGGGGACCTGGGCAATGTGACAGGAGTGGGGGGGGTGTACCTGGGTAGTGTGACAGGAGTGGGAGGGGTACCTGGGCAATGTGACAGGAGTGGGGGGGGACCTGGGCAATGTGACAGGAGTGGGGGGGGTGTACCTGGGCAGTGTGACAGGAGTGGGGGGTACCTGGGCAATGTGACAGAAGTGGGGGGACCTGGGCAATGTGACAGGAGTAGGGGGGGACCTGGGCAATGTGACAGGAGTGTGGGGGGAGGGGGGGGTACCTGGGCAGTATTACAGGAGGGGGGGCATGATAACAAGAGGAGGGGGCAGACTAACATAAGGAGGACAGACAATGTGACAGGAGGACACGTGGAGGGGACACACTATTCTCTCTCACTGTGTCTTATGCTGGCACCACCGGCCCTCACTTGATCATCACACACAACACACAGTGTGATCACAAAGAATGCTCAGAATTCCCTCCTCACCCCCCTCCTGCTCCTCAGGTTGTTATTTTTCTTACTGTGGCTGACTTTGCGTTTGGTCTCCTGCAAGTTCTTTTCCTGGTCGGCTGTCTGTACATAAACAACATGCTCATCTCTGATCCAGCACCGATGTCCCAGAATTCTCTGCTGACTCCTCATTCCTCAACACTGCAGAGTGATCTGACAGGTTGCCGGCCAGGCTCTGAAGGGGGAGGGGGCAGGGCTGGACCGAGTTGGCTGCCAGAATCCCTCTTCTTCAGCGGCTTCTTCCTCAGCAGAAGCTGAGTTCTCGGTAAAATCCTCCAGGGCTGCGGTGCCCTCGGTGTTCGCCGGACACTTCTTCTCCCCCCCCCTGCAGGATACTGGCTGCTCCTTTCCAGTGTCTAAGTTTCCATTGACGGAGATGCTGGAATAGAATCACGGCAGCTCCGCAAGAAAAAAGCCATGACACTCTGGTTGATTAGAGTGTGCCCAGGCACCACCGGCACACCCCGTGGGCACGCCTATGGTAGATTGGGACATCATAGGGATTACTTTGGTAATATTTAGAATTTTATTGGTGGCACAATTGTAAGCTGGTGTTAAGATTGACAGAGAGGGGTGATAGAAACCCCTCTTTGCCAATCTACACTGGAAAGGGCTTGTATAAGATAAAACTTCAGTTTTTCTATCAATTGGAAAATTAGATAATGTGGTTGAAATCTAGTAGAATTGGGGGACATTTATTTCCCTGAAGGTTTGTCATAGTTGCTCTGCTGGGGATTTAGTTATTGACAATTTAGGTAACTGATGGGTGGTTATGGAGAGTTTAGCTAACTGTATGGTCTGGAGAGTTTCATAGTCACGAGTGCTGGTGACAATGTTGTCATTTTACTGGTGCAGGGTTTGTGTGGATGTTTTATATAGTTTTTTTTATACAATTTTTGTATAAACCGTATTTTCTTTTTGTTTACAAAAGTTTTTATTTGGAAGACAGGAAAATGACAAATTTCAGTACAGAGCAAGACATTAAGTTCAGTGATGCGGAGTCATACAAGAGATAAGCAAAAATAAGGCATTAAGAATTAGTCTATCAACAATTAACATTGATAATAAAAGAAAGATTATTGGACAGGGGGGAAGGGTGCCGAATTTACAGACCCTGTAAGGGGTAATCAAGAAACATGTTTCAAGCAGTGGGAGTCTATGTAATGATGAGGGGGTAAATGGTGAGGGCCATGGTATAAGTTAACTTATTTATACATTTATTGTTGCGTTGAGGACCATAGTATCCATTTTTTATAGAAGGTTTGCATACTGTCAGAGAGAGTGTGGTGGATTCTCTCAGACAACCTGAGAGCCTCCATCCTGGACAAAACCTGAGACCAAGGTAGGTTGTGTGATTTCCAGTTTAGTGCGATCATCCATTGGATAGAGCTCATTAATGAATGAAGTAGTCTATTGCATGGTAAAGGGATATCTGAAACCTCTGCATACAGAATGCAGATCTGTGGGGATAGGGTGATTTTCTTTTTGAGCGAGGTTTCGAGTGTAGTTATAACTGCTTGCCATATGGGTTCAAGAAGTTTACAGCTCCAAAATATGTGAAGGACAACCTCTGAAGCAAGTAGGAGAGATTGTGGGGTAGAAAGAATGGATCTTGGCAGGGGTCATATACCATCTAATAAAGAGTTTTAGAGGGGATTCTCTAAAAGCTGCTGCACGATTGCTCTTGCGGAGGTTATCTACCATCTTATACCAGGTTCCTATGGGCAAAGAGCAGTTCAGGTTGGCTTCCCAGCGCATCATTGGGCCCGATTTCTCAGGTTGGTGCAGGTTATTTAAAAAATAGTATAATTGTGAGATTATACCTTTATCTCTATATGAGGAAGTGCAAATGCGTTCAAATGATTGATTTTGTTCCACAGTTGTATAGAGTGGGCCACTATCATGTTCTTTTTTTAGTAAGGTACGGTACGGTATTATGTTGGACCACAAGATGCCTTTTAATGATAAGGGGGAGATGGAAGAGGATTCAAAACTCAGCCATGGGATATGGGTAGTAGAGGAATGCCATTGGGCCATGTGTGAGAGTCTGGCTGCTAAGTAATAGTGCCAGAGATGTGGAAGGCCCATCCCTCCTTTGTTTTGCGTGTTATGCATGAGCATATAACTGTATCTTGTTTTTTTTATTATTCCAGATAAATTTGTTTATTTCCCTTTGGGGGGCTTCTATTCTAGATTTGGGTACATTAATGGGGAGTGCTCTAAAGTGATAGAGGAGTTTGGGAAGGATGGTCATTTTAAAAGCACAAATCCTGCCCAGAAAGGAGATGTGGTGGGCAGACCATGATTTGAGTAGTGAACTTATATGGGAGAAGAGAGGGATATAATTTGCTTTATATAAGAGTTTGTGGGAGGGAGTGATGTAAACTCCAAAATATTTGAATGAGCTAGAGGGCCATATAAAATTGTTTTGTAGGGAGGTTTGAAAGTTCAGAGGGTAGTTTTAGGTAAAGCAGAGCATTTACTTGTGTTAATGAACAGGCCTGAAAGTGAATGGAAAGAGTTTAGTTCGGAAAGGAGGTTGGGAATAGAAGTGATTGGGTAGGTTAGGAATAAAAGGGCATCATCGGCGTAAAGGCTAAGCTTAAATTGGGTACAGTTTTTCTGATATCCCTTTATATTGATATTTTGCCTGATTGCAAGCGCGAGGGGATCTATTGCAAGAGCAAACAGGAGAGGGGAAAGTGGACAGCCCTGCCTAGTGCCTCTACTTAAGGGAAAAAATTCTGAGTTGTTTCCTGGAATTTTAATTCTGGTCTGTGGGGAGTGGTAGAGGGCATTAAAACCATGTATAAATTTTTCAGATATGCCAAATTTGGGAAGGAGATAATTAAGATATGACCAGTTGACGCTATCAAAGGCCTTGTGTATATCAAGGCTTAAGAGACAGACTGGGCGGGAATGTAGATTAGCATCCTGAATCACATTGGTAACTAGTCTGATATTGTCTGTTATTTGACGGCCTGGGATAAAGCCCGATTGGTCAATGTGAACTAAATCAGTAATAACAGACGCAAGTCTGTTGGCCAGTAGCTTCCCAAAAAGTTTGATATCATTATTGGGACGAAAGTTTTGTGGCAGGGAATGATCTTTTTGAGGCTTTGGAATCAGGGAGAGGTTAGCCAGTAACATCTCGTCCGGGAATTGGCCTCCAAGTAGGATATGATTAAACAGTCTGGTGAGGTTAGGGACTAACAGAGGGGCAAATTTTTTGTAGTAGAACGATGAAAAACCGTCAGGGCCTGGGGCTGTAGAGGTTTTGAGGGATTTGATTATGCTTAGGATTTCTGTGTCCGTACAAGGATCACTAAGGGACGAGGTCTGTCGTTCACTAAGTTTGGGAAGTGAAAGGTTGTTTAGCCATTCTAGGGAAGAAGGGTTAGGATGTGTTTGGGTGCCTGAAAGTAGGGTTTTATAGAAGTTTGTGAAAATTTGCAACACATCTTGGGGATGAGTTACAAGATTACCCCTTTGGTTGCGTAATTTATTATGGTTAGAGTCTTGCTTTAGTTTCCTAGCAAACATTGCTGAGGCAGAATTGCTGAGTAGTAAAAATTTGGCTTTCGAAAATCGTAGAGATTTTTCAGTGTCCTCAGATAAAAGTGTGTTCAGAGCTTGACGTTTGGTTGGAATTAGGTTAGTTAATTCAGGAGAGACTGAATGATTCAACTTATTATATAAAGCATTGAGTTCTTTGGTGAGACATTTGATGTCTGCTAGTTTAGCCTTATTCTTAGCCGCAGCAATGTTGATAAGGTGGCCCCTCATCACTGCCTTGTAAGCGGCCCAAATAGAGGTAGGGAGTACCTCATCTGTTATGTTTTCTGTGAAGTATTCTTCAATATGTGAGTTAATTTGCTGATAAGTGGTGGGGTCTGTAAGCAGTGAGTCGTTAAGGCGCCAGTTGAAGGTGGTAGAGGCCAATCCTATGTGTGAGGTCTCAAAGACTACCATGTTATAGTCTGACCAAGGGCAGGGGTGAATCTGGGCTGAGGAGGAGTTAGCTAAAAGTATAGGGGTGCTGAAGATATAATCTAGGCGGGCGTAACAGTCATGAGGGTGGGAATAATGAGTGTATGCTTTAATGCCTATATTATGTGATCTCCATGTATCAATCAATTGGAGATTGTTTAGGGAGCGATTAATGGATCTGGAGAAGGCTTTGGAGGAGGGGGTTGTATATTACTCCTATCTAATGAGGGGTGAGCGGCTAGATTGAAGTCTCCATCAATTATCATGTGAGGTGATCTGTATTGATCTAAAGTAGCAAAAAAAAATCACTAAAAAAGGTTGATTGTGATTCATTTGGAGCGTAAAATGAAGCTATTGTAAGAGAGCGTCTGTTTATAGTTTCTTTCATGATAATAAAGCGGCTATCCTTATCTTTATATATATTTTGGAGTTCAAAAATGATTGAGTTTCTGATAAATATAGCAACCCCCCTAGATTTATTAGTAAAGGTAGTGTAGTGGAATTGATTAAATGTTTTGTCGAAATATTGTGGATTGGCCTGGGAAAAGTGGGTTTCCTGTAGCATAATAATGTCAGCTCCCAGTCTCTTATCATGTTTGAAGGCCTTCTTGCGCTTATTGGGAGAGTTAAAACCCTGGACGTTGTGGGAGAAGATTTTAATGCCCATTGTTATGGGGGGGGGGGGGTCCAGCTAAGTGAGTGATACCTGTTGCTACATGACAGACCGTTCCCTGTCATCAAGCATGGGTAAGTGAGATGCCTAAATAGAAAGATGAGAGGTTCAAAACATACATATGTTATTGAATGCCTAACATGTGTCTTGTTGAAGTGTAGGAGTATAAGTGCCATTTTAAAGCTTTTGGTGAATATCGGTGCAGTCATCTTAAGTGAACTGTAGTATGAGGTCAATTGAAATCTTCCATTAACATTTTTAAATATTTTTGACGCCAAAAGGGCAGAAATAATAATAAAATAAAAGTAGAAAAACTGGGGGCCAGGGGGTCGCCTGGTCCAACAATTTTGTTCTGAGGACAAAACAGTCCTAAATCTACCGACGAGGGCCGCCACATCATCTCCGTGAAGCGAGGCGACAGACGTATAAACTGCATTTAAGCCCAAGGTAACTCAATGATTATCCACTCTTTAAGTGGCTGCTTGGTTCCACTATAATTCCACCTCCAGTCCAAGGAACTCAATTGAAGGAGGTATTGTATGGCTTGCAGAGGCCGTACACCTCAGTTATTTGACAAAATTATTACTACAGAGCATTTTATCTCTGGATTTTCCCTCTTCTAGACATGGAACATATTTCAAAAGGCCATGGGATTTAACTATCTTATTGATTGTCCGTGAGATGGTTGGGATCCATTAAAGGTCACACGTTTTCTAAATTGGAAGTCATTTATCAGATTCTTGTATTGTGTGGTGTTGTCAGGTGCTCAAGGAAAAAAGGCAATTTAAGCAGTAAGGGAAAGTCAGTGTTACCATGAAAGAGGTCATTTGTGTGTGATCTGTGATCCACTAATGACTAACGATGAAGATACTGGAGTCACAATCACACTGGAAATACATGGCAAGCCACATTTAAAGAGCAATTCTCTGCATGGTAAAGTGACACTAAACCCTGGTTAAAAAAATAAATAAATCTTAACTCATAAAAGCCCCTTCTATTGCTCTCAGCCTACTCCAAATATCCAAATTCCTTTTTGCTGCTGTGGTCAGGCTTCCTGTTAAAGGGTGGCTACATTCGCTCTCTATGGTCCCACTGTATGTAGGAATGTAGCCACCCTTCCTTGCTTGCTCCTAAGATGGACTATGAGATTTTTAGTGTGCAGAGAGCAGCGCAAATCACCACAACTAAAGTGCACCGCTTGTTCCAAATAAATGGAATCAAAGGGAAAAGGAAGAGGTGTGCACTATTGTTTATGGGCCCTACTACGGGTTGGCCCACCCTTTGCAGCTATAACAGCTTCAACTCTTCTGGGAAGGCTGTCCACAAGGTTTAGGGGTGTTTCTATGGGGATGTTTGACCGTTCTTCCAGAAGCACATTTGTGAGGTCAGGCACTGATGTTGGACGAGAAGGCCTGGCTCACAGCCTCCACTCTAATTCATGCCAAAGTTGTTCTATCGGGTTGAGGTCAGGATGCTGTGCAGGCCAGTCAAGTTCCTGCACCCCAAACTCGCTCATCCATGTCTATATGGACCTTGCTTTGTGCACTGTTGCGCAGTCATGTTGGAACAGGAAGGGGCCATCCCCAAACATAAAATTTTCCAAAATGTCTTGGTATGCTGATGTCTTTTGCCGCGTACACACGTACGTTTTTAATGCCATTTTTTTAACCAACGTTTTTCTCGTCGTTTTTTTTCATGTTTCCTCTCAAGCCTGTCTTGCATCCACACGATCATTAAAAAAAACGCTCGAGCAAAGCGCAGTGACGTACAACACGTACGACGGCACTATAAAGGGGAAGTTCAGTTCGAATGGCGCCACCCTTCATGTTAGTAAACTTTGTTGAGCGGCGATTCGCGCTTTTCAGCCTTGTGCTTTTCAGTCCGTTACAGCGTGAGGAATGTGCTATCTCCATTACGAACGCTAGTTTTACCAGAACGAGCTCCCCCGTCTCATACTTGATTCTGAGCATGCGCGTTTTTTTTCCCCTCGTAAAAGCATACACACTATCGTTTTTCACGTCGTTAAAAAAAACGACATGAAAAACGACGTGAAAAAATAGAGCATGTTCGAAATTTTTAATGGCCGTTTTTCACGCTGTTAAAAATGCTCTGGAGCATACACACGATCGGTTTTAATGCCCATTTTTAAAAATGGCATTTTTAACGGCATGAAAAACGATCGTGTGTATGGGGCATTAGGGTTTCATCTACACTGTTGCTAGTAAACGGACGTTTAGGGGCAGTTGGGCATTTTTTCAGCTGCCCCTGAACTCTCCTCTATGTTCTCTTATCAGTACATGTACACAGGGTCGTTTAGAGATGTTTCTAGGCAGTTGAGTTTAGAAGCATTTTTTGAAAGAAAAAAAATGCGTACTGGACGGATGTTCAGAGGCATTTGAAACGCCAAACGCCTGTAACAGCTTGTAAACTCGGTAACTCGCATTTAGGCACGTTTAGTTTACAGGCCTTTTACATTTTTGACTATTTAAAAAAAAAAAAAAAAAAAACGCTTCTAACAGCAAACACGGCTAAACGCAGCATGTAAATGTGGGAAAACGGACGTTTTTAACGTCGGTTACTATCTGTCAAGTTAAATTGTTCAGAAGAGGTTGTAAGATGTCCTGTGTACATTAAGCCTAAGTGTTCCCTTCACTGGAACTAAGGGGCCGAGCCCAACCCCTGAAAAACAACCCCGCACCATAATCCCCCCTCCACTAAATGATTTGGACCAGTGCACAAAGCAAGGTTCATAAACTCATGGATTGCTGTCCTAATACTTTTGGTAATATAGTGTATGTGTATATTATTTGTTGTTTGTACCCGTAGTAGGGCTCAGAAACAGAAGTGCACATTTTTTTATATTTTTTTGGGGGTTCTTTTTATCCTACCTAAGACACTGATCCTGACCCTAATGCCCCGTACACACGATCGTTTTTAATGTCATTTTTTAAACCAACGTTTTTCTCCTGTTTTTTTTTCATGTTTCCTCTCAAGCCTGCCTTGCGTACACACTATCATTAAAAAAAAACGATCAAGCAAAGCGCAGTGACGTTCAACACGTACGACGGCACTATAAAGGGGAAGTTCCGTTCGAATGGCGCCACCCTTCATGTTAGTAAAGTTTGTTGAGCGACGATTCGCGCTTTTCAGTCCGTTACTGTGTAATGAATGTGCTATCTCCATTACGAACGCTAGTTTTACCAGAACGAGCGCTCCCGTCTCATACTTGATTCTGAGCATGCGCGTTTTTTTTCACGTCGTGAAAGCATACACACTATCGTTTTTCACGTCGTTAAAAAAAACGACATGAAAAACGACGTGAAAAAAGAGAGCATGTCCGGAATTTTTAATGGCCGTTTTTCACGTCGTTAAAAATGCTCTGGAGCCTACACACGATCATTTTTAATGGCCATTTTTTAAAATGGCATTTTTAACGGCATGAAAAACGATCGTGTGTATGGGGCATAACATTTGACCCTGGCCTTAACTTTAGACCTTTACCTTGACCCCAACACAAATCCTGACTTAGATTAAACCTCTGTCTAGCTATTTTTTACTTAGTTTTTTCAACTTTTATTTTTTATTACATTTTTTTTACACACACCACACATTTGTTTGTATACATTTTTCTCTCCTGGTGAGGAGAGAAAGTTACAATGTACAGGCATACCCCACTTTTAAGTACACAATGGGACCAGAGCATGTATGTAAAACGAAAATGTACTTAAAGCGGAGCTCCACCCTAAAGTGAAACTTCTGCTCATCGGATTCCTCCCCCCTCCGGTGTCACAATTGGCACCTTTCAGGGGGGAGGGGGGTGCAGATACCTGTCTAAGACAGGTATTTGCACCCACTTCCGGGCATAGGCTCTGCGGGAAACTGCGGGCATTACGCCACTCCCCCCCCCCCCCCCCGTTGTGTCCTGGGAAACACACGGCTCCCAGAACACAACGGGGACCAGTGAGGACGGCGCTGCGCGACTCGCGCATGCGCAGTAGGGAACCGCAACACTTCACTACCGGATTCCCTCACCGAAGATGGCGGTGGGGGCACCCGAGAGACGAGCGATTGCTCGTCTTCTGCTGCCGACGTCGCTGGACTCCAGGACAGGTAAGTGTCCGTTTATTAAAAGTCAGCAGCTGCAGTATTTGTAGCTGCTGGCTTTTAATATTTTTTTTTTACGGCGGAGCTCTTCTTTAAAGTGAAGCAATACCTTTTTTCCCTTTTGGGGCTGTAGAGGGGTCTCAGAGGCTATCACAGCTTCCCGAATTGGGAACTGGCCTCCTGGTTCCCAGTCGTTAGTAGGAAAGCCAGTGCTCTCCGTGAACAACGCACAGAAATGCGCTGCCCTTTTGTAGGCTCTACGCATCTGTGAACCCAGGCGTTTTTGAGCGTGCCAAAACACATGGTGCCACAACACTATGCGTTTTGATTTCTCTAAAGGGTCAGGGACTTCTATTTTGTGTTTCTTACATGTAGGGCAGCCCAATAAAATTAATAATCTGCCCTACATGCAACATGCAGAAACGTGCAAAACGCACACACACTCTGATGGTGGGACCTGAGCCTTGACGCTGAGCTCTGGGTACAAAAACTTCCATTTAAATATATTTCTCCATAGCTACAAAGGACATAAATCCACTTTGTGATCACCAGATATTACTTTGTGAAGGTAGCAGTGACATCATCACTGTGCTGTATATACCTGTGCATGTGGGAGGGGCCCAGCAGACTCTGCCTACTGCAGAAAACTACAGGAGGGGGCGGAGACAAGACCAGTCACCCTGCACAAGGAGAGAGTAGCAGTGAGCGGTCTTTATTACAGGAAAAGTCTCACACTGGATTACTGCACAGATCTGGGAGAAATACACAAAGCACACTGAGATTCAAGGAAGAATATACATGATGAATGGATTTAACCATTTAAGGTCCACCCTATAGCAGTTTTACTACAGGGCAGCACCTGTGCGCCGGATCACGTATATACAGTATGCGTGATCCGGCTCTTCTAGGTAGGGGGTGTGCATGCGCATCGCCTGCAGCTTGCACAGTACTTAATGTCCTCCTGCACTAGCCGATCGTCAGGCAGAGACACAGAACTGCGATCTGCTTATGTAAACAAGGCAGATCACCGTTCTGACAGGTGGAAAGGGATGTCGTTTGTGTTCCTGCAAAGCAGGGAATAAATTCCATCTCTTCCCCTAGTAAAAGCACCTTACACAGTACACCAAAACACTAGCTAGGCACACAGTTAACCCTTTGATCGCCCCTGATGTTATACCACTTCGCAGCCAGTGTCATTAGTGCAGTGACAGTGCATATTTTTTAGCTGTATTAGTGTCACTGGTCCCCAAAAAGTGTCAAAAGGGTCAGTTAGCGTCAAAATGTCCGCCACAATATCACAGTTCTGATATAAATCACTGATCACCGCCATTACTATTATTAAAAAAATAAATAAATAAATATCCCATAATTTGTAGACGCTATAATTTTTGCACAAACCAATCAATATAGACTTATTGGGATTTTTTTTACCAAAAATATGTAGCAAAATACATATTGGCCTAAATTTATGAAGAAATGCGATTTTTAACATTTTTTTTAGTGGATGGGTTTTATAGCAGAAAGTAAAAAATATTGTATTTTTTTTTCAAAATTGTCTGTATTTTTTTGTTTAGCGCAAAAAAAAAAAAAAAAACGTGAGGTGATCAAATAAAATATAAAGATAAATACACCAAAAGAAAGCTCTATTTGTGGGGAGAAAAGGGACATACATTTTATTTGGGTACAGCGTCGCATGACCGCGCAATTGTCAGTTAAAGTAACGCAGTGCCGCATCGCAAAAAAATGGCCTGGTCATGAAGGGGGGGGTAAATCTTCCCAGAGGTCAAGTGGTTAAACAATGTTTGCTTATCCCAGAATTTAGCTTTAATTATTTTTTGGGGAGGAAATTCCCTACCTAGATTTGTGCAAAACATAATTTGGGTTTACAAGCATCTTAAAGGTTAACCTTAGGGAGTAGGTTAGCCTGAGGGAAAGGAGTGTTGGGGACAGGTGATAGATGGAGGAAGACATGGGTGCTTACAGTGCGATTACTATTTGTTCTTGGATCCAAAATTCCCATGTCCAGATGTTCTGTGCTGAGTTTTTGGAGCCAAGAGCTAATGTAGTGGAACTTGTTATATCCAGCAGACGCTGTAACGGCGCTGCGTCCAAAAAATCTGCTACTAAATTACCTTTGTGTCTCCCGGCATCCAAAATTCCTTTCAACTCCTTAACTGCCAGAATCAGCTGTGTTGAAAAGCTCTTGTTAGTAAAGAACATTCTGATGGGTGGTAAAATCAGAGTGACAGAGAGATGACCATAGGCATGCGCACAGAGTGTGCCGGACGTGCCTGGGCACACCCTAATCACCCAGTGTGGCGCAGATTTTCCCTGTTTAGACCCCTGATATTTCACCAAAGCCCCCAACAGGGCTCCTAAAAAAATCAAATTGTAAAAAGTAATAAAAACATAAAATAATAAAAATAAAAACTACTGACACCGTCCACTGCCCTTACTAACACTGTCCATTGCTCTGATGACACCTTCAGTATATACAGTATACACATGCACACACGCAAATGTGTTTGAGATTTGGGGTGTACACCCTGCGATTCAGTGGTTACGTACTGTGGGTGTGTGTCCTACAAAAACTGTCCGGCCATCGGATTGTGTCCGGCCCGTACTGCGAAGGCGCAGTCCTTGCACAGTACAGAGGACAAGGAGATTCACAAAATCTCAGAAGATGAACGGCGCCTGCGCCGTGAGTGCAGGTTCAAGCCCCACCATCCAAGTGGACATACGGTAACACATAGTAACAGGGCCCCTCACGGGCTCGCTTCGATCGCCACGCTTCGGGCACGGCCTCACTTGGCTCGGCTTGAACCACGGATGGTGTGGCCTTCACCTGAACTCACCACGCAGGCGCCGTTCGTCTTGGGAGATTTTCGAAATCCCCTTGTCCTACATGCAGTACAGGGTGGACACTATTCGACGGGGGACAGAATTCGACACATCACCGGCCTTACCCAGCCATTGTTGTATTTTTGAACCAGTGTTGGCTACCTCGTCCTCCTCCACCGCCGCTTTCACCTACACAGCCACATCCACCGCCACCTCAACCTCCTACTCCATATGGACCTCGTCCTCCTAGGTCAAGATTATAATTTTTATTTTATTTTTTTGTAGCGCACAGATCCTTTCCCCCTTACCTGCCTTTATGTTGTTGGCTCCTCGCAGGAGGGAGAAAGGCACACCGCACTACCAGCCCGTACCCTACTATATAAAGAGGTTGAGCGGTGTACTTGACGGGCCGTGTCCACAGCCGGAGTCAAAACTCCTCTAGAGGATGATTCTCACCTCTACTGTAGGTAGAGGCAAGTCCTTTAATTCCCAGTAAAGTCAATGTCCACACCAGCTGAAATTACAACTCTTATTCTCTCATGGCAAAATAAACTCTACTCGGATAGAAAAGGTTAGAACAAAGAAACAGGACAGCTTAAGGTGTGGAGGAGGTCCAGGCACAAACGTAGCACATTCACTTCACTGCTTAGGTTTCTCAAACAGTTTTTGGCGCACGGTCTCTGCCACAGACCTTGAGGTTGGTCTCTGCCACAGACCGGGTGTACAAAGGCCCTTGCCACGGACCTGGAGAACTTTGGTCTCTGCCACAGACCAGGGTGTATAAGGCCCCTGCCACGGGCCGGGTGAATAAGGCCTCTGATACAGTCAAGATGACCTTGAGCTTCTCCTTCTACGAACCTAGCCCATATCAAGGGGAAGATATCTCTCCAGGGAGTCAACAGACCCTTCCTTCACCGTGACTCCCGCATCGGTCCATCAGAATGATCCTCCCTTCCCTGGAACAGGGTCCCCTACACGAGGCGGCACCCTAAGACTCCTCGACCCTTAGCGGACTCCAGACGAAGGCTCTGGACTCCAGGCTTTACTCCCGCCCCTAGGCCTCCATACCCAGGGCAGCAGGAACTCCAGGATAGTACCTCACCCCAGGCTAAAGGTGCCCGAGATGGAACAGGAACACATGCACCCAGGCCGAAGGCACCTGGGTGCGGACCCCACTGGACATCAGCCCCCAGGCCAAAGGTCTGCCCCTTTTATATGCTCTCCCGGCATGCACAGCAGGTTCCCCGCCCCGCTGTACTACTGCCAAGAGGGGACACAAAAGGCACAGCACTGTATCGGCGGTTCAACCCTAGCCTACCATGGCAGCGCCACCTGTAGGCCGCAGGGAACTGCACACCAATACTGTCCCCCGAGGACAAAATGGTCCATGAATCCTACAGAATTAGGGTGTTTGAGCCTATTTACCACTCAAACACTTCCCTTAAATTTAGCACCCCGCTACATTTTTATTTCAAAGTATTTTATTTTCCCACTAGCTTATCCATTAAATTGAATAATTTATTCCAGAAAGGGCGTATTCTGGGGCATTCCCACCATATGTGTGGCATCGTGCCGTTGAGTTTCTGAGGTTCTTAATGACTTCCTGTACCTTTTCTGCTGAAAAGGGGGCCTCCAGCATATTTTTTTATTTTTTTATATTTTTTATGTTATTTTAAGTTATTTCCCTATCCACATTTGTTTGCAGAGCACTTGCCATGCTCTTAACAACATTTTTCTGCCATTTGCAGCCCTCTAGCCCTTTCCATTACTTTTTTAGAGCCTTTTTAGTCCTTAGAAGTCCGGGTCCCCATTGACTTCAATCGGGTTCGGGTTCAGGTTCGGGTTAAAGTTCGGTCCCGAACCCGAACTTTTTTCCGAAGTTCGGCCGAACCCGTCGAACCCGAACATCCAGGTGTCCACTTAACTCTACCCACCAGTGATGCCAATCAGTGCCCACCAGTGATGCCAATCAGTGCCCATCAGTGATGCCAATCAGTACCCATCAGTGTCTCTTCATCAGTGCCATCTATCAGTGCCCATCAGTGCCGCCTATCAACAGCCATCTGTGTCCCCACTGGAAAATTTCCCTTATTGCTTTTCTGGGGACAACCTGAAATTTGGTATTTTCCTTTTCGTTTCACTATCAATGATAATGGTAAATAGGACAAATAAAGAGGGCGGATCTCCCTAATAGGAACAGACCACAATAAAAACCAGCAATAAAAAAATAGGTGTTTTAATACCTCTCCACCCTATCAAAAACGAAAAAAAAAAAAAATCCTTTTGTTACACTTTAACCACTTCAATACCAGGCACTTATACAGCTTCCTGCCCAAGCAAATTTTGAGCTTTCAGCACTGTCGCAATTTGAATGACAATTGCGCGGTCATGCTACACTGTACCCAAACAACTTTTTTATCATTTTGTTCCCACAAATAGAGCTTTCTTTCGGTGGTATTTGATCGCCTCTGCGATTTTTATTTTTTGCACAACAAATAAAAAAAGCGCCAAATTTTTGAAAAAAACTATGTTTTTCTTTGTTTCTGTTATTTTTTTTTGTAAATAAGTACCTTTTCTACTTCAATGATGGGCACTGATAAGGCGGCACTAATGGGCACTGATAAGGCGACACTGATGGGCACCGATGAGGTGGCACCAATGAGGTGGCACTGATGGGCACTGATAGGCGGCACTGATGGGCACTGATATGTGGCACTGGTATGCGGCACTGATGGGCACTTATAGGTGGCAATGATTGGCACTCATAGGCGGCACTGATTGGCACTCATAGGCGGCACTGATTGGCACTCATAGGCGGCACTGATGGGCACTTATAGGCGGTACTGATGGGCACTTATGGGTGGCACTGATAGGTGAGCACTTATGGGCACAGATGGACACGGATGGGCACTGATAGGTGGCACTGATGGACACTAGTAGGTGGCACTGGTGACACTGATGCCCAGCAATGCCAGCCACCACACATTTTTTTATATTTTTTTTATGGTTTACTACATGTGGATGGCCATGGGGGCCAGCCACATGCTTGGGGCTTCCCTGGTGGTCCGGTGGGGCTTCCCTGGTGGTCTAGTGTGGGTATCCGAGGGGGGGCTGCGCTGATAAACAATCAGCGCGAACCCCCCCTGTCAGGAGAGCCGCCGATCGGCTCTCCTCTACTCGCGTCTGTCAGACGCGAGTGAGGAAGAGCCGATCAACGGCTCTTCCTGTTTACATCCTGATCAGCCGTGATTCGTCACGGCTGATCACGTGGTAAAAAGCCTCCGCCTCCGCTTTTTACCGAGATCAGTGTAGCGGTGTGTCAGACTGACACACCGCTCCACCGATCGCCGCGATGCGCGCCCCCCCGGGCGCGCGGCGGCTGTTATCCTGCAGGACGTCATATGACGTCCAGTGTGGATAACAGAACCACTTCCCGGACGTCAATTTGCTATTGACTGGGCGGGAAGTGGTTAAGTGAATACAAAATATCTTTATAAATGTCAAATATTGAATGAAAATAGTATCAAAAATCTCAAAAATAACCTTCTTCCACCAATAAAAAAGACAACATTGTAGAAGAACGGTATATATACGGTATATAAGGCTTTATGCCCACAGACGTTTTTACAGCTGCGTTTTTTACAGCTTAAAAACGCCCGTCCATGTTATTGTAAATTTTTTTTTTTTTTTTTTTAGAAAAAATAAAATAAAAAAATGTCGGAGCTAAAAAAACACGGTTGCGGCGTTTTTGCGTGTTGACGCTTCGCGTATTTTTATGCCTAACGCCGACGCTGAGGAACGCACTGGTCCTGGGGTTTTTTTACAGCCTAAAAACGTCTATGCTATTTGCAGCTCAAAAACGTCTAGGTGGGCATGAAGCTATAGACTAACCTGGACAGGTGTTTTTAAGCTGTAAAAAACGCTCAAAAACGCGGCTGTAAAAACGTCCGTGGGCATGAGGCCTAAATGTGTGTGTGTTGTTTGTATGCTTTTTTTATTCAATAATTGACATTTATAAAGATATTTTGTAATTGAACTTAGTTGTTTTTAATACACCATGGGGGTTATTTACTAAAGGCAAATCCACTTTGCGCTACAAGTGCACTGCAGTCGCTGTAGATCTGAGGGGGACATGCAAGGAAAATTAAAACAAAACTGCATTTTAGCACATGATTGGATGATAAAATCAGCAGAGCTTCCCCTCATTTCAGATCTTCCCCTCAGAGTGGATTTGCCTTTAGTAAATAACCCCCAATGTGTGTCCTGAGAAAGCAGCTTCCCTTTATCAGGTATTCTAGTCACCTTTTCTCTTTTGTATTAATACATCTGCTGCAGAGAGTGCACTGACTTGTGAGTATTTCTACGGTTTAAACCATTTTACCTCTTTTTTTAGCAATAAAAGCTGACAGGGGTTCTAATCCTTCTCCACTGTATTTATCCCACTGGATATCACCGGAGATAAAACACTGCATGGTTTCATGGGATAAATTCTGCATATTTTGGAAAAATACAGCATGCAGTATTTTAGAAGCTTTTTTTTGTGAGTGTCAAAAAACTTTGTGAAAAACGCTTAGCAATATTTTTCTGCATTTCTTAAAGCGGTAGATACCCCTTCCTGAATGGATCCCTCTGCCATTTGCAGCAATACCTCACATGTGGGGTGCTAAATCACCATTTACATATGCGTGCAGGACCTACGCGTGAGCTCGCATTTGAGCATGAGTATGGGGGGGGGTCGGAGGCACTTTCATTTTTTTTTTTTTTCATTATTCATTTTATTTAAATGTATTTTTTTTAACACTGTAACTTTATTTATTTTTTATCAACTTTATTACTATCACAAGGGATTAAGAACATCCCTTGTGATAGCATGGGCCATGACAGGTCCTCTTTATGGAGAGATCTGGTGGCTTTTAATGACATTTTATATAAAACTTTTCTGTGCTCATTTCATACCCTAATTTGGACCTAGTGATTTCATCATTGGGTCTCTGTGCTTCTTTATGCAATGCAGGCAGATCGTGGCTGGTGTCCAAAGGATGTTGCACATAATAGATTCCCGAAAACATCCCAGCCCCCTGCCTCAGTACTCCTCTCAAGAGCCCTGACCTCTGATGCAGTCAGGGGGCTGGTACTTGGGAGAATTTATGCAAATATCCAAATGCCTTGATGGGTGGGTGTCATTCTGAAGGAGTGGGTGTTCCTAGGCAGGCTGCTCTTTGCATAGGTAACACCCACATGTGATGCTGAGCCTCCAATGAAAGAAGTCTAATCCCCTGAATGAAAGGGGTGGGCCAGGGACAGGGAGGCTTGAGAGGAAAGGGCTAGATCAGGGGTCTCCAAACTATCTAAACAAAGGACCATTTTATTATCCTTCAAACTTTACCGACTGTGGCCAGAGGGAGTGGAATTTTCCTGGCATCAGTGGGAGTAAATATTGCCACATTTGATATTAGGGTTTAGGGGGAGGAACAGTGCCCCATCGTTGGTATCATTGGTAGGAATAGTGCCCCACCGTTGGTATCATTGATAGGAATAGTGCCCCATCGTTGGTATTATTGATAGGAATAGTGCTCCATTGTTGGTATCATTAGTAGGAATAGAGCCCCATCGTTGGGATCATTGGTAGAAATAGTGCCCCATCATTGGTATTATTGGGAGTAGTAGTGCCCCATTGTTGGTATCATTGGGAGAAATAGAGCCCCATCGTTGATATCATTGGTAGAAATAGTGCTCCATCGTTGGTATCATTGGGAGGAATAGTGCCCCATCATTGGTATCATTGATATGAATAGTGCTCCATCGTTGGTATCATTGATAGGAATAGTGCTCCATTGTTGGTATCATTGGTAGGAATAGTGCCCCATCGTTGGTATCATTGGGAGAAATAGAGCCCAATCGTTGGTATCATTGGTAGGAATAGTGCCCCTTCATTGGTATTATTGGGAGGAATAGTGTCCCATCGTTGGTATCATTGGTAGGAATAGTGTCCCATTGTTGGAATCATTGGTAGGAATAGTGTCCCATCATTGGTATTATTGGTAGGAATAGTGCCCCATCGTTGGTATCATTGGTAGGAATAGTGTCCCATTGTTGGTATCACTGGTAGGAATAGTGTCCCATTGTTGGAATCATTGGTAGGAATAGTGCCCCATCGTTGGTATCATTGGTAGGAATAGTGCACCATCGTTGGTATCATTGGTAGGAATAGTGCACCATCGTTGGTATCATTGATAGGAATAGTGCCCCATCGTTGGTATTATTGATAGGAATAGTGCTCCATTGTTGGTATCATTAGTAGGAATAGAGCCCCATCGTTGGGATCATTGGTAGAAATAGTGCCCCATCATTGGTATTATTGGGAGTAGTAGTGCCCCATTGTTGGTATCATTGGGAGAAATAGAGCCCCATCGTTGATATCATTGGTAGAAATAGTGCTCCATCATTGGTATCATTGGGAGGAATAGTGCCCCATCATTGGTATCATTGATATGAATAGTGCTCCATCGTTGGTATCATTGATAGGAATAGTGCTCCATTGTTGGTATCATTGGTAGGAATAGTGCCCCATCGTTGGTATCATTGGGAGAAATAGAGCCCAATCGTTGGTATCATTGGTAGGAATAGTGCCCCTTCATTGGTATTATTGGGAGGAATAGTGTCCCATCGTTGGTATCATTGGTAGGAATAGTGTCCCATTGTTGGAATCATTGGTAGGAATAGTGTCCCATCATTGGTATTATTGGTAGGAATAGTGCCCCATCATTGGTGTCAGTGGGAGGAATAGTGTCCCGCCCATCATTGGAGCACAGGTGTGTCAGGAAGAAGGTGCCTCTGAAGCTGCTCTGTGAGAAGGGAGTGGTGGTGAAATCTCTCCCAGCTCCCTGGCCCCCTTTCTGGGGAGGCCATGGAGGGCAGCGGGGCTTCTCCTGCTGGAGGCTCCCAGCCATCTCCTGGGCCATCAGGTGAACTGCCTGCCTCTGCACAAGCCGATCTCTCTGCCCCTGGTGAGGATGAAGGCTCGGAGGCCATTCGGGAGCGAGTGGTGGCCGGGATTAAGGTCCTAAACAGGGAGAGGGACAAGCTGTACAAGCTGAGAGCGGAGCTGAAGCGCCTGCGAAGGCAACGTGAGGGCTTACATAGCCAGAAACGGGGATCCATGGATCCGGAAATCCTACTGGCCAAGGTCCGTGTGGATCATCAGGAGACCATTGTGGCCATGATGGAAGGCAGAGATGGGCCCTTCAAAGAGAAGTTTTGCAACGACAAAAGGTTTGCAAGGGTGACAAAGATGGAGGTGGAGGAGGAGGAGACCCCCAGTTCTGACCCCCTGCCCCCCCAGGGAGAGGTAAGCAGCCCCATGCCTTCCCAAGATTCAGGAGGTATGCTGAAGGCCATCCAGGTAATGGAGTCTCCTATGCGGGGGGATCAGATGGTGTTTAATGAGGAAGACATTACTGATGATGTGCCTGATAAAGTGAAGCCTGCTAAGTCCCATGTTGTGGATAAGACTGTTTTTGTTCCTTTTAACACTGTGACTGACAATGTGCCTAATGACAATCAGGCTGCTAGTCCTGTGTGCAGCAATGTTGTGCCTGCTGAGGCTGCAATGCAGCAAGAGTTACATTTAAAAAATGTCATTTCTGTGGATGGACTGCAAGTGTCAGAACAGCCCATTAACCCTTCTTTGGCTGAGTCCAAAGCTGTTTGCCCCACTGCTGCTGAGGACTCTACAGTGCAGCATCAGGAGACAGCTGGTATTGCAGCCACTGTGACTATTCCTGATGGGAATTTGAATAGTTCTGTGACTGATAACAATCACCCCAGTACCAGTGTGATGAACAATCCTGCTACAGATCCTGCCATTTCAGTTCATACAGTTGATAATAATAATAATAATATACAGAGTGATGTGGCTTCAGTGTCAGCCCTTGGCCCTGATAAACCTACTTTTGCACAGGTGGCACACTCTGCTCCTGGTAGTCCCGCTCCCAAGCGGGGTTTTCCACTGCAAGCTGCCACCTTGAGCACCCCAAGATCTGGTCTTGGGTCTCTGGCTTCTGCTGGGGGTCCAAGACGTAATGTAGTTATCCTGAAATGGGAAGGTGGTGCCATCCCTCCAGCACGGCGTGCAGTGGTGGACTTGATATTGGAGATGGGTTTTGGTGCAAATGACCTGTATGCCTTTATACATGTAGCTGGGACAAGGGACTATACGGTTAGTTTCACCAGGCCAGAGGGTCTTGACCTGTTCTGGGAGCGATATGAGGCTCGGTGCAGGTCAAGACCTGAATGGGAAGGTCTGGTCCCAGTTGCGGTGTCTCAGAGGTCAACAGTAAAAAAAATAACCATTATCCTGACTAATGAGAGTGTTCCTGCTCGGGATCTAGAGGTCTGGTTAAGGAACTATGGGGAAGTTTTGACCAAACCTAATAAAATCCATGATGAGCGTAACATCTGGACTGGGGGATGGTCGGTAACAGTCAGGTTGGCCAGGGATGGGAATGTTGTCCGTCACTTGCCCTCCTCAGCTTTCATAGGGAGGGATAGGATGACTGTTTTCTACCCTGGTCAGCCGAAGCTGTGTCACCGCTGTGGAGAAAAGGGGCACTTGAGCTCCTCCTGTTCAGCCTTGATGTGTTCAGTGTGTCGGGGTCAGGGTCATATGGCTAAGGACTGCACTAAGATGATCAGGTGCAACCTGTGCCTGCGCCTTGGCCACCCCTACAGCAGATGTCCTGAAGCCTGGCACAATATGGAGAAGGAGGTAGTAGAGGACATGTCAAGGCTGGACAGGATGGAGGGTGAGACCCCTGGTGTACCATCCTCCTCTGCGGTGACCCCCTCCCCTGGTCCTGCTCAGGATCCCTCTCCAGTTCCTGTGGCCACCCCTCCTGTGTCTGTAAGTACTCCTTCTGTTTCTGTCTCTGTGTCCCCCCAGCCTACTGTACCCTCTCCTCTTGTGTCGGAACCTTCCAAGTCTGTGCCCCCCGAGTCTGTTACCCCCCAGGAGTCTACCCCTCCCGAGTCTGACTTAAAGGGATCACCCCCCCCACCAGCGTGTACTAAAAAGGGCGCCCCATCCTCTGTAAAGAAGTCTTGTGGAAAGACTTTAAAGAAAAAAATAAGAGATGAGGGCATCTCTGAGGCTGACCTGCGGTACCTGGAGGAGAGAAGGAAGGTTGGGAGGCGGAAGAGGCAGGCGGTGAGGACGGAACGGGGACGAGAAGCTCCGGTTTCTGTCTCCAGCCGTCATAGGTCCTCCAAGTGGGATATTTCTTCATCTGGAGCTTCTTCTGAAAGAAGTTCCGATTCTGAAATGGACTTTGAGGCGGCCTCTAGAAAGAGAGAGGCTTCTGGTGATGAGCAGCAGAGGGGAGCTAAGAAGCAATCCACCCAATAACCCAAATGGCGGTTCCCTCTCCGTTAAAAGTGGTGACAATTAATGTCGCCAGCATTAAGTCAGTAAGAGCTCGTTCTATGGCCTTCTTTTTGTTCAGCCAATTAGATGCTGAAATTTTATTTTTGCAAGAGACTAGGCTCACCTCCTTGGCAGATATTCATATGGCCAAGAGAGAGTGGAGGTATGGTCCATCTTACTGGTCTCTTGCGGCTGAGCCTTACGGCGGTGTGGCGGTGTTGTTTAAAACCGGCATGGTAACTGTCCGGCGGGTTATTGAGGTGGAGATTGGGAGATGTATGGTCTTAGACGTCCTTGTGGGAGGGCAGGACCTGCGCCTAATCAATGTTTATGGGCCGCACACAAAGTGGGACAGGAAATGCCTTTTTACAAGGATCAAGCCATTTCTTTTTACATCCCGGCAAGTGGTCTTTGGAGGTGACTTTAATACAGTAACTAGGCCCAAGGACAGGAAGGACTTCAAGGACAGGCTGGGATATGATAGCGTTTTTTTAAATAGTATGGTTAGGGATGCTGGTCTTGTGGATGTGCACATTAAGCACCTCCCAGATGACACCGGGTTCACTTTTCATCGTGGTAATAGTCAGAGTAGGATAGATAGTTTTTTTTTGAAGGAGGCCTCTGCTTTCTCGCCCCCAGTGGTGCAGGCAGTAGAGTTCTCTGATCACTGTATGCTATCTGTGGTACTGAATGCTTCAGACGCCCCTCAGAGGGGCAAGGGCATCTGGAGATTAAATTCGACACTACTCAAGGAAGAACATGTTAGACAATCCTTTGAGGAATTCTTTCAGGCACAGGTGACCATCCTGGACTTTTGTAGCAGCAAGGCTGAGTGGTGGGAGCTGACCAAAAAGAGGATCGCTGGATTCTTCAGGGGCCTAGCCAATAGAAATCAGTTTAATAAATACATGACCTACCAACGTTTACAGAGGAAGCTGGATATTCTTGTCTCGAGAGGAGGAGATCCTGGGGCAATCTCCGAAGTGAAACTCCTTCTCAGGAAGTGTCAATATGACCGGCATGCCTCTTTGGTTCTGGAGAGGGACTATGGGAAGTACCACTCGCCTGACCCTTACCAGAACTGCAAACAAGGTGTAGCTGTTAAAACGGTCGTTGGCCTTAAGGACAGTACAGGTTCCTTGACAAAGTCCAGGTCAGGGATTCTGGAGGTCGTGAGGTCCTTTTATGCCGACCTTCTTGGGAGGAAAGAGCTTGATCGTGACAAGATGGAAAGCTTTTTGGACTCTACTCCAGGTCTAAATGGTGGAGATGTTCCATTGATGAATTTGACAGAGGAGATCACAGTCGAAGAGGTGATGAGGGCAATTGAACAGCTTGCCATCAAAAAGTCGCCTGGACCGGATGGCTTGACGGCTGAGTTTTACAAAGCCTTTAAGTCTATTCTGGCCCCGCATTTGGTAGAGGTTTTTAACAGTTGCCTTGCTGAGGGGGTGCTTTCCCCTTCCATGAGGCACTCGGCTGTGATTCTTCTTTCAAAGGGTAAAGATCCTTCGATGATTGAGAATTGGCGCCCCATCAGCCTTCTTAATGTCGATAGAAAGATACTGGCAAAGATATTTTTCTGGCGCCTATCGTCAGTGGCAGAGTCTTTGCTTTCTCGCCATCAGCACTGTTCGGTCCAGGGTAGGAGCACCTTCACAGCGGTTTTAGCTGTCCGGGAGGCCTTGGAGCGGTGCAGGGCTGCAGGCTGGGGAAAGTATTTGCTGACATTGGATCAGGCAAAGGCTTTTGATCGTGTTAACCATGAATACCTGTGGTTGCTCCTTAGTAAGTACGGTCTGCCGGGTGGTTTTGTCGATTGGCTGAAAGTCTTGTATAAGGGGGCAGAAAGCTTCCCTCTTGTTAATGGTTGGGTTGGACAGTCCTTTGGGGTTGGCTCCGGGGTGCGCCAGGGTTGTCCCCTGAGTCCCCTGCTCTATGTGTTTGCAATCGACCCCTTCGTCAGGAGGCTAGAGAGCGGCATGTTGTGTGGGGTACCAGTGGGGCTCCCGGGTGAGCCGCCATTGAGGGTTGTTGCCTATGCGGATGATGTGTCGGTGATTGTCACTGGGACGGATGAAGCGGAGGAGGTGGTCTCTCTGACATCACGGTATTCTGAAGCATCAGGCTCCAAGATCAATCAGGAAAAGACTGAAGTTTTCTGGATGGGAAAGGAAGGTGAGGGTTTTGATCTCCCGGACACCTTTCCAGTGCCCCAGGAAAGAATTAAGATACTAGGCATTGAATTTGGACCCGGCGATTATGGCCTCAAAAACTGGGAAGGCAGACTGGAAATTGCCAATACTAAGGTGGTCAGCTGGAAGAGATGGAAGTTATCTATGAGGGAAAGGGTTGATCTGATTAAGACTTACCTGATTCCGATCTTCTTGTATGTCAGCTTTGTCTGCATCTTGCCAGTGTCTCTCTATGCTAGGGTCAGTAGTGTGTTCTTCCAGATGCTGTGGGGGAACAGACTGAACCCCATCAAGAGGAATGTCACCTACCTATCCAGGAGGGAGGGTGGCTTAGGTATGGTCAACCCAGTTCTTTTCTTTTCACTGCTATTTCTAAAGTTTAACATTGGTAATATGCTTGCAGTGGAACCTCCTGGATGGGTAGGCATATTTAGATCTTGGTTTAGGCCTTTTCTACGACTTTGGGAAGAAGGTGGCCAAGTGAAGAATCGCAGGGGTCATCGTGGTCAGCTACCAGCCTATGTCGCTCCGTGCCTGAAGTTACTGCGGCAGTGGCGATTGTCGGCTGAAGATCTCAGATCGGTTTCAAGGAAAGTCCTTATGAGTCGAGTCTTGAGCGAAGTCTTTCATGACCCACTGGCCTTAAGGGATTGCCCGGGCCCAGTTTTGAGGGCGGGGTTAAGACTGATTAATTTGGATAGAGTACCCCCTAAATTTAGGGATCTGGCCTGGTTGTGCTTCCATGGGAAGCTCTATGTTCGGGGCAATTTGAAATTCCGCAGTGGGATGGATCGTAGCTGTCCTCGGGAGGAGTGTGCAGATGAGGAGGAGACTATGGATCATTTTCTGCTTCATTGCCCTTTTAACATAGAGGTGTACAAACAGGTGGGGCGGGCCCTCGGTGTCCCTTTCCTCTCCAGGCTGGGTTATGCTGAGTGGGTGTACGGAGCATTCAATACCAGTGGAGTTTTTTGTTTGGATACACTTTTTTTAGTTAGCCTAGTAGTCCGTTATTTCACCTGGAATGCACGGTGTCAGGTCAGCATTCGGCAAAAACTCCTTCCTGTTGAGGTGGTGGTGTATGACATTTTGCATGAGGTGGGGAAGATTCGGGAGCTTGAAAGAGACAAGCGGGGGCAGGGGGCTTGGTTGAAGGCGTGGAGGGGTTTCAAGCCTCCCTGACTGCCAGGAGTCTCTTTCCCGGGTGTGGCTGTCTGTCTCTTATCACCCTAGATTATCAGTATTTTTGATGAATTTTTGATAAATGGCTGCGTACATAGGTGATGGGTTGTGCCTCTTAGGCCCTCTCTGCTGCTTTATGTAGATAGTTTTCTAGGGATGTTTTGGTAGTGGATTATGTATATATTGTATATATTCTGAACATGGATGTGTATTCCTTTGCTTTCTGTTGAAGTTTTGTACTATGGTTTTGTTTTTTACTTTTGTATAAAAATTGGTTGCTTGATTCTTTTCAATAAAAGATCAATAGTGCCTTACTGTTGGGAGGAATAGTGCCCCATAGTTGAGTTCATTGGTAGGATTAGTGCCTATTGTTGGTATCAGTGAAAGGAATCATGTCCCTATTGTTGCTATTAGTGAAAGGAATCATGTCCCTTTGTTGGAGTCAGTGAGAAGAATAGTGCCCTGCTGTTGGGAGGAATAGTGGCCCATAATTGGGTTCATTGGTAGGATCAGTGCCTATTGTTGGTGTCAGTGAAAGGAATCATGTACCTTTGTTGGTGTCAGTGAAAGGAATCATGTACCTTTGTTGGTGTCAGTGGAAGGAATCATGTCCCTTTGTTGGTGTCAGTGAAAGGACTCATGTCCCTTTGTTGGTGTCAGTGGAAGGAATCATGTCCCTTTGTTGGTGTCAGTGGAAAGAATCATGTCCCTTTGTTGGTATCATTAAAAGGAATCATGTCACTTTGTTGGTATCAGTGAGAAGAATAGTGCCCTGCTGTTGGGAGGAATAGTGCCCCATAGTTGGGTTTATTGGTAGGATCAGTGCCTATTGTTGGTGTCAGTGAAAGGACTCATGTCCCTTTGTTGGTGTCAGTGAGAAGAATAGTGCCCTGCTGTTGGGAGGAATAGTGCCCCATACAGTAGTTGGGTTTATTGGTAGGATCAGTTCCTATTGTTGGTGTCAGTGAAAGGACTCATGTCCCTCTGTTGGTGTCAGTGAAAGGACTCATGTCCCTTTGTTGGTGTCAGTGAAAGGACTCATGTCCCTTTGTTGGTGTCAGTGAAAGGACTCATGTCCCTTTGTTGGTGTCAGTGGAAGGAATCATGTCCTTTTGTTGGTGTCAGTGAAAGGACTCATGTCCCTTTGTTGGTGTCAGTGAAAGGACTCATGTCCCTTTGTTGGTGTCAGTGGAAGGAATCATGTCCTTTTGTTGGTGTCAGTGGAAGGAATCATGTCCCTTTGTTGGTGTCAGTGGAAGGAATCATGTCCTTTTGTTGGTGTCAGTGGAAGGAATCATGTCCCTTTGTTGGTGTCAGTGGAAGGAATCATGTCCTTTTGTTGGTGTCAGTGGAAGGAATCATGTCCCTTTGTTGGTGTCAGTGGAAGGAATCATGTCCTTTTGTTGGTGTCAGTGGAAGGAATCATGTCCCTTTGTTGGTGTCAGTGGAAGGAATCATGTCCTTTTGTTGGTGTCAGTGGAAGGAATCATGTCCCTTTGTTGGTGTCAGTGGAAGGAATCATGTCCTTTTGTTGGTGTCAGTGGAAGGAATCATGTCCTTTTGTTGGGGTCAGTGGAAGGAATCATGTCCTTTTGTTGGTGTCAGTGGAAGGAATCATGTCCCTTTGTTGGTGTCAGTGGAAGGAATCATGTCCCTTTGTTGATGTCAGTGGAAGGAAACATGTCCTTTTGTTGGTGTCAGTGGAAGGAATCATGTCCCTTTGTTGGTGTCAGTGGAAGGAATCATGTCCCTTTGTTGATGTCAGTGGAAGGAAACATGTCCTTTTGTTGTTGTCAGTGGAAGGAATCATGTCCTTTTGTTGGTGTCAGTGGAAGGAATCATGTCTTTTTGTTGGTGTCAGTGGAAGGAACAGTGCCTCATATTGGTTGGAGAAATAATGCCCTATGGGCCAGATAAAAGGGCTAAATTGGGCTTCAGTTTCAAGACCACTGACGTAGAGAAAGAGCTTTGACTTCACTGGTTGCATGCTTGTTCTGGATCAGTAGCTCACTAGTGAGTAAACGAAGATGAAGTGGCAGTACTGGATCCTGCACCTTTGAAACAAGTCAACAATGGCAGTTCTCAAATTTCGACCTTCTAAGGTCCCCTCATAGCATCAACTACTGGGCTTTAAATTATATTTCCAATCAACTAAATGTAATGAACGTTTTAATGAGCCAGCAAATGATACAAACTAGACAAGAATCTGCAGGTAATGACCCCTTCAACAAAATAAGAATGTAGCCCTATCCATATCCAAGAAGTGCATAATGTGTTGTACAACAAGGCTTGTATACTGTGTCTTCTGCATTTGGTATTTCTCATAATTATGTTTGTTTGATTTCTACACTCTGACTTTCACCTCAATTTCTTATTGTGTTCTTCCAGATTATTTGAATAACGAAAAAAAAAAAGAAAAAAAAGAAAGAGAAACAGCACGACTGGTGACCGTGACGAATGCCTGAAAAGAAAATATTCTTGTAATGAAATGTAGAAATGTCACCTCTTCCGTAACCCCCAGCTTGTTTAAATAAACAGGTAAATCTATTTAGGTATTTCTCTATACAAACAATGGCAGACAGTATTTTGAATGTGTATTTTATCGCTAGTAAGGGAATATATAAAGAAGGTGGCAGTTTACATAGACCTGGATTGTCCAGCTTTTTGGACTGTGGGCAACACCACTCCTTTTCCAAACTTGTGGGAGCAAATCCCTGGGGCGGTCAACCTCAACAACAGATCGATCAATGGGAGACTGTCTTGACTGCAAAATGACTGTTTAAAAACAACCTGGCTAGACAGTGACTGGAATGTGAAAGTAAGCCTGGTTAGAGAGAGATCATGTGAACTAGACATCTGCGGTTCGTTTTGTTCCGAATAAATATTCAGACAAATTTTTCGTTATTCGGAGACTCGGATATATTTGAATCCCTGAATTACAGTAAAAATTAATTTTATCGAATTCTCTGAATAACGAAACAAAAGTTGTCTGAATTTACGACTACCGTATATACTCGAGTATAAGCCGACCCAAATATAAGTTGAGGCACCTAATTTTACCACAAAAAATGGGAAAACTTATTGACTCGAGTATAAGCCTAGGGTGTCCATCTGCATGCCTCACTGTGTCCATGTGCATGCCTCACTGTGCCCATGCCTCACTGTGCCCATGACTTACGTTTAACATGGGAGTATATGAAAGGGGTGCCTGGCTTTGAAAAATCAGTGCTCCTTTACCGTAGGTCCCCCAGACAGAAAACATTGCACACTTGTAGAGGAGAACTGGGGCTACATGTGTGCCAAATTTTGGGTCCAGGGGACTTACGGCCGTCCGGTACCGGGTACTTGTCTTCGAAACGCGTAAGCCGGCAGTGACCTCTGTCAATCCCTCCGTGACCGATTTGAGTGGGTTCGTTTTTGACGCATTGCTGCGACTTTGTGGATTCTTTTTAAACGCATGACTTTCACGTATGTTTGTAAGTAGGATTCTTTTATTTCCTTTTTAAATAAATTTATCCAACGATAATGCACGAGGCTGGTGCGCCTTTCTTTTTTCTTCTTGTCAATGGAAGGGGTGCCCGGCTTTGAAAAATTGGTGCTCCCCAGCCGTAGGTCCCCCAGACAACAAACTTTGCACACTTGTAGAGAAAGGGGCTATATGCGTGCCAAGTTTTTGGTCCAGGGGACCTACGACCGTTCGGTACCGGGTCCCCAAAGTCCGGGAGATCAGGCGCAAAAAGGTGACTCGAGTATAAGCCGAGGGGGGCATTTTCAGCACAAAAAAATGTGCTGAAAAACTCGGCTTATACTCGAGTATATACGGTAATTGAAATCTGACTCAAATTTTACATCGAATTGCATTCGAATTTGAACTGTAAACATATTGTTGAAATCAAAGACTCTGTCTGTCATTAGTGTACCGTTTTGAAATATTGCTGTTTTTGTTAAGCCAAAGGGGATTTAACCGCTTCCAGAACTCGGCACGCCGATATAAGTCGGCAGAATTGCACAGGAAGGCAAATGGGCGTACCTGTACGTCCCTTTGAATTTGCCTGCGGGTCCTGCAAACTCGATATTCGCCGGCGGCCCACGATTGCGGTGAGGAGAGGCAGAACAGGTAGATGCCTATGTAAACAAGGCATTTCCCTGTTCTAGTGACATGACAGGAATCTACTGCTCCCTGTCATCGGGAGCAGTGATCGCTGTCATGTCAGTGGTAGCCCACCCCCACAGTTAGAATCACTCCCTAGGACACACTTAACCCTTTGATCGCTCCTATTGTTTAATCCTCTTCACTGCCAGTGTCATTTACACAGTAATCAGTGCATTTTTATAGCACTGATCGCTGTATAAATGACAATGGTCACAAAATAGTGTCCGATGTGTCCGCCATAATGTCGCAGTCACGATAAAAATCGCAGATCGCCGCCATTACTAGTAAAAAATAAATATTAATAAAAATGTCATAAATCTATCCCCTATTTTGTAGACGCTCTAACTTTTGCGCAAACCAATCAATATACGCTTATTGCAATTTTTTTTCAATATTATGTAGAAGAATACATATCGGCCTTAACTGAGGAAAAAATTTGTTTTTTTATATATTTTTGGGGGATATTTATTATTGCAAAAAGTAAAAAATATTGCTTTTTTTCAAAATTGTCGCTCTATTTTTGTTTATAGCACAAAAAAAAACAAAAAAAACTCAGAGGTGATCAAATACCACCAAAAGAAAGCTCTATTTGTGGGGAAAAAAAGGACGTAAACTTTGTTTGGGTGCAACGTCGCACGACCGCGCAATTGTCAGTTAAAACGACACAGTGCCATATCGCAAAAAGTGCTCTGGTCAGGAAGGGGGTAAATTCTTCCGGGGCTGAAGTGGTTCAAGAGTCGTAATCATTTGATGAAGATTTTTCTTTTGTTCGTTCACTGTGCAAGTGTGAAATTGAGAAAAAGAAACCAGTGAAATATAAATATTTCAAAGCATTTGTACTTGGCATTATTTTTTCTCAGCTGGCTAAAACTTCTGCACAGTATTGTATATAGTAAAATGTTGAAATAGCCTGCTTAGAGAAAGACTGTCATGTTAAATTTTGCCTGGCCAAAGATATCCCATATACTATATCAGTGCTTCTCAACCTTTTTTTTAGTCAAGGCACCCTTTAAAATTATGGACAATTTCAAGGCACCCCATTCTAAAATGTAAAAAATAATTCCAATAGTTTTACATAATGCGGCAGCATCGATACACATAGGACACCCAACATCAGAAGTGATTTATTCTTCCAAAGCAAATACACTTTTCCACACTAGTCCTGACTAGTATTCCAGTGTTTCACATCTCCCTCGGTCTCTTTCTATCACTTAGCTAATGTGACCCCAGTGTTGACAGAGGGGGGCAAAGGAGGGGCAAACAAGGATCATGTGCAGGCGATCAACAATCTTTTTATCAACACAGATGACATCACTGGTTGTTAGGACGCTGTTGGCTGGAAGGTTGAAATGGTGCACAATAAAAACCTGTGGCTTTGTGTAACTAAAAGGCAGGCTTGATCCACCTGCTGGCTTGCATACATTTTTAAAAAAAATTTAGGCATGTTGCCAAGGCACAACTGAGGAAACCTCAAGGCACCCTGGTTGAAAAAGGCTGTACTAGATGGCCTGGCTACAGAGAAAGGCCTGGCTAGAGAGAGATTACCATGCAAAAGCTAATCTGGCTAGAGAGACACTGCGATGTGAAAGCTTGTCTGGCTAGAGACTGCCATGTGAAAAATAGCTTGGCTAAGGAGAGACAGTCATGTGAAATATAGCCTGCTTAGAGAGAGATTTCTATACAATCCATATACTAGATGGCCTGGCTACAGAGAGACTGTCATGTGGAATACATCCTGGCTAGAGAGAGATTGCTATACGAAAGCTAGTCTGGCTAGAGAGAGACTGCCATATAAAAATTGATTGACTAGAGAGAAACTGCTATGTGAAGGTTTGTACGGATAAAGAGAGACTACCATGAGAAAGCATGTCTGGCTAAAGAGAGACTGCAATGTGACAGCTTGTTTGGCTAGTGAGAGACTGCTGTGCGAAAGCTTGCTTAGATAGAGACTGCCATTAAACAAAATAGCCTGGCTAGAGAAAGACTGGCACGTGAAAGCTTGCCTGGATAGAGAGAGACTGTCATGTGAAAATTAGCCTGGCTAAAGAGAAACTGCTATGTTAAAATTTGTATAAACAGAGAGAGAGACTGCCATTATAAAGCATGCCTGGCTAAAGAGAGACTGTCATGTGAAAGCTTGCCTGGATAGAGAGAGACTGCCATGTGAAAAATAGTCTGGCTAGAGAGAGACTGTCGTGTGAAAGACAGCCTGGCTAGAGAGAGACTGACATGCAATAGCTTGTTTTGCTACAGAGAGACTGCCATGAGAAAAAAAATGCCTAGTCTAGAGTGAGACCGCCATATGAAATTTTGTCCCACTAGAGAAAGTCTTCTCCTGGCTAAAAAGTAAAAGGCAGCCTGAGAAAAAAAGTTATGTAAAAAAAGGAGGGCTAGAGAGGACCTATCATGTAAAAAGACAGCATGACTAGAGCAGGACCACAATGTAAAAGCCAGCCTAAATAGAGAGATACTACAACGTGAATGATAGTCTGTCTAATATGAGAAACCACCAATTAACAGATGTCCTGGCTACAGAGTGACTGCCATGTGAACAGTTACCTGGCTAAATAGAGACTATAATGGGAAAGATGGACTTACTAGGGAGTGCCATGTGTGAGGCAGGCTAGCTACAGAGAGGCGGCCATATGAAAGGTAGTTTCTCCAGAAGGAGGCTTTCTTGTGAGAGATAAACTGGCTAGAGAGAGAATACTATGTGATAGATATCTTAGTTAGATAGAAACTTCCATGTAGTAGACAATCTGGAATAAAAGGGCCTACTGTAGTATGTAAAGCCCCATACACACTATCAGTTTTTCCTGCAGGTTTTTGTCTTCAGGTTTACCAAAACCATCTAATATGAGGTCAAACCTTAAGAGTTTCAATTCGTATGCAATCAGGCAGGCCCTTGCACTAGATGGTTTTGGTAAACCTGAAGACAAAAACCTGCAGAAAAACTGTTAGTGTGTATGGGGCTTTAAACATATTTTGGCTACTGCAATGTAAACAACTCCCTAGCTAAAGAAAGACTGGCATTAATTGCCAGGCTAGCGAGAGATTGCACAACAATGTAATCAAAGACATTCCCTCTGATGAAGCCATATATATGTGGCGTAACACATAAGGGGTGGAGCCGCTGATGCAGGACATGATCTCAGAAAGTAGGGTGGAAGGCTGTATCGCTGAATGATGACAGTGAATTAAAGTGGACGGTTATAAGGATTTCTATTTGCCAATGTTTACCACAAGCTGCAGCTTCTATCCATATTCTCTTCATTTCTTTCCTGGTGCGAGACAGTACCATGTGTTTACTTGTCTAGCTAGAGAGATACTGCCATGCAAAAGATAGCCTTGTTAGAGAGCTAGTTTCATGTAAAACATATTCTGGCTAAGGAAAGACTTCCATGTAAAAGACATCCTGGTAAGAGCGACTACCAAGTAAATGAGTGATTGTGCTGTTAGAATTTGCTTGCGGTGATTTACATAACTACTGAACCCTGTTATATGCCAAAACATGTAGAGACTAGAGAGGCCCCATACTGCTCCTGCCATCTAAACAGTCCTCCAGTATTTCACAGCCGAGGACATGTGAAAAGCTGCGGTTGGTAGAGTCCATCCAATGGAGAGTCTCTCTGACTGGCCAATGACAATATATTCTAAGGAGGCAGCGGTAATGTCAATCACTTTATTACCAACTCTGGAGTGCTCCCGGGAAGTAGGTTTATTAGGCACATCTGCATGCTACAGGTCTAGTCATGAGAGCCTGTAAACAAGAAGCCAAAAGATGAGTCTTGGCTCATGGGATGTACACTGGACAATGCCAATAAGGTGCAACTCCGACCCAACACTTCAGACAATGCGGAAATGAGCCCACAATCTTTCTACTGCACACAATGCTGATTAACAGAATGTTTTTGCATTGTGGCAGGGAACCATAGAACGTGGAAGGAACCCATGAACATAAGAGGACTAATACCTAACAGAAACATTTCTTAATTCCATACAATTCATAAAAATACAAATAAATATGTAACATAAAAAACATTATTTGCCTATATAAAGTTATCTGTTAATGCAAGTTATATACCGACCGTTTCCTATCAACCACATACAAAAAAGGGGATTATAACATTTGCTTCTTAACTATCAGTCCGTATTTATCGGCGTATAACACGCGCCGGCGTATAACACGCACCCCAAGTTTAGGAGGGAATTTTAAGGAAAAAAACTTTTAGGAGGGAAATTCAAGGAAAAAAAACTTACATTTAAATGCAGCATGCAGCCTTGCCCAGTGTCCATCTGCAGCCTTGCCCAGTGACCATCTGTCCATCTGCAGCCTTGCCCAGTGTCCATCTGTCCATCTGCAGCCTTGCCCAGTGTCCATCTGTCCATCTGCAGCCTTGCCCAGTGTCCATCTGTCCATCTGCAGCCTTGCCCAGTGTCCATCTGTCCATCTGCAGCCTTGCCCAGTGTCCATCTGTCCATCTGCAGGCTTGCCCAGTGCCTTTGCAGCAGTGTCAGTCTCAGCGTTTTTTAAATTTGGCGCCGATTTCTGTGGAGAGGAGCGAGCGGGGCCGAGTGTACTTTGGCTAGACTCGGCTCCTCTCGCAGTCCCGCCCATCTCCACTGACTGCGCCGCTGACAGAGAAAGCCGAGTGTACTTCGGCTAGACTCGGCTAGACTCGGCTCTGCTCACAGTCAGGGGCAGGACTGCGAGAGGAGCCGAGACTAGCCAAAGTACACTCGGCTTTCTCTATGTCAGCGGCGCAGTCAGAGATGGGCGGGACTGCGAGAGGAGCCGAGTAAAGCCGAGTGTACTTCGGCTTCGGCTCCGCTCGCTCCTCTCGCTCGTTTCAGCAGGGGAATCGGCGGAGTATCGGCGTATAACACGCACCCACGATTTTCCCCTGATTTTAAGGGGAAAAAAGTGCGTGTTATACGCCGATAAATACGGTAATTTGTAACCATGTGGAGATAAGTGCTCATAGATCAACATGTTTGTCAATTAGTTGCTTCAGACCACATTGAGGATAATCACAGAGGTAACTGAAAAAAAATGTCCCTGGAGGGTCGTGTCTTGCAGTCTGTAGGGAGACAGTTAGTCTCCTAATATTCTAAAATGACAGTCTAGGTTGTGGCCAAGATGATAAGATGTCTCTAGATCTTGTTAACATGTTGTTGGTCTTAAAAGACCGTGTTATTTTATAAAGCTTTATGTTTTAGGAGGTTCTAATGGCAACTATCCAGGACTGGAGCTTAAAAGAAACCAGATTCTAGCTTGAAACTTGACTTGTTTAACAAGTTCCCGCCCGTTGTTCCGGGTGGACCTCATATGACGTCCTTCCGGAATGCACCTCTCGCGCAGCCGCGTGTCACAGGACACAGCCGATGAGTGTTTACTGTACCGGCCCGCTACCGGTACCATGTGATCACTGTGACCAATCACAGCAGATCACATGACACCTGTAAGCAATGAATGGCTTCCTTTTATGTCATATATTGTGTACAACTATGTTTCTAGCTGTCATTGGTCACAGTGATCACAGACAGGGCCAATCACAGCCCATCTGTACCATGTGATTAGCTGTGGTGAATCACAGCTAATCACAACAAACTTGGGGGATATTCGTACTGTCCTGGCATTTTTAGGCCTCAAGAAATGAGATAGGGTGTCAGTTCACCAGAATCTATTTTTAGATATATACTGTATACCTGCAGACAAAATAATAAATGCGTATTTGGGTTATTTTATCCATGGAAATGTAGTAGAATACATTTGGACCTACATTTATAAAGAAAGATTATTTATTTGCAAAATTTTATAACAGAAATGAAGAAAAACACTTTTTTTTTTCAAAATGATCAATCTTTTTTTGTTAATTTAGCAAAAAAAATAAGGAAAACCCAAGTGGTGATTAAATACCCCCAAAAGAAAGCTCTATTTGTGTGAACAAAATGCTAAAAATTGCATATGGGTACAGTGTTGCATGACCGCACAATTGTCATTCAAAGTGTGACAGCGTTGAAAGCTGAAAATTGGCCTTGGCAGGAAAGGGGTGAATGAGGCTGGTATTGAGGTGGTTAAGTATATTTGTATATTTACATTTCTACTTTATAATCTTTTACTTTGGAACTTTTCCACTCCTAAATAAATGTTTAAAATCTTTCACCGTAAGCAGAAGTTGTTGTTTTTGCACGCTTTTTGATTTGATGCACCTGTAATGTATTTAGCTGATATAAACCGAAGGTTCAATTAGGTTTTTACGTTTAAAAAGGTGACTGGGATCACCATTAACGTATCATTTGAGTCATAAAGTTATACCCCAGCATACAACAGTAACCCCAACATCAGTGCTTGCAATTATCTGAATACGGTGACCTGCCATCTTTTCGGCACAACATGAAACAAGCTTTATTTTTGAGCTTACCTCCTCCAAGTGGACTAGGAATGTCACGTTCTGGCCTTGGTGAACCCCCAGCTTCCCATCACTTGTAGTGAGCTGGAGACCTTGTGGGGCTTTGCCTGAGCACTGCTGAGGCTTGGCTCTGTACTGTTCCCGCAACCCATCTGTGCAGTTGTTGGACACAATCCTGCGATACCTACAATACAAAAGCACAGAACAAAACTGTTACTGTTTTAAGAGACTGTGGCTCCCAACCAAGGTTGATGGAAAAAACACACTTGAGTTGATTGGTAAAGTAAATCTAAAGCCACAAGTTTTTTATTTTGGATAGAGTAGGGCATAGTTAAAAACCTTGACAGGTAGCTTCGCCATCTGTGTCCCATTGGGAAGAAGTTCCTACATTTACTGTCCTGAAGACACAACAGAAAGTGACAGCTCAGTTGATTGCCTACAAAAGCTGGATGCAGCCCTACATGCACAGAATATATATTATCATTTATAAGTATTAACACCAAAAATTGTAGATACAGGGAATATTTGCTTTAGGAGATCAGGAATAATTTTCCCTCCTGTTGGAGCAAAATGGACCATGCTTTTAATGTTTTTTTGCCTTCCTCTGGATCAACTGTGGGTGTAGGACTCTGTACCGTGCCTTGAAAAAGTATTCATACCCCTAACAATTTTCCACATTTTGTCATGTTACAACCATAAACGTAAATGTATTTTATTGGAATTTTATGTGATAGACCAACACAAAGTGGCACATAATTGTGAAGTGGAAGGAAAATGATAAATGGCTTTCAATTTTTTTTTTATAGATAAATATCTGAAAAGTGTGGCGTGCATTTGTATTCAGCCCTCCTGAGTCAATACTTTGTAGAAACACTTTTCACTGCAATTACAGCTTTTTGAGTATGTTTCTACCAGCTTTGCACATCTAGAAAGGGGCCATTTTTGGCCATTCTTCTTTACAAAATAGCTCAAGCTCTGTCAGAGTGGAGGGAGAGTGTATGTGAACAGCAATTTTCAAGTCTTGCCACAGATTCTCAATTGGAATTAGGTCTGGACTTTGACTGGGCCATTCTAACACATGAATATGCTTTGATGTAAACCATTCCAGTCTTTTGCAGACTTCAACAGGTTTTCTTCTAAGATTGCCCTGTATTTGGCTCCATCCATCTTCCCATCAACTCTGACCAGCTTCCCTGTCCCTGCTGAAAAAAGCATCCCCACAACATGATCCTGCCACTACCATGTTTCACGGTGGGGATGGTGTGTTCAGGGTGATGTGCAGTGTTCGTTTTCCACCACACATAGCAATTTGCTTTTAGACCAAAAAGTATTATTTTGATCTCATTTGACCAGAGCACCTTCTTCCATCCAAAACTTCTTATGGCTTTATTTCAACAATGGCTTTCTTCTTGCCAGTCTTGTCTTGTCAGTTTAGGTGGACAGCCATGTCTTGGTAAGTTTGCAGTTGTGCCATACTCTTTTCATATTCGGGTGATGGATTGAACAGTGCTTCATGAGATGTTCAAAGCTTGGGATTTTTTTTATAGCCTAACCCTGCTTTAAACTTATTCACAACTTTACCCCTGACCTGTCTGGTGTGTTCCTTGGCCTTCATGATGCTGTTTGTTCACTAAGGTTCTCTAACAAACCTCTGAGGGCTTCGTAGAAAAGCTGTTTTTATACTGAGATTAAATTACACACAGGTGGACTCTATTTACTATTTAGGTGATTTCTGAAAGTAATTGGTTGCACTAGAGTTCAGATAGGAGTATAATGCCGCGTACACACGATCGTTTTTCACGTCGTTAAAAATGTCATTTTTTAAATTGGGCATTAAAAACGATCGTGTGTGGGCTCCAGAGCATTTTTAACGACGTGAAAAATGGCCTAAAAAAATGAGAACCTGCTCCATTTTTTCACGTCGTTTATCACGTCGTTTTTTTCTACGACGTGAAAAACGGTAGTGTGTATGCTTTTACGAGGGGAAAAAAACCGCGCATGCTCAGAATCAAGTATGAGACGGGAGCGCTCGTTCTGGTAAAACTAGCGTTCGTAATGGAGATAGCACATTTGTCACGCTGTAACGGACTGAAAAGCACGAGGCTGAAAAGCGCGAATCGTCACTCAACAAACTTTACTAACATGAAGGGTGGCGCCATTCGAACGGAACTTCCCCTTTATAGTGCCGACGTACGTGTTGTACGTCACCACGCTTTGCTCGAGCGTTTTTTTTAATGAACGTGTGTATGCAAGACAGGCTTGAGAGGAAACAAGAAAAATCACGTTGAGAAAAACATTGTTTTTAGAAAATGACATTAAAAACTATTGTGTGTACGCGGCATAAGAGTAAAGGGGGCTGAATACAAATGCACGCCACACTTTCCCGATATTTATTTGTAAAAAATGTTGAAAACCAATTATCATTTTCCTTCCACTTCACAATTATGTGCCACTTTGTGTTCGTCTATCAAAAAAAATCCCAATAAAATACATTTACGTTTTTGGTTGTAACATAACAAAATGTGGAAAATGTCAAAGGGAATACGAAGGGAATACTTTTTCAAGGCACTGTATATGCAGGTTTTCAAGTTATTTATTTAGTATTTTGTTTTCTATTGGTCAAACTTGAACCTGTGTCTTTTTTTCCAGCCTAACTATATACAGTAATTATTTCCATTTTTCCAAACTCAGCCCCTGGAACTGGTGACCTCATTGGAAGATTTTCTCTATAATTCTGTTTTGGTGACAATTCAAATTTTTGGATTTTCCCATCACTTCAGTGGTCAAAAGTACAAATAGAGAAGGAAAATCACACAGTTTATTCTATCTCTTGGGAACTCTATTGGTGACATACCTGTGAGTTTCTGGGCCTGCACATCTGCTTTTCCCATTATGAGGGGTTCCCACATTTTTTTTGCTGAGTGTTCGATTCTGTACACCTGCTGAGACCCTTATGAGGGGCTCCCAGCATCCCTTTGTTGAGTTCCTGGGTCTGCCTACCTGCTGTGCTTATTAGGAGGGGATCCAACCATCTGCACACTGAAATTCCAGGTCTGTTCACCTGCTTTGCCCCTTATGAGAGGCTCCCACAATCCCTGCACTGAGTTCCTTGGTCTGTACACTTGCTGCGCCCATTATGAAGGATGCCTACCATCCCTGAAATGAGTTGCTGGGTCTGCATACCCACTGTGCCCATTATGAGGGTTTCCCACAATCCCTACGCTGAATTTCAGGGTCTGCACACATGCTGTGCCCATTGTGAGGGGCTCCCACCATCCCTGCATTGAGTTCCTGGGTCTGGACACTTTATCTGCCCATTATGAGGGTCTGCCACTATCCCTGAAATGAGTTTCTGGGTCTGCACACCCACTATGCATATGATGAAGGGCTCCCACCATCCCTGCATTGAGTTCTTGGGTCTACACACTTGCTGTGCCCATTATGAGGGTGTTTCACAATCCCTGCTAGCTTTTTTATTTATTTTATATTAGCAAGAATGTAAAAGGAGAAGATGCCACCAAGACACCAAGGTAGGTGGTGGCACCCAAAACTCCCAGTTGGGCAGGAACAGAGTTGAAAATTATAGCAGGGAGATCCTTTTGTTGGATTATCCCAGACACCAGACATAAGAAAATCAGGGGCTGATCCAGCTCACCAAGCTCTACCTGTAACTAAGATATCATATTCCAGTGGAGTAAACTTTTAAGGATATTAAAGACAATCTATTTAGACTAAGATCTCTGCTTCTTTCGACAGCAGTGATATACCCACGATAATACCCACCGTATCAGTAGTATACAACTTAAGTGCTATCCACCCTGCAACTTGTCATTTTAATTTGGTTCAAAAACAGAAAACATCCCTCTGGGGGAAATCTAGATTGTTTGTTTTCTTATCATTTGTCATTTCGCTTTGATTCTCACTGAAATAAAAAAAAAAAAACATTTACTCTGAAGAAATGCAGCATAGAACTGCATTTGATTGTCAGGGTCTCTATGGGTCACCTAGAAGGTTGCAGGATGTCAGTTTGTATTTTTCTCTCTTGAGGTTTCCTAACTCACGTGAAGAGTAATATCGTTTCCTGCCATGACTATGGCCTTACCCGCTGCTCTTCAGAAAGCTCTGACCCTGGCTGCAGTCTTTGGTAATGGAAGTTGGGTTAAACCAAAACGCCGGTGTGCACTGGTTCTTCCCTTGCCTCTCGTAGCCGTAGTCACTGAAAGACAAAAAAAGCAAAACATTTTAAACATTTCATAGCTGTCAAGTGTCTGATACCTCATTTAAAAATGTGCACCAGAGGCCTGTGATGTCATCACATTCCCTCCTTCCCGACTGCCATGTTCTCTCCTCAGCCAGATTCTCCCCCTCCCCTGCCACATTCTAATTCCCCCCTCTCCACCACATCCACATTTGCCACCCTATCAATCACAGTCACCCCCCCCCACCTTCCTCAACCAAATCCACATTCTCCTCCCTCCCCCACTACAGACATATTTTTCCCCTTCGTCATTACGTTCACCTTTGTTAAACATCACAGCAACATTCTCCCCTTTCCATTATAACCTTTCCATTTACCCCTTTCTCCCATCATAACCACCCCCTCCCCCTTTTTACCACATCCACATTTTCTCCTCAACCCCACCACATTCACATTCTCCTCCATTTCCACCATATCCACATCCCCCCCTTTCCCCCACTACACCACATCCACCTTCTACCTCCCTCTCCACTACATCCAGACAACCCCCCTTCCCACCATATTCACATCCCTCTTCCCCTCAGCCACATTCTCCTTTTTCCAAACTATATCCACTCCACTACCACCTGCATATTCTCCTCTCTCTACTATATCTATATTCTCCCCTCTGCAATTGCATCCCTTTTCTTCCCTTTCTCCCACCACATCATCCCCCCAAACACATCATCAATAGCCATCACTTCATAGCCACATACACATTCTCCTCTTTCCCCACCACATCCACATTCTATCCTCCTCCACCATATCCACATTTTCCCCTTCCTCACCACATCCACATTTTCCCCGTCCCCACCACATCCACATTTTCCCCGTCCCCACCACATCCACATTTTCCCCGTCCCCACCACATCCACATTTTCCCCGTCCCCACCACATACACATTTTCCCCGTCCCCACCACATATACATTTCCCCGTCCCCACCACATACACATTCTCCTCTCTTCCCAACAGATTCACATCCCTCCTTCTTCTCTTCCCCACTATACCCACATTCTCATATCCCCCCCACCACCACCACATCCACATTCTATCCTCCTCCACCACATCCACATTTTACCAGTCCCCACCACATTCACATTCTCCTCTCTTCCCACCAGATTCACATCCCCCTTTTTCTCTTACCTGCCATATCCACATTCTAGGGATAGTTAAAGGAAGCCCTGAAACCCCTTTAGGAGTCATGTAAAGCATATTGCACCCTTCAAACCCCCCAAAAAAACCTTAAAGACCAGGCCTTTTTTTTTACACTTTTTTTTAATTAGAGCCCCCAAACATTTTATATATATATACACACGTATATATATGTACAGTATCCCACAAAAGTGAGTACACCCCTCACATTTTTGCCAGTTTGTTGTCTTTCTTGGGCAACCCCTCTCTCTGGGCTCACGTTACTGTCTTCCTCAAGCTGGGTATCATCATCTGAGCCTTCAAAACGCTGCGCATCCTCCTGCAGCATGTACCCAACACTGTGGTCGAACAGTTCGGGGGACTTCTCCGTGCATGATAGTGGGGCTAGGGAAGGAGTAAATGATGACCCGGAGCCCATTGAATAGGCCGCTTTGGCAGCTGCATTGGCAGCCAAAGTACTCTGAGCTGGGGTGACAGAGGGTGAGGAGGATGAGGACGGCTTGGTCATCCACTCTACCAACTCTTCTGCATGTTGAGGCTCAACACGGCCAGCTACCAAAAAAAAAGGACAAGCATGCCCCACGGCCACGTGCTGAGGATGCACCCTGTCCACGACCAGCACTTTTGGCTGTAGACACAGAGCCTGTTTGCCCTCTTTGAGAGGCCTGTGAGCTTCTGCCCCTCCTTGTTGGCCTTCCAGACATACTGTGTTTGATGTATTTGAAATGTATTTGAATAGGTACACCAGGAATGGCCTGCAGTGAGATGTAGCTGCACAAAGCTGGGATGTATTTATATACTGAATATACTGCAGCTAACTGAATCAATTGCCTGCCTGTAGTATATTAGGAAGAGAACAACAGAAATGGTCTGCAGTGAGATCTAGCTGCACACTGTGCACAGGATACACTACTGAATATACTGCAGCTAACTGAATCAACTGCCTGCCTGTAGTATATTAGGAAGAGAACAACAGAAATGGTCTGCAGTGAGATCTAGCTGCACACTGTGCACAGGATACAGTACTGAATATACTGCAGCTAACTGAATCAACTGCCTGCCTGTAGTATATTCGGAAGAGAACAGGAATGGTCTGCAGTGAGATCTAGCTGCACACTGTGCACAGGATACAGTACTGAATATACTGAAGCTAACTGAATCAACTGCCTGCCTGTAGTATATTAGGAAGAGAACAACAGGGATGGTCTGCAGTGAGATCTACAGTAGGTATCGCTGATTTTGTGTCAATCTCGCCTCTTCTAGTGGCGAGATTGACACCCTACGAAGCCCCGTCGCGAGAGCCAGCGCCGAGCTGTCTCGTCATCGGGAAAGGAAAAATTTTGTTTTTCCTTTCGCAATGAGCGACACGCATTGCTGACATTGAGGCCGGTGGACGGAGATCCGACGTGGATTCCCGCCAATACCAGGCACTGTGTTTGGTATGAATCCTGAGTGGGAACTCCACGCCAAATTTTAAATAAAAAAAACGGCATGGGTTCCCCCTCCAGGAGCATACCAGGCCCTTCGGTCTGGTATGGATTTGAAGGGGAATCCCCTAAGCCGAAAAATCCAAACCCGAGCCTTATCCGAGCACGCAACCTGGCAGGCCGCAGGAAAAGAGGGGGGGCGAGAGAGCGGCCCCCCCTCCATCCTGAACCGTACCAGGCCACATGCCCTCAACATGGGGGGATTGGTGCTTTGGGGCAGGGGGGCGACCTGCGGTCCCCCCACCCCAAAGCACCCTGTCCCCATGTTGATGGGGACAAGGGCCTCGTCCCGACAACCCTGGCCGTTGGTTGTCGGGGTCTGCGGGCGGGGGCTTATCGGAATCCGGGAGCCCCCTTTAATAAGGGGGCCCCCAGATCCCGGCCCCCCACCCTATGTGAATGAGTATGGGGTACAACCCTGGCCGTTGGTTGTCGGGGTCTGCGGGCGGGGGCTTATCGGAATCCGGGAGCCCCCTTTAATAAGGGGGCCCCCAGATCCCGGCCCCCCACCCTATGTGAATGAGTATGGGGTACATCGTACCCCTACCCATTCACCTGGTGGAAAAAAATGTCAATAAAAAAACACACACAGGTTTTTAAAGTAATTTATTATACAGCTCCGGGGGTCTTCTTCCGACTCCGGGGGTCTCTTCCGACTTCGGGGCTCTCTTCTTCTGACTTCGGGGGTCTTCTTCTGCTCTCCGGTGCCTTTTTCCTTCTGCTGGGCTTTTCCGCTATCTTCTTCCAGCTCTTTTGCTAGCGGAGAGGCCTGGTCTTCCCCGTCGTCTCATCCGGCTCTCCGTTGTCCTTCTGCCGGCCCCTCCGCTATCTTCTTCCAGCTCTTTTGCTAGCAGAGAGGCCCGGTCTTCCCCGTCGTCTTGTCCTGCTCTCCCTTGTCCTTCTGCCAGCCCCTCCGCTATCTTCTTCCAGCTCTTTTGCTAGCGGAGAGGCCCGGTCTTCCCCGTCGTCTCGTCCGGCTCTCCGTTGTCCTTCTGCCGACCCCTTCGCTATCTTCTTCCAGCTCTTTTGCTAGTGGAGGGGCCCGGTCTTCCCATCGCCGTCGGCGTCTTCTTCCCTCTTCTCCTCCTCGATGTTCACTCGTCGCTTCCTCCCGCTGTAATACTGGGAGTTCGGACCGCAACGATTTATATAGGCCTCTCATGACGTCACAGTCACATGCTCCCATGACGTCACAGTCACATGCTCCGGGGCCACCCGGAACATGTGACTGTGACGCCATGAGAAGCCTATATAATTTGTTGCAGACCGAACACCCAGCATTACAGCGGGACGAAGCGACGAGTGAACATCGAGGAGGAGAAGAGGGAAGAAGACGCCGACGGCGACGGGAAGACCGGGCCCCTCCACTAGCAAAAGAGCTGGAAGAAGATAGTGGAGCAGCCCGGCAGAAGGACAACAGAGAGCGGGACGAGACGACGGGGAAGACCGGGCCTCTCCGCTAGCAAAAGAGCTGGAAGAAGATAGCGGAGGGGCCGGCAGAAGGACAACGGAGAGCCGGACGAGACGACGGGGAAGACCGGGCCTCTCCGCTATCAAAAGAGCTGGAAGAAGATAGCGGAAAAGCCCGGCAGAATGAAAAAGGCACCGGAGAGCAGAAGAAGACCCCCGAAGTCGGAAGAAGAGACCCCCGAAGTCGGAAGAAGACCCCCAGAGCTGTGTAATAAATTACTTTAAAAACCTGTGTGTGTTTTTTTTATTGACATTTTTTTTCCACCAGGTGAATGGGTAGGGGTACGATGTACCCCATACTCATTCACATAGAGTGGGGGCTGGGATCTGGGGGCCCCCCTTATTAAAGGGGGCTCCCGGATTCCGATAAGCCCCCGCCCAAAGACCCCGACAACCAACGACCAGGGTTGTTGGGACTAGGCCCTTGTCCCCATCAAAATGGGGACAGGGTGCTTTGGGTTGGGGGGGGCGCAGGTCGCCCCCCTGCCCCAAAGCACCAAACCCCCCATGGTGAGGGCATGTGGCCTGGTACGGTTCATATTATTTTAATTCATATTAATTAAAAAGTCTCATATAATACTGTACAATAATTTATAAAAAAATATATATTTTTTAAAAACCGTCAATTTTGGACCAAGTGTATCCTGAATTTTCGGTATTGGTTTCGGCACCAGAGTTTTCATTTCGGTGCACCTTTATCAAATGATGTACATGTATGTGATTTGTGGTTAATTTCACCTTCCTGATTGACTCCAATGCATTTCACCAAGATGGTGCAAGTTCAACAAAATCCACAAATTGTGGAATTGATATTTTTGGGATATCAATACTCTCAATTTCCTCTTTTCATTCTTCAATTCTGTCCTCGCCTCAATCACCTCAATCAATTCTGTCCGAAACTAAAAACAAAATCTGTTGACTAGCGATAGATTTTAGTCTTTGGACTTACGTCTACTTTAAAACAAAAGCATTGGAGCAGAGATTCCAGAAGTGTTTTCGGTTAAATACACATTTAAAAAGCATTAATGTACACGAGATCATCCTTAAGGGGGAGATAGAAACAGAGTTTTTAATTTTGTGAAATATTAATGCGAGTCTTTGTACAGTTAGTGAACATTTTCTTAATTACTGCGTCGCCCATAGGCACGTTTTATGATGAGAGGCTAAGCAAGCATTGAGTATAATTTTATTAAATGTAAGAAAAAGAGTTGAATTCACTCATCTCACACTCATCTTTGGTCTGTTGTAGCTTCAAAATCCTCCCTAATAATACTTGACAATACAGATGATATTTTGCTTTCCATAATTCACCCCCTCCACCTTTATCAACATGTTAAATGTCTTTTTTTTTTCCTTTCTGTTTTTATTACATAGGGTTTATACTCGAGTATAAGCCGACCCGAATATAAGCCAAGGCACCTAATTTTACTACAAAAAAATGGGAAACGTATTAACTCGAGTATAAGCCTAGGGTAGGAAATGCAGCAGCTACTGTAAGTGGAAAAGAGGGTCAACAATGCCCATTTGCAGCCACACTGTGCCCATTGCATGCTTCACTGTGCCCATTGCAAGCCACAGTGTGCCCATTGCAAGCCTCACTGTGCCCATTGCATGCCTCACTCACTGTGCCCATTGCAAGCCTCACTCACTGTGCCCATTGCAAGCCTCAGTGTGCCTCAAATTTTATGAATCGGGTTTACATTCACTTTAATAGTGAGTATCATGTGCTTGGATGACTGCTGTCTTCATTCTACACATAAGTACTCTCCTGGTACAGTGCATGGATCAGGTCATGAAGCCGCCACTCTTCTCCTCTCATCTCTTCACTAAAAGCCTTATAATCTGTTCACAGAATACAAAACGAACGCTCTTTGAATGGACAGGTGGAGATTCAGCCGTTTACCTGCCATTCCTCTTCCCATATGAGTGCTGTGTGTAGTATCTATCATCTCCGTGTCATGTAGTCCGCAGCTATCCAGTGTAACCCCACCCCTCCTCCTCCTCGTCCTCGTCCGTGATAGACGGAACGCTCAGTTTCCCAGCAGTGAGTCAGTCTTCAGTGTTCCACCTATCAAGGACGAAGAGGAGGCGGGGCGGGGGTTACACTGGACGCCGTCTGACTGCATGACACAGGGGCTGATCGGAGAGACTCGAGTATAAGCCGAGGGGTGCTTTTTCAGCACAAAAGAATGTGCTGAAAAACTCGGCTTTATACTTGAGTATATACAGTACCTTATTTTAGATCCAGTGACATCCTCACTGGGTCCCTTTGCTTCTATATTCAAATGCAGGCAGATCAGGACTGGTGGGAGGGGTTGGCAGGGTGCTGTACTGAAAACATCACACCATCCTGCCTCAATATTGCTCTCTAGAGTCCTCAGAAACCAACCCCCCCCCCCCCCCCCAAGTAAGGGCTACATAGTAGCCATACCCTCTCATAACAAAAAAAAAGAAGAACCGTAACCTACACTATAAATAATGAAACTCAACCCTTTGAAAAGTTATTTATTAACCACCTCCTGCCCACCGTATAGGGAAATGACGGCTGCGGGGTGGTTCCATTGATCTGGGATGACGTCATATGATGTGGCCCCCGCTCTCACCATGCTTGCGCGCCCCTGGGACGTGGCGCATTCCCGATCTTGGTAAAGAGCCGATGACGCGGCTCTTTACCCATGTGATCAGCTGTGTCCAATCACATGTAAACAAGGAAATGCTGGTTATCGGCTTTCCTCTTCTCGTGCTGACAATGTGTGAGGTGAGGAGAGCCGATCAGCCACATTTCCTCACGGGGGGGACCTGTACAGATAATCAGGGCACTGATCAGCAGTGCCCATCAGTGATGCCAGTCAGTGCCCATCAGTGATGCCAATCAGTGACCATCAGTGATGCCAGTCAGTGCCGTCCATCAGTGCCACCATTTATTGCCCATCAGTGCCGCCTATCTGTGCCACCTATCAGTGCCCATAAGTGCCGCCTATCAGTGCCCAACAGTGCTGCATATTAGTGCCTCCTCATCATTACCACCTCATCAGTGCCCTTCAGTGGTGCCTCATCAGTGCCACCTTATCAGTGCCTATCAGTGCAGCCAATCAGTGATCATCAGTGATGCCATTCAGTGCCGCCCATCAGTGCCCATCAGTGCTGCCTATCTGTGCCACCTATCAGTGCCCATAAGTGCCGCGTATCAGTGCCCATCAGTGCTGCATATTAGTGCCTCCTCATTATTACCACCTCATCAGTGCCCATCAGTGCCCCCTCATCATTACCACCTCATCAGTGCCCTCCAGTGCTGCATATTCGTGCCTCCTCATCATTACCACCTCATCAGTGCCCTTCAGTGCTGCCTCATCAGTGCCCATCAGTGCCTCTTTATCATTACCACCTCATCAGTGCCCATCAGTGCCTCTCAGTTCAGCCTATCAGTGCCCATCCGTGCAGCCTCATCAGCGCTCATCAGTGAAGGAGAAAAATTACTTATTTAACATTTTCTACCAGAAACTAAGAAAAACTGTTTTTTTTTTCCAAAATGTTTAGCCTTTTTTTGCGTTTTTAGCAAAAAATAAAAAGCCTATTTGTGATTACATATCACCACAAGAAAGCACTATAAAAATGTCATATGAGTACATAGTTACATGACCACACAATTGTCACTGAAAGTGCGGCAGCGATGAAAGCTGAAAACTGGCCTGGGCAGGAAGTGGGTGAAAGTGCCCGGTATTGAAGCGGTTAAAAAAATAAAATTCACCATTTTTTTTTATAAAACCATTCTCAATCACGATGCCTATCACATGCCAAGTTTAAAATGAGCAACGCACATGACAAATACAGCCTTACTCGCCAAACGGCAGCTCCCCGAGCTATGATCAGCTTCATCAAGGAAGAGATGGCGGATAGTAGTAACATTATTGTTCATATACGACCAGTGACCATATTTGAGCAGTGATGTCACTGCTATACTCACCCTTTTGATTAGGTGGCCCAGGATTCCCAGCTGAGGCTGATCTGAGGTCTTAAAGCGGAACTTCACTCAAAAGGGGAAGTCCCACTTGTTTGCATCTCCCCCCCCCCCCCCCCCTCCACTGCCACTTTTTGGGGGTGAGAGAGGAACAGGTACCTGATTTAGACAGGTACCAGCTCCCACTTTTAGTCAGATCGTGATCTGTGCAGACGTTCAGCTCCCTCTCCCCTACATAGCAGGTCCCAGAAGACTGCGGGAGCACTCATAATAGCGCAGCACGGCTCGCGTATGTACAGTAGGAAACCAGCTGTGAAGCTGGAAGGCTTCACATTGTTGGTTTCACTTACCTAAAGTGTTGACGCCTGCACCCAAAGCCGATTGAAGAATCGGCTTGTGTGAGGACATCACTGGATCCCTAGACAGATACAGTGCCTTGAAAAAGTAATCATACCCCTTGAAATTTTCCACATTTTGTCATGTCACAACCAATAACGTAAGTTTATATTATTGGGATGTTATGTGATAGACAAACACAAAGTGCCACATAATTGTGAAGTGGAAGGGAAATGATAAATGGTTTTCCAAATTGTTTTAAAAATAAATATGTGAAAAGTGTGGCATGCATTTGTATTCAGCTCCCCTGAGTCAATAATTTGTAGAACCGCCTTTCACTGCAATTACAGCTCCAAGTCTTTTTGGGGATGTCTCTACCAGCTTTGAACATCTAGAAAGGGGACATTTTTGCCCATTCTTCTTTGCAAAATATCTCAAGCTCTGTCAGGTTGGATGGAGAGCGTCTGTGAACAGCAATTTTCAAGTCTTGCCCCAGATTCTCATTTGGATTTAGGTCTGGACTTTGACTGGGCCATTCTAACACATGAATATGCTTTCATCCAAAGCATTCCATTGTAGCTCTGGCTGTATTGTTTGGGGCGTGGTCCTGCTGGAAGGTCAACCCTGCCCCAGTCTTAAGATTTTTGCAGACTCTAAAGCCCTGTACACACGATCAGATATCCTATGGATTCTAATCCGATGTTTTTTTCCATCGGAAATCCGATGAAACTGTCTTCCATCAGTTTTGCCCACACACCATCAGTCAAAAAACGGACGGTTTCAAACGCGGTGACGTAAATCACTCCCATGAGCCAGAAAAATTAAGTTCAATGCTTCTGAGCATGCATCGACTTCATTCTGAGCATGCGTGGGTTTTTTATCGGATGGATTTCCACACAGACGATCGGATTTTGCTATCGTTTTTTTCCCCATCGGATAAATTTAAAACATGTTCTATTTTTTCACACCGATGGAAAAAAGACCGATGGGGCCCATACATGATCGGTTTGTCTGATGAAAACAGTCCATCGGACTGTTTTCATCGGTAAAACCGATCGTGTGTACAGGGCTTAACAGTTTTTTTTCTAAGATTGTCCTGTTTTTGGCTCCATCCCTCTTCCCATCAGTTCTGACCAGCTTCCCTGTCCCTGCTGAAGAAAAGCATCCCCGCAACATGATGCTGCCACCACCATGTTTCACAGTGGGGATGTGGTGTTCAGGGTGATATGCAGTGCTAGTTTTCTGCCACACATAGTGTTTTGCTTTTAGACGAAAAAGTTCCATTTTAGTCTCATTTGACCAGAGCACCTTCTTCCACATGTTTGCTGTGTCCCCCACATGGCTTCTCGCAAAATGCAAACAGGACTTCTTATGGCTTTCTTTCAACAATGGCTTTCTTCTTGCCACTCTTCCATAAAGGCCAGATTTGTGGAGTGCACGACTAATAGTTGTCCTGTGGACAGATTCTCCCACCTGAGCTGTGGCTCTCTGCAGCTGCTCCAGAGTTATCATGGGCCTCTTGGCTGCTTCTCTGATTAATGCTCTCCTTGCCCGGCCTGTCAGTTTAGGTGGACGGCCATGTCTTGGTAGGTTTGCATTTGTGATATACTCTTTCCATTTTCGGGTGATGGATTGAACAGTGCTCTGTTCTAAGCTTGGGATATTTTGTTATAATTGAACCCTTTAAACATCTCCACAACTTTATCCCTGACCTGTCTGGTGTGTTCCTTGGCCTTCATGATGCTGTTTGCTCACTAAAGTTCTCTAACAAACCTCTGAGGGTTTCACAGAACAGCTGTATTTATACTGAGATTAAATTACACACAGGTGGACTCTATTTACTAATTAGGTGACTTCTGAAGGCAATTGGTTCCACTAGATTTTAGTTAGGGGTATCAGAGTAAAGGGGGCTGAATACAAATGCACACTACACTTTTCACATATATATTTGTAGAAAAAAATTGAAAACCATTTATCATTTTCCTTCCACAATTATGTGCAACTTTGTGTTGGTCTAGCACATAAAATCCCAATAAAATACATTTATGTTTTTTTGGTTGTAACATGACAAAATGTGGAAAATTTCAAGGGGTGTGAATACTTTTTCAAGGCACTGTAAGTGTCCTTATATTAAAAGTCAGCAGCTACAGTATTTGTAGCGGCTGACCTTTAATTTTTTGGGAGGAGACTGGAGCTGCTCTTTAAGTGCATGCACTGGGGCTGATTTGAACGTGTGAAATGCATGCACCGGGGCTGATCCTAGCTCTGAAATGCATGTGCTGGGCTGGTCTGAAGTGCATACATTGGAGCTAATCTAATGTTTGAAGAGCACGCGTTGGGGTTGATTTGAGATCTAAATTGCATGCACTGGGAATAATTTTAGGAATAAAGTGCATGTACCAGAGTTGACATGGGGGTTTCATCTGAGGTCTAAAGTGCATACATTGGTGCTGGCCTGAGGTCTGAAGTTGGGGACAACCTGAGGTATAAACTGCATGCATTAGGGTTGATCTGAGGTATGAAGTGCATGCATTGGGACTTATTTGAGGTCTAAAGTATATGCATTGGGGCTGACCAGAGGTCCAGCACACATGCACTGAAGCTGATCTGAAGTCTTACGCGCATGCATTGAAATTGAACTGAGATCTGAAGGGAATGCATTGGTGATGTTTTGAGGTCTGAAGTGCATGCATTGGGACAGATCTAAGGCTCAATGATGCATGCATTGAGATTGATCTGAGATCTGAAGTGAATGCATGGGTGATGATTTAAAGGTCTAAAGTGCATGCATTGGGGCTGATCTGAGATTTGAAGTGCATGCATTGGGGCTGAACTGTGGTATACAGTGCATGCATTGGGGCTGATTTGAGATCGGAAGTGCATGCATTGGGGCTGATCTGTGGTCTGAAGTGCATGCATTGGGACTGATCTAATGTCTTAGATGCATGCATTGAGATTTATCTGAAATCTGAAGTGAATGCGTGGGTTATGATTTGAGGTCTAAAGTGCATTCATTGGGGCTGATCTGAGATTTAAAGTGCATGCATTGGGGTTGATCTGAGGTCTGAAGTGCATGCATTGGGGCTGATCTGAGATTTGAAGTGCATGCATTGGGACTGATCTGAAGTCTTACGCGCATGCATTGAAATTGAACTGAGATCTGAAGGAAATGCATTGGTGATGTTTTGAGGTCTGAAGTGCATGCATTGGGACAGATCTAAGGCTCAATGATGCATGCATTGAGATTGATCTGAGATCTGAAGTGAATGCATGGGTGATGATTTGAGGTCTAAAGTGCATGCATTGGGGCTGATCTGAGATTTGAAGTGCATGCATTGGGGCTGATCTGAGATCTGAAGTGCATGCATTGGGGCTGATCTGAGATCTGAAGTGCATGCATTGGGGCTGATCTGAGATCTGAAGTGCATGCATTGAGACTGATCTGAGATCTGAAGTGCATGCATTGGGGCTAATCTAAGATCTGAAGTGCATGCATTGGGGCTGATCTGAGATCTGAAGTGCATGCATTTGGGCTGATCATATTTTGTGTGCACACCAATTAATCAATTTCTGCACTCATAATTGTACTGTTAAGGACAATTTTAACTCTTTAATCATACAAATATTTTAATTACCAAATTTAACTTGCAATTAGCCGTACGGCAATAATGGCATAAACTGAAGACATGAAGCGATAAATGCTATAATGGGATATGTTTCCCTGGCATGCCGGTTGTCTTATGCTTGTGAACATGATACTTAATGTGGAAAAGTTTGCTGACCCCTGCTTTATATGATGGTTCCCAGTTTCTAGAAGTGTTCCCTTGGTAACACTAATAAATACATTCATATGTACAAGGTGTACGAGGACACTTTACATATTTAGATACAGTACTGTTGAGCAAGGACATCGCCACATATTTACTGCACAGTATTCCCTCTAAAGAATAATGTCGCGTACACACGACCGTTTTTCATGACGAGAAAAATGGATTTTTTTTATTTGGTCATTAAAAACTATTGTGTGTAGGCTCCAGAGCATTTTTCGTGACGTGACAGTCCGATGGACTTTTCTCATCGGACAAACCGATCATGTATGGGCCCCATCGGTCTTTTTTCCATCGGTGAGAAAAAATAGAACATGTTTTAAATTTATCCGATGGAAAAAAAAAACGATAGCAAATTCCGATCGTCTGTGTGGAACTCCATCGGACAAAAAACCCACGCATGCTCAGAATCAAGTCGACGCATGCTCAGAAGCATTGAACTTAATTTTTCTCGGCTTGTCGGAGTGTTTTACGTCACAGCGTTTGGGACGGTCGGATTTTTGACTGATGGTGTGTAGGCAAGACTGATGGAAGTTAGCTTCATCGGATTTCCGATGGAAAAATCCATCGGATTAGAATCCATAGGAAATCCGATCGTGTGTACAGGGCTATAGACTTTCTCGGTTTGGACACCAACAGCCAGCAACGCTGTTGGGAAGCCATAGTCCGGTCTGAATAATATAACAATATAGTGTAACACTGAATTGTGAAACTACATAAATTATGATATTTTTGCGCTGGAAAATGCACAAGAATAATAACCAAACTGAAATAATAGATATACAAAGAGTGGTAATAAACCACTATGGCAAAAAAGAAAATACAAGTGAGGATAAGTGAATGTGAATCCACTCAAACGCAAATAACATAGGTCAATATAAGTCCACTCAAAACGAAAAGAAGTGGTATTAATCCACAAACAATAAACACTGAAGTCCAAAGAGACAAAGAGGGAAATCCACTTCAAGATGTAATTTGGAGTATGTAATCAAAATGAACTCTTCGGATGCCCGTAGTTGCTTCAAAGACTTCCAAGTAGAAAATATTTGGGTACTCTTACCAGATATGGTGGACACACATACCATACGGCAGTGGGTCAAACAGGCTCTGAACCCTTGGTTCCTCAAGCTTCAGGGCTGTGTGGATAGAGAGGCCCAGTTGGACCGGATGATGGATCTTTAGACTCCAAACAATACGGAAAAACAGCGATGGCAAGCCGGGAAAAGGATCAATCCAAGAAATGGTGGTGATGGTAGGTATTCTCATCAGAGGCCCCAAAAATGGATAAAATGTAAAAAAAGGGATTTTTATAACAGCTTACCTGTAAAATCCTTTTCTTGGAGTACATCACGGGACACAGAGCGACTTAGTCATTACTAATGGGTTATATAGATTACCTTCAGGTGCTGGCACTGGCCACTTCCAAACCGGAAGTACCCTCCCCTATATAAGCCCCTCCCATCCGGGAGCACCTCAGTTTTGTAGCAAAGCAATAAGTGTCCCAAAAAGAGGGGTGGGAGCTCTGTGTCCCGTGATGTACTCCAAGAAAAGGATTTTACAGGTAAGCTGTTATAAAAATCCCTTTTTCTTTTTCGTACATCACGGGACACAGAGAGACTTAGTCATTACTAATGGGACGTCCCAAAGCAATGCCAAATGAGGGGAGGGATACACTATACATAAGCTGGGCGCCATCAGGCATGAGGCTCTTTTGCGGCCTGCAACACACTGCGCCCAAAGGCGACATCCTCCTGACTTCTAACGTCTACCTGGTAGAATCTAGTAAACGTGTGTACTAAGGACCATGTTGTGGCCTTACAGACTTGAGCCAGGGAGGCTTGGTGATGCACTGCCCATGAAGTTCCAACTGCTCTTGTGGAGTGCGCCCTAACTTTGAACGGAGGCGGTCTCCTTTTCAAGCCATAGGCTTGTATTATGACCTGTCGAATCCACTTGGCTAAAGTAGATTTTTGATGCTGCCTGACCCTTTCTGGGGCCTTCCAGCAGAACAAACAAAGTATCCGTTCTACGAATCTGAGCAGTGGCTTTAAGATAAGCTTTAACTGCTCTTACTACATCCAAAGAATGCAATAACTTTTCCTCTACCGAACTAGGTTTGGGGAAAAAGGAAGGAAGAACCACATCTTGGTTCAAATGGAACCTCGATACCACCTTAGGGAGAAGGCTGGATGAGGACGTAATACTACTCTGTCCTTATGGATAACCAGATATGGCTCCTTACAGGACAAGGCGGCTAATTCCGATACTCTTTTAGCCGAACAAATGGCTACTAAGAAAATCAATTTCCTGGTGAAAAGAACCAAGAAAATGTGCCGCAATGGTTCAAATGGTTGTTTCTGTAGAACCGACAGAACCAGGTTTAAGTCCCATGGACATATGGGAATACTAACCGGAGGGCTAATACGCATCACTCCTTGTATGAAAGCTTTGACTAATGAATGCAAAGCCAAGGGCCTTTGAAAAAAATATTGACAAGGCCGTCTGACCCTTGATAGTACTCAAGGCAAGCTTCCTATGTACAGCCCACTGTAGGAAGTCCAGAATCCTACCTATTACGTACTTACGTGGATGCCATTTCCTGGCCTCACACCACGTGATGTACGCCTTCTAGATCCTATAATAGATCTGCCTGGATACCGGTTTCCTGGCATTGATCATGGTAGATACCACAGGATTAGAGAGCCCTCTCTTTTTTAGAATGTGGGCTTCAATAGCCAGGCCGTCAAACCTAGGGCTGGTAAGGAAGGGTAGTATATCGGTCCTTGCGAAAGCAGGTCCGGACGATGTGGGAGGGTCCAAGGACTTCCCACTGACATTATAACAATCTCCGCGTACCATGCCCTTCGGGGCCACGCTGGAGCCACCAGAATCACTGGTTTCTTTTCTACCCTGATTCTGCGGATTAATCGCGGTGGGAATGCATATATCAGCTTGAACTGATCCCAAGGGAACACTAGGGCATCCGAACCGCAAGCTAGGGGATCCCTTGTGCGAGACACAAATCTGTCCACCTTTGCGTTGAATCTGGATGCTAGCAGATCTACATCCGGTGTTCCCCACCGCTGGCATATTGCCTGGAAAACCTCGGGGTGAAGAGACCATTCCCCCGGGCATAATTGCTGGCGACTTAAAAAGTCCGCTCTCCAATTTTCCACTCCTAGGATGAAAACCGCGGATATGGCTGTGACATACCTTTCTGCCCATTCCAGGATGCAATTCGCTTCCCTCTGGGCTGCATGACCCTTGGAGTTTGGATGTCCATGCTACTAGGGCATACCGGGCTGCTCGTATCTCTAAGAGATTGGTGGGCAGGGCCTTCTCTGCTTCTGACCACTTGCCCTGGAGAGACCATTGCTCCAGTACTGCCCCCCAGCCTATGAGGCTGGCATCTGTAGTGACCACCTTCCAAGAAACCGGACTGAAGGGTTTCCCTTTTTCCAGATTCTGGGGCACCAACCACCAATGGAGGCTCTTGCGAACGGAAGGGGACAGGGACATTGGTAAGTCTAAAGCCTGAACTTTTTTGTTCCAGGCTGACAGTATGGCCCTCTGCAAGTTCCTTGAATGGAATTGACCGTAGGGTACTGCTTCGAATGAAGCCACCATTTTTCCCAGCAGCCTTATACACAGGCGTATGGATGGTTTTCTTTTTTGTACCCACTAAGTGGGTCAAATCTTTCAAAGACGACACCTTCTCTGGAGGTAAGAAAATCTTTCTCTGATTTGAATCCAGTCTTAGCCCCCAAGTATTCCAGACTTTTGACTGGTTTTAGGGCTGACTTGTCTCGGTTGATAATGCAACCATGAGATTCCAGATACTTGATTATCTTGTGAACGACCACTTCTATTTTTTTTCACTGAGTGGTCTATCAGCAACAAGTCGTCTAGATATGCCATTATCGTTACACCCTGTGTTCCTAGTTTGGCCAATCGTAGGGCCAGAATTTTTGTGAACACTCGTGGTGCTGTGGCCAGACTGAAAGGTAAGGCTCTGAACTGAAAATGGCGCCCTTCTACTGCAAAGCGTAGAAATTTCTGGTGGGCCGGACAGATGGGAATATGCAAATAAGCATCCCTTATGTCGATCGAGGCTAACCATTCCTGCCCTTGTAGGGCGGTGGCCACCGATCGGATCGACTCCATCCGAAAAAGTCCTGATATGTAGGAACTTGTTTAGCCCTTTTATATTTAATATGGGCCTCATGTCCCCATTTGGTTTGGGGACTGTGACAAGGTTCGAGTAAAACCCGAACCCGTTTTCTTCCAAGGGAACCTTCATGATTACCCTTGGGGCAATAGTTGCTCTAGTGCCAGAAGGAGGGATCCACTCTTCTGGGGATCGCTTGGCACGTTTGACCTTATAAAATGGGCAGGAGGAATGTCTTTTAACTCCAGCCTGTATCCCAGACTTACTGCGGAGATCACCCATCTCTGATGGTGTCCCGCCAGGTCTCTGTGAACAACTGAAGTCTTCCCCTCACCCGATTGAGTGGGGGCAACCCTTCATGACTTAGGGGGAGGTTTTGTACCTCTCTTGACCCAGGGTTTCTTGTTACCCTGTGATTGTCCCTGATTTCTGCCCCCTGGATTTGACCACGGAGGCCGTCGGAACTGTTTCACAGCCGATGTGCCAGGGACTGGAGAAGTAGGCCTCTTAAAAGAAGGACTTCTACCCTTCTTCTTCTTAACCGGCAAGAGTGTACTTTTACCGGCAGAAGTTTTCTGGATATATTTGTCCAGATCATCTCCAGATAAGCGTTCTCCATGAAATGGGAAGCTAATCAGCAATTTCTTACAGGGAGCTTCAGCAGACCAGTTTTTGAGCCATAGAAGCCTACGCATATGTCTACAGACAGCGTAAAGCGGGATGCCTGTTGGATTGTATCCTTTATGGCGTCCACCGCAACACAAGGCTCTAGGTAGGTCAGCTAGGGCAAGAGCCTGCTGATCTGGTAAGTCCCTTAAGACTTGTTTCAACTGATCTTTCATTGCTTGGCAGACTCCAATCGCTGCTACTGCAGGTTGTGTCACCATGCTTGCTGTAGAGAAAGCAGATTTTAGTAAAGACTCCAATTTTTTATCTATTGGGTCCTTGAACATTGGAACATTATCTACTGGACATGTCAGTGATTTATTTACACAAGAGATGGCTGTGTCCACTGTAGGGACCCTCCATTTTTTTTTTTTTTTTTATGAACTTATCCTCCATGGGATAGATCACTGGAAATCTCTTGGGGGGAGTAAATATTTTACAGGATGCTCCCAATCCTGGTAAATAAAACCTTTCCAATAAAGGGTGGATTGGGAAGGAACAGACAGTCTGGGGAGCTTTCAGCGACCCCAGCGAGGAGACAGTAGTGGTTGATGGTTCCGCCAGAGGCATTTAAAATGCTGCTCGGACTATGTTAGTCAGAGACTGAACCCATAATCTTTCAGCCTGAGATGCTGAGAAAGGTTCTTCCACTGTTGATTCCTCTATAACTTTATCAACCTCACCTGATCCCCTTCAGGTAGGTCGATCTCTGGGACTGTTCCTCCACTAACAGGCACTCTGCAGGAGGAGACGGAGATCGGACGCGCTTTTCCTGTGACAGGGAAGCAGCGATCAATGCTGTTAATCTCTCTTCCAATCCTCCCAGAGTTGAGGATAAAACCTCCTCTGTTATATATACAGGAGCAGGTGGACTGGGGACAGCCGCAGTACCAGGTACACCTGCGGGGTTCCTACGGCTACTGACCTCTGAAATTTCAGGGGAGATTGGCGCAGTACAGCATGCCCAAAATCCTCAGAGCCCGACGGAGACCCCTTTCGCTTCTTGGAAGATCTATTTCCAGAGCGTCTGGACGACATATCCTATAAGCACAAAGCTGAGGTATTCCCGTCGTCATACACCAATTTTGCTGGTAATAGTCTAACACAGTTGCTGCTATATACCCGCTGGTGTCCACTAAAGTGCCTTTCTATGGGGATGCCTGCATCAACCGCCTCTGTGTGCCACTGTTTGTTGCTAGCTCTGTTTGCATCCAGCTGACACTTGTACTGTGTCTTTATACAAGCTGGGACGCCTGCACATGCGCAGAAGCGCCGTGGCGTGCATCGAGCGTCATCCACCCGCCCCGCCCCTTTTTTTTCATAGGAGGCGCGTGCACGCGCCCGCGCGCGCACCCGTGCGCCATTGGCGCCCTTTTCGAAAATCAAACAGGGACTAGGAGCCAGGGCCCTTTTTGCCGGAGGGCCTGTGCGGTGGATGAGCGCAGCAACAGGGCAGAGGAAGTGGATTCCCACAGAGAAACTTACCAGCTGCCTGGATCTTTTGACTTGAGAAAACCAAAGATCCACATGACAAGAAAAATGGACCACAGCGGCCTCTAGTGGTTTAACACAGGTACCGCGGTCCTTTTTTTTTTCTTGACTACTATTAAAATTTTACATTTTCAGTAGTTACAGGCATACACAGATATTAGCGGGAATACCGTTAGGTAACAGACAGAAAGACAAATTAGGCTTGGGGGTCCCCCAATAGAACCAAGTTCCTGGGGGCCCCCACTTACCTGATCCCCGCCGCAGGACTTTGTTTGGTCCACAGAAGCCCAAACTTCACCTATCACGGCAGGCATTGTAATTAAACCTTCAGGGACCGGGTTCCCAAGGATTCCACTCCCCTGGACCTGTATAGCACCCTGCACAGACAACATCTTGGTCGTGGGTATGACCAGAGCTCTGGATCCCAGGGTCCAGCCCTCCTAAGAGAGGCATTACAGGCAAAACCTTGCTCTTCTGCTGCAAGGCCCGGGTACCGACCGTTTAGCTATGAAGCTTTTTTGGTGGGATCCGGAACAGCTTACTAAGGCCCAAAAGAACCTGTACGCAAGCCCAGTGAAAACACATGTTACTCTTTGGCCAACACCTTAGACACTGGAAAAAAACTGAGGTGCTCCAGGATGGGAGGGGCTTATATAGGGGAAGGTACTTCCGGTTTGGAAGTGGCCAGTGCCAGCACCTGAAGGTAATCTATATAACCCATTAGTAATGACTAAGTCGCTCTGTGTCCCGTGATGTACGAAAAAGAAATAGCTCCATTTGGTGCAGGTCAACCAAAGGGGTTTTATTAAAATAATACATTTCATACATCAAATGACAGATGTAAAAAGATAAAAAAAAAGTGATCACAACATGTAAAAAGCAATGTGGGAAGCAAGTAATGCAGTACTGATATACCCCAGTTGAAGTCCCATAGAGACGAAACGCGTCGAGCCTGCATTACTTGCTTCCCACATTGCTTTTTACATGTTGTGATCACTTTTTATCTTTTTACATCTGTCATTTGATGTATGAAATGTATTACTTTAATAAATCTCTTTTGGTTGACCTGCACCATATGGAGCTATTTTTACATTTTATCCATTTTTGGGGCCTCTGATGAGAGAATAGTTCATTTTGATTACATACTCCAAATTACATCTTGAAGTGGATTTCCCTCTTTTTCTCTTTGGACTTCAGTGCTCATTGTTTGTGGAATAATACCACTTCTTTTCGTTTTAAGTGGACTTATATTCACCTATGTTTTTTGCGTTTGAGTGGATTCACATTCACTTATCCTCACTTGTATTTTCTTTTTTGCCATAGTGGTTTATTACCACTCTTTGTATATCTATATTTTCAGTTTGGTTATTATTCTTGTGCATTTTCCAGTGCAAAAATATCATAATTTATGTAGTTTCACAATTCAGCGTTACATTATATTGTTATATTTCACTTTAGACTTTGTTTGTTTGAGTGTCAGCAGCTACACTTCTTTTTAGGTTTGGTTTAGCGCAGTATTTTCCCCTTTTTTAACGGTCTGTATAATGTGTCCGGGTTTCTGACAGTCTGAAATCGGGACGCATGATTCCAAACCCAAACTGCCCGGGTGAATGCCGGACAGGTGGCAACCCTAGGTTGGGGGGAAGCTGAGTGTGTACAGGTGTGGGAGGGCTGAGTGTGTACAGGTGTGGGAGGGCTGAGTGTGTACAGGTGTGGGAGGGCTGAGTGTGTACAGGTGGGGGGGCAGCTGAGTGTGTACAGGTGTGAGGGGGGAGCCGAGTATGTACAGGTGTGAGGGGGGCAGCTCAGTGTGTACAGGTGTGGGAGGGGCTGAGTGTGTAAAGGTGTGAAGGGGCAGCTGAGTGTGTACAGGTGGGGGGGGCTGAGTGTGTATAGGTGTGGGGGGGGCTGAGTGTATACAGGTGTGAAGGGGGGCAGCTGAGTGTGTAAAGGTATGAGGGGGCTGAGTGCGTACAGGCATGGTCATTGAAGGCCAAATGCTCTAGGTACTCCCCTGGGGATGGCCCCTTCCTGTTCCAACATGACTGCGCACCAGTGCACAAATCAAGGTCCATAAAGACATGGATAAGTGAGTTTTGGGTGAAAGAACTTGACTGGCCTGCACAGAGTCCTGACCTCAACCTGACAGAACACCTTTGGGATGAATTAGAGCGGAGACTGTGAGCCAGGCCTTCTCGTCCACATCATTGTCTGACCTTACAAATGCGCTTCTGGAAGAATGATCAAACATTCCCATAGACTGAGGCCTCGTACACACGGCCAAGATTCTCGTTGAAAAAAACATGTCGTTTTTTTCAACGAGATTCTTGGACAAGAAACTTGTCCCGGCCGAGTGTACACACGCTCGTTTCAAAGAACCCGCGGTTCTTTGAAAGGAGCGTACGCGGTGACGTCATCGACTACGTCGAGCATGCGCTCGTCACATTCGATGCCGTCGCCGCCATCTTGGTATACCCTATGTATGCCTAGGAAGCTACCGCGCATGCGTCAAATTCATTTCGAACATGCGCGGGCTTCGGGGAGGACAGGTAAGTGTACACACACTCACTTTTCTCGTCGAGAAACATGCCGAGGAGAATCTCGACGAGAAAATAGAGAGCAGGCTCTCTATTTTCTCGTCGAGGTTTCTTGTCGGTTTTCTCGACGAGAAACCCGATAGCAGCGTACACACGACCGATTTACTCGGCAAGACCTCTCTGCCAGCAAGTTTCTTGCTGGTTCTTGCCGAGAAAATCGGTCGTGTGTACGAGGCCACACTCCTAAAACTTGTGGACAGCTTTTCCAGAAGAGTTGAAGCTGTTATAGCTGCAAAGGGTGGGCCAACTCAATATTAAACCCTACGGACCAAGACTGGGATGCCATTAACCACTTGCTTACTGGGCACTTAAACCCTCCCTCCTGTCCAGAACAAATTTTCAGCTTTCAGCACTGTCACTCTTTGAACGACAATTGCGTGGTCATACAACACTGTACCCAAATTTTTATCATTATTTACCACAAATAGAGCTTTCTTTTGGTGGTATTTGATCACCTCTGGGTTTTTTTTTTTTTTTTTTTAAATATAAAAAGATATAATAAAAAAAAAAAATACAAAACCGTTTTATATTTTGTGATAATATTTTGCAAACATGTAATTTTTCTCCTTCATTGATGTACGCTGATGATGATGCACTGATGGCCACTGATAGGCTGCACTGATGGGCACTGATATGCTGCCTTGATGGGCACTGATATGCTGCCTTGATGGGCACTGATATGCTGCACTGATGGGCACTGATAAGGCGGCACTGATGGGCACTGATAAGCGGCACTGGTGGGCACTGAGAAGTGGCACTGAGAGGTGGCACTGATGGGTGGCACTGAAGGGCATTGATATGTGGCATTGGTGGGCACTGAGAAGTGGCACTAATATGTGGCACTTATAGGTGGCATTGATAGCTGTCACTGATGGGCACTGATAGGTGGTAGTGATGGGCACTGATGGGTGGCAGTGATGGGCACTGATCAATGACACTGATAAGCAGCACTGCTAGGTGGCACCACTGGTGGGCATTGATAGGTGGCACTCGTGGGCATTGATAGGTGGCACAGATTGCTGGCACTGTTATGCACTGCTGGGCACTGATTCGTGGCACTGTTACGCACTGTGTGCACTGGCAGGCGGCACTGGTGGGCACAGATGAGATGGCTGTGTATCTTCCTCTTTGGGACAGATGTCCCTTGCACAGAAGCTGGTGAGCGGCTTTTTTTTCTCCTCGCGCTGTCAGCGTGAAGAGAAAAAAACCTGATTACCGATCTTCTGTTCACATCACGTGATCAGCTGTCATTGACTGACAGCTGATCACGTCGAAAAGGGCCGGGATCACCCGAGTCTCATTGACTCTGTGATCACAGCGCGAGTCGCACATGCCCTGCAGGTGGCGCGAGGGGAGAGTGCAAAGGGGAGGACGTCTATTGATGTCTATCATTCGGCTATAGCGCGGATCTGAAGGGGTTAAAGTTGATGTGCCTGTAAAGGCAGGCATCTCAATACCTTTGACAATATAGTGTATATCATAGAGTTAGTTAGTTCTTGGTAACAAAGAAGCCATAACTGAACAGAACACACAACTTACCACTCGAAATCCCAATGGGAACACAAACATGGCTCTGTGATTGTCCGCAGATAGTCTTTCCCCAGCATACACCTGGATCCAGGTCTTCTTTTACGATAGATTGTTCTCTCTCCCATCACACAGAAGTCCCTCTATAAAACACAATATGAAAATATTACTCATAGTAACATAGAAGTGTGACACCAGAAAAAATAACAAGGGGTCCACTGAGTTTGCCCCATTTGTATTTATTTATTTTTTAAATTTGAGTATAGATTTATGTTTGACTCAAGCATGTTCTAATCTAATTACTGTGACCTGGCTCACTACCTCTGCTGGAAGTCTGTTCCAAGCATCGACTACTCTTCCAGTAAAATATTACTTTATAATGTTACTTTGAACTTTCATCCTGCTAGTTTGAGGGCATGTCCCTGTGTTCTTGATCTTAGCTTCATATTGAAAATACTGTCCTCCTGAACCTTATTCACACCCTTATTTATAGGTATCAGTCATTTCCCTACTTTCCCTTCTATCCTCAAGCCTGTACTTATTATAGTGAATGTAAAGTCTTCTGTGTGTGTCCCCATAGCAAGCCTTTTGCTATAGGGGCACACATGCGGGTTTGCTCCCAAGTCAGGCTGTATGTGTCCATAGGCACACACTGCATGGCTCAGCCACACCCCCTGCTTCCTCCTCACAAAGTTTGATTGACATCAGCAGAAGCCAATGGCTCCTACTGCTATCAGTAAAGCCTGTGAGACCAGGAAGAGGGGAGAGAAGACTTAAAGCTGGGCACAGAGCAGGATCAATCAGGCAAGTATTAGGGAGGGTGGGGGGGGGGGGGGTTAACAGGCAGTGCAAGAGAATGCATTAAAATAAAATAAAAACCTTTAGTGTTTAGAGCCACTTTAAGTTCCCCTGATCTCTCCTGATATGTTTTTTGTCCCTCAGACCTTTCACCATTTTTGTTGCCCATCACTGGATTCGTTCTATCTTATCTATATCTTTTTGTAAGTGAGTTCTCCAGACCTGGACACAGTATTTTAAATGAGGTCTCACTAAAGATCTACATATAGAGGGATCAGGGCTTCCTTCCTCCTGCTGGTGATCCCTCTAGTGATAACGAAAGATCTTTTTAGAGGAATTAGGACCTCCTTCCTCCTGCTGGTGATCCCTCTTGTGATAACTATAGATCTACATAGAGGAATGCAGGACCTCCTTCCTCCTGCAGGATCTCCTTCCTCCCTTTAGTGATATAAAGATCTATATAGAGGAATCAGGACCCCCTTTAACTGCTGGTGATCCCTCTAGTAATAACTAAAGATCTATACAGAGGAATTGGGACCTCCTTCCTCCTGCTGATGACCCTTTTAGTGATATAAAGATCTATATAGAGGAATCAGGACCTCCTTCCTCCTGCTGGTGATCCCTCTTGTGATAACTATAGATCTACATAGAGGAATGCAGGACCTCCTTCCTCCTGCTGGTGATTAGACATGTGCAATTCGTTTCGTTCCGAATTCGTTTTTTAACGAATTTCGACAAATTCGTTAATTCGGAAATATCCGAATTAACGAAAACTCATTTAACGAATTTTAACGAATATTCGTAAATTCAAATTTACGAATGTACGAATTTACGAATATACAAATTTACCAATGCACGAATTTACGAATGTACAACTATCCGGAAATTCGTAAATTTGAATTTACGAATTTCCGAATATTCGTACATTCGTAAATTTGTACATTCGTACAATCGTAAATTAGTAAATTCGGAAATCTGAAATAATAATTAACTAATAACTTAACTATTACTAACTATTCAATTATAGGTATTGTAATTTCCTTTCAAATTTGGCTGTTAGTGAACTTAACGAAGTTACGAATTGTTTTCCGACATAATGAATGCCGTATCTAAACGAATGGAACGTAATGAATTAATAATAATAATAAATAACAATAATAATAATAAAAACGTTTTATTATTATTATTATTATTATTAATTTGTTCCGTTCCATTTGTTTAGATGCGGCATTTGTTATTTCAGGTTATGCGTAACTTCAGATAAATTTGTATTCGTTACGTTCGCTAACAGCCAAATTTGAAAGGAAATTACAACTATAATTTAATAGTTATTTTTTCAGATTTTCAAATTTTCGGGTTTTCGAAAATATCGAATTTCCAAATTTCCGAAATTACGAATGTATAAATTTACGAATGTATAAATTTACGAATGTACGAATTTACGAATGTATAAATTTACGAATGTACAAATTTACGAATGTACAAATTTACGAATGTATAAATTTACGAATGTACAAATTTACGAATGTACAAATTTACGAATGTATAAATTTACGAATGTACAAATTTACGAATGTACAAATTTACGAATGTATAAATTTACGAATGTACAAATTTACGAATTTACGAATTGCGATCATAACGAATGACCCGAAAAACGAAAAAAAAAAAAACGAATGAAACGAAAACGAAAACTAACGAATTTTTTGGCAGTGCACATGTCTACTGGTGATCCCTCTAGCAGTGTTACCAACCTACCAGGTTGAAATTTACTGACACAACACCCACAATTTACTGGCACCACCAAGTTTTTACTGGCAGTTCCAAAAGTTATAAAATTTAATTTTTAAGTGCAAATTCCAGTATTTAGGCTACAAATAAGTACAATAGGCAAAAAGCATATTTCTTATTTTATTTTCACTATAGTAAGTAAGTAGCTCAGGGGCAGGACTCGGGAGGGCAATACATTAAAATGGGTGATGTGCACATGAAATTGACTCTCACAGTGATACTGACACGTCCCCTCCTGAGTAGGGATGAGCTCGGTGTTCGAGTCGAACATACGTTCGACTCGAACATCGGCTGTTCGATCGTTCGACGAAGATCGAACGATTTGGGCCGTTCGCGCCTAATTCGAGTGACGCGAACGGCCCACAATGCACTACGCCATCGCAGTGTCATCCAGGCGCTGTGATTGGCCAAGCATGCACTGTGACCCCGCATGCTTGGCCAATCACAGCGCTGGCAGCGAGGAGAGCAATGATTGGCCACAGGCAGGATGCCTGTGGCCAATTATTGCTGAGGGTGTTTAGTACACGCCCCACACTATAAAAGGCCGCCAGCACGGCGGCCTAGTGTAGTGTGTTCCGGAGCAGGGAAAGAGAAGCATAGGCAGGGACAGTGACATTTATTTTTTCTTGCTTAACCTGGATTCCTTTAGTTTAGGGAAAGAGAAGGATAGGTAGGGAGAGTGTCAGTGTGTTTTACTGTGCGAATCCTTGTTTCTAGGGACAGGGAAGGACAGTGAGGGAAATTCTCCTTGTGCTATAGTGTGCTTTAAAAAAACATTTTTTCTAGGGACAGAAAACTATAGGTAGGGAGAGTGTCAGTGTGTTTTACTGTGCGAATCCTTGTTTCTAGGGACAGGGAAGGACAGTGAGGGAAATTCTCCTTGTGCTATAGTGTGCTTTAAAAAAACATTTTTTCTAGGGACAGAAAACTATAGGTAGGGAGAGTGTCAGTGTGTTTTACTGTGCGAATCCTTGTTTCTAGGGACAGGGAAGGACAGTGAGGGAAATTCTCCTTGTGCTATAGTGTGCTTTAAAAAAACATTTTTTCTAGGGACAGAAAACTATAGGTAGGGAGAGTGTCAGTGTGTTTTACTGTGCGAATCCTTGTTTCTAGGGACAGGGAAGGACAGTGAGGGAAATTCTCCTTGTGCTATAGTGTGCTTTAAAAAAACATTTTTTCTAGGGACAGAAAACTATAGGTAGGGAGAGTGTCAGTGTGTTTTACTGTGTGAATCCTTGTTTCTAGGGACAGGGAAGGACAGTGAGGGAAATTCTCCTTGTGCTATAGTGTGCTTTAAAAAAACATTTTTTCTAGGGACAGAAAACTATAGGTAGGAAGAGTTTCAGTTTCTTTCACTGTGATAATCCTTGTTTCTAGGGACAGGGAAGGACAGTGAGGGAAATTCTCCTTGTGCTATAGTGTGCTTTAAAAAAACATTTTTTCTAGGGACAGAAAACTATAGGTAGGAAGAGTGTCAGTTTCTTTCACTGTGATAATCCTTGTTTCTAGGGACAGGGAAGGACAGTGAGGGAAATTCTCCTTGTGCTATAGTGTGCTTTAAAAAAACATTTTTTCTAGGGACAGAAAACTATAGGTAGGAAGAGTGTCAGTTTCTTTCACTGTGATAATCCTTGTTTCTAGGGACAGGGAAGGACAGTGAGGGAAATTCTCCTTGTGCTATAGTGTGCTTTAAAAAAACATTTTTTCTAGGGACAGAAAACTATAGGTAGGAAGAGTGTCAGTTTCTTTCACTGTGATAATCCTTGTTTCTAGGGACAGGGAAGGACAGTGAGGGAAATTCTCCTTGTGCTATAGTGTGCTTTAAAAAAACATTTTTTCTAGGGACAGAAAACTATAGGTAGGAAGAGTGTCAGTTTCTTTCACTGTGATAATCCTTGTTTCTAGGGACAGGGAAGGACAGTGAGGGAAATTCTCCTTGTGCTATAGTGTGCTTTAAAAAAACATTTTTTCTAGGGACAGAAAACTATAGGTAGGAAGAGTGTCAGTTTCTTTCACTGTGATAATCCTTGTTTCTAGGGACAGGGAAGGACAGTGAGGGAAATTCTCCTTGTGCTATAGTGTGCTAAAGCATTCCTCATCAACCATCTTTGAAATCCTTGTTTTTTGGACAGTCAGGGAAATTGTCGTTGTGCTATTCTGTGCAAAAGCAATCATCCTCAACCATATTTAGAAATCCTTAAGTAAAGGGACAGAGAAGGACACCTGAAGGTAGCCCTTATTGCTTTTTTCCCATCTCCCTGCAGGCCATCTATTAGAATGTCTGGAAGGCAAACAAGGAGAGGCAGACAGTCAGGAGGCAATAAAAGAGGGCAAGCAGGCTCTGTGTCTGGGGGCAACAGTGCTGGTCGTGGACGCGGTGCATTGTCATCAGCACATGGCCATGGGACACGCTTGTCCTTCTTTTCGGTGTTGTGGCACCAGCACCACCATCAAAGGCCCAATTTTTACTACCACTGTTCAACAATTATATGTAATTACAATTCCTGATATAATAGTTGACAGCAGGGCGTTCCAGCACCAACCAAGAGTAACTGTGAGTGCTTACAGTGTTGTGCCAACACCAACAACTAAGGGGCCTATTTCTGCAGAGTATATACGGCAGGTCCCTACTTTCAAACATCCAACTTACAAACGACTCCTACTTGCAAACGCAAGAAGACAACAGGAAGTGAGAGGAAATCTACCCCTTGGAAGGAAAATTCTCTCCTGTAAGAATTAATATGGGAGAAAGGTGTCTCCTCTGTACTGATGCTTTATCAGCAATCCTTGTTTCAAGAAAAACACCACATTTCAAAAACAGTTGTCATTGGGACGGAAAGTGAGGTGAAATGTTCTGAACAGGGGCACAGACAGCAAAACAAATGTTACAGGGGTGATAACCCTTACCTATGTTTTCCAAAAAGTTTAAAAATAGATTTCTGGGCTGGAGCTACACTTAAACAATGTACCTGTTCAAAATTACAAACAGATTCTACATAAGAACAAACCTACAGTCCCTGTCTTGTATGCACCGCCTGTATACGGCTGTTCAGAGTATATAGGGCCTTTTTTATTTTGTGTGCGGGGTTCCCCTTAATATCCATACAAGACCCAAAGGGGCTGGTAATGGGCTGGGGTGGGGGGTTGATGGGGTAGCTATGCCATTTTTCCTAAAGATTTTCATCCATATTACCGGGACCAGATATTGCATTAAAGCCGCAAGCAGTTTTAAATGGCTTTTTTTCCTTTAGAAGTGTTATTTTGTGCAGGGACAGTTCTAAACACGGGAAACACGTGGCACTTCACAGGCATACTTTAGACACCCCCCAGGTACGATATTTAAAGGAATATTTGACTTTTTTTTTTTCACTTTATGCATCATTAAAATGACTGCTCCCGAAAAACGACCGTTTTTAAAACTTCTTTTTGCATTGATACATGTCCCCTGGTGCACAACCCGGGTTCCCAAACCCTTTTTAGGACAATAACATGCATAATAGTTGTTATAATTAGCACTTTAGAATTCGAACGTTCGCATCCATTGTATTTAATAGGGTTCTAATGTTCGTACGAACTTTCGGTCCGTTCGCGGGTTCTGGTGCGAACCGAACCCGGGGGTGTTCGGCTCATCACTACTCCTGAGTCACAGTCTCTCTCCATGCCAGGTGATCCCTTTAGTCTCCTCCAGTCCAAACAGCACTGACAGTCCCGTTCCCGACTTGCCTTAATCCTGTCCTGCAGACCCGTACACCAGGCTCCGGCAGCTCCGCTTGGCTCCCTTGCACCATGACATCACACGACACTCTCAAGCACCACCTCCACCAAACCCGCCCCCCCCCCTCGCACCACCCGAACACACTGTAGCAGGCACTTGGATGGTCTCTGCCGACTCCGGGCCCTGAGCTGCACATGCACAGTTCCGAAGCGAGCGTCACAGCCATATTTTTTACTGGCAACATTTTCCTCTTACTGGCATTTACTGGCAGGAGAAAAGTGCCCATTTTTTTAACGGCTGCCAGTAAAAATACTGACGGTTGGCAACACTGCCCTCTAGTATGACTAAAGATCTATATAGGACATTCAGGACCTCCTTTCTCCTTCTGGTGAACCCTCTAGTGATAACTAAAGGTCTATATAGAGGAACTCCTTTGACTGCTGGTGATCCCTCTAGTGATATAAAGATCTATATAGAGGAATCAGGACCCCCTTTAACTGCTGGTGATCCCTCAAGTAATAACTAAAGATTTATACAGAGGAATCAGAACCTCCTTCCTCCTGCTAATGACACTTTTAGTGATAACTAAAGATCTATATAGAGGAATCAGGACCTCCTTCCTCCTGCTCATGACCCCTTTAGTAATAACTAAAGATCTTTATAGAGGAATCAGGACCTCCTTCCTCCTGCTGATGACACTCCTAGTGATAACTATAGATCTACATAGAGGAATCCAGAACCTCCTTTGACTGCTGGTGATCCCTCTACTGATAACTAAAGATCTATGTAGAAGAATCAGGATCTTGTTCCTTCTGATGGTGACCCCTCTAGTGATGCATCCTAGAATTCTATTCCCTTTTCTCACTGTCTGGTCACACTGTTTGCTCATTTGCAATCATCTCAAATAAGTATCCGTAATCCTTTTTCTTCCGTAGTGCTGGCCAACACTGTACCCCCAATATTACACTCTAATCAAGGAATTTTTTGTCCCTAGGTGCATTATTTTACATTTAGAGACACTAAACTGCAATTTCCACAGCTTTGACCAATCTTTCTCCAAATAATGTTCCACGTTACAAACACCTCCAGGGATATCAACCCTATAACACACCTTTGATATATATATACACCTTATCCACACAACGTGTAATTCAAAAAGACAGAGAGAGACAGGGAATGAAACAGAGTGGTGCAAAAGTGAGCAATAGAAAACAAGTAGACAGCAAGATATGGAGAGAGAATGAAGTGATGCAGAGAGACAGAGATAGAGAAAGAGAGAGAGACAACGGTATAAAGCTGACTAGTAGAATTTTGTTTGAAAATTCAAAATTTTATGGTTACCATAGTTTGATTTTCTAACGGTGAGTTGGGTCAAATTGACGGATGTAATGTACATGTTCTAGGCACAAAAAAACTGTTTAACCACTTGCCGATGACAAGATGCATACTAACACATTATGCCTTTACCTTGCAGGGTATAAAAAAAAAAAAGAAGAAAGTCCAGCGATTTACATCTGTTTTAACAGACTTACAATTCAACACTGCCACAAATTTGTGGCAAGTTATCCTTGCTAACTGGGTTGTCACAAACCTACACAACTCAAGCTGAGTACATGAAATACTAACCCAAATATGAAAGCAGCTAAATGTATCCTGACCTGATTGCCGTAATGCCGCTCTACAGGGTTGCACGTGGCTGCTGAGCGCCTCTTATTGAACTCAATCGGCAAGTTTGACAAGTGTTACCGCTTGTCAAACTCTGCACACCCAATTTAAAAAGTCATGGCCATAGCATGTGCCCCATCCCACCTCTCAATCATCTGATCAGCATCTTTCTATGACCAATAGAAAGCCTTTAAAGAAGAGGGCCTTTTTACAAGAAAAGTCAAGGTTTGCTCATAACATGCGCCGTTCTATCTCTGGATCTACTTTTTTGCAAATTGGGAAGGATTGTTCTGAGAGCCGGAGCTAATGTCGTGTACACACGATCGAGTTTCACGGCGGTGAAAACACCGCCGTGAAACCCGATGGGAAAAACGAGGACCGGCTTGGTCCCCTACACACGGCCGTTTTTCACGACATGTTTTCTCTTGGACGAGAAAACCGGCCGTGTGTAGGCTCCCTAGCAGTGTTTCCCTATGGGAAAACTGTTGAGGAAAAAAATGCTGTGATTCGCGACGAGAAAAATTAGAGCATGTTCTAATTTTTCTCGTTGTGATTCCCGCCGTTTTTCTCATTGGGAAAAATTCTGGAGAGCCTACACACGGCCGTATTTCTCGTCCAGGAGAAGAAATGAAATTTTTCCCCACGAGAAAAGTGATCGTGTGTACGCGGCATGAGTTTATTTTCGTTAAACATCGAAATTTCTGCTCAGCCTACTATTAAAGGTTAAATGAATGTTTTACTATCATAATCTCTCAGTGTCTAGAATAAGCAGAATATCACTTCCAGCAGAAAAAGAAAGTGGGAATGATCAATAGAACTCTGTTAAGCGAACATCCTTCGGGAAAACCACCTACGCATGCTTTAATTAAAGTATAATTATGGAGTCGCTCGCTCCTTGTTTAGATTTTCTTCAGACATTATAAAGAGGAAGACAGTTTATTCTTACGAGCTGTGTACCTATCAACTGGAGAAATTCAGCAACTACTGTTTCAAAGGAAGTTTGCTACAAACTGCATCATAGGGATTCTGTCTGATTGGGGAGGAATTTTACATGGCCCTATTTATGGACTTATTATGTATCTACATAAGAAAAGAAGGGGAAGGAAATGTGAAGGAGGGAATTTGCGAGAGGAGGAAGTGAAAGGAAATGTCAGAAAGGGAAGAGAAAGAAGGGAATGGTTGAGACAGATCAGAAGTGAAGGCAGTAGTAAAAAAGGGGAATGATAGATAGGAGGGTTGTTGAAATGTAAAATAAGAAAATTAAGGGAAAATGAGAGATCGAACAAAAATGTCAAATAATGGAAAATTGAAGAGAACATGAAGAGAACAGATAGGAAACAACGAGGAAGAAGAAAGGCAAGTTAATGTATGGGAAGTGGGTGGATAGGAATGGAAGGGGAAATAAAGAACGGGAAGGAAATAAATTGTACAAGAAAAGAAGCAAAGAAATTAGAAGGGGAGGGAATAGATGGGAAGGAAAATGGATTGGTAGAAGGAAGGTAAAAGAATAGATGGAAAGGGCTTTCACTTCCCTTTTTTTGATGGGAAGAAAAGGAAATGGAATGAATGGAAAGGGAAATTAATGGATGGGAATGTAAGGGAAAGGAATGGGTAAAAAGGAAAAATAGATGAAACATTGCGTAACTAAAGGAATGATCCACACTAAACTAGAAGCGGTTCTACTGGACAAGGTGCACAAATTAGAGAAATGTTGGAACCCCCGGGTGGTCCATTATTTGCCCACTGGCTTCGACGAAAGCTTACTGCTCCCATAATCACCCATATGTGCACCCTCTACCCTGACCTTGAGTCTGTCACCACTCTTTCTCACCCCCCAAAGGGGGTAAGTTCTTTCCCCTTTCTCCCCTTCTCGCCCTACCTCTCCTTTCCTCCTTCCCCACCGTCCAGCCTCCCCCGCACTTCTGTGCTCTGGTTCTCCGTCCTCCCTGTACTCTTAAGCCCTGTACACACGATCGGATTTCCGATGGAATCAAATCCGATGGATTTTTTCATCGGAATTCCGATGAAGCCGACTTCCATCAGTCTTGCCTACACACCATCAGACAAAATTCCGACCGTCCCATACGCCGTGACATACAACACGTATGACGGCACTATAAATGGGAAGTTCACATCCAATGGCGCCACCCTTTGGACTGCTTTTGCTGATTTCGTGTCACCGCGTGTTAGTAAAAGTTTGGCGTTAGCCGATTCACGCTTTTCAGTCTCCGTGCTTTTCAGTCCGTTACAGCATGACGAATGTGCTATCTCCATTACGAACGCTAGTTTTACCAGAATGAGCGCTCCCGTCTCCTAATTCAGTCTGAGCATGCGTGGGTTTTTTCCCCGATGGAGTTCCACACAGCGGATCGGAATTCGCTTTTGTTTTTTTTTCCATTGGAAAATTTTAAAACATGTTCTATTTTTTTTCACCAATGGAAAAAGTCCGATGGGGCCCACACACGATCCGTTCGTCCAATGAAAACAGTCCTTTGGACTGTTTTCATCGGTAAAACCGATCGTGTGTACAGGGCTCTCGTCTCCTAATTCAGTCTGAGCATGCGTGGATTTTTTCTCCGATGGAGTTCCACACAGACCATCGGAATTTGCTATTGGTTTTTTTTCCATTGGAAAATTTTAAAACATGTTCTATTTTTTTTTCACCGATGGAAAAAAGTCAGATGAGGCCCACACACGATCAGTTCGTCCGATAAAAACAGTCCTTTGGACTGTTTTCATTGGTAAAACCGATCGTGTGTACAGGGCTTAAGTCCCCATATTTTCCTCCACAGCCTCTCCACGCTCAGTGGAGACCTCCCATTGGACTTGGCTTGCCCTCACCCCTATCTGCAGTCTCCCAGTACTCTCGCAGTACTTTTGGTACACCCCCTTGTGGGAGTGCCAACTGGCTACCTTTGTTTCATCCTGTACATAGATAAGGGTGCTCTTTCCAATATACTCCACCCACCCCCCCACATTCTTTGTCGACATGTTGACTATGCACGGACTTTCAGCATACTTCTACACACCTATTTGGGGGATTGTCCTCCCGCACCACTTGTTATGTAACCTTTTATTTCTACACAGCCATTTCCATATTTAGTCCATGTTGAGTCTGCTGTGTATTTGTACCTGTTGTACTGTGACATGTACTTCTGTACTGCAACCCTTTTCTTATTTCTCAATAAAATATTCGAACAAGAAAAAGAAAAAAATAGATTGGAAGGAAAGGAGTTTGAAAGAAAAAAATAAATAAGAAGGAGAGAAATTGATGAGAAGAGTGGGGAAATGAAAAGACAGAAAGGAAAACTATAAAATAGTTGGGAAATAGTTGGAAGGAAGGGAAAGGCATTAATAAGGAGGTAGGTGAATATAAGGGAAGGGACCAGAATAGATAGGAAGAGAAGGGAATTGATGGGAAAGGGGAAGGAATATCAAGAAAATGGAAAGAAAAATGGGAAAGGAAATGATTACAACACAAGGAAATTAATGAAAATGGAAGTGAAAGTCATAGCTAGGAAGGGATTGTAAGGAAAAGTAATAGATGGGAATGAATTGAAAGGGACTGGAAAGGAAAGTTATAAATAGGAAAGGATTAAAAGGAAATAGAATGGATAGGAAAGATCTGGAAGGCGATGGATTGATTGGGAAGGGATCAGAAATCAAAGGTTTGTGGATGAGAAGAGAAATTAAAGGATGGGAATAGACTGGAAAAGAAGGTAATAGATGAGAAGGGAAACCAAGTGTAGAGATGGGAAAGGAATTGGTTAGAAAGGAAGGGAATGGATCGGAAGGGAAGGAAAATGTATTGATGGAAAGAAAAAAAAATTGGTAAGAAAAAAAGATAGGAAGGGAAAGTAATGGATGAGAAAATAAAAGAAAAAAGTGGCTGCAAAGGAGTGGGAATGAAGGGGCTGGGGTTTTCAATATTAAGGGATTAGTGGGGTAAAGAATGAATTGGAACATCAGAGAAACAACTGAAGGAGAAGAGAACAGAGATGATTGTGTGAAAAGAGAATGGTTAGAAAGGGTATGGAAGAAAAAGGAATGAATAGAAATTGAAGCAGATTTGATGATAGTAGTAGAAGAAATCAAAGAAGTTCTAATGCCGCGTACACGCAGTCGGATTTTCCGATGGGAGCTTTTCATCGGATATTCCGACCGTGTGTATGCCTCATCTGACTTTTCCGTCTGAAATTCCGACGGACTTAGATAAAGAACATGTTCTCTATTTTTCTGACGGAAAAAATTCCTATCGGAAAATCCATTTGTCTGTATGCAATTCCAAAGCACTAAAAACCACGCATGCTCAGAATCAAGTCGACACATGCTCGGAAGCATTGAACTTAATTTTTCTCGGCTCGTTGTAGTGTTGTACGTCACCGCGTTCTTGACGGACGGAATTTGGTGTGACCAAGTGTATGTAAGACAAGCTTGAGCGGGATTGCGTCGGAAATTCCGCTCGTGTATACAGGGCATAAGACGTATAAAAAAATAAAACTACTTGTCCCTCCATGACCCTAATTAACATACAATGACCATCCAAAATTTACAAATTGTCAGGAAGCTTTTAAAAATCCCAGTTGACTTTGTGTTGCCAAGGCACCGATCATTAATGTGTCAAAACGATCAGTCAAGAGATTTCAGATCTTCAGAAAAGTTCCTTTATTGTAATAAAACCCCATGAATGTGTTTCTTGGGTAAACTGGCTCTTCTACAGAAAAAGCGCACCACAACATTTTGTTGGGGCTTGAAGCCAAGACACACTCAGCTCGCGGCTTATAATGCACCTTTTCTGAGAAAGTGGCAATTTAGCCAGAAAAAGCTCTATATAGTGTTTTAATACCATAAAGGAACTTTTTCTGAAGATATCAAATCTGACTCTGACACAATAATGCCGAGGGCCTCTAAAACACAAAGCCAACTAGGGTTTTTGAGATATTTCCAAGACAATTTCATCAACAATGCAATATAAAGTCTACCCAGAGAAAAACGATTACTGGTTCCCTTAATGCATTGAGTGTGGCCACCATCAAGTATAAAGGCCTGAATGGAGACAGACATACACCTGCCTTTACACACACATGAACTTTATTAGCATCCCAGTTTTAGTCAAGAGGGGTCAATATTGAGTTGGCTCACAATTTGCTGCAAAAACAGCTTCAACTCTTCTGGGAAGGCTGTCCTCAAGGTTTGAGAGTGTGTCTATGGAAAAGTTTGACCATTCTTCTAGAAGCTCATTTGTGAGGTCATGTACTGATGTTGGATGAGAAGGCCTGGCTTGCAGTCTCCGCTCTAATTCATCCCAAAGATGTTCTATCGGGTTAGGAGCAGGCCATTCAATTTCCTCCACCCCAAACTCGCTTATCCACTTCTTTATGGACCTTGCTTTGTGCACTGGTCCAAATCATTTGGTGAAGGGGGGATTATGGTGTGAGGTTGTTTTTCAGGGGTTAGGCTTGGCCCTTTAGTTCCAGTGAAGGGAACTCATTTTGGACAATTTCAGGCTCCAAACTTTGTGGGAACAGTTTCAGGATGGTCTCTTCCTGTTCCAACATGACTACGCACCATTGCACAAATCAAGGTCCATAAAGACACGGATGAGTGAGTTTGGGTCGGAGGAACTTGACTGGCCTGCACAGAGTCCTGCTCTCAACAGAATACCTTTTGGATAAATTAGAGAGGAGACTGTGGGCCAGGCCTTCTTGTCCAACATCAGTGCCTGACCTCACAAATGCGTTTCTGGAAGAATGGTCAAACATTCCAATAGACACACTCCTAAACCTTGTGGACAGTTTTCCCAGAGGAGTTGAAGCTGTTAATGTTGAAAAGGGCGGGCCAGCTCAATATTGAACCCTACGTACTAAGACTGGGATGCCATTAAAGTCCATGCCCATGTAAAGGCAGGTTGTCCCAATACTTTTGACAATATAGTGTATTCTCCACAAACATTCAGGTTGCAGACTATACCAATGGTTTACTGCAACCTACCTAGATGTAAGTCATCCGCACTTTTTTCCACCAACATATTACTAACTGTAACTACCTCCATATAAGTGTTACAACTCTGTTGGGCTCCTCTGTCGTATGCACCTTTCTTGTTTTTTTTCTCTTCACTCTTCACTTATTCGAGAGTGAAAAACGAACAATGTACAGCTATGTTTCCAAGTCTGCTTGGAATTCATAAATTAAGCAGGAAAAGTAAAAAAAAAGTTTGACATTACTTCCAAGATATAACCATTTCTCAATCATACCCTTGCTCTTGCCTAGCAATCCTTGGCCATTATTTATATTTCTTTTCATGCTTCCACGTGGTAAGGGTTTATTCTCCTACATCCTAAACCTTCGCCTATAACACTTTAAGTAATTGCCCCTCAACCGACTCAATCACTCTTCTATAGACAAGATTTGTGCCCGCATGTGTCATGACGGCCTTTTAATGGACTTCTCAGAAATCAGATAAGTACTAAAGTGCTTACGGTGGAAGATTTGCTATTACGGAGTCTGTACTGAAAGGCTAATGGCACTGGGAGATACGTCTATTTTTATAAACAAGGAGTTTCGTATAGACATAGAGATTCCGGTCCCTCTACTTTTCATTGTGCCATTTACCTTTCCCATGCCAAAAGTAGAAAAATAGAATAAAATTAGATTTATTGATGAAATCTCTGTTGAGTAGATATCGCTTATGATGTATTGCAGAAACCAAGAATGTTTTTGTTGCTGCTGAAAAAATATATACAATGTAGCCCAGGGCGTGACAAATTTGCTTTGAATTTAGGAGCCAACTAAAAAAAAGTTAGGAGCAAGTTTTTTTTAACGAACAAATTTTACAGATGGAACATGTACCATGTTCCCGAAGGTGAACTTATCCTTTAATGGCCAGAGCTATTTTTGCGTTTTTTTGCACACGTTTAAAAAATTTTAGGCCTGAAGATTACATAAAACCCCCCAAACATGATATATTTTCTGAAAGAAAACACCCTAGAGAATAAAATATTGGTAGTTGCAATTTTTTATAGTGAATGCTATAGTGTAAAGGTAATGGCGCTTCAACGTGAGTAATCATATACAAACAACTATATGCAAATACGGTAAGTGAAATAACACAACATAAAATGCAAAGTAAAGTCCAATGTGACTGTGCCCAACACCACTAGTGTAAATTCTTTCTGGATGCATAGGTCTTCTGACAGCTTCACCACGGGTATCAGAGAGAAGATGGCAACTCACCAAAGGTGTGTGACCCTTTGTTACAGGAGGTCAAATAGTGCTTTTAGGAAACCAGATTTGTTCCTGAGCTCCCACCATTCAGCTCCAATGGTCCCCTCAGGTCAGGCCCGGACTGGCCATAGGGCATACCGGGCAAATGCCCGGTGGGCTGAGGCGGCCCGCAGGCCGTCGGTGGCCCGCGACGGCCCGCGGGCCCCCAGACAGTATGTCCCATCTTCCCCATCATCTCCAATGTCTCCGGAGGCAGCCAGAGTTGGTGGGCGGAGCTGGGGGTTTGGCTGCCCCCTCCACTCCTCGTTCACTCTGGCTGATCCCACAGCTGAAGGAGAAAGAAACGAGGACACAGCAGCCAGAGTGTCTTCATCTCCAGGCATGCTGTAAGTTACTGCACTGCTGCACATGTCACCACATAAAGTCCTAACCTGGCACTATACCACCCCAGCCTGCCCTATGCCACCGCACCCTGCCTTATGCGTGCCACCCCAACCTGGCTTATGCCACCACAACCTGCCCTGCGCTGCCCCAACCTGCCCTATGCCACCGCAAACTGCTCTATACCACCCCAACCTGCCCTATGCCACTGCAAACTGCTCTATACCACCCCAACCTGCCCTATGCCACCGCAACCTGCTCTATGCCACCACACTCTGCCCTATATCACCGCAACCTGCCCTATATTACCCCAACCTGCCCTATATATCGCCCCAGCCGGCCCAATACCACCCTAAACTTTAATTTACAGGGGACATTTGGGGGTGCGCCTCGTGACTATGCGCTGCCTGCAGGGCACTGGGCAGGATAGACAGGAGGGGGGTGACACCATGTTTTGCGGCACCAGGTGACACCAACTCTAGTGACGCCACTGCCCCAGTGCACTCTCAGCTGCGAGTCGGAGCCGCACCCGTCGGCACATCAGGGGGCCGGGACCCACAACGATCCCCTTCTCTCTGGCAAGGTGGCCGCGGCACTGATGATCTGATCAGTCTCGGCTTGGCTATCTCACACAGCCGAACAGAGTGAAGCCGCCTCCCCCTCCTCCTTTATGTCCACACAGGGGGAGGGGACCCAACATGCAGTCCCGCGCTGATCTGAGGTACATTATGGGTCTGAAGGGGGGGTCTGTATTGTAGGGGGGGGGGGTTCTGTATTGTAGGGGTGGTCTGAAATGTAGGGGGGTTCTGTATTGTAGGGGGGTCTGTAATGTTGGGGGGTTCTGTATTGTAGGGGGGTCTGAAATGTAGAGGGGTTCTGTATTGTAGGGGGTTCTGTATTGTAGGGGGTCTGTAATGTAGGGGGAGTTCTGTAATGTAGGGGGGGTCTGAAATGTAGGGGGGTCTGAAATGTAGGGGGGTTCTGTATTGTAGGGGGGTCTGTAATGTAGGGGGGTTCTGTATTGTAGGGGGGGTCTGACATGTAGGGGCGTTCTGTATTTTAGGGGGGTCTGAAATGTAGGGGGGTTCTGTATTGTAGGGGGGTCTGAAATGTAGGTGGGTTCTGTATTGTAGGGGGGTCTGTATTTTAGGGGGGTCTGTAATGTAGGGGGTCTGTATTGTAGGGGGTCTGTAATGTAGGGGGGTTCTGTATTGAAGGGGGGTCTGAAATGTAGGGGGGTTGTGTATTTTAGGGGGATCTGTATTGTAGGGGGGTCTGTAATGTAGGGGGGTCTGTAATGTAGGGGGGTTCTGTATTGTAGGGGGGTTCTGTACTGTAGGGAGGGGGTCTGTACTGTAGGGAGGGGGTCTGTACTGTAGGGAGGGGGTCTGTACTGTAGGGAGGGGGTCTGTACTGTAGGGAGGGGTCTGTAATGTAGAGGGGGGCTGTATTGTAGAGGGGGGCTGTAATGTAGGGGGGTCTGTATTGTAGAGGGGGTCTGTACTGTAGGGAGGTCTGTGTAACATGCAGGGGGTCCAGAACTGTTAGGGGGTGTCTGTGTAACAAACTGTGGGGGGCTGTGTAATGTAAAGGGGTCCAGAGGTGCGGTGCTATGTAATGTAAAGGGCTCCAGAGGTGCAGGATGCTGTGTAATGTAAAAGGGTCCAGAGGTGCAGGGTGCTGTGTAATGTAAAGGGGTCCAGAGGTGCAGGGTGCTGTGTAATGTAAAGGGGTCCAGAGGTGCAGGGTGCTGTGTAATGTAAAGGGGCCCAGAAGTGCAGGGTGCTGTGTTATGTAAAAGAGTCCAGAGGTGCTGTGTAATTAAAGGGGTCCAGAGGTGCAGGGTGCTGTGTAATGTAAAGGGGTCCAGGGGTACAAGGTGCTGGAACCCCACATCCCATCATTAACTGCCGCCGCAAAGCACCGCCGCCGCGCCCCACGCCCCCCCCCCCCCGGGCTGCTCAGTCTAAAATGCCCGGGCCTATTTTTTGTCCCAGTCCGGGCCTGCCTCAGGTTACAGCTGCAAAGTAAAAGTGTACTCCACCAGAGACACAATGAAGATCTTTATAGTGTAGTATGGTTTATTGATGTTTAAAATCAAGCATATAAAGATTTTGCACTCACAGGTATCTGTGCCTATATCAGGCACTAGGGATCCACAGCATGTTTAGATGTAGCCTGTCCATTTCACGCCGGTGTGTGCTCCATGCCTCGTTTTCAATACTGGGCTTAAGTAAAGGTCACATGGGAATCCTGAAATGACGAATCCCCGCTCTGATGTACGTTTCACCGTACTTGGCGTCTTCAGGAGTACGCCAAGTCTTCTTCAAACAAGAAGGCGCCAAGTATGGTGAAATGTAAGTGGGGGACCATTGGAGCGGAATGGTGGGAGCCCAGGAACCAATCTGGTATCCTAAAAGCACTATTTAACCTCCTGTAACAAGGGGTCACACACCTTTGGTGAGTTGCCATCTACCCTTTGAGCACTTAACTTTTTTTTTCCATCACATGGGGGACAAAAAGTCCACTATGTGATGATTTTTTTTGGTGACAGGTTCTCTCTTTAATGAGACATGCAGGTTCTAAAAGACCCTGCATGTCTCCCCTGTGTGCCACTGAGTGGAATGCAATTCACATCACACTGAATTACATTCTTTCTCTGCCTTGATGGTGGGGGAAAATTGTCAACGTGGAGCCAGAAATGGGTGACACGTCACTTCAGAGTCAACAACCAGGCAGCACCCACAATACCGGTCCCGGACCCAGGAGACAAGCGGAGCCTGGGATACATAGTGGGGGGGGGGCAAAAGCTGGAAGTGGGGAGCATTCGGGCAGTAGCCCAGGCACCAGGTTGAAACTTCTGGTCGCCATGGCGATCTGGCGCCTGGGGTTTGTCGAGGCCTGATGTAGCCAATGTCTGAGCAAACTGTCTCTCTTGGGAAAATCGTTACGATTTTTGCTCAACATTATTTTACATTTATGTTAAAGAGCAACTCAGTGGTGGAATGAAAAAAAAATGAATGCATGGCCTGCTTTAGGGAGCACTGAGAAAGTTTGACCAGACAAGTTATGGTAAAGTATGCTTACAAAAATATTTATTTTGTATTTACACTCTCAGTTGATTACTGTAGCTACACTTTAAATTTCACATACACAAGATCTTTGGCAGTCATTGGAACAATGTACGCTCTGCTTAGCATCCGAAACCCATCTTGCAGAACAGCGCGGTGCAATATCATTAATATGAACCAGGAAAGTGTAGAATGAAAAAGCGGCCGGGTAATGATGTTTACTTAGCACTTTTTGCTCACCGATTCCAGAAAGCAAGAAATAATATATACTGTACATTTCCTTAGTTTGTTGCTTTCTCGAAATAGCGGACTAGCAGAAAATAGGAAGAAGCACCAGCTGCTAAAAGAGTTATTAATGCACTCTATTCCAGCCACATTCCATAGACAGTGAGAAAAACAGTATAATACAGGCATTGGCAACCCCCAGCATGTGTGACAGGCTGCCATTGACTCTAATTCTAAGATCACTAGGCTGTCAGTCATAAAGCCTGGTCCACCCAACTCCCTGATGTCATAGAAAGCTCCTTATTGGATGGGGGTGCTTTTAGGAAAAAGCCCACCCACATGCCTACAGCAGTACCTTGCATTCCTAAAGGTATATAGTTTGGGGCTGTTCTGATGTCTGAAGTGCATGCACTGTGCTGATTGGAGGTCTGAAGCACATGAGTCTAGGCTGATCTGAGGTCTGAAATCCATGCGTTGGGCTAATTGGAGGTCTGAAGTGCATGTGTTCTGGCTGATCTGGGGTCTGAAATGCATGCATTTGGATGAATAGAGGCCTGAAGTGCATGTATCGGGGCTGATCTGAGGTATGAAGTGTATGCATTGGGCTGATTGGAGGTCTGATGTACATGCATCTGGGCTAATCTCCGCTATGCCGTGCATGCATTGGGGTTGATCTGAGGTCTGAAGTGCATGCATTCTGGCAGATCTGAGGTCTGAAATGCATGCATTGGGTTGATTGGAGGTCTAAAGCGAATGCATTAGGGCTTATCTGAGGTCTAAAGTGCATGCATTGGGCTGATTGGAGGTCTGAAGTGCATGCGTCATGGCTGATCTGGGGTCTAAATGCATGCACTGGGCTGATTGGAAGCCTGAAGTTCATGCATTGAGACTAATCTGAGGTATGAAGTTCATGTATTGGAGGTTTTGAAGTACATGCGTAGGGACTGATTTCAGCTATGACGTGCATGCATTGGGGCTGAACATGTTTTGTGTGTGCACCACTTAATTGATTTTTGCACTCATGGCTTGATTGCTAATGACAAGATAAGCGTAAGTATTATACAGTATAATAAATTAATTTAACTTGCCATTAGCAGCACAACTATGAGAGCAAATATTGAAAATAGTAAGCTCCATTGTTCACTGGGACGCCGGTCGTCTTATCATTGTGAAGACAATATGGAAATGGTTGCTGACCCCTAATCTAATTTAACAGATTATAATATAAAATCAAAGTATAATATGTAGAAACACAAAAAATAGTTATAATAATAATAATAATAATAATAATAATAATAATAATATAATAATAAATCAATACTTATACGATCCATCAAAATGTCAAGATTTATGTCCTATTATCTATGAAATTAGTGGTATTTAAAGGCCTTAAAGGTGACCTGTCATTTAAATCTACACTAAAGGGCACATGAAAATGATGTAGCACCCTGGGGTTTAGTCAGGGAGCTTCTCACATATTTACTTGCCAAGAATTGTTATCTTGGTCGATTGATAGAGATCTATTGATTCCTCCCTAAATTTGGCCTTGTTGCACTATTCTCTTCTACCACTAGGTGGCTGGGTACTTGGTGGGACAGGATATGAGAAGATCAGCCCAAGGTCAGGTTATGGGAATACGGTGTGTCTCAGTCAATGGGCAGGGGTTTTCTTGGGTCCCTTGGCCTGCTGGGAGAGCCTATATACAGGTGATACTTGAAAAATTTAGAATAATCGTGCAAAAGTTCATTTATTTTACTAATGCAACTTAAAAGGTAAAACTAATGTATGAAATAGACTCATTACATGCAAAGCAAGATAGTTCAAGCCGTGATTTGTCATAATTGTGATGATTATGGCTTACAGCTCATGAAAACCCCAAATCCACAATCTCAGAAAATTTGAATATTGTGAAAAGGTGCAATATTCTAGGCTCAAAGTGTCCCACTCTAATCGGCTAATTAAGCCATAACACCTGCAAAGGGTTCCCGAGCCTTTAAATGGTCTCTCAGTCTGGTTCAGTAGGAATCACAATCATGGGAAAGACTGCTGACCTGACAGTTGTGCAGAAAACCATCATTGGCACCCTCCAAAGGGAGGGAAAGCCTCAAAAGGTAATTGCAAAAGAAGTTGGATGTTCCCAAAGTGCTGTATCAAAGCACATTATTAGAAAGTTATGTGGAAGGGAAAAGTGTGGAAGAAAAAGGTGCACAAGCAGCAGGGATGACCGCAGCCTGGAGAGGATTGTCAGGAAAAGGCCTTTCAAAAGTGTTGGGGACTTTTACAAGGAGTGAACTGAGGCTGGAGTCAGCGCATCAAGAGCCACCACACACAGACAGATCCTGAACATGGGCTTCAAATGTCGTATTTCTCTTGTCAAGCCACTCCTGAACAACAAACAACGTCAGAAGCATCTTACCTAGGCTAAAGAAAAACAGACCTGGTCTGTTGCTCAGTGGTCCAAAGTCCTCTTTTCTGATGAGAGCAAATTTTGCATCTCATTTGGAAACCAAGGACCCAGAGTATGGAGGAAGAATGGAGAGGCACACACTGCAAGATGCTTGAAGTCCAATGTGAAGTTTCCACAGTCTGTGTTGATTTGAGGGGCCATGTCATCTGCTGGTGTTGGTCCACTGTGCTTCATTAAGTCCAGGGTCACCGCAACTGTCTACCAGGAGATTTTGGAGCACTTCATGCTTCCTTCCGCAGACGAGCTCTATGGGGATGCTGACTTCATTTTCCAGCAGGACTTGGCACCTGCCCACACTGCCAAAAGTACCAAAACCTGGTTCAATGACCGTGGGAATACTGTGCTTGATTGGCCAGCAAACTCGCCTGACCTGAACCCCATAGAGAATCTATTATAGAGAATCTATGGGGCATTGCAAGAGAAAGATGAGAGACATGAGACCGAACAATGCAGAAGAGCTGGAGGCTGCTATTGAAGCATCCTGGTTTTCCATAACACCTCAGCAGTGCCACAGGCTGATAGCTTCCATGCCGCGCCGCATTGAGGCAGTAATTGCTGCAAAAGGAGCCCAAACCAAGTACTGAGTACATATGCATACTTATACTTTTCAGAGGTCAGATATTGTTCTATGTATTATCCTTGATTGCATGTAATATTTAAATTTTCTGAGATTGTGGATTTGGGGTTTTCATGAGCTGTAAGCCATAATCATCACAATTATGACAAATCACGGCTTGAACTATCTTGCTTTGCATGTAATGAGTCTATCTCATATATTAGTTTCACCTTTTAAGTTGCATTAGTGAAATAAATGAACTTTTGCATGATATTCAATTTTTTTGAGTATCATCTGTATTCGGGTGAGATCATGTTCTGTGCCACCTGGACAGCTGTCTGGGTGAACGTGTGTCATCTGCCCGTCTGCTAGGCTGGAGATTGGGCATATCCCGGGGACCTTTGGCTGCCAGGCTGTGTGAGGGTCTATCCAGAAGTAAGAGGGCAGCGCAGGGTTGAGGCTGGGGCTTGCAGTTCAACCAGAAGTGGTGGTTCTGCCGGCCGGAGAACCTGTCAGTGGTCAGAGGTAGAAGGGAAGTTGTCACCACGAAGAGACCAACCACTTTTACAAGGGACCGCAGTGAGTAACTGGAGCAAGTACCGGAACCATTTTCTCACTGAAAGGGCACGGTGGAGAATTAGGAAACTTCAGGCGGTGATCAGGGACCCAAACAGCGGAGTGCCAAGCTAGGGACCCAGAAGAGAAGCAGGGGTGACGCTTGAGGAGATATCACCGCAAACCTTGGAGGAGCTCAAGGGATTCAAAGTCAGTGAATCAGTGGGTCTAGTGAGAGATCGGGAGTTCAGTATTGAAGAACTACAAGTAGCAGTTGAACTGCTACGCTTGAGTTAGTAACTGTTAAAGGACTGTTACCATAGGAGACAGCATTCCTGCAAGTGCAGATGTGGCCTCTTGCTGGGGCCTTTCCCTGTACGGCTGTCCTCTTATTGAAGTCTCGGAGTCTGCCATTTAAATCTATAACTACTTAAGGGTGTCCTGGCCCTAACCCTCTTTCCCTTGCAAAAATATAAAAGAACTGTTAAAAGAAATATAACCCTTTTTGCATCCAAGAAGTGTCTGACGCCCAATGGCTTTCACCATCTTTGCACCCACTATACCTCACAACCCACTACATATTGAAGGATGTCAGCGGTCTGTGGCCTCAAAGGTTCTCATTAGACTGGAAGAGGTAAAAGACTTTGCTACAATTCTGTAAAATTCCATGTTTGTTTTGAGTAACAAAATTGCCTCTTTCTTGGTGTAAATAAAATGCTGCTGAAAAGCTTCTCTGTGCCATCTCAAGCTTAGAAAATTATCACGATTACTAGCAACCATGAGCATTAATGGGGTTTGACATCATGGGAGTCTATTACTGTAAATCAAATATTATTGAGGAAAAGAATCAGAAAGATCTAGAGAAAGAATACAAAATAAGGAAAACTGGGTTGATCCCTCCAAAATGGAAAAAATAAATAAATAATACATTTGTAGTTGATAGGTTAGAGTTGAAAGTTGAAGACTAGAGCGGATATGATTTTACTGACCATCGGCAAGAAATGATAAAGAGGGATATTGTGCCCTCATAAAAAGATTGCATTTATTAAATACTGTCTATAAAATTTCCAAAATGATGAATAAAACAACAAAAGGGAGACTCTGCACCTCAGTGTAGGCCACAGATACTTGGGTTAGAAGTAGCATGAGCCAAAGCCAAAGTCTTAGGGAGGTTATGGGGAGGTATTAAGGGGCAATGCCTCCCCAAAAAAACCCTATAGAACATTGAAGTAGTTCTAATCTTTTTTTTTATTTTAATGCATTCCCTTCAAAAAAATGAAAAGTAACAGTAAATAAAATACAATTATATATATACATAAACAAAAAACCCCAACACAATTGCAAAAAAGAACAACTGAGTAGATTTATAAAGCAGTGAATGTGACATTTACCAAACAATAACTTCAGGTGAATCAATCACTGCAATTTAAATCGAATACCACTAGGAGAGAATGTATGGTGAAGGTCACATTCACTGCTTTATACATACACTATATTGTTATAAGTATTGGGACCCCTGCCTTTACACGCACATGAACCTTAATGACATCCCAGTCTTAGTCAGTAGTGTTTAATATTAAGTTGGCCCACCCTCCGCAGCTAAAACAGCTTCATCTCTTCTGGGAAAGCTGTCCACAAAGTTTAGGAGTGTGTCTATGGGAATGTTTGGTCTATGTATTTGTGAGGTCAGGCACTGATATGGACGAGAAGGCCTTGCTCACAGTCTCCGCTATAATTCATCCCAAAGGTGATCTATCAGGTTGAGGTCAGGCCAGTCAAGTTCCTGCACCCCAAACTCGCTCATCCATGTCTTTATGGACCATGCTTTGTGCACTGGTCCAAACAATTTGGTGGAAGGTGGTATTTGGTGTGGGGTTGTTTTTCAGGGTTTGGGCTTGGCCTCTTAGTTCCAGTGAAAGGAACTCTTAAGGTGTCAGCATACCAAGACATTTTGGACAATTTCATGTTCCCAACTTTGTGGGAACAGTTTGGGGATGGCCCCTTCCAGTTCCAACATGACTGCGCACCAGTGCACAAAGCAAGGTCCATAAAGACATAGAAGAGCGAGTTTGGGGTGGAGGAACTTGACTGGCCTGCACCTCAACCCGATATAGAACACCTTTGGGATGAATTTGATGAATTAGTGCCTGACCTCACAAATGCTCTTCTGGAAGAATGGTCAAATATTCCCATAGACACTCCTAAACCTTGTGGACAGCCTTCCCAGAAGAATTGAAGCTGTTATAGCTGCAAAGGGTGAGCCAATATTGAACCCTACGGACTAAGACTGGGATGCCATTCAAGGTCATGTGCGTGTGACCCCCCCTCCACACACTCTCTTAGAGAAACATGCACAGCTGAGCCTGTCAATCACCTCCTGTGTGCAGGAGGGGGAGCAGGGCTGTCACCCCAGGATCTGTGGTGTCGAAAAAAAAAGACTAGGTGTTTTGGATTGTGGCTAATGCACACTATAGGAGGATATGCTGTGTTCGTAGTTTGGCGCCATTCCGCGAGTGTGCGCGATTTTAAAGTGTGACATGTTAGGAATCTATTTACTCAGCGTAACATCATCTTTCACATTATACAAAACAAAATGGGCTAACTTTAGTGGGTTTTTTTCCTGCTTTTATCCTGCTTAAAAAAATGATATAATGTTTGGGGATTCTGAGTAATTTTCTAGCAAAAAAATGTTGATTTTTACATGTAGAAAAGGAATGCCAGAATTGGCCCAGTATGAAAGCTGTTAAAAAAAAAAAATGGAGAATAGCTTGTTGTTGATGTTTCTTACCTGATTGTGTAAATGCCAGTTTTCAAAGTCGTTTTCAGCGCACCTCCGGCCAAAAACAGATTTGTAATCCACTTTCACCAGCTGCCACTCCGACAAGAGACTGAAGTGTCCGAACACTCTGCACAGAAACACACAGTATGGTTAAGCCTTAAGCACGTTATTCCACTTATTAAACGTAACAGGCGCTTTTATCATCAGTAAAAAAAAAAAAAAAAAAGGTCCCTCCTGATAATCCTCCTATTGTGACTATCTGGAGGCTGTGGACTTCTTTCCATTTCAGTCTCCAGAGGAATGAAAGCTTTGTGGATCAATACTGCTGTTGTACCAATCAGTTTAATATGAGCGCTTGTCTTTTAGTTCTTAGGCCAGGAAGATCTGAAGACAGTCTTGGATGAGCATACAAAATATTTCTCAGATTAGCCCTTTTGAGAACACGCACATCCCCATAGCATGGTTTGCTCATAACAAATGCCACATCCTCCAGGAAAGAGACAATAGTCCGAAATCTTATTACAGCCAAAAAGGAAGCAATCTGGAGAACTTCCTGCAGAAAATTGGAATTCGAAGTGGACCTTTACAAGTCTGAAAAAATACATTTCTGACATGTCATAATACACAGTGATGGTATCACTTTTCAGAAAAGCTCCACCTTTATCATTATAAAGCTATTCTTGAGCTCCAAGCAGTGACTTTGCTAAGTCATTAGTCTGCTGCAGGCAGGAGAAAGGATTTCATCAGTCTCTTCTCTTCCAGTGATCAAATTGCAACAATGTACAATGTTACTGTGCATCAAGTCACAAGGTGAGGCTGCATTTACACCTGAGCGTAGCGTCTTTGAGTGCTTTTTCGTTTTTTTGCGTGTTTTTATGTGCGATTTTGATGTGTTTTTAATGCGCAATTTGCGCAGTCTTATACAGTGTTTTTGAGCTTTTTTTATTAGCCAATAGAGAAAACTATCATCTGTTACATTATGTGTTGCTAAGTTTTTCAGCTTATTTAGCTTTTCCATCAGCTCTTATTTCTATTTTCTATTTTTTTTTATTCATTTATTTATTTTTTCCCCCATGGGGATCACCGCCTCAGCTCCCGGTCTCATGACCTGCCCGGCTGGCCCCTGCCCCCGGTTGCCTGTGCCCAGACTCATGGTTGGTCTGTAAGTATGAGCGGGGGATTTGTTCCTGTACTAGCCACGAAATGCGTTGAGCTATTAGATGCCTCTCATACTACTTTTATACATTATCTATAATATGCTCTTTTGGACTCTAACAATCTTTATTATGTTGTTACTGTGGAGACACGCAACAATGAGTCTGGTGTTTTTATTATTTTACCATTGTGATTATATTATGCTGCCATTATGTTACTTTATTACTATGTACTATGTTATGGAATTAAAGTTTCCTTGTTTTACTATATTATATTGTATTTATTCTGGTATTATGCAAGATATATGGTCACAAATATGGTTTACCCACCAGACATCATCATTAGTATTATTTTGTTTGTGTTGCCTCCCCGGCTGCATGCTTCACACAAAGTCCCAAACCTTTTTTCTTATATATCCAAATGTCGGGGATGGAGGTACATTTTAATGTCCTCATATAAAGTCCCAAACCGTTTCTTCTCTTCTTTTCATTATACAAATAAGTGCTTATCTATACAAATTTTTTACACTAAGCACACATTTTCTTTTTATTTAACCACTTCCCTACCTGCCTATAGTAATATGACATCCACAGATGGGATCTCCCATCCTGGGTGGATGTCATGTGACGTCCTGGGCTTCCCGGCCGTCTAGGGGGCGCGCGCCCACGGCATTGCTCGGAACCCAGTGCGCGTGCCCGGCGACTGCGATGTCTGCCGGGCACCCGCAATTGCCAGCAATCATGGCAAGACCGTGGATCTGTGTGTGTAAACAAACAAATTCATGTCCTGACAGCGGTGAGGAGACCGATGTGTGTTCCCAGTACAGAGGAACACAGACGGTCTCCTCCCCTTGTGAGTCCCCTCCCCCTACAGTTAGAATTACTCACCATGGGCGTCCGCTCCATAGGGCAAGGGGGGTCGTTTGCCCCCCCTGGAATCGAGAAGGTGTTGGCCGAATTGGCAGCGTTCTACACCCTCCGCCCGCCCTTACACCCCACATCCAGCCTCGCACAGATCTGCACCGCAGCACATGTACTCCCTCCTCCTCCCCCCGGGCCCACCACACCTCCCTGTGGCCGCTTTAAGGCGGCCGCGTATCGTGGTTTGGCAGTGCTGGCTCGGCTGGGCCTCGCGCTGCAACCCGATTGGCCCCGTCTCTTCACGTTCTCACGGGCATGGGCCTGCTCCGCCCCTGGCCCTTGGACTGTGCAGCGCGCCCGGGGAGAGAAGAAGAAAAAGATCCGGGGGGAGATGGCGAAGCGGAGGGTGTCTCGAGTCGGTGGTGGTAGTACCTCGGGGGCCTGGCCTCCTGCGGGGCGGCCTGCTGCACACACCCGCTGGACCTGCTGAAGGTGATAAGGAAGGAGAGCCGGGCTGTGTGTGCGGTATGGATGGAGGAGGAGATGTCTTACAACACGTGTGTGTGTGTGTGAGTGCAGAGACATGATGTCATAGGACACATCATACATATTGTCAGGTCAGTGTGGTCAGTGTGCAGTGTAGTTGTCAGTGGTCAGAGTGTAGTGTGTGTAGTGTCCAGAGTTACAGGGTGCTGCTGTGTAATGTAAAGGGGTGCAGGGTGCTGTTTAATGTAAAGGGGTCCAGTGATGCAGGGTGCTGTGTAATGTAAAGGGGTGCAGGGTACTGTGTAATGTAAAGGGGTGCAGGGTGCTGTGTAATGTAAAGGGGTCCAGTGATGCAGGGTGCTGTGTAATGTAAAGGGGTCCAGTGATGCAGGGTGCTGTGTAATGTAAAGGGGTCCAGAGCTGTGTAATGTAAAGGGGTCCAGAGGTGCAGTTGTGGAGAGGGGGTACACAGTAGTGACAAAGAGATATTTAAAGACGCAGGGGGCACAGTGGAGTGTTTTTACATTTTAACGTGGGGGGGGGTGCGCTTTTAACCCCTGCTAGCGGTCGAAGAAAGGGTAAAATGCGACTGTGTATCGCCGCTGCCGAAGCGCCCCCCCCCCTCGAGAAAAAATTCTGCACATGTTTCTCACTAGGAAACATACTTACCCCCTTCAGCGCCCCCTAGTGTTAACCCCTTCCCTGCCAGTCACATTTACACAGTAATCAGTGCAGTTTTATAGCACTAATCGCTGTATAAATGTGAATGGTCCAAAAAAAATTCGAAAGTGTCCGATATGTCCGTCGCAATGTCACGGTCACAATAAAAACCGCAGATCGCCGCCATTACTAGTAAAAAAATTAAAATACTGTAAATAAAAATGCAATAAATCTATTGCCTATTTTGCTCAAACCAATCAATATACGCTTATTGTGATCTTTTTTTACCAAAGATATGTAGAAGAATACGTATCAGCCTAAACTGTGGGAAAAAAAAATTGTAAACCGGTAGATTTTTTGGGGATATAAAAGTAAAATATATTGCATTTTTTTCAAAATTGTCGCTCTATTTTTGTTTATAGCGCAAAAAATAAAAGCCGCAGAGGTGATCAAATACCACCAAAAGAAAGCTCTATTTGTGGGAAAAAAAGGACGTCAATTTTGTTTGGGAGCCACGTAGCAGGAAGGGGGTAAATTCTTCCGGGGCTGAAGTGGTTAATGAATGAAGGGCCCTGACACATTGATCCACTTTCAAATAAACACTGTTGTTAGCCCCTTGCAGGACGCCGGATGCATGAATTTCGAAGGCGGGGGTGTTTTTTTTTAAGCACCTGATTAGAACTAGAGGCGCTAATAGGCTTTAAAATGGGGTAGGCTCGGCACACAGAGCACTGCCAACCGAGCCCACCCAGTTGTGTGACATAAGCAAATGAATATTCGCTATTTTCACACTGAATATCTTTCCCGCCAATAGGGAAGCGGGTCTGATATCCATTTCCAGATTTATCCAAAAGGAAAAGTGTTCCGATTGGCCACTGAGGAGGAGGAAGAAGGAGGAGGAAGGAGGAGGGAGGAGGAGGGAGGAGACGGAAGCCACTGGAAGCCGCCGAGCAGGAAGAGTAAGCTACCCATGATGCCCGCGGAGGAGAGAAGGGGAAGCCGCCTGTGATGCCTGCAGAGGAAGGAAGGGGAAAACAGTCCATGATGCCCGCTGCCCGTAATGCCTGCGGAGGAAAGAAGGGGAAGCTGTCCGTGATGCCCGCTGCCCGTCATGCTCGCAGAGGAGAGAAGGGGAAGCCGCCCATGATGCCCGCTACTCGTGATGCCTGCAGAGGAAGGAAGGAGAAGCCGTCCGTGATGCCTGCCGCCCATGATGCCCGCCACCCGTGAGGCCTACCATAGATGGGGTAAGTGCTCCGGACCCAACCGGACGGGTAGCTGTGGGTATATATAAATAGCCCTTCTCCCAAAAAAAAAAAAAAATACCACCAGCCGCCACTGATATGGACCATTTCACCCAAGATGGATATGTCAGATGTCTTATGTGATGAGATCTCTCCACTTGACTTCTGAGGTCTGCCATGTCTTTTGGCATGGCAAGAGATCCCTCCCAGTAAGATTTGTATTATACAAAATATCATTGAGATATTCAAATTATGAAAAAAGGCAAAAGCAGAAGTAAAAACATGCGAACATAGAGGAGAACACCCAGCACTTCCGTGGTGGGCTAGACCAGAGTATTGCAGGGGTGTCTCACCACCACTAACATCGCTAAAAGGTCACCATCTTTTTCTAGCTATCATGTTGTTGTTTTTTCTTGTTGTATCAGACCAAAATGGTCAGAACAAAGTAACACCTGAGTCAGATCTAAAAATAAATAGGTTAATTACTTCAAGATTGAAAATCATAGCTGAACTGAATTTATTTTCTCTTGAGAAGATGAGATCAACATGTATAAACACATAAGTGGTCCATATAGTGAACTTGGTATAGTTTTTAACTTTCAAGGTTATTATAGAGGATAAGGGAGCATTCTTCTTACGTTTGGAGGAAAATAAATGTTACCTCCACATATGGAAAGGCTTCTTTACAGTAAGAGCTGTGAAAATGTGTAAACGACTCCCTCAAGAACTAATTCTGGCCAGCTCAGTAGATTGCTTTTAAAAAAAAGTGCTAAATGCATTCCTAAACACACAAAATATAACTGGATATTAATGTTTATAGATAATAACACCAGAGAATGTTGATCCATCGAATATTCGTTTGCCTTCTGACACAATTGGGAAGGACATTATTTTTCCCATGGTGGAGCAAATTGGACCATGCTTTTTAGGGTGTTTTTTATTTCCCTTCCTCTGGATCAACTGTGGGTTCAGGATTCTGTGTTTGGAGGTTTTCTATTTATTTTTTCTATTTATTTAATTCTGTTTTCTATTGGTTGAACCAGATGGACATGTCTTTTTTCAGCCTATTTAACTGTGGAACTATTTAAGTATATGTAACATAGACTTGGATAAGATGAAGGCTAGAGGAATGAAGATTTTATTCAACATCAGCTATAAATGAGAAAGAGGGATATAGTGCCCTCATAAAAAGATTACAGTTATGAAATATCGGCTGTAAAATATATCTTTAAAATGCACATAAAAAAAAAAAACATAGTACATGGTATATTGAAGAATCAGCATGCCCGAAACATATTTTCTGGTAGATGCAGGGGGATTAAACAACTGTATATTTTTTTTATACCCACTTTGGGCAAAACATATGTGGTCGCCTCTTCCAATTACGGAGTTAAGGTGTTTTCAGTGAAGGCTACTGTTAATGCCACAGCATGCAAAGATATTTTAGGCAATTTTCAACCTTGTGGTAACATTTTGGGAAGGCCTTTTTCTGTTCCAATATGATTGTGCCCCTTCGCACTCATCTCACACGCTAGCAAGGTTATGCTGAAAATTCTACAAGCAAGGCTTCAGCAGCATGTGAATCGAGAGCTACCACAAGTACAAGCTGGATTTCGAGTCAGAGGAACTAGAGATCAAATTGTCAAAATTCCCTGGGTTATGGAGCAAGCAAGGGAGTTCCAAAAGAATGTCTACTTCTGCTTTATTGACACAGTAAAGCCTTTGATTTGTATGGCTCACAACAAGATACAAATACTGAAAGAAATGGGAATACCAAACCACCTCACCTGTCTTCTGAAAAACCTGTATGCAGGTCAAGAAGCAACAGCTAGAACAGGACATCGAACAACTGACTGGTTCAAAATTGAGAAAGGAGTGCATCAAAGATGTATATTGCCACCCTACATATATAACTTATATGCAGAATACATCATGCTAAATTCCAGGATCGATGAATCGCAAGCCGGAATTAAGATCGCCGGGAGAAATATAAAAAACCTGAGACATGCAGCCGATACCACACTAATGCCTTGTACACACGAGCAGAATTTCCATCGTAATAAACTCAGACGGGTTTTTCAGACGGAATTCCGCTCAAGCTGTCTTGCATACACACGGTCACACTAAAATCCAACCGTCAAGAACGCGGTGACGTAAAACACTACGACGAGCTGAGAAAATGAAGTTCTATGCTTACGAGCATGCGTCTAATTGTTTCCGAGCATGCGTGGTTTTTGTTCCGTCGGAATTGCATCCAGACGAACGGAAATTCAGATACATTTTTTTCATCGGAAAAATTGAGAACATGTTCCCTATCTAATTCCGTCGAAATTTCCGACGGAAAAAGTCCGATGGGGCATACACACGGTTGGAATAGCCGATGAAAAAATTCCAGCAGACGTTTTCCATCTGAAATTCCGAGCGTGAGTACGCGGCATAAGAGGAGGAGAAGAGGACGACAGAGAACAAAATGGGTAGATAGCATCTGAAATCATTGTAATAATATAAATGAATTATCACAACATTTTGTTCAGAGCGCAAATATCTGCCTGTTTGGACTCTGTATATTTTTTCTTGTTTCGTAAGCTTGTATATCTGTATAAGAATGTTTGTATAATAACATAGGGGGCTTTTGTGTTATTTTATGGTCAAGATGTCCTGTAGGCAAGACTTAATGACCAGGTGCTCATCTAACTGTCTATTGATAACAAAACCTGTTTTCCTCCTAACCATTAGACCCCATTCACAAAGGGGCGACTCGTCAGGCGACTCAGCCGCCTGACAAGTCGCGTCCCGTTCTGTACAATGGAACCGTTCTAATAGGAGCGACTCAAGTCGCTCCAACTTAGAAAAAGGTTCCTGTACTACTTCGGAACGACTTCAGGGCGACTTCCATTGATTTCAATACAGAAGTCATTTTGCAAGTTACCTTTGAAGTCGTGTGGAGATCGCCCGGCAGAGTCGCGGGACAAGTCGTGCCGCCCCTGTGTGAATGGGCTCTAAATCAGCCCCTCCCCTGTCTATTGTTCTGTAAACAAATAGATACTATATGACTTGTTCAGTAAAATCGAATACCACATGAATGCATAACTTGTCTCGTGTATCATGGTGTTCCCAGATCTGCAAGGGTGCTGTTGGTAGACCTATTAAGAAGGATGGTTCTTCCAGAATAACTAATATTTCTTTTCAGCATCATCAAAACAATGAACATGAAGTTAAGCAAGCTCCGGGAGGCAGTGGAGGACAGAAAAGCCTGGCATGCTATGGTCCATGGGATCAGGAAGAGTCTCACATGACTAAACGACTGAATAACAACAACTGTGCATAAGGCCAGCGCCACAAAGACACGTTATGATTAGTTTGGTGTAGAGGAGCTTGAGTAGCCTGCACAAAGCACTGACCTCAACCCTACTAAACATGTTTGAGCTAAACCATCAGGCCAATCGAGTGGCAGGTCTTCTTGTCCAATATCAGTGCATAACCTCATAAATGTTGTCTTGGCCAAATAAAAATGATCACAGACAAACTCCAAAATCCTCTGGAAAGCCTTCCCAAAAGGGTGGACACTATTAAACTTAAAGGGGGATAAACTCCACATTAATGCCCATGGTTTTAAGAATGGAATGACCAACAAGCTTATATAGGTGTGATGGTCAGGTGTCTTCAAACCCTTGTTCATATGGTGTATCTCAGGTACATGGGTGTTGAGACCTCTGATGATCAGTACCAAGCTCCTGCCGTGGCCACTACAAGGGTATCTTACTCTCCTGCCTATAATGGAGGCTTGTTGGCAGGTGCAACCTGCTGTCTCCATTGCAGGTGGCGCTCAAACGCAGCACCAATGCAGAGGGGTGGGAAGTCATGGGGAATAGGATTCCTCTATAGTTTCCTGAGTCACTAGGGCAGTGATCCAATTGGATGCTGGCCACCCATGTAACTCTGGGTGCCATCTTAGGTGTGGGAGAGTCTATTTAGGACCCTGGCCCTTGGGTTTGGGGCACTTTATGCAAGTGAGCAGTGTGGGGAAAGGTACCCTGTTTGTTAGGGATAGTAGTGGTGATAGGAAAAGGTTCCTGACAAGGAAGGAAAGCGTAGGGTCGCTACTCTTCTGGACATCTTCCCGATTGGGCAAGAGACAGTCAGGCTGCATTCTGCCCCTCTTAACAAATGCTGTCAAACCGACTGATACCCACTCTGTCGGTGCTGGAAACAGTGAGTGCACCAGGTTGGGCAGCTTGTTTTTCGGGTTTGTTGTGAACTGTTGCTGCATTACTTCAATACAAGTTTCTATTGCACCTGTCTGTGTGAATTATTGCCTCTGCACCATGCTGCACCCCACCTACAGACTCCAACAGAAAAATTTGAAATGCACCAGCATCCAATACTCCTGTGTAGAAAGGAGAAAACTTCCAGAAGTGGACAGAAGAGAGAAAAACACAATATGTAATCAAAATTTCCATATTTTGAGTTTTTGTGCTCGGCTCCCTGGCCCAGCTGCCCTAGAATCATTATGGTATATCGCAGATAGCAAGCAATTGTGCTGCAAGTTTGAAGACTTGTTAAGCTATTTCTGGACTTTCCAGGCTTCACAAGTTTGTTGCACAATTGCAGCAAGTCCGCATTCCATGACTTCAGGTCAACTTTCTTTGCAAACATTCTGCATGTCTGCTGCAAGTTCTGGTTCAGTTATGTTGTGCAATAGTCCTCCCACCACAGGGGTCACTGTGACTTGCAGAGCTCTAAAGCCCTGCACACACGATCGGTTTTACCGATGAAAACAGTCCGATGGACTTTTTTCATCGGACAAACCGATCGTGTATGGGCCCCATCGGTCTTTTTTCCATCGGTGTTAAAAAATAGAACATGTTTTAAATTTATCTGATGGAAAAAAAACGATAGCAAATTACTATCATCTGTGGGGAACTCCATTGGATAAAAAACCCACGCATGCTCAGAATCAAGTCGACGCATGCTCAGAAGCATAGAACTTAATTTTTCTTGGCTCGTCTGAGTGTTTTACGTCACGGCGTATGGGACGATCGGTTTTTTAAATTATGGTGTGTAGGCAAGACTGACGGAAGTCAGCTTCATCGGATTTCCGATGGAAAGATCCATTGGTTTAAAATCCATAGGAAATCCGATCGTGTGTACAGGGCTTTACTGTAGACACACCACGTCTGCAACATTGATCTTGCTAAAGACTTGCCATGCAAATTTCCTACAAATTGGAAAAGTGTCAACTAGAGAGGCCTGGAGCGAGAGCATTGAAAAGGAACTAGCAGAGGGCCGGCATGACAGGAGTGATAAGGGACAGCAGGGGTTAATAAAAGTTAGTTCAGGAAAGTGGAGGATTAATGGATTGGATGAAAAGTTTGTGAGAGGAGGGGTTTTGTTTATTTAAGGGTCAGGAGGGGTGACCCGGGCAACACTGCAGGGGGAATCATTGAGAGGAGAAGTTTCCCGCCCGCCCTCCCTGTTTTCGTTAATTTTTTTCTTGATTTCAGGTGGTGCAGCAGGACACGCCATGGCAGCGGACAGTTGGCGGTGGTGGTCTTTGATGGTGGTAACTATCCTATGATGGAAGTGTGGTGGACTCATTAGTGGTATCGGCCCCCTGGTGTGTGCAGTTAACACGGGTTAGCTGAAGATGGTAATGGTGGCACTGCGGGTAACGGGTTGTCTCCGAGATGATGTTATCACAGCTGGAGGCCTAGTACGGTAAAAGACCCGCAGTGAAGAAGTGGAACAGAGTTATGTTGGAAAGTGCCGTCAAAGACCACCGGGGGGAGCAACTGATATTTGAGGTTTTTGTTATGGTTAAAATGTTATATATATATTTAACTGGGCTCAAAATTTCAAATCCTGAGCTACTAACCAGGCCTTAAGGGTTACTCGCCACCAGTTGCCCCAACTGATCCCTACCCTACACCACCCCTAATTCCCCCCCCCCCTAAACACACCCTCATAAATTATCTCATGAAATTACACTTAAATGTTTTATGCAGAATTAAGTTACAAAAATAAATATTAACAACTTTATGAGTGCAGCCTCACCTGTGCCAACCATTGCAGCCTCACCTGTGCCCACCATTGCAGCCTCACCTGTGCCTGCCATTGCAGCCTCACCTGTGCCCGCCATTGCAGCCTCAGCTCACCTGTGCCCACCATTGCAGCCTCAGCTCACCTGTGCCCCCATTACAGCCTCAGCTCACTGTGCCCCCATTACAGCCTCAGCTCACTGTGCCCCCATTGCAGCTTCAGCTCACTGTGCCCCATTGCAGCTTCAGCTCACTGTGCCCCATTGCAGCTTCAGCTCACTGTGCCCCATTGCAGCTTCAGCTCACTGTGCCCCCATTGCAACTTCTGCGGCTTTTCTCTTGCTGCATGCTCGCTTCCCCTGGGGTGACCAATGGGAGAACGGCTCCCGATCAACCCCACATGCCTGCTGTACTCCCCCCCCCCTCCGCGCGCCCAAGCAGCCCAGCTCCTCGCCAGAAACAATTTTCCACTGGTAAAATGCAAGTAGGCGAGTGGAAAATGTGAGGGCTGTATTTAATATTTATGAATAAAAAGGCTGCCTATGGCCAGTTTTACTCCAATTCAAGTGTGGTCTTGTTAATTATAGGCAAGGTTAAGTGGGGGTTTAAGGTTGGAGTATAAAATGGTGGCAGAAAGAGATTTTTACTGCTCCAGGGGAATACGCTCCAGCAATTTGTACTATCAGGACTACCGTGGGTGCCAGCAATGCACGTAGCATATAGAGAAGAAAATAAAAAATATGGACAGCCGCACTCCAAAAAACCTTTGACGGTCGCCTTTATTGTAAAAAATGGAAGATCACACCAAAAATCATCACAGCATAGCCGGGGTAACAGCTTACATGTTTCACACTGAAGGTCAGTGCTTATTCATAGCTATGATTAAGCACTGACCTTCAGTGTGAAACATGTAAGCTGTTACCCCGGCTATGCTGTGATGATTTTTGGTGTGATCTTCCATTTTTTACAATAGAGGCGACCGTAAAAGGTTTTTTGGAGTGCGGCTGTCCATATATTTTTTATTTTCTTCTCTATATAAAATGGTGGCAGTCAGGCTAAAGGGGGTACATCTTATCTACCCTGGTCAAGATTAGAACTTGTGCTTCGAGTGCTCTGGAAATGTACAACTTGCCAGTAGGGATGAGCCGAACACCCCCCAGTTCGCACCAGAACCTTCAAACGGACCGAAAGTTCGCACGAACGTTAGAACCCTATTAAATACAATGGACGCGAACGTTCAAAATCTAAAGTGCTAATTATAACGACTAATATGCATGTTATTGTCCTAAAAAGGGTTTGGAGACCCGGGTTCTGCCCCAGGGGACATGTATCAATGCAAAACAAAGTTTTAAAAACGTCCGTTTTAATGATGCATAAAGTGAAAAAAAAAGTGAAATATTCCTTTAAATATCGTACCTGGGGGGTGTCTAAAGTATGCCTGTGAAGTGGCATGTGTTTCCCGTGTTTAGAACTGTCCCTGCACAAAATTACATTTGTAAAGGAAAAAAAGCCATTTAAAACTGCTTGCGGCTTTAATGTAATGTCTGGTCCCGGTAATATGGATGAAAATCTTTGAGAAAAATGGCATGGCTACCCCATCACCCCCCCCCCCCTACCCCAGCCCATTACCAGCCCCTTTGGGTCTTGTATGGATATTAAGGGGAACCCCGCACCCAAAATAAAAAAAGGCCCTATATACTCTGAACAGCAGTATACAGGCGGTGCAAACAAGACAGGGAGTGTAGGTTTTTTCTTAAGTAGAATATGTTTGTAATTTTGAACAGGTACATTGTTTAAGTGTAGCTCCAGACAAAAAATCTATTTTTAAGCTTTTTGGAAAACATAGGGAAGGGTTATCACCCCCATAACATTTGTTTTGCTGTCTGTGCACCTGTTCAGAACATTTCACCTCACTTTCCGTCCCAATGACAAATGTTTTTGAAAAGTGGGTTTTTTATTGAAACAAGGATTGGTGATAAAGCATAGGTAGATTTCCTCTTACTTCCTGTTTTCTCCTTCCGTTTGCAAGTAGGAGTCGTTTGTAAGTTGGATGTTTGAAAGTAGGGGCCTGCCGTATATACTCTGCTGAAATTTGCCCCTTAGATGTTGGTGTTGCCACAACACTGTGAGCCATCACAGTTACTCTTGGTGGGCGCTGGAACGCCCTGCTGTGAACTATTATATCAGGAATTGTAATTACATGCCATTGTTGAAAAATTGGGCCTTAGGGACTGGTGCTGGTGCCACGACACTGCAACCTCTCCCAGATACTCTAGTTGGAGTGCAGGAATGAGCCCTGCTGCAAAGCATTGCATCAAAAATTGTAAATACATGCCCCTGTTAAACAGGGGCTGAAAAATTGGGCCTTAGGCACTGGTGCTGGTGCCACGACACTGCAACCTCTCCCAGATACTCTAGTTGGAGTTCAGGAATGAGCCCTGCTGCAAAGCATTGCATCAAAAATTGTAATTACATGCCCCTCTTAAACAGGGGCTGAAAAATTGGGCCTTAGCCACTGGTTGCGGCACCCAGAAACAAAAAAGTTCTTCCAAGCTATCATCAAGAATCGGATCATTGAGGAGGAGGAGGATAGTCAGTCAACATAACAGGACAGTCACTCAGAATCAGCATCAGTCTTGAAGGGATGTGACATTTGAAAATAAATGATTCTGTTATATCAGCTTCAGGTGCTTGGTAGCTGGTGGTGATCCAAGACTGGTTCATCTTTATGAAGGTCAGTCGATCAACCGAGTCGGTGGACAGGCGCACCCTGTGATCCGTGACAAAGCCTCCAGCAGCAATGAATGTGCGTTCCGAAAGAACGCTGGATGCAGGACAGGCCAGTAGCTCAATTGCATACTGTGCAAGCTCTGGCCAGTGATCCAGTAAGCCAGAGGATTTTCGTTGGGAAAGGTGTCCAAGTCTGACCTTGCCCCTAGGTATTCCTGCACCATGTATATCAGACGCTGGCGATGGTTGCTGGAACCAATCATACCTTGGGGCTGCGGACTAAAAAATTGTCTGAACGCATCGGTCAGACGGCCACCTTCTCCACCGCTCCTTCTGCTACTGACCGAAGCCTCAGCAACTCGTTGTCCAGGACCAGGAGTTTGTAACCTCCCAGTCTCTGGGAACACGTTGCACAGACCTTTCTGCAAGGCCTCCCGGAGTTGTCTCATCCTCTGCTCCCTCTGTGATGGCAAGATAAGGTCCGCAACCTTACCCTTGTACCGTGGATCAAGGAGAGTGGCCAGCCAGTAATGGTCCCTCTCCTTGATCCGAAGAATACGAGGATCCTTCCGCAGACTTTGCAGGATCAGGGAGGCCATGCAGCGTAGGTTAGCTGAGGCATTCGGTCTGGAGTCCTCTGGGTCACTAAGGACGACGTGATCCGCAGCCACCTCCTCCCAGCCACGTACAAGTCTACGGGTTTGTTGGGTCTGTAAATCATCCCTAAAAGACTGCTGCTGTTGATGCTGAGTGCCATGCTCCACCTCCATGCTGACACAATCCTCCTCCTCCTCGTCCTCTTCCTGTGTGATGGGTGGGACACAAGGAACACTGTCTGGGTAAAGGGGGCCTTGAGAGACAAGGAAGTTCTCCTCTTCCTGCCTCTGTTCTGCCTCAAGTGCCCTGTCCATTATTCCATGCAGCGTATGCTCCAACAGGTGGACAAGAGGTACAGTGTCACTGATGCATGCACTGTCACTGCTCACCATCCTCGTGGCCTCCTCAAATGGTGCCAGGACAGTGCATGCATCCCTGATCATGCCCCACTGGCTTGGTGAACAAAACCTGAGCTCCCCTGACCCTGTCCTGGTGCCGTAGTCGCACATTTACTCATTGATGGCCCTCTGCTGCGTGTACAGCCGCTGCAGCATGGCCAACGTTGAGTTCCACCTGGTGGGCATGTCACATATAAGGCGGTTCTTGGGCAGGTTCAACTCCTTTTGCAGCTCAGCCAGCCGAGCACTGTCATTATATGATCTGCGGAAATGCACACAGACTTTCCTGGCCTGCCTCAGGACATCCTGTAAGCCCGGGTATCTGCCCAAGAACCGCTGCACCACCAGGTTAAGGACGTGAGCCACACAGGGCACATGGGTCAGTTGTCCCTGTCGGAGGGAAGAGAGGAGGTTGGTGCCATTGTCGCAAACCACCATTCCTGCCTTAAGCTGGCGTGGCGTCAACCACCTCTCGGCCTGCCCCTGCAGAGCTGACAGAACCTCTGCCCCAGTGTGGCTCCTGTCCCCCAAACACACCAGCGCAAGCACGGCATGGCATCTTTTTGCCTGCGTACTTGCGTAGCCCCTTGAATGCCTACGGAGCACCACTGGTTCCGAGGACAAAGCACAGGAAGAGGCCATGGAGGAAGATGAAGAGGAGGGGGTGGAGGAGAGAGGTGTGTCACAAACAGTAGTAGCATTTTGGAGGCGTGGCGGCGGAACAACCTCCAACACTACTGCACCTTGTCCTGCATCCTTCCCAGCTGCCAAAAGAGTGACCCAATGGGCCGTGAAAGAAAGGTAACGTCCCTGTCCATGCCTGCTGGACCATGAGTCAGCGGTAATATGCACCTTACCGCTGACCGCCCTGTCCAGCGAGGCATGGACATTGCCTTACACATGCCGGTAGAGAGCCGAAATCGCCTTCCGTGAGAAAAAGTGGCGTTTGGGAACCTGCCACTGAGGAACCGCACATTGCATAAACTCACAGAAGGGGGCCAAGTCTACCAACTGAAAAGGCAGCAGTTGAATTGCTAGCAATTTAGCCAAGCTAGCATTCAACCGCTGGGCATGTGGATGGCTGGGAGTGAACTTCTTTCGACGGTCCAGCAGCTGGGGCAGGGAAATTTTCCTGCTACAATCGGACGTCGGTGTACTGCTACCAGAGTGCCCGCAAGTACTTGGCTGTGACACACCTAATTCTACACCTTCATTCCTCTCAGTGCAGGTTTCAGAGAGGACTGAAGGTATAGTGGGATTGGAGATCCCAGCTGATGAGGAGCAAGGAGAAGTCCGCTTTGTTCTTTGGTGTGGGTCTTTAACCACTTAACGACCGCTCACTGTATATATACGTCGGCACAATGGCACCGACAGGCACAATCACGTAGAGTGTACGTGATTGCCTTTGTACAGTTGGGGGGTCCGATCGGACCCCCCTTCTGTACAGTGAGCGGTCGGAATTCGTCTGGGAGCGCTCCGAGATGGGGGGCGGCCGTTCGATTCCGGCCACCCCCCCGCGATCGCTCCCGGCGAATAGAAATGCCCCCTCTGTCTGATTAATGTTTACACAGACCGAGAAAGCAGGAGGAAGTGATGTCATCTCCTGTGCGGCGCTCACATATACCGAGCGTCGTACAAGAGAAGACACACAGGTCAGTGCACTAACACTACACTAACACCAGCACACATAGGCACATAAATCGCCCCCCCAGGCCCCCCCAGGCCCCTCCTGCAGATACCTGTATTACAGAACAGCAATGACGGGTATATACAGGTGTATACTGTGCCACTAACTCCTGCAGATGCCTGTATTAGAGAACAGCAATGACGGGTATATCCAAGTGTATACTGGCCCACTAACTCCTGCAGATGCCTTTATTAGAGAACAGCAATGACGGGTATATACAGGTGTACACTGTGCCACTAACTCCTGCAGATGCCTGTATTAGAGAACAGCAATGACGGGTATATACAGGTGTACACTGTGCCACTAACTCCTGCAGATGCCTGTATTAGAGAACAGCAATGACGGGTATATACAGGTGTATACTGTGCTGGGGCACACAACACCCACTAACTCCTCCAGATGCCTGAGAAAAGAACACACTGTCCCTGCCTGCCTATCTAGCTTAGAGAACAGCAATAAAGTGTAGATCCAGGTGTATACTGTGCTGGAGGCACACAACACCCACTAACTCCTCCAGATGCCTGAGAAAAGAATAGAACATAGAACACACTGTCCCTGCCTATGTATCTCTTTCCCTGCATGCCGGAACACACTGCACAAAGCCACCGCGCTGGCGGCCTTTTATAGTGTGGGGCGTGTACTAAACCCTCTTGAGCTATGATTGGCCACAGGCATCCTGCCTGTGGCCAATTATGGCTCTCCTCGCTGCCGGCGCTGTGATTGGCCAAGCATGCGGGGTCACAGTGCATGCTTGGCCAATCACAGTGCCGGGATTGCACTGCGATGGCGCAGTGTATTGTGGGCCGTTCGCGTCACTCGAATTTGGCGCGAACGGCCCATAACAATCGATCTTCGACGAACGATCGAACAGCCGATGTTCGAGTCGAACGTTTGTTCGACTCAAACAGGAAGCTCAACCCTACTTGCCAGTGAAAAAGTGCAAGTTCACAGACTTTCATTTCAATACTACCACAAATTTGTGGCAAGTTACCCTACATCCCTGAGTTTTCTCTTATCTTTGTCTGAATCAAAACCGCAAGAGCTTGTGAGATGTTGGAGATGGATCTTTTTTTTTTTACCCTAGCTAACAATGAAATTATATTATACTTTTTATACTGTACAGAGTTTTGATCTAGAAGAAGGTCAGTCTTCTCCTGTCTTCTCCTAACATCACTATGACAACCTGTATACTTTTACCTTGCAAAGATCATAGACAGGCAACGTGATCATATTAGAAAGCAATCTTCAGACTGGGTTGAATAATAACTCCTGTGCATCAATGTGAAAGGCTAGACTAAGTTGTATTGATAGAGAAATTTCACCTGGGGGTTTATTAATTTAATGCGTTCAGCTCAATGTTGTACTCTGGAGACAAGACCGCACTAAATGTAGCAACAACAGACATATCAGCCAGGGAGACAAGGAAAATAGAACGTGTGGACACAATGACCAGTGCTGATATCAAAAAACGTTTAAAGGCCAATTTTCCAGAAGAATTTTGGATGAACTGTGGTGTTGGATTGCATGTGTTATTTTCATGAATTCATTCTCTGCTTCCAGGGCTCAGATCCAGCAGTAGCAACTGTTCCATTCTGTCTTTCCTGCTGCTGCCATTACACATATATTATGACTAGTACAATAGAATAGTCCACAACCAACAGAAGAGGAATTTCTTTCTGATGGCCATTAGAAACTGAACACTTATGCCGCGTACACACGATCGGAAATTCCGACAAGAAAAGTCCGATGTGAGCTTTTGGTCGGAAATTCCGACCCTGTGTAGGCTCCATCGAAATTTTTCTGTTGGAATTTCCGCCCAAAAAAAATTGAGAGCTGGTTCTCAAATTTTCCGACAAGAAAAGTTCTGCTCGGAAATTCCGATCGTCTGTATTCAATTCCAACGCGCAAAAAAACGACAACACGCATGCTCGGAATCAATTTGACGCATGCTCGGAATCATTGAACTTAATTTTTCTTGGCTTGTTGTAGTGTTGTACGTTACCGCGTTCTTGACTTTGGTGTGACCATGTGTATGCAAGACAAGTTTGAGCCAAGATTCCGTCGGAATAAAATCCATGGTTTTCTTCTCAGATGTTTCTTGTAGTTAGTTACCAGGTTTGCACAAATCTCAGGAGGGATTTTGGGGCACTCTCCTTTACAGATCTTGTCTAAATCCTTAAAATTACTTGGCTGTCTCTTGGCAACTCGAAGTTTCAGCTCCCTCCATACATTTTTTATATGATTAGGGTCTGGAGACTGATTAGGCCACTCCATGACCTTAATGATCTTCTTCTTGAGCCACTCGTGTTACCTTGATGGTATGTTTTGGGTCATTGTCATGCTGCAAGACCCACCATGACCCATCTTTAATGTTCTGGCTGAGGGAAGAAAGTTCTCAGCCATGTTTTTTTAAAATACATGGCCCCGTCCATTGGCCCCTCAATGCGGTAAAGTCGGCCTGTACCTTTAGCAGAGAAACAGCCCCAAAGCATCATGTTTCCACCTCCGTGCTTGATTGTAGGGATGGTGTTCTTAGGGTCATAGTCAGCATTTTTCTTCCCCCAAACACGGCGAGTCGAGTTCATGCCAAAGAGCTAAATTTTGGTCTCACTTGACTACAGCACTTTCTCCCAATCCTTCTCTGAATTATTTAGATTATGTTTTACTTACTTATTAAGTTTGACCTATAAATATATTATTGACTTTGCAGGGCCCTGCATTAGTTAACTGTAATTCTGTCTGACTCTGCTATTTTCTGCCAATAAGTAACCTGATATTTGATTAAGCAGAATACTGTGTGAAGTCATCTGTTATCCTGCTGGATGAGTGGTCATACCAGGTAACGATTTTATGTGCCATAATACTGTTGGGTGATATTATTGTGTTCCCAGCCATCAGTGGGTTCACAATTACAATACAGACCAGTTGTGCCAAGGGAGGGTTTGAGCCAAAATTCTCGGGGTTGATAGCTAGGGTACAGGCCCAAAACAAAACCGGCAGCTCTCTTAACTGGGGGTAGTGCTACACAAGGCACAAGGTAAGATTATCCAAGGAATCAAACAGGATGCTGTCCAGTGTCTCAGCAAGAAGACCCACTACTGAATGCAGCAGAGGTCATGGGTTCAGATCCTAGTCCCAACAAAGTTACTAGAGGATGCACAATGGTTTGAAGGGAACTATTTGAGAATATTAGAATTTGTCATGTAGCCACACCCTAGCCCCTCCTATGTTTAAATTCACGTTTGCAGTTGGAATTTGAGCACAGACTTTTTCCTTTTGTTTTGGAAATCTAAACTATTATGAAAATTTTCCATCCGAAGTGAACTTATCCAAAACCTCCAGCTCAAGAGATACATTCCATCTAATAGTGGAATCCATCTGGATGCTCGCTGTTGACTGATTGTCAAAAATCCCCTTTTTACCGGTGACAGTCACAGCTGAGATGTTTTCACCATGAATAACAGAGATTCATTAAGATGCATGCACAGTAACGGTAATTAGCCGAGAGTTTTCAAAAAATGAAAATACACGCATTAGCATTGCGAATGGAACCAATGTAGCACAAGGAGCATGCTAATTAAATCAGCCAGCTAGCATACCTTTTGTATCTGATTTCTATAAGTGAGATCTGCATATCTGCAAACACGACGTGTAAACAATAGGCTACACACAGATCTTCTTGCAGGAGGGGTAGAGGTCATGTAGATGATAACATGCTCAGAAAGAATGTCAGGCTAGTGTTGGGGACTGGATTTAATAATGTATTAAAATGCAAATGTGGTGCAATAGCGATAGATTTTACAGCTTGGTTTACAGGAAATTTCAAGTAAAAAAGTGAGATCTTTCCGATGATAAAATATATGTTTTAACTCTTGCAAATGTGTTCTATTCTATATCAAAATAACTTGATCACTTGCCATCATCAGCACACAGCAAGTCTCATTGGAAAAGCAGATCTCTATACAATATCACAACCCCCAAACATAATTTTAGAGCCTTTGAGACAGGTATGGATTTTGAGGAGGAACCTCATGGAGAAAACAAGAAGAAAATATAGGCAACCTTCCTCTCCTGCGCCATGCCAGCCCACATAGCCTAAATTTGGGAAAGGGGGGCAGGAGGTGATAAACCACCTTGTTTCCATGTTGGGGACAAGAGCCTCTTTCCCACAACCCAGGCCCGGTGGTTGTGGGAGTCTGTAGGTGAGGGGTTTAATATAATCTGTAAGCACCTCTAAAAATAGACGGGCTCCCAGATACCACCCTCAGTGTGAATGAGTAAGGGGTACATAGTACCTCTATCCATTCACAAAAAAAATAAAAATAATAGTAAATAAAAGGCACAAACCTTTTTTGACAAGTCCTTTATTGGGAAAAAAATGTTCCACAATATAAATCATCATCAGTCATGTTATGCAGATCCTCATCAGTCACGATTAAATAAGCCCTCCGAATCAGCAAATGAAAAAAACCTGCCAGCACGTCCAATCCCACTGGTCACTCTCCACAAATGGCATCTCCCTGTCCTCATGCAATCTTGGATAAGGATCTGGTGTTGATTTTGAGGAGACCCCATGCTTATTTTTTTTGCAGTGTATGTTTTTGCAGTGTATGTATGTATGAGAACCAACCTGGTCAGGGGGCACTGCTGTATTTCCTTTAAATGGAATAAATAAAGAGAAAGCATAAACCGCATAGTTTCAGGGATTTGCTGATTTTTCAATGGAAGCAAATAAAATAGGGTCTTGTAGAGTGTATGGTGTACAGAGCCATCCTAGGGAAGAACCCTACATGTGGAGGAGCCTCCTAAATTGCATTGCTAGAAGTTATGCTGTTATCCCACCAACTACTGTACATTTCCACCATTGCACTGCTTCTGAGTTCCAGGATTTTCTGGTGCTTTGTAAGCGCTTGGACCATTAAGACCCATGTATATAGATGCCACCTATTGGACAGAAGAGTCCTGATATGCACATGTTCAGTTAAGTAGTTCTTTGCCCAGGGTATAAGCTCCTGCGTGCTACACGATATGGCCATATATTTGTGAACACCTGACAATTACAAATACAGTATATGAGCTTGTAAGAGGGACTTTGCGATTAGCTAGAATTGGCATTAAGAGCACAAGTCCCTGCCCCTTTCCTGCCTTTGCTAGTATACTATCCTTCCAGTTGAGGCCAAATTCTTCACCATATTGTGCCCCTCGCCATGCCAGAGGCCTTCACATGACATTTCCGGCCATTGACCTTTATATGTCAAGGAAGGAATGTCTCCACATAAATAGAGTTGCTGTACTTTACTAATGGCATAACAGTCACATCACATCGACATACATTCTGGAGTCACTTGGCATTATATAGTCAATTACATTTAGAGGACAGTCCATAGCAGTGATATGTGAAAGCATATGCAGCACTTTAAGCAGCCATCTTTCTCTAAGGCTGGGTTAGAAATTTGCGGCGATTCTGCCCGCAATTTGAAAACGCTGATGTGTGAATGACAAATCGCGGGGCTCACATTTGAGATGACATTCTTTTAAATGACACCTAAAATCGCAGTGTGGGTCTGCAGCGATTGTCGCGCTGCAATCGCGGCAACTCACATCGCGTGAAGCATGCAGCTCAAAAAAAGTTCAGGAGCTACTTTTGGATGACATGCTTCATGCGATGCCGTGATTGCAGCGCGATTTATCACGTGTCAATCGCGGCAGACCCGTACTGCGATTTTAGGTGTCATTCAAAAAAATGGCATCTCAAATGTAAGTCCCGTGATTTGTCATTCACAGATCGGCGCTTTCAAATCCTGGGCAGAAACGCTGCAAATTCAAAACGCTGAAGTGTAAATGCAGCCTAAGTGTCAAAGTCTGCAGGTCTACTCTTCCCTATGCCTCCTACCTTGTACCTACCATGCTGGTTACATCTGTGCTGGTGAGGGGTGCTTGGCTTCATGTTTGGGACCTATGAGTTGTCAAGAGCGCAATAGGTGAGGAAAAATCAACCAATGCGGACACATGTTCCTTTGACAGCTCTCTAAGCTAAGAATTTCATTCACTTTGAAGAGATGTCCTGTTGTGACTCTAGGACAGGTAGAGAATTCTCCCCAGCTGGACACAGACAGCTAAAAAAAAAAAAATACTTGATAGATATAACTCTTTCCTACTCTATCTAAAAAAAAAAAAACGCGCTTTGATTTGAGATACAGTAAACTTTTTTTGTCTAAAATGCCTTTGTATGATGAAATATTAATCACATCCAGGCTACCCACCACACCTATACTGTGGCAGGTTGGCTCCGCTGTGCTGGATCACGCACATGTAAGTGATCCAGGATTTCCGGGTATGGGGGGGGTGACCCCCCCCGTGCTGTTATTTGCTACAGCACAAGTTAGTTACCAGGTCCTGTCCAATGATTTATGGCCAGAACCTGCCGATCGGCTTAGAGAATGACAGTACAGAGCCCTGGTTTACTAACAACACAGGGCTCTGTACATAGAGCATACTGTAGATGTGACTGTTTTTTCCTCCCTAGGAAGCAGGGAGATAAAACAGTCACATCTCTTAATAAAATTAGCACACATTACACATTTTAGACACGCAGTTAACCATTTTCCTTTCCTGACGGACTCCATGGCAGCATATGTTAGGGTAGCTCCACCTTCGCTTCTACCCCATAAGGCTCCACTCCCATACATTTTGAGGCAGAGCTAGAGGATGTGTTCTGTAACTAGCCTACTCAAAACACTGGGAGAGTATTCATGTTGTCATTGAGTCCATCAGGAATGGAAAATTGCGCTAAATATTTCATAGGACATTTTTGGCTTTCCTGACAGATTCCATGGCAGCATACGTTGGGAACTAACTAGCCCAAATAACAAGGTGGGGACGTTGAAAAAAAAAATAAGGTTTACATTTTAACACTTAGCCAACAGAAAATCTTACGGCTAAAAAAAACACAGGATAAAGAACCTAGACTCACAACAAAGTGAGCCTTAGTGGAGGACCATGTTATCACACTATATCTAGTCCTAGTGCCCTGCTACCGGGAGCCCATGAAGTCTACAGAGTGTGTTGCCACTCCTGCTTTAGGAACCATGCCCTAAGCCAGTTGGCTAGCCGGAACAACCCATACAGCGATGGTCCTGGATGATATCTTTGTCCTGCTGGTTCTGCTTGACAGAGTGACAAAGAGATGTCCTAACACTCTAAGCAAAGCATGGAACCAGTTATCCCTAGTAGTCCTGCACATGGAGAAAACAATTATTTTATATTCATATGATGTCACCTTGGATTGCAACCCAGTATGGGTATAAACACTATCTGTACTAGGCGGAATGCCAACAAAGACTCTTCATAGCCTAAGGCCCAGATCCTGGCAAACCACCTGCCCGAGTTAAAAAATCCTGAAAGAGGCTGCCTTCATGAATGAGCCTTTACTCAAAGCAGAACTGAATGAGAAACCATATGGAGCTGCAAGGGCCCCAAAGGCCCTGGACCTGGCAAACATCCTGTCTGAGTATACTAGACTGAAGATGATCCCACCTAGAGTCACTAAATTATCCCTCCTAGCCTAAAGCCCTGATCTTGGCAAACTTCCTGGCTGATTAGATAGCCCTTAGAGAGGCTGTCTTCATAGCTCAGTCTTTACCCAAAGCTGGACTGAAAATTAGTAAATCCCATGTAGAGAGTCTTGGCTCTCCCTCAAATTTCAGATGCAGCCCCCCATCAAAGTAATTATGACCAATCATTGGTTATGAACCAATCCTTGGATCTAAATAGTAAGCACACATCTTGGCAAAAAACTGTCAGTAAGAAATGCAAGAAGGTAAGGGGTGTATATATCAAGGGTCCTATGGGGAGGACAAACGTTGTTCTTTGGGTTAGTTAGTTCCCAAATATATGCTGTCATGGAGTCTGTCAGGAAAACATAAAATTGATTTTCAAATACTTACCGTAATTTTCCTTTCCTGATGGACTCCATGGAACCATGTGTACCCTCCCAGTGTTATGAGTAGGTTACGGAACATGGGAGTGGGGTCATATGGGGTAGGAGCAAAGGCTGAGCTACCCAAACGAATGCTGCCATGGAGTCTGTCAGGAAAAGCATTCTGTAGAGTTCCACTTTACCTTTAATAAAGACCTAGTCACCCTGTAAAATCAGTTTAACTAATCTAATACATCCTTTATTATTTACTTTACAGCACAAAAACAAAACAAAAATCTTTTCATATGAATGTTCCCTAGGGCTGCCTTTAAACCGCAGGACTCGTGTTAGTATTATGATTTATGTTCTTTCCTCCAAAAATAAATCTCGACTTTATTCAGCTAGTAGAGATTCAGAGAGCAGCGACTGTATTAATGGCCTTGTTTAGATGCCATGGAGCTTTTGATTTACCAGCTAAGCATCCTGTTTGCCAACAATGTTAGACGCAACGAACTGCCCCTGCCAAATTGTTCTTGAAATGAGTTTTGGCCGCGTGCAGCAATGGCTGCAAGAAAAAAAAAAAAAAAGGAAAGAAAGAAAAAATGTCTATGAATTTTCAGCAATTCACAAAGACAACCAACAACACCAAGCCTTTCTTTTCCTCCTCTCCAATGACCCGCTTCTTATCTTTAACGCTACCCGTCTATTAATGTGAAGCTAATTAATAGCAACCTGTAATGGTTCCGACGTGCTTTCAGATTTACGATAAAGGGAATCTGAAAAGGTCAGTGGAAATTCTGCTATAATTAAACTTTTCATTAATTTTTCAAACGCACAATACCCGGCACATAATGTACAAATTGACCAGCTGCCCTCGTCATAAATTATTTATGGAGAGTGTTTCAATATTAATGGTAATTAAGAATTTGTTTTTGAGGTTGGCCAGATGGCCTGAGGAGAAAGCTAGAAGCAATAAAATATATGAAGGTAATGTTGGATCCCTTAGATATTTCTGAAACATCAAACTGAGGCACAAGCAAATATTATCTAAATCCATTTATCATGTGTGTTCTTCTTTGAATCTTGGTGTGCTTTGTGTATTTCTTCCAGATCTGTGCAGTAATCCACTAATAGACGTTTTCTTGTAATAAAGACCTCTCACTGCTGTTCTTCCTCCTTGTGCAAGGTGACTGGTCTTGTTGCTGCCCCCTCCTGTAGTTTTCTACAGTCAGCCTGTAGTGGGTGTGGGGCCTACTGGGTCCCTCCCACAGCTGTTTTCTGCACAGTGATGATGTTTTTAAAGTAATTTTGTGCACACAAATTAAATTTATATCCCTGGTGTCAAATATCCAGGAAGGACAGCTGCGCTGTCTGGGACCAGCGTGGAATGCAGGTACCTGGATGTGACATCAAAGTGGGCGATGACCCATTGCATGATGGCTCCTTCTTCATGACCGTAGATACCAAGCCAGTGGGAAAGCTTTTTATGATTACTAATACGGAGCTGTAGGTGGGGACCAGGATGGCAGCTGCAGCTTTATGTAACCACACAGACTTACCTGATCTGTATGGGTTGCCAGTTGGCATATTCTATATCGCCACACATTCTGGTAAGTCTGGCTTGGTATCTATGGTCATGAAAGAGCCACCGCGCATGTTCCGAAATGCGTCACCGCCCCTTTTGACATCACATCCGGGTACCTGCCTTCAGGGCGGCTAATAGAAATTGCGGGGCCCCGTACAGACTACTGACAGCCCCCACCTAAAGAAAATGTTAAAGAGGGGGAGAGAGACAAAAAAAATATACAGGCTGGGCAATTGAAGCTCCAGAGATACAGGAAAGATAAGGGAGAGAAACAAAGTCACAAGCTCACCAAGCAAAGCTAACATTAGACTCAGCACTGAGAGGGGGGACCCGCACAGGGAGGGGGGATTAGTGGGGAACGACAATTACAGAGCTGTGTCTGTGTGTCTCTTTCTCCAGCAGCTAAAAGCTGGTAGCAGGGAGAGGGGGAGAGACCAGCTTTCAGCTGCTGGAGAAAGAGTTCTGTAATTGTCATCACTAATCCCCCTCTCTTTTTCAAGCCCCCCTGTGTGCTTAGGCCCCCTACAAGAGGACCGGTGGTCCCCCTCCCCTCCATCAGTGGCCCTGCCTGTGTTCCATGCTACCCTGGCAGCATGGCTGTCCTTCCTGGATTTTTGACATGCAGCCCCCCACCGCTGGCTGGCGGGGATCTGTTACAATGTCTGCCATATCTTTTGGGACATCTACCGCTGGACAACTTATGTGGCTTCATGAGCCTGTATACTTTGTATCTCTGATAAGTGTTTTTATCCTCCTTTGAGGACAATGAATGTCTTGTTAATACTGCACTTAGAAGTGCCTTCTGTTTGTGTTCTGCATTTTAAAACTTGGAATCAGCAGCTCTGGTGAATCCATGTGCGGGTGCAGGCTGAAACCACAGCTTGAACCTAACACTAAGCCCATGGCTTCTGATTTTTCTACTCAGCGTTCAGCGCTACTTGCAGCAGGTCAAAGCAAACACAAAGCTTCTGCGTTGTGTTTACATTAGAAGTGTAGTCATATCACGAGTGAGTATGGAAACTTGGTCAGAGCTGTCAGAGCTGTTGCAGCTCTATTCAACATCTCCCTGCAGGAATAGATCACTGCTAGTGATCTATTGCTGGATGGTTGCAGCCAGCAGTAGATCACGATTAGAAGTCATCTGCAGGTGCATGGGGGGGGGCTGAATCAAGTCTCAAGTGACCATATTGAGACCCCCCAACAAAAATAAGTTTTATAACAAAGTAATAATTAAAGTATAACTGAAGGCAGAAAAAAATAAAATTCTTATGCCGCGTACATACGATCGATTTTTTCGACGGTGAAAACACCGTCGAGAAAATCGATGTGAAAAACGAGGAACAGCTTGTTCCCCCCACACACGGCCGTTTTAAATGAAATTTTTTTTTTGGTCGAAAAGAAACTGCCGCGGCAAAAAACGACGGGAATCACGACGAGAAAAATTAGAGCATGTTCTAATTTTTCTCGTCGTGATTAATGCCGTTTTTCCCGCCGACAAAAACTTCAAAAAGCCCACAGACGATCGTTTTTCTCATCCAAAGGAAAAAATGTAATTTTTCTCGACGGGAAAAATTATCGTGTGTACCCGGCATTAGTTTTGGATGGTGGAGATGCATTACAACTTGTATCAGGTGTGTATTGCTGTCTGTGCCCCCATTAGGGAGATTCACCCTATTTGTCCGGTTCACCATTATCATGTCTGTCTGTTTTGACAGACTGCGCTTGCTCAGCAGGGATCGATACGCTGATCCCTGCTGAGCCGGCGAGTGACAGGTCTGTCTCTTCTCTCTGTGCAGGGACGGACTTGTCAGAGCCCCGCTCTCCTCCATGTGGGATCAGATGAAAACAGACCGCCTGTCCATTTTCATCCGATCTGCCAGACGGATGTAAAATAGGGTTTCCATCCTTCTGGATTTAGCGGATCAAGGGGGAATCGGATGTCAGCAGACATGTCACTGCTAACATCCGTTGCTCCATAGAGGTGCATGGAGCATCCGTTCAGGTCCGCCTGAAAAACTGACTGGCGGACCTGAACGGTCCGCATGTGTGAAAGAGCCCTAAGGGACAGGAAGTGAAGGAAAATCTCGCCCGTGTAACGATGTCAAACTACGTACATTATATTATTCATAGGCAACGCTTTAAAAGCCTTTACAGGTTACCAGTTTAGATTTACACAGGTCTTGTGCTAGAAATATTGCTTTGAATCTGACGTTCGAAGTGATGTGGTGTGATCGCTGTTTACGTACCAATGCGGGACCAACGTGTGCCTTTGAGCGCTAGCATTGGGGGGCGCTTTAAAATGTTTATTATTTAATATATTTTATTATTTATTTTTACACTGTAGCGTTAATATATTTTTTTAATCACTTTTATTGTTATCTCAAAGGATGTAAACATCCCTTATGATAGCAATAGGCAGTGACAGGTCTTATTTACTGTGACACTTGGGGTCTATTAGACCCCAGATCTCTCCTCTGCCCTTAAAAGCTTTGGATCGAACCAAGATGGGCATGATCTGATGCCTTTTTCAAACAAGTAATGGTTTGGTTACAACCAGCGAAACTGAAAGCGATGAAATATGGTACTCGTTGCTTCCAGTTTCTTAGACCATAGAGGTGAACTCAGATCAACTGGAGGAACTGCCGGCTGCAATCTCGGGTTCCCTGGTGGAACACGAGAGCCTAGGAAGGCAGAGAAAGGTGACAGGAGACCCCCCCCCCCCCCTTAACGCTTGTAAATGCAATCCAGCGGCTACTTAGCTGTTAGAGTTGCTCTTACTGTACATGAAAGTGCTCCACCGGCCCAAATAAAAAAATCCCAGTGTAACCACTGGAAGTTTAGCAACGTACCGGTAGGCAAGTAGATAAATCCCTTACATAATGGAGCTAAATACACATAGGGGAGATATTTTGCCTGCAAAGAATTCATATTTCTGTCCATCCCGTCCTGAGATATATATCATTCTGACACACCACAAAGTACTGTCTGGCAAGGGACAGGACCCAATTTCTTTTTGGTGAAGTACAGTGACACTTACAGGTCTTGTCCCTCCTCCAGCCTGTGACTAGACCAGTGGTCTCAAAACTGCGACCCAGGGGCCAGATTTGTTCCTTTGCTTGCTTTTATCCAGCCCTTGGGGCACTATTCCTTTCACTGATACCAACAATGGGACATAATTCCGCCCCACCATCCCACTGAGACCAATGAAGGGGCACAATTCCTCCTAATGACACCAATGATGGGGCACGACTTTTCCCACTGACATCAATGATGGGGCACAATTCCTCCCAATGACACCAATAATGGGGCACTATTCCAAAATCACCAACAATTGGGCCCAATGACACCAATGATGGGGCACAATTTCTCCCACTGACACCAATGATGGGGCACAACTGCTCCCACTGAAACCAACGATGGGGCACATTTCCTCCCAATGACACCAACAATTGGGCCTTGTTCTTACTGTTTGTATTGTTTTTTATGTCAGAAAAAGTACTTTAAAAAAAAAAAAACAATTGGGCCCAATGAGACCAATGATGGGGCACAATTTCTCTCACTGACGCCAACAAAGGGGGCACAACTCCAGCCACTGACACCAATGATGGGAAACAATTCCTCCCAGTGACATGGGGCGCTATTCCTTACATGGATGCCAAAGATGCGGATTTTTTTTTTCCCCTTGACGTCATGACCTTTCCTACTCCCATTGGCCACAGTCTGGCCCCCCTAATGTCTGAAGGACAGTAAACTGGCCCCCTGTTATAAAGGTTGGAGACCCCTGGACTGGACAATGAAAAGTTTATCAGCAGATTTATGAGCTCATCTTTCTCTTACTGCAGGCTCCTTGTGCTATTTTCCATTGCTCCAGTCTGAGCTCTGCTGTACAGAGACTGCAGGATGCTTATACTGAGTCAAACTCAGGTACTTACACTGCTTGCCTTTCAAAGAAAAAAAATAATTTAACGATATATTAATGAATAAAGAGCTGAATTAATGTGAGTCTTTTATATCGGCCTTAATAAGAATAACACTAATATTAAAAAGAAATAGTGTTTTGAGAATGGCATCAATTCCTGTTCACTGCTTTGATCACAGTAGCAAGTTTTATAGGAAATCTAAATAAATGTATACCAAGCCTAAAATTTAAAGGTAGCATAAGCAGTAAACAGCGGAGTTTTATTTGCACATCTGAATTTCCGGCTGAAGCAGACAGAATAATAAAAGACTGTTCAGCTGCTAATAAAAAGACTGCGATGGAGAATTTTTTTAAGCCAGTGTTTCTGTATCCCTGACAGCGGATGACATTTCCCTCTTTGAAATGTCTTTATTAAAGCTACTGCGGTTTGTGATATTGTACCGGCCTGTCAAAGAGGAAAAAAAAATAAATCCATTTCTGAGCGTAAAGTCCGAAAATGTCCTCAGAAATGAGTTTTTCTGCTTAACAAGACTGGATGATAACAGGGAAGGGACTGCAGACATTTAACCCCCTCTGTTCTATAGACACTATACATTGGGGTTACACAGTAAACATTATAAAAGCCTGAGTGACTGCAAACCCCATTGTCTGACTGGGAAGCCAGGATCGTACCACCACTTCCTCGGACTCTCTTCACCGCACATTTGGACCCAATTCGGTCATCGGTGATTCGTAACACGATCACTAATGCACACTCTTCCACACCTATGCCTATTAGATCATCTATTGCTTCTATTTCTAACCTACCTCCACCATCTACACTGGGTGCCACATCTGCACATTTTTCTCTTTGTTCCACTGTTACTCGTAGGGGTAGTGAACCTTCTCTAACTTCCATGTTTCCCCTCAGTGCTCAAACTCTTGACTCCAAAATCGCACCCATTTTTTTAGGGAAAGAGGGACACACTGATGATGACGACCCTCTGACTCTCACTATGCCAGGGGTCGTCGTCCCTGGTGTGTCCCCCCCCCCTACCTCTTTCAAGCCCAAGTCTCGAGCCTTCCCTCTGCTCCATGCCAACCCCAATATTTGGGCCTTTGTTTAGCAAAGTACTTCAGAGATCAAGACTATGGAGTTAACAAATAAACTTGAATATAATTTGTCCCCTAGGCATTGAAAGGCGCTTGGAGATCTTCAGAGCCACCCTGATTTGATTATAAAACCCGCAGTCAAGGGGGGCAATGTCATTGTCATGGATGTCGGGGAATATGAGCGTATGTGCCTCGACATCCTTGACAACAGACTTTGGTACCATCCCATTTCCAAAACTCTTGTGGAAAATTTCACTCAGGAATATTATGGCCTTATTTTTCGGGCCTATCAGGATGGAACTATCGATCAAACTACTTGGAATTATCTAAATGTCAAAGATCCTAGAACACCCACTTTATACTCCTTACCTAAAGTACATAAATCCCTTGATCATCCCCCTGGTCGCCCAATTTTTTCTGGGTGCCAGGGTTTAACGGAAAATGCCAGCGCTCTGGTAGACAAGTATTTACACCCTCATGTTATCTCGCTATTTTCCTATGTTAAGGATACCATAGACTTGCTTTGTAACATTGATGGAAAACAAATCCCTCCGGGCACCTGGTTAGTGGCATTGGATGTCGAGAGTTTGTATAACTCCATCCCACATAAAAAAGGCATTGAAACTATCCAAATTCATTTAAATGAACGAGGACCATCCTCTTGCTGCTATAGCCAGTTTGTTCTTCGTTTGCTTGAGTTCAACCTCACACGCAATGTTTTTTTGTTTGGTACCTCCCACTCCTGCCAGGTGCAGGGTGTGGCTATGGGGACCATTTGTGCCCCCTCATATGCCAACATGTACCTGGGGGGGGGGGTGGGAGAGGGAGGTTTTTTCGAAAAATCATCTATCTGACCTGTTACACCATGTGATTGCCTGGCACAGGTATATAGATGATATTCGAATTTTTTGGTCTGGATCACAGGATGAGCTTTCGCAACTGATGAACTTACTGGCTATAAATGACTATAATTTGAGTTTCACTATGGAATGCAGTCAATCAAGTATAAATTTTCTTGATCTCAAGATTCATGTTGATCAAGAGGGGATTCTCCACTCTTCTCTTTATCAGAAACCCTCAGCGGGTAATACTTTGTTGCACAATAGTAGTGCACACCCTAAACCTTTGCTTGATAGCATCCCCTATAGCCAATTCTTACGGCTTCGAAGAAACTGTACTCTTGACTTTGATTTTCATAAGGCAGCCAATGATTTACGTGATAGACTACTTGTGAGGGGCTATAGTCGCTCCCTCCTAAAAAGATCCTTCAATAGAGTTGTGAAACTTAATAGGAAAGACCTTATTCATTCAACTAGATTACCTAAGTCCAATACATCTGTCCGAGTTGTTATGCAATACTCTAAAGAACACGGTCAAATGAGAAACATTTTGAAAAAATTCTGGCCCCTGTTGATGGCAGACACTACCATCAAAAAGTACATCAAACCACACCCTGAAATAACTTACCGACGTGGATCATCTATGAAGGACCGATTGGTATCTAGTCATTTTTCCTTAAGAACACAGAATGTCTCGATACAGACGGGCACCTTCCCTTGTGGAAGATGCAACATCTGTTCTTTTCTGTCTAATTCTAGAGACGTATCTCTTCCGCCCGGTGGAGCGGTGCGACGTGCTGATGTCACCGTTTACTGCTCGCTTACCCAGACAGACGGGTTTGTCCGATTGTGCATCGGCCGGCACATCGGACTTAAGGCTTTCCAAATCAAGTACTTTTGTAAGTGTGTTTTTATTACTTTTAAAACAATAAATCTTTAGGTTTTACACTATCTGAGTCCTTATATATTTTTTACATACCCCGCGCCCGCACATGAGTCTGAACATCCATTGTGGGATTTGATCAGCGGTGAAGCAAGCTGGAGGTGCCTGTGAAAATAAGCTGTGATATCTGTATGCCTTCCCTGATCCTCTGTTACGGGGAGTCACGGAGTTCCGGTAAGCAGTGATTCTTTCCATTGGTGGCGGATTTCACTGTTACACACTTTGTCACCAGTTTGAAGATTTTCATTTATGGATAGACCACAAATAATGTACACGGGTGGACTGTCATCAAATTCATTTTAAGATTATTTTCATATATGGACTATACTTTGTATTGGACACTTTATGAATTTCATATATGACACTTTATGTATTTATTCATTCACATGAGTTTACTCATTTAATGTTCACTGTTATTTTCATTCAACCATGTATGCTTCATTTTGGTTATGTTTTACATTATCTTATTATGTGGCGTTCATTAGAGCTTTCTTTCACTTAGGTAGCGCAATTCTATATTTTTTCCATTACTTTCCACTGTACCAATGTTACACAAGAGAGTTGCTGCTTCCATATTTTACTTGTAAACTATTTGGGTTCTGCAAGCGCACCATACTTCTTAGCGCGGTTTCTTTTTTTCTCAAATGCTAGTCTACCCCCTGCCTCTGGAGGTGCCATGCTGCATCTGGGGTATTGAGGGGGTGCTACACTAGTGTCTCCTTTTCTGTTGAAAGCCCATTCTACTAGGAGTGTTAGAACTTCCTGGGCTAGTCATCATCAGGCTTCATTAGCTTAGGTGTATAAAGCTGCTACCTGGGTTTTTGTTCATACCTTTACAAAAAATTATCAAGTAGATATTCGTGGTGCTGAAGGGACTTTTTTCGGCTAGTGCCTCTTGCAGGTAACTGTGTGAGATTCATTTTGGGATTGGTGGTTGGTAGTTGGTTTTTGTGTGCCCTGCCCTCATTTAATTGCTTCAAGGCAGGGTTTCTCAACCAGAGTTCCATAGAACCCTAGGGTTCCTCCAGAAGATGCTAGGAGTTCCTCTTGACACCTTTTATCTTTTTAGCTATCTATAAGAGGGGAATTCTTCCCAATGACCACAAGTGTAAGTACCATTCTTCCTACTGACCATCACACTAATGTATTATGAGTTGTAGTTATAGTAAATTTCACATTCCCTGAGACTGAAAAGTAATTTGAACGGTTCCTAGAAAAGGTTGGGGAAGGCTGCTTTAAGGCATTTCAATCATTATGAATATGAAGATGCTCTGTGTCTAGGGATGTATAAAAAATAAAGTCAAATTTTTGGTTACCTGTAAAATTACGGGACACAAAAAAGATCTTGTCCCTCTTGCATGGGGTTCATGGCTTGCTACAAAAACTGGAGCCTGGCCTAATGGGTGAAGGGATATATCTGGGAGGGAACTTCCCTTCTTTGCTTTTTTTGCCAATGTCCAATCACCTGAAGATGAAAGCAAAACCCTATCATTATGAATTTGAAGAAGTTCTTTGTGCCTGGATGTACAAAAAAGAATGTCCGATTTTTGATTACCCGTAAAATCACGGGACACAGAGATCCCGCCCCTCTTGCAGGTGGTTGATGGCTTGCTACAAAAGACTTCCTTCTTTGTTTTTTTTTGCCAATGGCCAAACACCTAAAGATGCCAGCAAACCCCAACCCTTATGAATTTGAAGATAATCTGTGTCCCAGGATGTATTCAAAGAAAAAGATTTTACAGGTAACCAAAATGTGACTATTCCATCACACTGACATGTTGTTGTGTTTTCTGCCACACGTTCACTTGAAGTCTAAACTGGCCATACAGTACACTGTTAGAATTTAATTTGAAAAAATGTGCTTCATTCAGTTTTTCAACAGTTAATGGGGTTCAAGTCGACCATCATTTTTGACCGTAGGGGTGAGGAAATTTACAGAAATCGGATAGACTTTTTTTCTTGATCAAATGCTTTGGCAAATGTTTTTTTTCTGAATTTCCATATGAACGTTCAAACAAAATTCTGCTGATGTATGGCCAGCTGAAAGGGTAAGTTCATCTTTTCAGGAAAAATGAAACTGTGAACTCCAAATACCCTGTTCACCGCTCTGCGCATAATGGCTGTGATGCTGGTGTACAAGTCAGTACATTGCAATGCAATGCACAGCCTGGAGTGAGCACCTATCAAAATATATACAATGGCAAGTGCTCATTGGTCAGTGCAGCCACGTGACCATGCTGACCAATTAGAAGTGCAGTCACGTGGTTGCATTGACCAATGAGCTCTTATCATTGCAAGCATTATGACGAAGAAAAATCTAAGCAGTGAATGTGTTTGGGGAAGGGTGGTGGGGGAACAATGAGGGTGTAACCCACGGCTGTTGGGGCTTCTGGAGCACCTTCCATAATGTGCATTGATGCTGTGCATATTTATAACAAATTTACGTATTAGTTTGCCCTGCTCCAGCGCTAACAGCTTCACCGCTTCTCTTTTCAGCCATTGGTTGTCCAACAATGATGTAATTGCTGTTACACTCTGATGCCCCATACACACGATCGTTTTTCATGCCATTTTTTAAACCGACGTTTTTCTCGTCGTTTTTTTTTCATGTTTCCTCTCAAGCCTGTCTTGCGTACACATTATCATTTAAAAAAACGTTCAAGCAAAGCGCAGTGACGTATACCACGTACGACGGCACTATAAAGGGGAAGTTCCGTTCGGATAGTGCCACCCTTCATGTTAGTAAAGTTTGTTGAGCGACGATTCGCGCTTTTCAACCTCCTGCTTTTCAGTCCGTTACAGCGTGACGAATGTGCTATCTCCATTACAAATGCTAGTTTTACCAGAACGTGCGCTCCCGTCTCATACTTGATTCTGAGCATGCGCGGTTTTTTTTCACCTCGTCAAAGCATACACACCATCGTTTTTCACGTCGTTAAAAAAAACGACGTGAAAAAATAGAGCATGTTCGAAATTTTTAATGCCCGTTTTTCAGGTCGTTAAAAATGCTCTGGAGCATACACACGATCGGTTTTAATGCCCATTTTTTAAAATGGCATTTTTAACGGCATGAAAAACGATCGTGTGTATGGGGCATAACACTACTTGGCTCCATTCTTAGCACCCTACAGATGCTGAGTGGACCAAAAATGTACGTGGAACTGCATATGCACCACAATTTCTGGCTTCTATTTCTGATCTGGATAGAGTTGAGGAAGGGTTAAAACTATGTTGTTTCTTAATTTATTTTATTTTTTTATTTATTTAGCGGTCTGCAAAACCAATGAAGAGATTTCGCCTCACTTCCTGTAAGGTCACAGAGACACGAGAAATTTCTGTAACAGGGTAACCAACAGTAGTAAAATCAGTTTTATTAGCATTATGGGAATGGTCAAGAACATCTCTCTTTTGTATCTCACTAGGGAGATTATCCTTGACTTTCTATCAGGAAGGGCATGCTAGTAAACAAGATGGCTCCTCTGGATGATGATCTGTGCACCTTTGCAGGCTAATACATATTTCTTCTCGTGCACGCACGAATTGGGTGCACGCACAATGGTGAGCGTATCCGTTTGCATACGCATGCGCATCGGCATGCTCACGTGCACTCATGACAGATGTTGGCACCAGACAGGCTACTTAAACTGTGCCAGTGCTCAGGATCAATGCTGCTTTGTCTTCAGCCTCCAATGTATACTGATTTCCCCGTGATGCTGTATCCTGATTCCAGTTTCTGAGCCGCTTGTCCTGGCTACCCTCTAAACCAGCCTTTCTCAACCTTTTTACCCCAGGGAAACCCTTAAAATAATTTTCAGATCTCGGGGAACCCCTGATAAAACGTATTTATTGGGGGTCAGTGGGTACAATGCCCCTTACTTTGGTGGTCAGTGAGAAGAATGCCCTTTTTTACAGTGGTGGCAAGAATGGCCCCCTTTACAGAGAGCTATAAAGATCATTGGTGTCATATCATTGGCTCCTCCAAGTGGAATTGGCTCAGAACTATGTAGGCACCATCAAACAGGAGGTAAATCAGCCACAGCTCAAGGAACCCCTAGCCACCTCTGGAGGAACCCTAGGGTTCCACGGAACCCTGGTTGAGAATGGCTGCTCTAAACTCTGCCTACATTGACCTCTGCTTGTTCTCTGACCTGATTCCTGTCTGTTACATTGGCTTCTGCTTCACTGATCAGTTCCAGACAGGCTTGTACCCTGACCACACTTCTGCATTTGCTCCTGTACCTGATCTGTCCTGCCAGGGTATGACCTGGTTTGACTTTGCTACTCTGCCTGCTGCCACGGTACCGGTCTATTACCCTGCTGTTCCTGCTGACCTACAGTCCTCTACCAGCAACCGTCTCATGTGCCTGCTGTTGCCACTCGCCAGTACCAGTCTACTTCAGTCCGCTGCCCGGCTGCCTGCCTGTCTGCCTGCTTTACTGAAGACCCCTGACGACTTCAACTGACCAGTGTGGACACCTGCTCGGCTTCTACCAGGTACTCGTGTCACTCCACACTCCTGCACCTTTTGTTTGCACTACCAGGGGCCCCAAGTCAGAGGTGTAAGAGAGGCCTTCCTCATCATATCAGGCTCTGCTACCAAGTATGTGATGCTTCCTGTCTAGGCAACCACACAGGAAAAGGGGAAAAAAAAAAACGCAGAGGAAACCACACAAGAATGGAGAAAAAAAGATGAAAACAAGTAGAAATTTAAAAAGAATTGGAGACAATGTAGAAAAAACATGGAGAATTTATTTTAAAAAATCATGGAGAAAATAAAAAAGAATACTTTACAACTTTATTATTTTAAGTACTAATGAAAATAGTGGCCATTGTTCATTTTTCTTTGCCCTTTTTTAGAGATAAATTCAAATTGCTGAATTCCAACCTTTGAAAACTAACTGACTAAAGCCCCATACACACGGTCGGACTTCTATCGGACTTTTCCGTGGATTTTTGTCCGAACAGAGTTGGTCGGGAACACCCATAGCATACACACCACAGGACTTTTCTGCAAACTTTCCCAAAACTTTTTGCAACATCACGTGGTTTTTCTGCTCTTTACCGCCACCCTTTGGTCAACTTCTGCTATTGTTGGTTGATTTTAACATTAGTTGTTTTGTCCATCGGACAAAAGTCCGATGGTTTTCTGTACACACGTTCGGACTTTGCTCCATCGGACTTTTGTTGGGCAAAAGTTTGTCTGTTTGCAGACCCAACTTTTGTCCGATGAAAAAAAAAAAAAAAAAAGTTTGTCCGATGGAGCGTACACACGGTCGGATTGTTGGTCCAACTTGCTCAAAATTAAGTTTGTTGGCCAAAAGTCCGACCGTGTGTACGGGGCTTTAAGCATCTGGGGGCACAAAAAAACAAAAAAAAAACACTATGCTGTTTACAGCTGAACTCCAGGCACAAATACTTTCATTTAAAAATATCACTAAATGGCAACAAGGGATGTAGATCCACTTCCTGTGCAACAAATGCCTTTGCAAACCCAGATATTACCTTATAAATGTAGCACTGACATAATCACTGGGCTGTGCATAACCTGTGCAGACAGCAGAGCCATGGGAGGGTTCCAGCAGGTTCCACCCACTATAGAAAACTACAGGAGGAGGCGGAGACAAGACCAGTCACCCTGCACAAGGAGAGAGAGCAGCAGTGAGAGGTCTTTATTACAGGAAAAGTCTCACACTGGATTACTGCACAGATCTGGAAGAAATACACAAAGCACACCGAGATTCAAGAAGAACACACATGATGAATGGATTTAGACAATATTTGCATATCTCGTAGTTCAGCTATAGAGCTTTCCACATAGACAGTTGTAAGAAAACAGTAAGTTGGAATCAATGTGATGAACTTAGTGAAAGTCAGATATTCGTTTTGTAGTCAGATCCCCGGAAAGCAGAGGGCTGAGCAGATGTGTTCCTGAAAGCCAGTAGGCCACTAGCTACAGGCGTCTGTCACGAGCGCATAGCGAGCTTTGTCTGGTGAGCGACGCTTGTGTTTGTGTGTGACGGCGGGAGGGATGAAGTCAGAAGGCAAACAGAATTAAAAATAGTTCTCCCGGGCATGGATACATCACAGTGACAAATCTTCCCTTCTAATGTCTGATCACTCAGCAAACCATCGCCAGACAAGACTGCTGGAGGGAAAGGTTAAGGAATAACTCCAGACAAACAGCTCTATAGACAGGTGAAATACATGCAAAGGAATCATTTTACTTCCCCGTCTCCAGCAGTCATCTCACAGAGCAGATGTAGAATATATATATATATAAAGAGCTATGTAAGATAATACTTTTGCATTACTTTCGGTACAGCCCTTGTATATAGAGAGATATGTATATATATATATATATATATATATATATATATACACTCACCGGCCACTTTATTAGGTACACCTTGCTAGTACCGGGTTGGACCTTTTACCTTCATAACAACCTTCATTCTTCATGGTATAGATTCAACAAGGTGTTGTAAACATTCCTCAGAGATTTTGCTCCGTAGTGACATGATAGCATCACACAGTTGCTGCAGATTTGTTGGCTGCACATCCATAATGCGAATCTCCCGTTCCCCCACATCACAAAGGTGTTCTATTGGATGAGATCTGGTGACTGTGGAGGCCATTGGAGTGCAGTGACCTCCTTGTCCAGTGGTGAGATGATTAGATCTTTGTGACATGGTGCATTATCCTGCTGGAAGGAGCCATCAGAAGATGGGGACACTGTAGTCATAAAGGGATGGACATGGTCAGAAACAATACTCAGGTAGGCCGTGGTGTTTAAACGATGCTCAATTGGTACTAAGGGGGTCCAAAGTATGCCAAGAAAATATCCCGCACACCATTACACCACCACCAGCCTGAACCGTTGATACAAGACAGGATGGATCCATACTTTCATGTTGTTTATATCAAATTCTGACCTTACATTTGAATGTCACAGCTGAAATCAAGACTCAACAGACCAGGCAACGTTTTTCCAATCTTCTATTGTCCAATTTTGGTGAGCCTGTGCCAATTGTAGCCTCAGTTTCCTGTTCTTAGCTGACAGGAGTGGCACCCGGTGTGGTCTTCTGCTGCTGTAGCCCATCTGCTTCAAGGTTCGATGCGTTGTGCATTCAGAGATGGTATTCTGCATACCTTGGTTGTAACGAGTGATTATTTGAGTTACGCTTGCCTTTCTATCATTTCAAACCAGTCTGCCCATTCTCTTCTGATCTCTAACATCAACAAGGCATTTTCCTCCACTCAACCACCGCTCACTGGATATTTGATATTTTTTGGACCATCCTCTGTAAACCCGAGAGATGGTTGTGTGTGAAAATCCCAGTAGATCAGCAGATACTCAGACCAGCCCCTCTGGCACCAACAACCAAGCCACATTCAAAGTCACTTAAATCCCCTTTCTTCTCCAATCTGATGCTCGGTTTGAACTTCAGCAAGTTGTCTTTACCACGTCTAGATGCCTAAATGCATTGAATTGCAGCCATGTGATTGGCTGATTAGCAATTTGTGTTACCAAGCAATTGAACAGGTTTATCTAATAAAGTGGCCGGTGAGTGTAAACTCATTACATCAAAACCAACATTTTGCAACATCCGATCCTCATCAGAACTTCAGGAAAATCCAAAACTCTCATCTTCACTCATCCCTAAGAGTCACCACCAATCACTATTCACGGGGCAAGTAGGTGGACCACCAACCTCAGAAAGCCAAGTTTCGTAAACCAATAAGCTGTAAAAACAACACTAACATAAATGAATCAAACTACATGGAAAACACTTTATTGCCAACAAGTATGATTGTCATCAATGAAATTCATTGGACCTCAGATGATTCTCATACCCTCAGATGAACATAGATTGGTTCAGTAAAAGTCTCTCCACATGGCAGCTAATTAGTGTTTCCCTAGAAAGCAGCTTTACTCTCCACTGAAAACCACAGGAAGATGGAACATGACCAATGTAAGTAACAGCTGTAACACTTGAAATCTTCTTGTCAATGAATATGGAAGAAAAAAAGTTGCGCTATTGAGAATATCACCAGTACAGCAGCTGGTGAAAGTGTAAATACGAGCCAAAAGGCTCACACAGTAAATATATGACACAAATTGATGAAAGTGAGTGATGCGAACATGTGATAAAAAAATCACATAAACAAAAAACCACAAAAGTTGTCGCATATAGTCCAAACAATAAAGTTCATATGCACAAAGAATGCTCCTCCACCGTGCTGATTGTGATCCAATGTATTACACCACGAGCAAGTGTAGGATAGGACAGCCTCCACCAATAGATTTACTGCCTCTTACCGAAAGTGATGGATCCCTTGTCACAGGGGATCAAAGAAAGCCTGTGGCTATTCCCCAGCCAAGGGTATGGGGCAGGCAGCGTCTCACTGACCAGGAGATCCACAACTCTCAATGATAGGAAACACGGTCCCCGTAAATAAAAAGAAGGATATACTATAGTGTAAAACCTTTTTACATGTTTAATAAAAAAAGACGAATGCACACTTACATGAATGCAGATAAAAACGAGCGAAAATAAGCCGGCCGGCTCTTAGACATAAAACAGCCCGTATGCCTCCGGGTAGCGTGGGCGCGATGACGTCAGAACGTGGCTCCTCCAATGAATATGGCAATCAATACAAATTGTGCTTGTATAAGCTTTCCCTTCAGTCTTGCACAGTTGTACCGGCTCCTCTCCTGTACTGAAATTACTTACTCTGATTTCACTGCACACTGTGAGCTTCTCACAATGTGCATTAGAAGATGCAACAAGTCGGATAGAGTCCACCTCATTTCCTGGCTGGAGCAGCTTTGTTTAACCCTTTCCTCTCCAGCCTAACTGTCCCTGACCCACCCCTTTCATTCATTGGATTAAATTGCGCCTAGGAATGCCCTCACTCTTCCCAAAAGCCAGCTCACTGCTTACATCAGGGCTGGGGGCTCTTGTGAGGAGCACTGAGGCAGGGTGCTGTATGATGTTTTCAAGAAGCTATGTACAGCACCCTGCAGGCTCCTCCCACCAGCCATGATCTGCCTGCATTGCACCCACCTCCTTCTACCTACCCGTCGGTATGCAAGCTGTGTCCCCATGCTAGGTAGGTATTACCAATATGTGGTCCAATATTACCTCTCATTTTTTCAGTCCGTTTATTGGTGTGCCTCTTCTCTCTAGGTTTTCTTTTCCTTGGACCCCAGAACATACATGGTGCTGTGTCCGATTCCAGAACACAGTAATCTGTGCACCACTGGGGATATTATCCCCTGCCAGCATGTCCTTTCAACCATCTCTACATTCCTAGTCGATCGACCTTTTGATGCACATGTGGGCCGGGGCGTATGGGTGCTCAGCTCTCAATTTTAAATTTATGGATACTGACATGTCATGGTCAAAGAACACTATGTAAGTGAACATCATTTTTGGCCAGTTCTGTTTGGAAATGGTTATATTTATATGAATTGTTAACTTTGTAACCCTCTAGATTAATTGTTCCGATAAAACCCTGATGAAGGAAAAGGTTTTTCGAAACGCGTCGGTTCCGGACATTAATATATTTTTCAATTACATTTTTATTTTATCCTATTTTGTATGTGTTCTTTTTATTACTTGTTAATAAAATTAACTTTGTTCCGATAAAACCCTGATGAAGGAAAAGGTTTTTCGAAACGCGTCGGTTCAGGACATTAATATATTTTTCAATTACATTTTTATTTTATCCTATTTTGTATGTGTTCTTTTTATTACTTGTTAATAAAATTAACTTTGTTATACTTTCTCTCTACTCTTTTGGTAGTGCCTTCAAAGTCCCGCCCCCAGGAGTTTCTTCATTGCATTGCATAGAGAAGCACAGAAACAAAAAAGGTATTATTTAAAAAAACGTCAATAACATATTGATACGGGGGGAAAGGAAGAAACACAGAAAGCAGAGAAAAAGTACAGTAGATAAAAAAAAAAACAATGTTTTTTTTTTATTGGATGACGTGGTTTAGAAAGCTTCTTATTTATTTATTTATTTTCTTTTGCCATTTGTGTCTTCAACCTAGCCTACACTACGAAAAATAGATAACAGATGATTGGAAAGCATTTACCGGTTGTCGCCAGGACAGTACTGGGGGGGGGGGAGGGCTTTCCATGGTGACACCTGTTCTATTGACAACTAAGAGGAGATTTCTATTCACATTCTGTTACATCTACAAGACAGGATGTAGAGGTAAATATCCCCAATTGGACACAAAAGCTAAATAAATACATATACAGATACATAAATATATAAATAACAGAGGTCCTACTACCTAATTCTAAAGCCACGTACACACGATCGGAAATTCCGACAACAAATGTTCGATGTGAGCTTTTGGTCGGAAATTCCGACCGTGTGTAGGCTCCATCGGACATTTGCTGTCGGAATTTCCGACAACAAAAATTTGAGAGCTGGTTCTCAAATTTTCCGACAAGAAAAGTTCTTGTCGGAAATTCCAATCGTGTGTATGCAATTCCGACGCACAAAAAAACACGCATGCTCAGAATTAAGCAGAAAAGCCAAACTGCCTATTGAACTTCATTGATCTCGGCTCGTCGTACGTCTTGTACGTCACCGCGTTCTTGATGTTGGGAATTTCCGAAAATATTTGTGTGACCGTGTGTATGCAACACAAGTTTGAGCCAACATCCGTCGGAAAAAAATCCACGGTTTTGTTGTCGGAATTTCCGATCGTGTGTACGCGGCATTACTCAAAGATAAAAAAAAAAATATTTTGTCTTTAGGCATACATCAAGTCAGCCCAGTAAACCTCCTACTAGCCTTCATTGGCCTTACATATAGGTTTAAGTTCTGCTATAAATGCTTGCATAAAGAATTCCAGAGTAAGAACCCTTGTCTGTTTTTTTTTATTTATTTTTTATTATTGAATGAAAGGTAACTAATGTCATATAGAAAATAATTTGCCACGACCAAAATCAAAATAAATAATTACTTAATTGGGATACTCCAACTTCAAAAATAACTATAACAAGGGATAAAGGTAACAAAGCATGTTACAGCGTACAAATATATATATATAAAATTTGGTGGAGGGGGGTTATGGTGTGGGGTAGTTTTTCAGGGGTTGGGTTAGCCCCTTAGTTCCAGTGAAGGGAACTCTTAAGGTGTCAGCATACCAAGACATTTTGGACAATTTCCCAACTTTGTGGGAACAGTTTGGAGATGGCCCCTTCCTGTTCCAACATGACTGCGCACCAGTGCACAAAGCAAGGTCCATAAAGACACGGCTGAATGAGTTTGGTGAACTTGACTGGCCTGAACCGAGTCCTGACTCCAACCCGATAGAACACCTTTGGGATGAATTAGAGCAGAGACTGCGAGCCAGGCCTTCTCATCCAACATCAGTGCCTGACCTCCCCAAATGCCCTTCTGGAAGAATGGTCAAACATTCCCATAGACACACTCCTAAACATTGTGGACAGCTTTCCCAGAACAGTTGAAGCTGTTATAGCTGCAAAGGGTGGGCCAACTCAATATTGAACCTACGGACTCAGACTGGGATGCCATAAAGTTAATGTGCGTGTAAAGGCAGGTGTCCCAATACTTTTGGCAATATAAACAAAAATTATTGATTTCCACAAAACACTTTACAATGCAACTACAAAAGTTGATATTGGTTCCTCAGGTACATCAAGGGGTAAAAACTTTTAAAATAATTAAAAAATATATCAAACCACAACCAACAAAGTACTTGTATTCATGCCTACCACATTATATGAAATACCGGTAATCAACTTATTAAGAGTGACATGGCTATACCAAATGTATGTATTTTTACACCCTCAAAATAAAGAGAACCTGCACAATTAAATCTCCAATAATATACAACAAAAAAAAACGAAACCAACTTTATATTAAAACACAAGTGTATAGAACACCTCTTAATAGCTATCTGTAATGTATCATGACACCTCAGTAGGAAATTGTTAGGCCAAACCGTAATATAATATAATCAAAAAAATATTTATGAGAGTTTTTATAATTAAAAAATTATAACCGCCATCTTCAATAATTATGTTTCAGCATCAACAAGAGACTAACACATCTCGTCTAATAATAGGCAAAAAAATAAACATGCAACATGTATACAAGACAGCTATTATAGCAGATAATTGACTCCATATTGGGAGCAATAATGATCATCTGGGGGCCTTTTTATTGTAATATATCTCAGCAAAACATCATGGAGGGGCCAAATTACTCTGAAGTCATTAACTACCATGCATGTACATACGTAGCCATCATGCAACAGACATGCAAACCAGTGCAGATAAAGCTAAGTATATGCTGTACATCACAGGCATAGCTCCCAACTGTCCCTGATTATGAGGGACTGCCCCTGATTTGGAACAAAGTCCCTCTGTCCCACTTTCCTCCTCAATCATTCCTCATATTGGTTTGCTCTATATAGTTTTATGTAATTCTCTTTCAAAAAGTGTTTCCCGGTGCTAAAACGTTCATCTAATTTCTAAATTGCTGCATTTGTAAATGTCAAAAGCCAGTATAAAGGAATAGTAGTGGTAAAATAAAGCACTTGTGGGTTTAAATAATCATTTTTTTTTGCAATTCTCCTTTAAGGGGTGTGTATTATGCTTACATACTTTTGCTAATAGGTGTCCCTTATTTCCATCTCAAAGGTATGATCACAGGGCTTAGTAGAATAGTGCAGTGGTCTCCAAACTGCGGCCCTTTGCTTACCTTTATCTGGCTCTTGGGACACTATTTTTCTGATACAAGGCACCATTTGTACGACTGACACCAATGATGGGAAACCATTTCTTCCACCCACATCAACAGTTGGACACTATTCCTACCAATGCCATCAATGATGGGGCCCCATTTCTTCCACTGACACAATCAATGGGACACCATTACTTCCACTGACACCAACAGTGGGCACTATTCCTCCCAATGACAACAACAGTGGGACACTAGGCCTCTCACAGACAACAACCCAACAAATGGATACTTATTCTTCCTGCTGCCTTTATTTTTTCTCACTGACCACCAAGACTAAAACCTTGTCTACTCCTACTGATACTGGGCCATTTGCTACTCCTAGTGGTCACAGTTCGGCCCACCTAAAGTCAGACCCTTTGTTTAGAAATTTGGAAGATCCTTGGTAGAAGTTCCTGTTCCTTCAGTTCCTCCAGAAAGTTGCTAGGGGTTCCTTGAGATGTTGCTGACTGATCTCCCATTTGATGGTGCCTGCTTAGTTCTGAGACCAATGCCACTTGGCAAAGTCAGTAGTGTGACACCAACTATATTTTCAGCTGTCTGTAAGAGTGGAATTTTGAACACCACTGTAATGTCCCGTACACACGACCGGTTTTCCCGTCGAAAAAACTGCGATGAGAGCTTTTTGTTGGGAATCCCGACCGTGTCTATCTGACTTTTTCCCACAGGAAAACTGCCGGAAAAGAGAGCAGAACCTTTTTTTTCCCGTCAGGAAAAAATCCTAGCGGGAAAACTTTTTGTCTGTATGCTTTTCCGACGGGAAAAGAAAACACGCATGCTCAGAAACAATTTGACGCATGCTCGGAAGCATAGAACTTAATTTTGTCGGCTCGTCGTAGTCTTTTACATCACCGTGTTCTTGGCAATCAAAAGTTCACCGGACTTTTGTGTGACCGTGTGTGTGCAAGGCAGACTTGAGAGGAATTCCGTCGGGAAAACCATTGTTTTTTTTTTTCGACGGGAAAACCGCTCGTGTGTACGTGCCATTAGGGTTGCATTCTTTCTATTGACCACCAATATAAAAGACATTAGCTTGATTAAGGGTTCTCAGAGAACTCAAACTTAAAGTCGAAAAAGCAGTCAGAACTAGATGGTTCTACTCATCAGAAATTGCTAATTAATGGTCATGCATTCAAGTTTGTCAATGAAGCAGAGCAGATAACGGTAAATGGCCACTATGTCGCAACCATAGAAAATGAAGCAAAGCATATAATGTATAAAGCAATGCTTAATGGAATATTCTCAATTAGTGATGAGCCGAACACCCCCGGGTTCGGTTCGCACCAGAACCCGCGAACGGACCGAAAGTTTGCACGAACATTAGAACCCTATTAAATACAATGGATGCGAACGTTCGGATTGTAAAGTGCTAATTATAACGACTATTATCCATGTTATTGTCCGAAACGGAGTTTGGGAACCCGGGTTCTGCACCAGGGGACATGTATCAATGCAAAAAGAAGTTTTAAAAACGGACGTTTTCCGGGAGCAGTCATTTTAATGATGCATAAAGTGAAAAAAAAAAAGTCAAATATTCCTTTAAATATTGTACCTGGGGGTGTCTAAAGTATGCCTGTGAAGTGCCACGTGTTTCCCGTGTTTAGAACTGTCCCTGCACAAAATAACATTTCTAAAGGAAAAAAAGCCATTTAAAACTGCTTGCGGCTTTAATGCAATATCTGGTCCCGGTAATATGGATGAAAATCTTTAGGAAAAATGGCATAGCTACCCCATCAACCCCCCACCCCAGCCCATTACCAGCCCCTTTGGGTCTTGTATGGATATTAAGGGGAACCCCGCACACAAAATAAAAAAGGCCCTATATACTCTGAACAGCCGTATACAGGCGGTGCATACAAGACAGGGACTGTAGGTTTGTTCTTATGTAGAATCTGTTTGTAATTTTGAACAGCTGCATTGTTTAAGTGTAGCTCCATGCCAAATTCCTTTTTTTTAGCTTTTTGTAAAACATAGGGAACGGTTATCACCCCTGTCACATTTTTTTTGCTGTCTGTGCCCCTGTTCAGAACATTTCACCTCACTTTGCGTCCCAATGACAACTGTTTTTGAAATGTGGTGTTTTTATTGAAACAAGGATTGGTGATAAAGCATCAGTAGAGAGGAGACACCTTTCTCCCATATTAATTCTTACAGGAGAGAATTTTCCTTCCAAGGGGTAGATTTCCTCTCACTTCCTGTTGTCTTCTTCCGTTTGCAAGTAGGAGTCGTTTGTAAGTTTGATGTTTGAAAGTAGGGACCTGCCGTATATACTCTGCAGAAATTGGCCCCTTAGGTGTTGGTGTTGGCACAACACTGTAAGCACTCACAGTTACTCTTGGTGGGTGCTGGAACGCCCTGCTGTCAACTATTATATCAGGAATTGTAATAACATATAATTCTTGATCAGTGGTAGTAAAAATTGGGCCTTTGATGGTGGTGCTGGTGCCTCAACACTGTAAGGCCTGACAGTTACTCTTGGTGGGCGCAGCAATGGGCCCTGCTGTGAATTATTCGATCAATAATTATAATTGCATGCCCCTGTTGAACAGGGGCTGAAAAATTGGGCCTTTGGTGGTGGTGGTGGTGGTGATGGTGGTGCTGGTGCCACAACACTGTAAGTCCTGACAGTTACTCTTGGTGGGCGCAGCAATGGGCCCTGCTGTGAATTATTAGATCAATAATTATAATTGCATGCCCCTGTTGAATAGGGGCTGAAAAATTGGGCCTTTGGTGGTGGTGGTGGTGGTGATGGTGGTGCTGGTGCCACAACACTGTAAGGCCTGACAGTTACTCTTGGTGGGCGCAGCAATGGGCCCTGCTGTGAATTATTCGATCAATAATTATAATTGCATGCCCCTGTTGAATAGGGGCTGAAAAATTGGGCCTTTGGTGGTGGTGGTGGTGGTGGTGGTGATGGTGGTGCTGGTGCCACAACACTGTAAGGCCTGCCAGTTACTCTTGGTGGGCGCAGCAATGGGCCCTGCTGTGAATTATTCGATCAATAATTAGAATTGCATGCCCCTGTTGAACAGGGGCTGAAAAATTGGGCCTTAGGCACTGGTGGCACAACACTGCAACCCCTCACAGATACTGTACTTGGAGCACAGCAATGAGGCCTTTTGCAAAGTATTGCATCCAAAATTTTAATTACACGCCCCTGTTAAACAGGGGCTGAAAAATTGGGCCTTAGCCACTGGTGGCGTCACCCATAAACCAAAATGATCTTCCAAGCTATCATCATTAATCGTATCATTGAGGAGGAGGAGGAGGATAGCCAGTCAACATAACAGCACAGGCACTCAGCATCAGCATCAGTCTTGAAGGGATGTGACATTTTAAAATCAATTAGTCTGTTATATCAGCATCAGGTGTGTGGTAGCTGGTGGTGATCCAAGACTGGTTCATCTTGATGAAAGTCAGTCGATCAACCGAGTCGGTGGACAGGCGCACCCTGTGATCCGTGACAAATCCTCCAGCAGCACTGAATGTGCGTTCTAAAAGAACGCTGGATGCAGGACAGGCCAGTAGCTCAATTGCATACTGTGCAAGCTCTGGCCAGTGATCCATCCTCAAGACCCAGTAAGCCAGAGGATTTTCGGTGGGGAAGGTGTCCAAGTCTGACCTTGCCCCTAGGTATTCCTGGACCATGTATATCAGACGCTGGCGATGGTTGCTGGAACCAATCATACTTTGGGGCTGCGGACTAAAGAATTGTCAGACGCTGGCGATGGTTGCTGGAACCAATCATACTTTGGGGCTGCGGACTAAAGAATTGTCTGAACGCATCGGTCAGACGGCCACCTTCCCCACCGCTCCTTCTTTGACTGCCCGAAGCCTCAGCAACTCGTTGTCCAGGACCAGGAGTTTGTAACCTCCCAGTCTCTGGGAACGCGTTGCACAGACCTTTCTGCAAGGCCTCCCGGAGTTGTCTCATCCTCTGCTCCCTCTGCGATGGTAAGATAAGGTCCGCAACCTTACCCTTGTACCGTGGATCAAGGAGAGTGGCCAGCCAGTAATGGTCCCTCTCCTTGATCCGAAGAATACGAGGATCCTTCCGCAGACTTTGCAGGATCAGGGAGGCCATGCAGCGTAGGTTAGCTGAGGCATTCAGTCCGGAGTCCTCTGGGTCACTAAGGACGACATGATCCGCAGCCACCTCCTCCCAGCCACGTACAAGTCAGCTGGTTTCTTGGGACTGTAAATCATCCCTAAAAGACTGCTGCTGATGATGCTGAGTGCCAGCCTCCACCTCCATGCTGACACAATCCTCCTCCTCCTCCTCCTCCTCCTCCTCTTCCTGTGCGATGGGGGGGACAGAAGGAACACTGTCTGGGTAAAGGGGGCCTTGAGAGGCAAGGAAGTCCTCCTCTTCCTGCCTCTGTTCTGCCTCAAGTGCCCTGTCCATTATTCCACGCAGCGTGTGCTCCAACAGGTGGACAAGAGGTACAGTGTCACTGATGCATGCACTGTCACTGCTCACCATCCTCGTGGCCTCCTCAAATGGTGCCAGGACAGTGCATGCATCCCTGATCATGCCCCACTGGCGTGGTGAAAAAAACCCAAGCTCCCCTGACCCTGTCCTGGTGCCGTAGTCGCACAGGTACTCATTGATGGCCCTCTGCTGCGTGTGCAGCCGCTGCAGCATGGCCAACGTTGAGTTCCACCTGGTGGGCATGTCACATATAAGGCGGTTCTTGGGCAGGTTCAACTCCTTTTGCAGCTCAGCCAGGCGAGCACTGGCATTATAAGATCTGCGGAAATGCACACAGACTTTCCTGGCCTGCCTCAGGACATCCTGTAAGCCCGGGTACCTGCCCAAGAACCGCTGCACCACCAGGTTAAGGACGTGAGCCATACAGGGCACATGGGTCAGTTGTCCCTGTCGGAGGGCGGAGAGGAGGTTGGTGCCATTGTCGCAAACCACCATTCCTGGCTTAAGCTGGCGTGGCGTCAACCACCTCTCGGCCTGCCCCTGCAGAGCAGACAGGACCTCTGCCCCAGTGTGGCTCCTGTCCCCCAAACACACCAGCGCAAGCACGGCATGGCATCTTTTTGCCTGCGTACTTGCGTAGCCCCTTGAACGCCTACGGAGCACCGCTGGTTCCGGGGACAAACCACAGGAAGAGGCCATGGAGGAAGAAGAAGAGGAGGGGGTGGAGGAGAGAGGTGTGTCACAACCAGTAGTAGCATTTTGGAGGCGTGGCGGTGGAACAACCTCCAACACTACTGCACCTTGTCCTGCATCCTTCCCAGCTGCCAAAAGAGTGACCCAATGGGCCGTGAAAGAAAGGTAACGTCCCTGTCCATGCCTGCTGGACCATGAGTCAGCGGTAATATGCACCTTACCGCTGACCGCCCTGTCCAGCGAGGCCAAGACATTGCCTTCCACATGCCTGTAGAGAGCCGGAATCGCCTTCCGTGCGAAAAAGTGGCGTTTGGGAACCTGCCACTGAGGAACCGCACATTGCACAAACTCACGGAAGGGGGCCGAGTCTACCAACTGAAAAGGCAGCAGTTGAAGCGCTAGCAATTTAGCCAAGCTAGCATTCAACCGCTGGGCATGTGGATGGCTGGGAGTGAACTTCTTTCGACGGTCCAGCAGCTGGGGCAGGGAAATTTGCCTGCTAGAATCGGACGTTGGTGTACTGCTAGCAGAGTGCCCGCAAGTACTTGGCTGTGACACACCTAATTCTACACCTTCATTCCTCTCAGAGCAGGTTTCAGAGAGGACTGAAGGTATACTGGGGTTGGAGATCCCAGCTGATGCGGTGCAAGAAGAGGTCAACTTTGTTCTTTGGTGTGGGTCTTTAAGGTAGGCTTGCCAACGAGCTGCATGGCAGGTCAACATATGTCTGATCAAGCATGTGGTGCCCAATCGCCTGATGTTTTGGCCACGCGATATACGCTTGAGACATATGTTGCAAACAGCAGCTGTGCGATCTGATGCACTCGCCTCAAAAAAGGCCCACACCAAAGAACTTTTTGAATGACGGGCAGAGGCAGCGCCCTGCACAGGCGGAGCTCTGCGGTGTGATTCCGTCGGTGTGCTGCCCATACGCTGGCCACTCAAGGGCATCCTGCCTCGTTGGAGATGTGCCTCCTCCTCATCCTCCTCCTCCTCCTCTCTCCTATTAGGCACCCACGTGGAGTCAGTGACCTCATCATCCCCTCCCTCCTCATCACTGGAGCCAATCTGGCAGTATGCTGCAGCTGCTGGAGCATGACTGCCAGATTGGTGTCCTTCTTGAGCATCCCCTCTCTCTGCTCTCACGCTACTGCCTTCCTCTAGCTGGGTATCATCATCAGATACTTCGAAACGCTGGGCATCCTCCTGGAGCATGTACCCAACACTGTGCTCAAACAGTTCGGGGGACTCCTCAGGAGGAGGACATGGTGGGTCTAGGGAAGGATTGACTAATGAAGATAATGATACCAGAGAAGAGGACGCTTTGGCAGCTGCTTTGCCAGTACCCTGAGCCTGGGTGAGAGAGGATGAGGAGGATGAGGTGGGCTTGGTCATCCACTCTACCAAGTCTTCGACATGATGTGGCTCAACATGTCCAGCTGCCGAAAAGAAGGACAAGCGTGTCCCATGGCCATGTGCTGATGACAATGCACCGCGTCCACGACCAGCACTGTTGCCCCCAGACACAGAGCCTGCTTGCCCTCTTTTTTTGCCTCCTGACTGTCTGCCTCTCCTTGTTTGCCTTCCAGACATTTTAATGGATGGCCTGCAGGGAGATGGGAAAAAGAGCAATAAGGGCTACCTTCAGGTGTATACTGTGCAGGAGGCTTAGCAACAATGACACTGGCACTGTCCCCTGCCTATCCTTCTCTGTCCCTAAACTCAAGGATTTCAAATATGGTTCAGCAAAATTGGTTTAGAACAGAATAGCACACTGACACTTTCCCTCACTGTCCTACTCTGTCCCTCCCTACAAACAAGATTTAGCACAGAATAGCACACTGATAGTTTCCACGAGTGTCCTTCTCTGTCCCTAAACTCAAGGATTGAAAATATGGTTCAGCAAAATTGGTTTAGAACAGAATAGCACACTGACACTTTCCCTCACTGTACCTCTCTGTCCCTAAACTCAAGGATTTCAAATATGGTTCAGCTAAATTGGTTTAGAACAGAATAGCACACTGTCTGTTTCACTCACTGTACCTCTCTGTCCCTAAACTCAAGGATTTCAAATATGGTTCAGCAAAATTGGTTTAGAACAGAATAGCACACTGTCAGTTTCACTCACTGTACCTCTCTGTCCCTAAACTCAAGGATTTCAAATATGGTTCAGCAAAATTGGTTTAGAACAGAATAGCACACTGACACTTTCCCTCACTGTCCTACTCTGTCCCTCCCTACAAACAAGATTTAGCACAGAATAGCACACTGATAGTTTCCACGAGTGTCCTTCTCTGTCCCTAAACTCAAGGATTGAAAATATGGTTCAGCAAAATTGGTTTAGAACAGAATAGCACACTGACACTTTCCCTCACTGTCCTACTCTGTCCCTCCCTACAAACAAGATTTAGCACAGAATAGCACACTGATAGTTTCCACGAGTGTCCTTCTCTGTCCCTAAACTCAAGGATTTCAAATATGGAACAGCAAAATTGGTTTAGAACAGAATAGCACACTGACACTTTCCCTCACTGTACCTCTCTGTCCCTAAACTCAAGGATTTCAAATATGGTTCAGCTAAATTGGTTTAGAACAGAATAGCACACTGTCTGTTTCACTCACTGTACCTCTCTGTCCCTAAACTCAAGGATTTCAAATATGGTTCAGCAAAATTGGTTTAGAACAGAATAGCACACTGTCAGTTTCACTCACTGTACCTCTCTGTCCCTACAAACAAGATTTAGCACAGAATAGCACACTGACACTTTCCCTCACTGTACCTCTCTGTCCCTAAACTCAAGGATTGAAAATATGGTTCAGCAAGATTGGTTTAGAACAGAATAGCACACTGACACTTTCCCTCACTGTACCTCTCTGTCCCTACAAACAAGGTTTAGCACAGAATAACACACTGACACTCTCCCTACCTATCCTTATTTGTCCCTAAACACAAGGAATCCAGGATTAGTAAAGGAAAAAAAATGACACTGTCCCTGCCTATGCTTCTCTTTCCCTGCTCCGGAACACACTACACAAGGCCGCCGCGCTGGCGGCCTTTTATAGTGTGGGGCGTGTACTAAACCCCCTCAGCAATAATTGGCCACAGGCATCCTGCCTGTGGCCAATCATTGCTTTCCTCGCTGCCGGCGCTGTGATTGGCCAAGCATGCGGGGTCACAGTGCATGCTTGGCCAATCACAGCGCCTGGATGACACTGCGATGGCGTAGTGCATTGTGGGCCGTTCGCGTCACTCGAATTTGGCGCGAACGGCCCAAATCGTTCGATCTTCGTCGAACGATCGAACAGCCGATGTTCGAGTCGAACGTATGTTCGACTCGAACACGAAGCTCATCCCTACTCTCAATTGCTACAAATCTGTACAGAATTCATAATGCATTTAAGTGACAGCCAGGACAAAATGGGTCCACCCCCCACCAGTAACAGCCCCACGTCCATTACATATGATACATTGACAAGTATACCACCATCATATCAAACAATGAAGGCTTCAAAAGCTTAATAGTCTATCTATGGAAAGAAGACTGTACAGCATGCTTTCCTCTGTGAGGAAAATTACATAGTTAGCCATATACAGTATAAAGGCAGCATGGAACTATCATCTCAAAACAACATGCTTATTTTAAATTAGTAGCTGGCAATTACAAGCTACCATCTGCTGTATCGCTGTGGCACGTAAATATAAATACATACTGTATAAAAGTAGATTCTTCATCCCAACCCCATCACATGGGAAGTGTGATGCATATTTTGCCAAATTTTTCATGCATTCCTGGATTGCTTAGGTGTGAATGTGGCCCTATAGAGATCTACCTTAATTATTTGTTCTGGTGGCCACTGTCACCAAGAGAAAAAGTAAGGGGGAATCCAGAACACAAATCTTCCAATGGGGACACCTGCTCAAAGCTGGGATATCTCTTTTTTGGGGGAAAGTTCCACATACTTATTGTTTCTCTGGGAGCAGGAAGTGTAGGTAAACCTTACTGATGAGGCAGATGAGGTTCAAACTCTTCAACATACTATCCAAAAGGATCCCACGTTTTTTTTTTTTCTTTACAACACTTTGCATATAAAACTTTCTAAAAAATGGACCGGCCTAGCCATGCCCCCTATTTCTGACTTTTGGAAAGGGGGTAAGCTGTGTATATTCTCCACATGCAAGAAAATCCAGTTGGCAAAGGCTTTAAGATACTTTATGAACCACAAAGAGCTGACTATATACCCAAATTGGCCATCAAGCAGCCAGGCTTGAAGATGAAGACACAAGAGGATGTGATATATCAGTAAGATTTGGCCAGTATGGGTGATCAAATTTGTCAGATGCTGGACTAATTGTGACTCAGAGGTTAAAGCAAAATTTCACTCTCTCAATCAACATTGACTATTTGTAATCATTATGCTGCTAGCATTAGTAAATAGATAGAAATGCATATCATATTTGCTTGTTTTATACTTTTATCTTTTACATCTCTTCAGTTACTTCCTGGTTTCGTACCTAGGCAAATTATGTCACATGTCCCAGGAGTTTTCAGGAGGAAAGGAGGGTTTTTCTCTGCTAAGCACACCCCCTAACTGCATGCCTGAGCTAAGGACAGATGGATTTCAGGAAGTAAATACTACATGAATTTTCTGTCTTTACTCAAGAAGGCCACGGCCAGAAATGCTAGGGGGGCAGTTTTCCAAAGTGATTGCTCGGCAAAATAAAGCACAGAGAGATGTAAGGATGGGGGGGGGGGGAGTCGGTGGGGTTTGCTTTGAATATCAAAAATGAATTAAATATTGTTTTTAGTTTGTGGTTCTCAGATGCAGTGTAGTTATTTTGTTGAGCTATCAATTCTACTAAATTTGGGTCTGTCTAATGCCCCAAAAACACAGGAGAGAGGAAAAGTTAAAGGAAAAGGAAAGGAAAAGTGTAAGGGGGAGGAAAAGGGAAAGGGAAAGGAAAGCAAAGGAAAAGAAGAAGATGAAAGTTAAAGCAAAAGGAGAGGAATAGAAAAGGGAAAGGAGAGTAAAGGAAAATTAGAGGAAAGGAAAGAAAAGGGTATAGGAGAAGAGAGGAAGAAAGTAAAGTAAAGGACAATGGAAAAGAAAGAGAAAGAAGAGGAAAGGAAAAGGAGAGGAGAGGAAAGGAAGAGGAGAGGAGAGGATAGGGAAGGAAGAGAAAAGAAAGGAAAGGAGAAGAAAGGAAAAGGAAGAGAATTAAAATGAAAATGGAAAGGAAAGAAAAGGGTATAGGAGAAGAGAGGAGGAAAGGAAAGTAAAGGACAATGGAAAAGAAAGGGAAAGAAGAGGAAAGGGAAAGAAGAGGAAAGGGAAAGAAGAGGAAAGGAAAAAGGAGAGGAGAGGAAAGGAAGAGAAAAGAAAGGAAAGGAGAAGAAAGGAAAATGAAGAGAATGAAAATGGAAAGGAGAGGAATGGAAAAGAAGAGGAAAGGAAAAGGAGAGGAAAGGAAAAGGAGAGGGAGAGGAGACGAGAGTAAGAAAGGAAAGGAAAAGGGAAAAGAAAGGGAAAGGAGAGGAAAGAAAGAAGAGGAGAGGAAATTAAGAGAAGAGGAAAGGAAAGGAAAGGAATGTAAAGGAAAGGAGAAGAATGGAAAACAAAGGGAAAGAAAAGGGAAAGGAGAGGAGGAAAGGAAAGGAAAGGAAAAAAAAAAGGGACACATTAGGAAAACTGCCTTTCATTAAAAAGTGTACAACATTTTTATCCTACTCACGTCATGATCTGATTGTCTACTCCAGGTTCCACCAGTGCCCCATCAACAAACAGCGGTGTGGTCGTAAAACCGTATTTACTCCACGTTCGGCCTTCATCAAAGCTCAGCCTAGGGACAAAACAAAGCCAGCATCCTTAAGAAGTATCTCCCTTTAATGTTTCCTAACATAGGACATAGCTTTGCAGAAGGATGTGAGATGCACTGTTGTTACACGGGCAGGGTGGCTGTTATCAGAGAGTTGCGCTGAGCTTCTAGCAAAGTTCGGGATAATAACATGGTGTGCTCACAATTCACTTTGTACTCCCTGTTCTTTTGTGCGTAGCCCCTTACACTCTGTGAAGCAAATCAAAGCAACGTGGACCTATAAAAGCTTATTGATTTCTTAAATTACAACCTTCCGGGAACTGGTGTTTTAAGAATTGTCCATTTTAACATTTTCTTTAATTGAAGTTCAGGCTGTAAAAGCAAAAAAGTCTGAATATTTCTTTGCTTCTGAATATTTTCTGAGCTTGAACACAATTTAGCATTAAACCTTTAGTAACAGTATAATCTATTTCTGGTCTATAAGAATTGCGAGATGTCCATGGATATTGAAAAGAATCTCTCATTTTTTGTAAATTTACTGAACAAAAGCTAAAGACAAATTCTAGCAGCTCTGTATTTATTCATTCATTTAATTACTGTATTTATTGGCGTATAACACTCACTTTTTTTACCCTGAAAATAGAGGGTAAACTGTGCCTGCGTGTTATACGCAGGGGGCTGTGGAAAGTTTTTTTCCTGAAACTTCCCTCTTAAAGTTAGGGTGCGTATTATACGCCTGTGCGTGTTATACGCCGATAAATATGGTATTTATTTAATGTAATTATTCAGTTAATGAATTAATTTACTGTAAAAATGTACTGGTTTCTTACCACAACTGGCGTACCGGAAGCGAGGTGTGTTTCATGGCAACCAGAGCTCCGCCCCAGTCCAAGAACCAAATATTGTATTCTTCTTCAAATATCTGGCAACAATACAAAAAAAAAAGTAATAAAAAGAACATCTGATGTCAAATACACCAAAAAGAAGCAAGGGCACACACAAAATTAGATTTTATTTCACACTGTAATCTGAAAATTAAATATATATCTGCAATGGAATAAAAAAAAACAAAAAAAACACCATTTTCTTTAGACAGAGGGATTTATTCCTTTTCTTTTTTTTACAGCAAGTCCAAATTATATAGCATTAAATATGGCACATAACTGATGGCAAGCTTAAAGCATATCTAAAGGCAAAACATTTTACATTTGGTATAGGGCAGGGCATGATTAAAACCTCTTTCAGGTTTATTTTTTATTTTTAGCAATCTGCGTCTTTTTGGGGAGATTTCCCTTCACTTCCCATCCAGGAGACACAACAGAATATGAGTGGACATCTCTGTAAATCGAGGGAAATCCCTCTGAGATAGTTATAAGTTGAAATTGTGCCCCTATTGCAATATTTTTTTAAAATCCTGTTTTGGTGAAAACTAAAAGTTTGGATTTTTTCAAGGAACCTGTCCACTAAATATCAGTGTAACCAGAACCTGTCCATTGGCCACCAATATACAAGGGATATGCCCACTTACCATCAATAGAACAGGAATGACTACTGATGCAAAGGAGATTTCTACACTAAAAACCAATGGAATGGAGGCCTGCCCACCAAACGCCAGTGTAAAGAGGACCTATCCACTGACCATCAATGTTAAAGGTGCCTGTCTACTAACTGCCTACTTAACGAGGGTATGTTCAGTGGCCACCAGTTTAAAAGAGACATTGTCCACTGACCATTAATGTAAAGGAGACCTGTCCATTGAACACCTATGTAGAAAGCCTGTTCTCTGAATACAGGAGACCTGTCCATTGACCATTGGCCACCAGTGTTAAGGGAGTTTGTCCACTAACTGCCAATTTAAAGAGGGTCTGTCGCCTGGCCACCAATGTAAAAGACACCTTTTCTGCTAACCACTATAAAAGGAGGTTTGTCCACTGAATACGTGTATATATAGTAGGCCTTTTTCCTGACTACCAATGTTTAGGAGGCCTATCCACTGACCATCAGTTTAAGGAGTCCTGATCACCAGTGTAAAGAAGACCTGTTCACCAGTGTTAATTTCGTTGACTAAAATATTTTCGTCGACTAAATGAATACTATTTTAGTCAACTAAAATACGACTAAAACTAAAACAATTCTTTTCCTGTTAAAAAAACTAAAAAACAACTAAAACAATTCAGATGATGAAAATGTCATTTTAGTTTTAGTCATGTTTTAGTGGTCTTTCCATTGAACACTTATGTAATAAGCCAATTCTCTGACCACAAATGTTTGGGAAGCCTATGCACTGATCATTAATTATAGGAGTTTAGATTGCCAGTGTAAAGAAGGTCTGTCTACTGACCACCAATATTGAAAGTGCCTGTCCACAAACTGTCAAAAAAAAGATGTGTTCCCTGACCACCACTGTAAAAGAGGCCTTGCCCACTGACCACCATTGTAAAGGAGGCCTGTCCATTGAACACTTATGTAGGAGGCCTGTTCTATGACTACCACTGTTTAAGAAGCCTGTCCACTGACCATCAATTAAAAGAGTCTTGTCAACTGACTACAAATAAAATAAAAATCCTGTCCAATGACTACCAATGCAAAGAAAGATTTCTTATATTGACCATCGGTGTGAAGGTGGTTTGTCCCATGATTACCAATGTAAATGGAGCCTTTCCCCTTACCAGATCACCATTGTAAAAGATAAATTTCCAGTGAACAACTGTATAGCAGGGGCATTTCTTTTGACTAACAATATAAAACGGTCTTTTATTAGGGGTTCCACCTTTTGTTGACCATAAATGTAAAGGAGGCATATATTGCGGGGACCTATGCACTGACCATGAGAGTATAAATAGGAAGGGTGCATAGCCTGCTAAAGCCATCAATGAAAATAAATTTATACATGGTTGCACTAAAGGCTGCTAACCACCTGGGAATAAGAAGCATATTATTAGGGATGCCATGTACTGGGTGCTACAAAGAGGTCACCGGAAAGGGTAGTTGCTGAGGAAATGGTCTCCATTAAAGTTGTATGGATCCAAGTAACTTCCAGCTGAATCATATTGTATTGTTAACATGAAACAACAGTATCCTACATTCAAATTTTTTATAGCAGTTTTGATTCAGTATTGTCCATATTTATTCTATCAATTATATCCCCCCTCCAAAAAACTAAAAGTATTTGACTGAGAACTTACATGTTTCCATGTATTGCCACCATCTGATGAGATGTACATATTAGTGTCCGTAGAAGAAAGTTCGGGGCCAACGTTACCTGAAAGAGAAACACATTACCTGAAGAGTAAACAGCTGAGTACATGTGAGTTTATAACTGCTCTCAAAGTTTGGAAAGCAATGTACTCTGTTCTTAAGTACCCATCTGTGTATAAATAAATCAATAGCTCCAAAGAAGAGATGCCTTTTGCAACAAAAAACATTATTGTATTGAATACTGTTGTGCCCCGATGCTGATACTACCTCCTCTTTTATGTATTCCAGAACAAAAGTCTGAGTTCTTCATAACTATACTTGCTTTGGATCAGAGACTTTGAAAATATTGAAGACAAAACATCACTGCCAGCTAGTCATTTTCAGTAGCAATGGTAGCCTAACACTGCCTCTCAGCAGCAGACAGTTGAAGACCCTGTAAGGCCAGGTTGACACACATATGAGAATTGGATGCGGCTTTCCTCGCATCCAATTCACATCACAGGAGAGAGTGACTGGCTCTCGATAGAGCTGGAATCAATCCGGGGGGGCCGCGGTCCACATTTGGAAAGGGTCCTGTGCATCTTTAGTTCCAATTCAGGTGTGAATTCAGGCAAAAATTTGGACCTGATTCCCACCTGAATCTGTGAACATGGACGCACTGGACCCCATGCTGTGAGCTATGGCCACAGCATATATGAACCCAGCCTTAGGCTGGCTGAATATTTAGTGTTGCTGGCTTATAGCCTGCGCACTAATCTTTTAGGAAAAAACAGACAAGCAGGTTGTACAGAAGTCGATCTATGGATTGACTTATGTAAAACCAGGGTGCCCATACATGGATCGAAATTCGGTCCCTTCTGAACCGGTTGAGTTTTAATTCATGCATGGCCGGCTTTACCTTCTCCAGATACCTACTTCTTCTCCTGAAGGAGGACCAGAGATGCTTGCTAAGTGCACTTTTTTGAGTGTGTTCACATGCTTTTTTGGTTCACCTACTGGAGTTTAGTTTTGCGCTAACCCTCTCTATAACAAGCACACTTATCCTCCCTGTTACCCCAACTTGCCCTGTAGGACTAAGCCTACCAATTACCATCTTTATAACCTTAACACTAACAGTTGTAGACCTTCTCATTTAATTCATTCACTTTTAGTGCTGGGGGATTGGTTCTGAAAATGATACTCTACCCATAGGCCTCTCACACTAAGTCTCCTTGTACCCCTAATACTAACCCTTTCTGTGAGAGTCAAACATACCCTCTGTGTTACCCTAAAGTACCCTGTAAGACTCATGCCTCGTACATACGACCAGTTTTCCCGTCGGGAAAACTGCCATGAGAGCTTTTGGCCGGGAAAACCGGCCTTGTGTATGCTCTATCGCAGTTTTCCCGACGAGAAAACTGAGGGGAAAAAAAAAGAGAACCACCTTTCTTTTTTCCCGTCGGGATTCCCGGCAGACTTTTTCCCATCGGGAAAACCGGTCATGTGTATGCTTTTCCGAGGGGAAAAAAAACGTGCATGCTCAGAATCAAGTATGAGATGGGAGCACTCGTTCTGGTAAAACTAGAGTTCATAATGGAGATAGCACATTCGTCACACTGTAACGGACTGAAAAGCACAAGGCTGAAAAGCGCGAATTGTCTCTCACCAAACTTTTACTAACACGAGGATCAGCAAAAGCAGCCCAAAGGGTGGCGCCGTTTGAATGGAACTTCCCCTTTATAGTCCCGTTGTACGTCACCATGCTTTGGACGGGTGATATTTGGCCTGAACGTGTGCAAGCAAGGCAGGCTTGAGAGGAATCCCGTCGGGAAAAACTTTGTTTTTTTTCCTGCCAAGAAAAACGGTCGTGGGTACGAGGCATAAGCCTAACAAATACCATTTCATAATCCTAACACTTACCCTCCGTGTTATCCCAGCTTGCTCTTTAACACTAGTGCTAACCCTTTTTGTAACCCCAATAAAATCCCTACCTGTATCCCTAACAATAACCCTCTCCATAACCGTCACACTCATCTTTCCTGTTTCCCTAACTTGCCCTGTTAGACTAAGCCTAATGCCGCGTACACACAACCGTTTTTCATGACGAGAAAAATGCCATTTTTTATTTGGTCATTAAAAACGATTGTGTGTGCGCTCCAGAGCATTTTTTGTGACGTGAAAAATGGCCATTAAAAATTTGGAACATGCTTTATTTTTTCTCGTCGTTTTTCACATTGTCGTTTTTCTCGTCGTGAAAAGCGGCCGTGTGTAGGCTTTGACGACGTGAAAAAAATGCGCATGCTCAGAAGCAAGTTATGAGACAGGAGCGCTCGTTCTGGTAAAACTAGCGTTCAGAATGGAGATAGCACATTCGTCACGCTGTAACGGACTGAAGAGCACGAGGCTGAAAAGCGCGAATCGTCTCTCACCAAACTTTACTAACACGAGGATCAGCAAAAGCAGCCCAAAGGGTGGCGCCATCCGAATGGAACTTCCCCTTTATAGTGCCGTTGTACGTTTTGTACGTCACCGCGCTTTGCTCGAGCATTTTTTTTCACGATAGTGTGTAGGCAAGGCAGGCTTGAGAAGAATCACGTCGAGAAAAACGTCGTTTTTTTCAATGACATTAAAAACGGTCGTGTGTATGCAGCATAACACTTACCATGTTTATAACACTAACATAAACCATGCATGTTACCCTAACTTGGTCTGTAACTCTTAACTAGAGATGGGCTATCTGTTCGCTCGATCGCCGAACAGTGAACAATTTAGTCTATGGGAGAAATCTAAAGTGCTAATTTTAAAGGCTAATATGCAAGTTATTGTCATAAAAAGTGTTTGGGGACCTGGGTCCTGCCCCAGCGGACATGTATCAATGCAAAAGAAAGTTTTATAAACATCAGTTTTTTCGGGAGCAGTGATATTAATAATGCTTAAAGTGAAACAATAAAAGTGAAATATTCCTTTAAATTTCGTACCTGGGAGTGTCTATAGTATGCCTGTAAAGTAGCGCATGTTTCACGTGTTTATAACAGTCTCTGCACAAAATGACATTTCTAAAGGAAAAAAAGTACATTTAAAACTACTCGCGGCTATAATGAATTGTCGGGTCCCGGCAATACAGATTAAAGTCATTGATAAATAAATAAAAAAAAAATGCGTGGGGGGTCCCCCCTCAAATTCCATTACCAGGCCCTTCAGGTCTGGTATGGATTTTAAGGGGAACTCCATGGCAAAATAAAAAAAAATGGCGTGGGGTCCCCCCCAAAAATCCATACCAGACCCTTATCCGAGCACGCAACCTGGCAGGCCGCAGGAAAAGAGGGGGGATGAGAGAGTGCCCCCCCTCCTGAACCGTACCAGGCCACATGCCCTCAACATGGGGAGGATGTCCCCATGTTGATGGGGACAAGGGCCTCATCCCCACAACCCTTGCCCGGTGGTTGTGGGGGTCTTTCGGGCACCGGGCTTATCGGAATCTGGAAGCCCCCTTTAACAAAGGGGACCCCCAGATCCCGCCCCCCCCATGTGAATTGGTAAGGGGTACATTGTACCCCTACCATTTCACACAAAAAAGTGTCAAAATGTTAAAAACCCTTTAAGTCCTTTATTAAAAAAAAAAAAAAAAAAAAGAGATTCCAGCGATGTAATCCAATAAATCCATCCTCGAACTTCATCGATGTAATCCAATTCTCATTCTCCAGTGATGGATGATCTCCAGCGACTCCAGCGAGGAACGCGCACACGATCCTGCCACCACCGGAGGCACCCAGCCAATGACGCAGCGCCAGCCTGACAGCTCTTATATAGCTGAGGGCCGGGCCACCCCTCACGTGACCCTGTCCCCCTCTGATGCAAGGGGAAACCTGCGTTGCATCAGAGGGGGCGGGGTCATCCGTACACGTCACTGGGAAACCCCGGCGTTTCCCCTTGCGTCAGAGGGGGACGGGATGTCCCCATGTTGATGGGGACAAGGGCCTCATCCCCACAACCCTTGCCCGGTGGTTGTGGGGGTCTGCGGGCGGGGGGCTTATCAGAATCTGGAAGCCCCCCTTGTCAAAATGTCAAAATGTTAAAAACCACAGGAGACAGCTTGGGACAAGTCCTTTATTAAAAAGAAAAAAAGAAAAAAGACATTCCAGCGATGTAATGCAATAAATCCATCCTCGATCTCCAGCGATGTAATCCAATTCTCGTTCTCCAGCGATCGTTCTGCACGCGATCCTGCCTCCACCGGAGGCACCCGGCCAATGACGCGGCGACGGCCTGACAGCTCTTATGTAGCTGAGGGTGGGGCCACCCGTCACATGATCCCGTCCCCCTCTGACGCAAGGGGAAACGCTGGGGTTTCCCAGTGACGTGTACGGGTGACCCCACCCGTCTCTGATGCAATGCAGGTTTCCCGTTGCATTTCTGCAATTCTTAGTAATTACTTACTTAAACCTGACCAAATAAGAGTCTAGTAGACATCCCGGGTATGATAAAGTTTGAAACACAAAATCATAAATTATAATATAATAAATAACTATAAATAATTATAACAAATAGTAATGTAATTATAATAAAAATTATTCAATAATGTAATCAAATCAAAAACACTGAAATTTGCTCAGTTGCAGAATTGTCGCTGTCATTAAATTTAGTGTTTGATGATGAATTTCCCCACAAATCGCTATCGCTCAATTCTGCAAGTGATTATAATTTATTATCGCTGTTTGTTTTTTAGCTGGTCTAAAACCACTTTTGACATAAAGGGACACTTTTTGGTTGCTATGGACAATCTCCAGTTTCCAGGCAGAAAGAACAGTTTTTATAATATAAAAGTGCATGCAGGACACTGGAGGTGCCCCGAGACGACGTGACCTATCACGAAACGCGTAGGGAGGATACGAGCGGCGTGCTGACGTCATCACCCTCCACTGCTCGAATCTCCACACGGATGGGTTTTCTCTGTTGTGTCCGGCCGGCACTTCAGACTCAAGGCTGTTCTTATTCGTCAAAAATGTGAGTTTTGTACTTGTATGTCAGGTTTTATTAAACCCAAAGATTTTACACTATCGAGGCATCCTGATTCTTTTGCATGTCCTACTAACGTCCAACCGTTATCTAACGCTGTGGAATGTGCTGACTGATGAGGCTGTGAATACAGTGGCTATTACTATCTAGCTGGGATTGTTTACATGCGGCCTTTGGTCCTCCGTCATAGGGGACCAATTGGTTCTGGTAAGCAGTTTACTTACTCAAGGTGGTGGATTTCACTCCGGTCTTCAGTCTTCAGAGTGGAGATTTGGACCTCATTACTTGCACGGGTGTTCACTATACAGATGCTACATGGACTTATGTTTTGCACTTTATGAACTTATGCTTATGTGGTCATATCTTTGATGAAACATTTTTTCACTTTATGTACCGTACTTATCACTAGTATTGATGGTACATGTTTAGATGCATGATTTAGGTTTGTCCTCACCCATATGACAGTCCATGGTGTCTTTTTTGGACTCATATATTGTGCATTGGAGGTGGAGACATATTAGGATAGTTTATTGATAATTCACTATCATTCAGTTGTTTATGTTTGTTCTAAGGTTTAGCGCTACTATATATATTTTTTTCACTGCTTGTTCACTGATATATGTTTTCAGGTTAGTTGCTGCATATAACCAGAACGCTAGGCAACCTTTGTGTCAAACAATAGGTTGTTTTTGTTAATCTTAAGTGCAGTTTCTTCCCCCCTTTTTTATTTAGGACACTGGACAGACCACTAGGGACAAAGGGGGTGTGTAATTATTTGATACAGTACTGTAATCAGTAAGATTACAGTATACTGTATGTGTATTGTGTTTTTCACTTTTTGAATTTGGCGCCGAACTCCACCCCTGTGCGCCGCAACGTCGCAGGGAATGGAGCTCGGCACTCGGCAGTGAGGATCGAGCGAGACACGGCTCGCACACACTGCGGGGAGACATCGCAGGATCCAGGGAACAAGGTACCGTGTATACTCGAGTATAAGCCGAGGTACCTAATGTTGCCTCAAAAAACGGGGAAAACTTACTGACTCGAGTATAAGCCGAGGGTCATCCTTACTGTTCCTATCCTCACTGTTCTCCTATCCTCACTGTTCTCCTATCCTCACTGTTCCCTAGCTCGCTATTTTACATTGTAAATTGTACCTGTAAAGAAGTTGCGGCTGCGGCGTCCATTGTTCGAATTCCGCGGTCTCTTCCTGTTCCTTCCGTGATAGGCGGAGAGTGTCTGATGAGAATCGCCTATCACGATCATTCTCTCATCCTCAGTTTCCCAGCAGACACAGTGTTGGGTGTTCCGCCAATCACAGACGTCTGCTGGGAAACTGAGGATGAGAGAATGATCGTGATAGGCGGAGAGTGTCTGATGAGAATCGCCTATCACTGAAGGAACAGGAAGAGACCGCGGAATTCGAACGATGGACGCCGCAGCCGCAGCGTCTTTACAGGTACGATTTTCAAAGTAAATTTTTTTCCCTGACTCGAGTATAAGCCGAGGGGGGGACTTTCAGCACAAAAAAATGGGCTGAAAATCTCGGTTTATACTCGAGTATATACGGTAAGTAACTCTCCCTGGATACTGCGATGCAGCCCGAGTCTGGCTCGGGGTTACCGCTCTTAGCATGAAAAACTCACCCCGAGCCGGACTCAGGAATACCACCAAGGGGGTTAATATCCATACCAGACCTGAAGGGCCTGGTAATGGAATTTTGGGGGACCCCCACGCATTTTTTTCAATGACTTTCAATGACTTATCTGTATTGCCGGGACCCGACAATTCATTATAGCCGCGAGTAGTTTTAAATTCCTTTTTTTCAATTAGAAATTTCATTTTGTGCAGAGACTGTTATAAACACAGGAAACATGCGCTACTTTACAGGCATACTATAGACACCCCCCCCCCCCCCGGTACGAAATTTAAAGGAATATTTCACTTTTATTGTTTCACTTTAAGCATTATTAAAATCACTGCTCCCGAAAAAGCTGCAGTTTTTAAAACTTTTTTTTGCATTGATACATGTCCCCTGGGGCAGGACCCGGGTCCCCAAACACTTTTTATGACAATAACTTGCATATTAACCTTTAAAATTAGCACTTTTGATTTTTCATGTTCGTGTCCCATAGACTTTAACGGTGTTCGCGTGTTCGAACAAATTTTTGGCCTGTTTGCATGTTCTGGATGCGAACCGAACCGGGGGGTGTTGGGCTCATCCCTACTCTTAACCTCACTCCTCTTGTAATCCTAACTCTATCCCTTCCCGTAAGCCTAACACTTACCTTGCCTGAAGCCCTGAGTCCTGACACTATATCCCTGTAAGGCTAACACTAACCCTTCCTGTAACCCTAAACCTAACACCAACCTTCAAACTAATAATGTCTATGACCCTAAAACTAGCCTTAGCCCCCCTATTGTAAACCTAAAATGGAATTAATCTCTCTCAGTCAACATTGACAATTTTTTTTTCTTATGCTACTAGCTAACTAATTATACTGTACATTATATTCACCTGTTTTAACATTTTGTTTTACATTTCTTCAATTACTTCCTTGTTTTTGGGCTAGGCCAAAAGGATGTCATACATCCCAGGAGTCTCCATGGGAGGAGGGTCTTTCTCAGCTAAGCACACCTGCCTGCCTGAGCTAAGGGCAGATGGATTCCAGGAAGCAAATTCTAAATTAATCATCTCTCCTTTACTCAAGATGACTGTGGCTAGAAAAGCTAAGGGTTTTTTTTTCAAAGCAGCTTCTCCACAAAATAAAGCATGGAGACATGGATGGATGGGGGAGTCTGCTGTGAATATCAACCCCCTCTTGCCGACTTAAAACATATATGCGGCCTCACGGAAGTGAACTTTTCTCCATGGGGCCACTTATATGAGTATCTCCCTTTGTGCTGGGAGTGCGCCACACAGCGCGCTCCCGGCACCGTGACCGGGGTCTCACGGAGAGCCCAGGGTCCTGATCCTTGGTACGATTCCGGGTCACCTGATCGCTGTGGTAGCCTCTAATTTGCTACCACAGTGATCAGTCACAGTGAAGCCTGCCCCTGTGTTTCTCTCTCTGTAAATGGAGAGGAAAGATACAGGGGGAGGGATTTAGTAGAGGCAACTAGACTTTGCCCTTTGCAAAGTGCAGTTGCACTCTGCAAGTGCAATTGCTCCAGAGTTTATTAAATGAGGTAAGGCTTCACTTTCCAAAGAATACCCAATTACATGCAAGGAAAATAAAAAAAAAAACTGAATTTTTGCTTGCACATGATTGGATGATGAAAGTCAGTAGAGCTCCTGCTCATTTACTAAGCTCTGGAGAAACTGCTCTTACAGAGTGCAACTGCACTTTGCAAAGTGCATTGTCTATTTGCCTTTAGTAAATCAACCCTGATGCATATTTCTCTTTCCTTGTAGTGAGGGAACAAAAAGTGTGTGTGTAAAAATAATTATTATTTTTTGTTTTTTAAATTAAAGAAAAAATACCTAGAAGGTTTGATCTGGGTTGGTGTTTAGGTCAAGTAAGGGTCAAAGGTCAGGGTCAGTATGTTTTGGGCTCAATTTTTTATTGAATTTTTTCAAATAGCATCAGTGTCAGTGTGTTTTAGGTAGGACAAGAAAAAATATAATAATAAAGAAAATTGAAGCAAAATGCACACTATTGTTTCTGGGCCGTACTACGGGTGCAAACATCAACTACCATACGCATATGTGGTATCGCTGCGATCATCAGAAGCAGGAGAATTTATTTTGGGTTGTTTTTTTTTGCTGGAAGGTTATGATACTAACAAGAAATGTACAGGTAAATTAAAAAAACCAAAAAAAAATAAAATAATGTTTTTTACTATTTTGGGTCAGTTTTCCTTAGATAAAAAATTTATAAAAAAAATCATGAGATATCCCTAACCATTTACTACCAAATGAAAGCCCAATTTGTCCCGAAAAATACAAGGTGTTGTAATGATATGTATGGTTTTACTAACACATGTCAAAGTTACAAAATTGTGCTTAGGCATTTCGATTTGTTTTACCCTTAGGCGTAAAGGGGTTAAAAATTAATTAAATATCATTTTCTGTTTGTGGTGATCAGATGCAGTTTAGTAGAATCTGCATCAAAGGCCAGCCTTCCAGCACCAACAGATGAAGCGCCGGGTACTGTCTCAAGCTTATTAGCTCTAAAAAAGAAAATTATTGTCTTTGGCATAAATAAAAAACAAAAATTCGGAAACAAAAACAGGTATTTTAAGCAACGTCAAGGACAAAGCTGATGTGAAGACGCCAATATTCCAAACAACAATCGTCTAGTGATATTACCATAGTCAGATGGTTGAATGATAAATTCTGGAGGGTTGCTACAGGATACTACTGCCCTTTTCTCAAAGCTATTTGCCTTATTAAATAAACTTGAAAGTCTGACAGTAACAGAAAGAAATCGTTCAAATCTTAGCGGCGTTCTGATCCGCTAACTGGATAAAATGTCACATACGCTTGTATGTCCTACAGGACTTGATGTATGTCTAATAAATCAATTGCACGCTACAACAAAGACATGACTGGCTGCTGTTGTTGAGAAACAACAAATGAACAAAACAATGATTTTTCATGTTGATCTCCACGTCCTTCATAAAACCGCGCTGTCATTCAACAGCTTCTGCGTTTCACAGAGTTACCAGCAAAACACAAACCATCTCAATAGAAATTACACGGTGACTCTTCTGTCAAAATCAAAGCAAGCACGCCAACCAGTTTAAACACTTCTAGGCAAAAATGTGACCTTTATTGCCAGAAAAGTGTCCTCTGTGTGCCTCTCTGAAATAAGTTTCACTAGTATGATAAAGAAAATTAATTACCGGTAATTATGCATTTTACTAATGATTAAAGGCTAAAGTTTTTTTTTACCTTCATGCATTCGATGTATGAAAGTAAAGAAATCTTCTGTGTGCTGCCCCTCCCCCCCCCCGTAATACTTACCTGAGCCCCCTTTCGATCCAGCGATGTGCACGGGAACCTTGGCTGTCCTGGGTCTCTCTCTCCAATGAGCCAATGAGGAGAGAGCAGGGGGCGGGGCCGAGCCGCAGTGATTCCGAGTATTTCCGAATGGCTCCGAACCGCTCCGAGTGTCACCGGTGCCCCCGCACCTCTGGCCAAGTGCGGTACTGCACACACAATTAGGTTGAATTCTGCATGTTTTGCAAGACGACACTCAAAAAAAAAAAGTTGCTCGTCTTTCAAAGCGCTCGTTAACCGCGTTACTCATAAACCAAGGTTACACTGTACAAGAAAATCATTTTTGCTTGCACATGATTAAATGATGGAAGTCAGCAGAGCTCTCCCTCATTTACTAATCTCTGGAGCAACTGCAAAGCGCACAGTCTATTTTTCTTTAGTAAATCAACCCCTCAGAGCGGTGCTCAGCAGCAAGCACCCACCAGTGTCCCCATATCAAGCGGCTTGCTATTGGGGGCACTGGTCAAGGGGGAGGAGCCAGGTGTGCTTGCAGGGGACCCGAGAAGTAGAGGATCGGGGCAGCTCTATGCAAAACTATTACACAGAGCAGGTAATTATAATTAGGGATGAGCTTCGAGTTCAAGTCGAACACATGTTCGACTCGAACACTGCCTGTTCACCCGTTCGCCGAACAGCAAACAATTTGGGGTGTTCGCGACAAATTGGAAAAGCTGCGGAACACCATGTAAAAGTCTATCGGAGAAATCTAAAGTGCTAATTTTAAAGGCTTATATGCAAGTTATTGTCATAAAAAGTGTTTGGGGACCCGGGTCCTGCCCCAGGGGACATGTATCAATGCAAAAAAAAGTTTTAAAAACGTCCCTTTTTTCGGGAGCAGTGATTTTAATAATGCTTAAAGTGAAACAATAAAAGTGAAATATTCCTTTAAATTTCGTACCTGGGGGGTGTGTATAATATGCCTGTAAAGCAGCGCTTGTTTCCCGTGCTTAGAACTGTCCCTGCACAAAGTGTAATTTCTGAAGGAAAAAAGGTCATTTAAAAGCACTCGCGGCTATAATGAATTGTCGGCTCCCGGCAATACATAGAAAAGTCATTGATAAAAAAAAATAAAAAATGCGTTGGGGTCCCCCCAAATTCAATTACCAAGCCCTTCAGGTCTGGTATGGATATTAAGGGGAACCCTGCATCAAATGAAAAAAAAAATGACGTGGGGTTCCCCCCAAATATCTGATGTAATGCAGGCTTCCGTTGCATCAAAGAGGGGAGGGGTCACCCGCACGTCACTGGGGAAGCCCGGGTTTCCCCTTGCGTCAGAGGGGGACCGGGTCACGTGACGGATGACCCCGCCCTCAGCTACGCGTCATTCCCGGGGTGTCTCCGCTCCGGTGAAGAGAGGACCGTTTGCTGTTTCTCGCTGCACTGGACAGCATCGTTGGAGCCTGAACCTGGAGAGGAGAGATCATCCATCGCTGGACCCCGGAGAGGAGAGATCATCCATTGCTGGACCCCGGAGAGGAGATCACCCATCGTAGGATAACAAGAGTGGATTACCACCGCTGGAATCTTTTTTTTTTTAATAAAGGACTTTTCCTAACAGTGTCTGTGTGTTTTTTTTTTTTTTTACACTTTCGTTGTGAAATAGTAGGGGTACAATGTACCCCTTACCAATTCACATAGGGGGGGCGGGATCTGGGGATTTGTTAAAAGGGTCTTCCAGATTCTGATAAGACCCCCCCGCCCGCAGACCCCCACAACCACTGTCCAAGTGTTGTCGGGATGAGGCCCTCGTCCCCATCAACATGGGGACATGGTGCTTTGAGGGGTCACAGACCCCCAAAGCATCCTCCTCATGTTGAGGGCATGTGGCCTGGTACGGTTCAGGAGGGGGGGCACTCTCTCGTCCCCCCTCTTTTCCTGCGGCCTGCCAGGTTGCGTGCTCGGATAAAGGGTCTGGTATGGATTTTTGGTAGAAGCTCCACGCCATTTTTTTTTTTTATTTGGCGTGGAAATCCCCTTAAAATCCATACCAGACCTGAAGGGCCTGGTATGGATATTTGGGGGGAACCGCACGTCTTTTTTTTTTTTAAATGACGCAGGGTTTCCCTTAATATTCATACCAGACCTGAAGGGCCTGGTAATTGAATCTAGGGGGACCCCCACTGATTTTTTATTTATTTTTTATCAATGACTTTTCTCTGTATTGCCAGGAGCCGACAATTCATTATAGCCGCGAGTGAGTTTTAAATGACTTTTTTTCCTTCAGAAATGACACTTTGTGCAGGGACAGTTCTAAGCACGGGAAACAAGCGCTTACAGGCATACTATACACACCCCCCAGGTACAAAATTTAAAGGAATATTTCACTTTTATTGTTTCACTTTAAGCATTATTAAAATCACTGCTCCCGAAAAACTGACATTTTTAAAACTTTTTTTTTGCATTGATACATGTCTCCTGGGCAGGACCCGGGTCCCCAAACACTTTTTTTATGACAATAAATTGCATATAAGCCTTTAAAATTAGCACTTTAGATTTTTCATGTTCGAGTCCCATAGACTTTAACGGTGTTCGGATTTTCAAACAAATTTATTGCCTGTTCGCAAGTTCTGGTGCGAACCGAACTGGGGGCGTTCGGCTCATCCCTAATTATAATATGTTTGTTATTTTAATAACTTTTAATATCACTTTGCTAAGGCCGGTTTCACACTGGGGCGGTGGCGGTATAGCGCCGCTATTTTTAGCGGCGCTATACCGTCGGGATTGCAGAGGTATTCGGCCGCTAGCGGTGCGGTTTTAACCCCCGCTAGCGGCCGAAACAGGGTTAATACCACCCGCAAACCGCGGCTACAGCCGCGGTTTGCGGGCGGTATTACCGCGGTATCCCATTCATTTCAATGGGAAGGAGCGGTGTAGGAGCGGTAAACACACCGCTCCTCTCACTGCTCCAAAGATGCGGCTAGCAGGACTTTTTTTTAAGTCCTGTTAGCGCACCGCTCCAGTGTGAAAGCCCTCGGGGCTTTCACATTGGAGAAACAGGAGCCGCTGTTTAGGCTCGGTTTGCAGGCGCTATTTTTTAGCAAAATAGCGCCTGCAAACCGCCCCAGTGTGAAAGGGGCCTAAGTGATTATATGCCAAAGTTAGGTTCTTTATATCATACAAGGTTTGGATTGCCAAAACAATTTTGCTAAAACATGTTATTAGAACAGATGGTTCTTATTCAGATTTTTTGGATGCCTTGCTGTTGTTGTTTTTTTTCAGCTGGAAAGCAGGAGAACGAAGTTGCGGCACGTCCAGCACTGAATGTGAATTGGCAACGGGTGGTGGGGTGTGCTGGAGGGTCTACTGATGCAGCCTGCTGGGGGATTTATTGTCACTGAGGGGGATTCTTTGTTGCTGGGGAGGTCAATTGTTGCTGGTATACGAAAATTATGTTGCTGGCGGGCCAATTGTTGCTAAGAGGGATCTACTGTTGAGGGAGGGTTCTATTTTTTGCTGGCTGCTGGTGAGTCTATTTTTGCTGGCTGCAGGAAGATTTATTGTTGCAGGTGGGGGTCTATTGTTGCTGGTAGGGGGAATCTGTTGATGCTGGTATCGGAGTCTAGTGGGAGAGTCGTATGTTGCTGGGGGGGTCAATTGTTGCTTGGAGATCTATGGTTGCTGGAGGGGGGTCTATTGTTCCTGCCTGAAGGGGATCTATTTTATTTTCTTGTATCATTAACAAATTCTATACAAATTACTTAGCGCCACAAAATGATACTTGGTTCTGTATTTTCTAAAAAGGGCAGTATTGGATTGTGGGTAGTGGCTAGAACCATGGGACGATGCTCAGAGGTGAGTAGGGGGCGGAGACAAGTGGTGACTTGGAAGGAGGGAGTGCCGGCAACTATTCTATGAGAAAAAAGCCCTGGTCAACCTAATAATCCATTCCAAGATAACACAAATAAATGTTTCTTGTAATTGATGATGTGCTGCATGTGTAAACTTTTAAAGTGCATTTACACTTTTGCAGTCATATTTGAGAAAACCCCACTATATGTTTGGTATGTGTTTCCATTAACCCTGAAAATTAATAAAAGGTGTTTGTTTGGAGCAGGAGGACTGCAAGCTACTCTGAACAATTTGAAGTGAGAGGAAAGTCAACCTATCCCCACAAAAACAGTAACCATGAGTTTCACCTCATTAACATGCAATGTGGAAGGCCAACGTTTAGATTTCATTTTTGTTAGGACAGACAGTGTTAAAATCTAGTTTACAACCGATCATAAGATCCGCCAGCACAGTACAGACCAGGCTAATTATGGTAAACATCAACTCTCCAGCCCATCTGCATAGCAGAGAAAAAAAAAACATGTTGGAGTTTTCCAAAGTGAGTAAGTAAAATGTAAGCACGTTAATTTTTCTATGCTACATGAATGAGAACATGTAACATATGTTACATAAAGTAAGTGGTATCCCATTATGGTTGTAAAAGTGTAAATACACTTTAGGTGTATGATTTATTATGCAGAATGTTTATGTTTTGGAGGTTCCTACATGACAGTCAGCCAGAATTGGGGCATTCAGCCCAGGTTCACACTATTGCGAACACAGACATTTTGTGTGATTCGCAGGGCATTGCTGTGCCGGTCGCATGCGGTGTCTGTGCAATGCAAATTCAGCAATGCAGTTGTATGGCTGAACTCGCATTGGATATCCACGAAAAAGGTGCAGGAACCTTTTTTTTTCCCACACTGTAATCGGATCGCATATGTGTTCTCACCCATGCAATCCGATTCATGTCCAAATTCACAGTTCACACTGCGATCTGTGAACCGATCTGGGGGTGTCATTAACTTTGTATTGACACCGGAAGAAGGCAGTGGCAGAGGGCAGATGCAATGCGGGAACCAGCATTGGAATCACGCTGGTTCCCGCATCGCAATAGGCTCAAGCTACCCCAGGATGTTAATAGAGGAATGCGGGACAAAGCACTGTACTCCTGGACTGCGGGACAAAGGTGAAAATGCGGGACAGTCCCGCCCAATCCGGGACTGTTGGGAGGTATGACCCTGGATTCTAAAACCACTTTCATTGTGAAATCTCCATGTGTGCTTCTCCTTCTATCTTCTACTGTTTTAACTTTGTAACTACTCGCTTCTCAAAAAACTTTCAAAAGGTTTACAGTGTGCATCGGTTGTTGTTTTGCTTATCAGTACGTTAGTATTCGTTTACCTTTTATATACCAGAATTATCACAAAATTAACATAACGTGTAAAAATATTTAGGTGAATACACTTTATGCCTAAAGGTATGTTGACACCCCTCTAATTGATAAAGTTGAGGTGTTTCCAGTGTAGGGCACTGTTCTTGCTCCAGCATACAAAGACATTTTGGGCAATTGTGGCAACAGTTTTGGGAATGCCCTTCCTGTTCCAGTATGACTGTGCCACCCCTGTGAACAAAGCCAGATCCATAAATACATGGTTTGACCAGTTTGGTGTGAGGGAATTCAGGTGGTCTCCACAGAGCTCTGAAATCAACCCTACTAAACACCTTTGGAATGAACTGAAAGGCCGATTATGAGCTTAAGCAAGAATGAGTTTAAATCGGTGTTCCAGCCGCAATTTTTTTTTTTTAAAGTCAGCAGCTACAAACACTGTAGCTGCTGACTTTTAATAAGGACACTTACCTGTCCAGGGAGCCCGCGATGTCGGGCCCCCTGAAGCCGATCCGTCCATCGGATCGGGTGCCGGCGCCGCCATCCTAACGAAGGGAAACAGGCAGTGGAGCCTTGCGGCTTCACTGCCCGTTTCCTACTGCCCGTTTCCTACTGCGCATGCACGAGTCACGCGGCGCTTTGTGGATGGGCGGCTGTCTTCTGGAACACACACAGGTCCCAGAAGACCGTGAAACCCATTTCCACGCTAGGACGAGACCGAGGAGCTCCGCGGAGAAGAAAGTGGCAGATTAGGAAGACTGCCTAGCAACAGCCATTTCTGGTAATTTTTTTTTTTTTTTCAAATGTTTTTAAAAAAAAATTAAAGGAGTCTTTTAATGTTAATTTTTTTTTTTTTAGGGTGGACCTCCACTTTAAGTATTCTCATCCAACATGACAATGTACACAAACCCAGCTCTATAAAGATGTAGTTTGGTCAGTTTGGTGTAGAGGACCTGGAGTGACCTTCACAGAGCCCTGACCTCAATCTAACTTATCATGACAAAGAACCCAAGCCAGGTCCCTAAAGACATGGTTTGACTAATTTGGTGTGGAGGAATTTGGGTGACCTGCACAGATCTCTGACCTCAACCCTACCTTTGGAATGAACTGAAAGCCCGATTATGAGCCTAAGCAAGTATGAGAATAAGTATTCTCATCTGACATGACAATGTACACAAACCGAGCTCTATATGGATATGGTTTATTCAGTTTGGTGTAGAGAACCTGGATGGCCTTCACATAGCCCTGACTACAACCCAACTTAATATGACAATGTACCCAAGCCAGGTCCTTAAAGACATGGTTTGACCAATGTGGAAGAACTCAAGTGGCCTGCACAGAGCCCTGACCTTAAACCTACTGAACACATTTGGGATGAATTGGAACTCTGACAGTGCACCATGTTTTCTTGTTCTGTTTCGGGTGAATGGGCACACATTTCCATAGACACCCTCCAAAATCTTATGGAAAGCTTCCCCAGAAGAGTAAAGGTTGTTTGGGGCCAACTCTATATTCATGTCAATGGGTTTGAAGTGGAAAGTCCAACAATCTCATATAGGCGTGATGGTCACTTGGTCAGGTGTTCATGAACCTTTAGCTATAGAGTGTTTTTTCGTATGAAAATGGTTACCTGCTGCAATAATAAGCCAGGGAGCTGTAACGTTGCTGGATAAAAATGATTTTGCAACAAAATTACCAACTGCTTTACAGCGCAAACTCTCAAGTTTACACATTCAGCTATATAGATGAAATCTGCTGTAAGAAAAAAAAAGATGTTCCCTTCATTTAGAGGGTTCTTTGGGTGTGGGTTTAGTGTGCATGTACGGTAAAACCTTGGATTGCGAGCAGAATTTGTTCCAGAAACATGCTTGTAATCCAAAGCACTCTTATATCAAAGCAAATTTTCCCATAAGAAATAATGGAAACTCAAATGATTCATTCCACAACCATTTATTCATAAGTCCTTCAGTTTATAGTCCATACAAAAAGATTATAGCAATGTGACCAGGTTGTGTAACCATAAAATGTCCATCCACAAATGGCAGCCTCCACAAGGGGTTTAGAAGAAAAATCCAGCAGGAGCTACAGAGTATAAAAGAGAAGAGAGGCGCCTCTAAGTGTAGCAATATGGTTCCATTTAATGAAGGTACAACATTTAGCAACTTACATGGTTGATAATTAAAAGAGGCACATCTATGTATGGAGGCATCCGGGGGTAAAGCTGTCCACATAGACCATCCCCCGCACCGCCGGCTTTCACTGCTGTCAGTCTGCAATCGTGACCGGGAAGACTACCTTCATTAAATGTAACCATATTGCTACACTTAGAGGCGCCTCTCTTCTCTTTTATACACAGTTGTGACATGACGTTGCTTGTATATTAAGACATCGCTTGTATATCAAGTAAATTTTTTTTTTTTAATGTTGCTTCTCTTGCAAAACGCTCTCAAACCAAGTTACTCTCAAACCAAGGTTTTACTGTATTTAGATTTGTATACTTTACTTAATTTTGTGTTCCTTGTAATTGCATTTTTTGTGTTATTTATGTACAGTTGTAAGCAGCTGCAGTCTACTTTCTCCATTGTAGGCGATCCTCGACCGCAGCGGCATTGCAGTTGGAAGGGAAGTCAAGAGGAAACTGGTTCCTCTATGGTTTCCTTGGTCACTGGGGCAGTTTTCCGATTGGATCCTGTCTACCCATATGACTGTAGCAGCCATCTTGGGTCAGGCAGAGCCTATTTATGGCCTTGGCTCCCAGGCTTGGTGCACATTTCGCATGTGGGTAGTGTAGAGACAGGTCAATCATCTTATAGGGACAGGGATTAACGCTAGGGAGAGGTTCTAACTAAGCTCATATAAGTGTGATGGTTACTTGGTCAGGTGTAAATGCACTTTTAGCTATAGAGTGTTCTCCTGTATCAAAATTGTTACCTGCAGCAACAATAAGCCAGGGAGCCGTGACCTTGCTGGATATACTACCAGAGTTATACGGGTTCTCAGACATCTGCAGGTTAAAGTGCAAGGAGCAGAATGGCTGTAAAGACAAAGCAGGGGAAGCAAGTGAACCTACTAATAAGACAAAAGAAGGAAATTTAGTATGATACAAAATGTAGAGCAAAACAGATTGGACTTTCAAAAGGCACAATGAAAATGATTTTATATATATATATATATATATATATATATATATATATATATATATAAAATAGTTTTATGTGTGTATATATATATATATATATATATATATAATTTTATGTATATGTATAAAGAGAGAGGGAGAGAGAGTGTATTGTAGAACTGTTTAACTGACCAGTAGACAGTTGATGGGGTTCCCCTTCATATCCAAGTCAGGGGCCTGAATAAGGCGCCAGTCCCGCCCTTTGTTGTAAGTAATAAAGGTCTTCACGCGCTCGTCAACTTTCTTATTGGCCAGGAGTACACCTTTTATCCCAGCTACCTAGGAAAAATGAACGGAAGTATTTTAGAGAAGCGAGGAACATTTTCATCTATTTTACAATCTGAATTATTTAACACACAATAGCAGCAGCCACATCCAGCCGATTTAAGAACATGAAACACTGTGGGGTCTGTACCTAAAGGGTCAAAATCAATTGCTTGCTATTGTGTTCTTCCCTTTTTTCTTACAGTTTTATTTTTTTTCTTATTTTTCACCATTTCTTCTTATACTTTACTCTGACATTACAGCTTTTTATTTTTCTAACAATGACTAGAAATTTATAAAAATGTTGGCGAACTTCAGCAAACAAAAAAATAAGTATTTATTTTACAGCATATAGAGCAATTTAATTTCAATAGTATTTATGAAAATGATTTTTTTATTTGTTCTGAAGATAGAATTTTAACTTCTTGCTGACCAGCCGACGTCATTGTACTGCAGCAGGTTGGCTGTTTCCCGCGAATCTCCGTCATTGTACGTCGGCCCGGGAACTCAAGTTTGCTCACTGGCCAGCGGTGGAGCCAATCAGTGGGTGGGGGGGTTTCGATGTCTGCCGGCCACCCGCAATCTTTCCTCGCAGTGACAGAATGGGGATCTGCCTGTGTAAACAAGGCATATCTCTGTTCTGACAGGGGAGATCACACAGATCCTGTTTTCTACTATGCAGGAAGACGGAGCTGTGTGTTTCCCCAGGCAGCCCATCCCCCCATACAGTTAGAACACACCTGCAGGGAACTCAAATTAATACCTTGATCACCCCTGATGTTAACCCCTTCCCTGCCAGTGTCATTAATACAGTAACAGTGCATATTTTTAGCACACACAGAAATAAAAATCTGATAGGGTTTTAATCCTTACAAACTGTATAAAAATGTTTTGGCTGGACAAACAGGGGATGATTTTCTAAAACTGGAGAGTGCAAAATCTGGTGCAGCTGTGCATGGTAGCCAATCAGATTCTAACCTTTAGCTTGTTCATTTAGCCCTGGTTCACTCTGGTGCGTTTTGACATGCGATTTGGCATGCCAAATCCATACCTCCCAACTGGCACGGATTGTGCGGGTTTTACCCGCAGAGGCTCCTCCTTCCCGCACTACTCCCGCGAGACTATCATGTTTCCCTCACAGCAGGAAACATGAAGAGAAGAAGAGGAGCAGCCGCAGCAGCAGGTAAGAGCCCCCCCCCCCCCGCGATCGGCGAACTAGTATGCCCCCCGATCGACGGCCCCCCGCCGCGCCCCAAACCCCCCCCCCCCCGCTTTAAATTTTTGTTTTTTTGCAAGTCCTATGTTTGCCCATGCCCATGTCCCGCACCCCCCCCCCCCTGCTCAACAACTCTGGTTGGCAGGGGAGAGGGGACATCAGAATGTCCCGCGAAGGGACTTTACAAAGTTGGGAGGTATGCCAGATCGCATGTCAAAACTGAGATATTTGCAGCAAATTGCCGGCAGTGGCACCAACCTAATCGGTGCTACTTTTTGCGATTTTGGATGCGATTTACTTTGACATCTGTGCAGAAACCTGCACAGATGTCTTTGTAATCGTGGCTGAAATCGGGACTGCCAGCGAGAGTGAAATCGTGCGAGTTCAGCTGGGCTAAAAGAGTAAGTATACCCTGATGGGTTTTACTTCCTCTTTTGCTACATGAACAGCCTGCAAATGTAAAGCTTAATGGGCTAGTATGCATCGCATATTAGCTCATTATGTGACACTTACCTGCAAAAGAATTCAGCAATGTCCCCAAAGTAGGAAGCGTCCATCTTCTGTCTCCTCTTCCTTCCGGGCTGCGGACTCCGGCGCTGTGATTCGCCGGAGCCACGTGACGTCACTCCTGCGCATGCGCACGAGAGCCGCACTTCACGGCACAGGCTGGGGAAGAAACGGCACTTTGTTTTGTTTCTTCCCCGCGCATGCGCCGTTAACATTTGCGGCGGACTACAAGTGAAATATCTCCTGAACGGCGCACGTTTAGGAGATATTTCCACTACCTATAGGTAAGCCTTATTCTAGGCTTACCATATAGGTAGAAGTAGTCAAAAGCGGTTTACAACCACTTTAAGCTTTGACAAACAAGCCTGGAAGCTGATTGGTTTCTATTCAGAGCTTCACCAGATTTTGCACAATTAAGTTTTAGTAAATCAACCTGTCAATTTCAATTTCTTCATTGGCTAAAGACAATCCTGTCAATGGAACTAATTTCCTCCCCAAGGAAAAGGATTTTTCAACAAAATTACCAACTGCTTTTGGTCATTCAGCTACAGCACTAAGATGAAATCTGCTTTAGGAAAAAATAAATTTCCTTTTATTTAGATGGTTTCTTTGGGTGTGGGCTGAGTGTGCATGTATTTCGATTATTGTACTTTATTTAATTTTGTGTTGTTTGAAAAAAAAATGTTTTTCCTTTTTTGTGTTACTTATTTACAGCTGTAGGCAGGTGCAGTCTATTTTCTCCACTGTAGGTGACGCTCGACTTCAGCAGCATTTCAGTTGAGGGGGAAGTCAAGAGCAACATGTACTGTTTCATTGGTTCGTTGGGGAAGCTATCTGTTTGGATGCTGCTGCCCAATGTGACTCTAGCAGCCATCTTGAGTCAGACAGAGCCTATTTATGGCCTTGGCTCCCAAGCTTGGCACGCATTTTGCATGTGCTTAGTGTAGATACAGGCCACCCATCTGATAGGGACAGTGATTAATGGTAGGGAGAGATTCTAGACGATTAGGGAATGGATAGTGACACGCCATCCTTCCTGGAGACCTCCTCTTTTGGAACAGCCAGGCCTCATTACGCCCCTCAAGACAGATGCTGTTGAAGCATCTGAGATCTGCTCTACTACACATTACATTGCATTCTGTGAGTGTTCCCGGATGGGCGCCTTCCCAACGGTCTTGTTGTGAATTGCCGGACTTTAACATTAATACAAATTCTGTTCTCTACAACTGGACTCAGAGTGTTTACTGCCGCTGCACCATGCTGCACCTCCACACACATTTACGTTCATTTTTGTGTAAGTGTTCTAGTTGTGTGCCGTTATTTATTTATTTCGATTTTTGTCATTATTTTTAAATATTTTATTTGTTTTACTATTTATTGTGATATCTGTTTTTTCTAATAAAGAAAAAAAAACATAAAATGATAAAGTTTATTAGCCACTTCCCTTCCGGGCCAATTGTGGCATTCCTCTCATACATGTAAAAATCATCATTTTTTTTGCTAAAAATTATTCCGAACCCCCAAACAATATATATATATATATATATATATATATATATATATATATTAGCAGAGACCCTAGGGAATAAAATGGTGGTTGTTGCATTTTTTTATGTCACATGGTATTTGCACAGCAATTTTTCAAACACAATTTTTTTTAGAAAAAAAAACACTTTCGTGAATTAAAAAAAACAAAAAAAACACATAATTTACCCCAATTTTTTTGTATAATGTGAAAGATGATGGTACACAGAGTAAATATATACCTAACATGTCACACTTTAAAATTGCGCACACTTGTGGAATGACGCCAAGCTTCGGTACTTAAAAATCTCCATAGGCTACGCTTTAAACATTTTTACAGGTTACCAGTTTAGAGTTACAGGGGTTTGGTACTAGAATTATTGCTCTCACTCTAACATTCGTGGTGATACCTCACATATGTGTTTTGAACGCCCATTACATATTTCGAGCACAACCTACATATGCGTTCGCTTCTGCGTCCGAACACGAGGGAATGGAGGCACATTCAATTTTTATTTTTTAATTTTTTTACACTTCCTCCTTATTTTTTATTTTTTTTATCACTTTTATTACCATTACAGGGAATGTAAACATCCCTTGTAATAGGAATAGGGCATCTCTTTTTGGAGAGATCTGGGGCCTCTCAGATCTATCCTCTATGCTGGAAAGCCTGAGATAAAAAAAAAAATCGATCTCAGGCTTTCCAGCAAAAAAAACGGCGCTTCCGACCTCTGAGGGTCATAGAGATGGCTGGTGACCATCTGGTCCACCAGCTCTATAGTAAATCCCACTCCTGCCACCTGTAAAAGCCATCAAATGACTGAACGCCTGCTATGATGGCTTTTACTTTGCAGGGAATCACCGTCTGAAAAAAAAGCATGACGTCCTCTGTGAGAAATGGTTAGAGGGCATTTTTGGCGCAGTTCCATGAATTGAAGGAGCTTCGGTAATCCTCAGGAGCTTTATAAACACCATTGCATCCTGAAAAAAAATCCAAACTACCTTAATATCATTTTCAAATTGACTCCAAAACTGTGAATCTTTATATTTTAGCTGAAATTTGGGGGGAAATTCTTAGTCTCATCTCTAGTAACTGGTTCTCACTCTCACCTGTAGAACCGTCAAGCAAAACCAATCAATCCACAGCTTAATCATTTAGAAAATGTCCTTTATATTGTCACAAAATTAACAAGCAATGGCATGACCTTCAGCCAATACCTCATAAAGGTCGATGACAATATTTCCCTCCAGGCCCCGGCTGCTCTTGACATTCTCTAGTGCGAGGGTAAAGTAGACGCCTCGTGTATCTGAGATGTAGAGGTTATAGGTCTCATTTTGGTTCCACTCTTGGACGGCAGCAAACACCTGTTTCTCATCGGTGCTGATGATGTGCATGTCCTATAGATAAAGCACATGAAAGTTATTTGTTTAATGTGTAAAACAATACAAGTTATCAAAGGTGGTCAATTGACCTTTAAGACAGAAAGAAATGGCTGGGCTTACGCCCATAATCCACATTACACTAACTCCCTACACCATCAATACATAGCTGTAAGTGTTGGTGATTTTTTTACCCAATGGGATTTAGAGTAAATGGGAACATAATGGGAGAAGTTGTCACTAAAAACCAAAAAGGTTTCACCTTTTACTATGGAGAAACGTACCAAGAATTTGGTTGGTTGATCTAGCCCAGTGGTTCCCAGCCTGGGGTACACATTGGGACTTTTTAGGGTACATAGGAAAAAATGTAATAGTCAACAGAGCAGAGAGCTGACGTTAGTGAGGATGAGCGAGAAGGGAGGAAGTGTAGGCTTTATTCTCTCCTCCTCCTATCCTTGCACCTAGAGTGCTCCTCAGTGACAGTGTGGACCACTAACCATCCTCGCTGGTCTGTACACGTGGTCACGTCCATGCTTCTGTAAGTGCAAGATATTTTTATAATATATTGCCTGAGATAACAATATATTATGTAAAATTGGTTTAAGTTAGTTCATTTGTATTTTCCCTTTTCTATGTATATAGGATTGTTTTCACTTTTCTACCCCCTGAAGAAGACTTTGTATATGTTGAAATGTGTTGGGTTGATTTGGTGGATAAGCAATTATTTACAATTTTCATTAAGGCATTCCTGCTCATTGTGAGGTCAACAGAAAATATTTTATAATATAGGAAGTGAATTGTCTAGATCAGCATTTTTGATTCATTGTTCAATAAAGATCTTCACATTTTTTACATACATGTTCATATTGTGTGATTTCTATTGCACCTAGGAGTCCATTGGATCAGCAGAGAGGGCCAGATGCCACAAGTGCCGGTAGCTCAGCACACAGAAGTCAGAAGGCCAGTGTTTGGCCTGGGACTCAGCTGGACCTGTATTATGACATGGCAGGGGGATGAGGAAACGGAGAAGGAAAGCTGACAGGCTGGTGGCAAGGACCGCGGAGCCAAGGCACAGGGATCAGAGGTTACAGATGGCAGCCAATGATTTGGACCAGTGCACAAAACAACGTCCATAAACACATGAATGAGTGAGTTCGGCGTGGAGAAACTTGACTGGCCTGCACAGAGTCCTGACCTCAACCTGATAGAACACCTTTGGGATGAATTAGAGCGGAGACTTTGAGCCAGGCCTTCTTGTCCACATCAGCGCCTGACCTCACAAATGCTCTTCTGAAAGAATGGTCAAACGTTCCCATAGACACACTCCTAAACCTTGTGGACAGCCTTCCCAGAAGAGTTGAAGCTGTTATAGCGACAAAGGGTGGGCCAACTCAATATTGAACCCTACAGACTAAGATTGGGATGCCATTAAAGTTCATGTGTGTGTGTAAAGGCAGGCGCCCCAATACTTTTGGTAATATTGTGTACTCCTGACCCCTACACTCTCTGTGTTATGCACTCCTGACTCAAAGCAGAATAGCCTCAGGTTTTATTTAACCATACCCCTTTAAGCCCCTCCCACTGTTAGTGCAATATGGTCACATCCAATATTCAGTACGACATTCTATGTACACCGCTATCCCCTCTCTCCCACCCCTACTGATGGTTAGAATTTATAAAAATTGTCTGTCAAGGGGTACAAAGGTAAAAAAAAAGTTTAGTAACCACTGATCTAGAGATCTGGACAAAAACTGAACAATGGGGATGTATGTCCTGGTGACAACTACCTAAGAATCTCACTATTGGAGATTTCCTTTAACTCCCCATTGTATCTCTGAAAATGAAGGCAGGTTTCCCTAATGATACACAGACAGGGGTGTTAACTCTTCCTTACTCCATACTAAAAAAGAAAAAAAAAATAGGGTTTAGATATGCTTTAGATATAAAAATAATAACAATAATAATAATAATAATATTTTTTTTATTTAAACTTGAGCTTTCTTTTTCAATGACAGTGAAGCCTTTTACTAGCAAAACCAGTAAAACCACTTTAATTGTTGCATACTGAAATGAAAATGAATATATACATAGATACATAAATAAAAAACATTTGATAAATACATACAAAATAACTAACTAAATAAATATTTTTCATCTACATTAATTACTATATACTGTTTTATATGAATAGGTAAATAAATAAACACATAAATATATACATAAAAGTTAAATAAATACAAATATTTTTCATCTACAGTATTTATTACAAAGTTAGCTCACCAAAAATACGATAGTAACAAATGTCAGCATTTATTCAGCAATGTATGCTAAACTTATCTTGCATATAGAATATTGCATCCTAAAAAAAAACAAAATGCCTGAAAGCAACATAACTACACACTTGGAACTGCTGTACTGCATTTTTTACGAGGAAATAAAGAACAAAAAGGGCCAGTGGCTGTTTTTAGAACCATCTTAATAAGACAGAATATTTTGTGATTGTATTTGTTTTCCTATTCTGCTGTATGTAATTGCACATTTAGTTACATCCAGCCTTATTTGCACTGTTAAGCAGTAGCAAGGGGGAGTAGCCTATAAAAAGGGGTGTGTCCCAGTGATACGCTGCAGTTTTTTCAGTGGTCTATATTGGTGCCACAGGAAACAGCCCAATGGTATCAATGTTGTCACAGCATGAAAACAATCCCTTGTATGTTCTATAAAGATTTACACCCATCGGCCACATCTAGATGTGGTGAAGACGACTTGCTGAAGCTCAAACTGAGCATCCAAATGGGGAAGGAAGGGGATTTAAGTGACTTGTCATGGTTGTTGGTGGCAGGCGGTCTGGTCTGAGTATTTCAAAAACTGGTGATCTGCTGGGATTTTCACACACAACCATCTCTAAGGTTTACAGAGAATGGTCCAAAAAAGAGAAAATATCCAGTGATCGGCTGTTGTGTGGAAGAAAATGCCTTGTTGATGTCAAAAGAGAATAGGCAGACTGGTCTGAGATGATAGAAAGGCAACAGTAACTCAAATAATCACTTGTTACAACCAAGGTAAGCAGAATACAATCTCTGAACGCACAACACATTGAACCTTAAAGCAGATGGGCTACAGCAGCAGAAGACAACACCGGGTGCCACTCCTGTCAGCTAAGAACAGGAAACTGAGGCTACAATTGGCACAGGGTCACCAAACTTGGACAATAGAAGATTGGAAAAATGTTGCCTGGTCTGATGAGTCAATTTCAGCTGCGAAATTCAGATGGTCGGGTGAGAATTTGGCGTAAACAACATGAGAGCATGGATCCATCCTGCCTTGTATCCAGGGCCGTTTGAAGGAATTTGGGGCCCCCAAGCACAATGGACAACAAATTTTTAGGTTGAGAAGCGGTGGGGGGTGGGGTGCTACCGCGGGACTTGGACAACAAGTTGTTGAGCCGGGGGGTTGTCTGTCTATTGCGGGATGCGGGACATTGACGCCGTTCGTGGGAGGGGGGGCGCCGATCGCACGATAATACAGTGGATATGCGGGGGGGGGGAATGTCTTACCTGTGCTGCCTCCTCGAGTCCTCTGGCTCCTCTTTCTGCTGTGCTGCCCTCTGCTGGGGCCCCAGGACAACTCGGGGCCCCAAGCAGCTGCTTGGTTTGCCTGTCCTGTTCCGACGCCCCTGCTTGTATCCACGGTTCAGGCTGGTGGTGTAATGGTGTGGGGGATATTTTCTTGGCACACTTTGGGCCCCTTAGTATAAATTGAGCATCGTTTAAAGGCCACGGCCTACCTGAGTATTATTGCTGACCATGTCCATCCCTTTATGACTACAGTGTCCCCATCTTCTGATGGCTCCTTCCAGCAGGATAATGCACCATGTCACAAAGCTCCAATCATCTCGCCACTGGTTTCTTGAACATTACAATGAGGTCACTGCACTCCAATGGCCTCCACAGTCACCAGATCTCATCCAATAGAACACATTTGGGATGTGGGGGAACGGGGGATTGACATCATGGACGTGCAGCCAACAAATGTGCAGCAACTGTGTGATGCTATCATGTCACTACGGAGCAAAATCTCTGAGGAATGTTTCCAACACTTTGTTGAATCTATACCATGAAGAATGAAGGCAGTTCTGAAGGCAAAAGGGGGTCCAACCCGGTACTAGCAAGGTGTACCTAATAAAGTGGCCGGTGAGTGTATTTAAAAATCTATCTGATTTCTTACAGATGTTATGTATGAAAAGAACGGCGGGCGATCATTAGAGAAGAATTAGCTGGAAATCATTCAAAATTCATTGCAGGTACAGATGACCTGAACTGAACCTGCTTCTGTTGTTTTTACACTCCTATTCATTTCTATGGGGAGAGGAGCAATGCCTTGACCATGGCCCCTAAAGAGGATATTTCATTTTCTTATCCTTTGCCTCCCCTAGTTCCTCCCAGCCCCCTCATCAACATATAATGACATGTTTAAATAAAGCTGGTGGGAGAGGCCGTCAGGGTGCTGAACATAGATAGCATCCTGCTTCAGTACTCTAGACCTCATGTAACACATAGGCTGGCTGAAACCTCCTGCTTTAATGGCAGGACAGGTGGATAGTTAGAAGTGCGCCTCCAGTGGCCATTCTGACTCGTTCAAACACTGCCAGTCACTCTTAGCAGTTGTACACAGAGGGAGTGCAATGTTTGAACGAGCCAGAGCAGCCAGTGGGGGGCGCACTTCTAACACCTGACCCATTCTTCCGCAGGGGGGGGGTCTGCTATTAAGGCAGGGGTCTTCAAACTATGGCCCTCCAGGTGTTCAGGAACTACAATTCCCATCATGCCTAGTCATGTCTGTGAATGTCAGAGTTTTACAATGCCTCATGGGATTTGTAGTTCCGCAACAGCTGGAGGGCCGTAGTTTGAGGATTCCTGTACTAAGGAGTCTTTTTGGACAGACAAGCATAGAAGGGGAAAAGAGCAACACATTTGAGCAGCAGAGGAGTGGAAAATGTCCACCAAAGGTGAACTCCAGCCAAAATTAACAAGATAAAAAGGAATAGCCCATTAAAAACTGAATTGTTGTGAGTGGACGTCATATGACGTCCTTCACAATATGCTGCTCATGCGCGTCCCGGGGGGCGCACAACGCGGCAATTGGGGATGTCGCCCGAACACACCGAATCTCTGATCACGGTAAAGAGCCGAAGACGTAGGCTGATCACAGTTTTACCAGGAAGTGCTGGTTATCGGCATTCCTCTACTCACGCTGACAGCACATGAGTAGAGGAGAGCCGATAAGTGGCTTTCCTGACAGGAGGGGGGGGGGGGGGGTCTGCGCCATAGGTGTGCGCGGCCTATTGCATTAGGGTGTGCACCCCAAAGCTCAAACACGTATTATCGAGAACTCACAATTAGTGTTGAGCGAACCCGAACTGTAAAGTTCGGGTCTGTACCGAACTTTAGCTTTTTCCCGAACCCGGACTTTGCGCAAAAGTCCGGGTTCGGGTTCGGCAATCTAATTACGCATTTAGAAATGCTTCAGGGGCCAGCCAATCACCTTTTCATTAGCTGGTGTGCCCTTAGAGGCCATCATAGCCATGCCTACTAATGGCATGGCTGTGATTGGTCAGTGCAACATGTGACCCAGCTTCTATATAAGCTAGAGGCACACAGCACACACGTCACTCTGCTTCAGAATAGATAGGGAGAGGATCTAGTCTGCTGCTGTTGCTAATAGGGAGAGATTGTAAAATACATGAGGTAGTCCTGATTCTGCAATCTGAGGGAAAAGATAGAGAGATAGTGTAGTGTAGGGCCAGGTTCCTGTGTTGGTGCTTTCAGGGAGAGAGAATATTATATAGGAGTCCAGATTCAGAGATTAAAATCAGCGATCTGCATAGGTTTACCTGTTTGTGTTGCAGTGCAGTCTTTTTACACTGCCATGAGCCCAGTGTCAGAGAAAATCTACCTTTTATCTGCAAGCTCAGTGCACCAGCACTGCATATATTACGTTGAGAGATACACCGTTTCCATACTGTGGGTGTATTCTGCTCTTTGAAAAAGATCCATTTAGGGGGAAAAAAAAAGGCACTTTATTGTGCTCTTTTCCAAAAGACCCATAGGGCAAAAAAAAGACCCGTTTAGGGCAAAAAAAATTAAAAATTTGCACTTTAATGTACGCTTGCAAAAAGAGCCATTCAGGGCCACAAAAAATAGTTTGCAGTGTGTTATACATATTTGGAGGTGTGTGAAATAAACAATTTCTATATAGTTTTCTCCTACTGTGCTATACTAAAAAAACAAAAAAATTTTTGAATAGCATTTTCTGCAGTTCTGTAGCTGTGCGATTCAGCGGTTACGTACTGTGGGTGTGTTCTGCTCTTCCAAAAACACCCATTTAGGGCAACATCCTAAATTTGGAAAATATGAGGAGAAGGTCAAAGGGACGTGGTGGCCCCGGTCGTGGTGCTGCTGGTGGAGCTCCTGTTGCAGGGAGAGGACGTGGTGGATCTGTGCCAGATACACGCACAAGTGAAACACCTTCCTCAGGTGCGAGTAGGCGACCGAGCCTGCGGCGGTATTTTGTCGCGCCTAATGAGGCTGTACGAATGTTTAGGCCAGGACAAGTACAGGCGATAGTAGATTGGGTTGCTGACAGTGCTTCGGGTTCCTTCACATTGTCTCCCACCCACTCTTCTGATGAAAGATCAGAGTTGGCACCTGAAACCCATGTCCATCAGTCTTTCACCTCACCCCCTTGCAAATCAGCCAAGCAGTCTGAGCCCCAAATCATGCAGCAGTCTCTTCTGCTTTTCGATGACTCTGTTAGCAGGGTTTCCCAGGGCCATCCACCTAGCCCTGCCCCAGAAGTGGAAGAGATTGAGTGCACCGATGCCCAACCACTTATGTTTCATGATGAGTACATGGGAGGACCATCGCAGTACGTCTCGGATGATGACGAAACACAGGTGCCAACTGCTGCTGCTTTCGCAATTGTGCAGACAGACAAGGAGGGCAGGGGTGAAGACTGGGTGGAAGATGATGTGGAGGACGATGAGGTCCTCGACCCCACATGGAATGAACTTTATGCAGGTGACCAGTGTAGTTTGGAGGAAGAGGCGGTGGTCGCACAGAGCCACCAGCACAGCAGAAGAGGGAGCAGGGTGCAAAAGCGGAGCGTCCGTCCCCTAGACAGTATGTCTGCTACTGCCCAACGCAGCAAGGGACCGAGCACACCAAAGCCAGGTCCAAGGAGTTCCCTAGCGTGGCAGTTCTTCACACAATGTGCTGATGACAAGACACGAGTGGTTTGCAGGCTGTGCAATCAGAAGCTGAAGCGAGGCATAAACGTTCTCAACCTGAGCACAACCTGCATGACCAGGTATCTAAGTGCAAAGCACGAGCTGCAGTGGAGTAGACACCTCAAAAACCAAGAAAGGTCTCTGGCTCCTCCTGCTTCCTCTTCTGCTGCAGTCTCGGCCTCTTCATCCACCTCTGTAGTGACAGTGGCACCTGCCACCCCGCAAACAGAGGATCTGCCAGCAACACTACCACCTGGGTCACCAACCATCTCCACAATGTCCCATGGAAGCATTCAGCTCTCTATCTCCCAAACATTGGAGCGGAAGAGGAAGTACCCCCCTAGCCACCCGCGATCCCTGGCCCTGAATGCCAGCATTTCAAAACTCCTGGCCTTTGAAATGCTGTCATACCGTATGGTGGAGACGCAGAGTTTTAAAAGCCTGATGGCATTGGCTGTCCCACAGTACGTCGTGCCCAGCCGCCACTATTTTTCCAGGCGAGCCATCCCTTCCCTGCACAACCAAGTGGGGGACAAAATCAGGTGTGCACTGCGCAACGCCATCTGTGGCAAGGTCCACCTAACTACGGATGCGTGGACCAGTAAGAACGGTCAGGGACGTTATATCTCCCTAACAGCACACTGGGTAAATGCAGTGGCGGCTGGGCCTGAGGCAGATAGCAGTTTGGCGCATGTCCTTCCACCACCGAGGATTGCAGGGCGCTTCAGTTTGCCTCCTGTTGCTAACTCCTCCTACTCCGCTTCCTCATCCTCTACCGCCTCCTCATCCGGTCAGCGTAACACCTTCACCACCAACTTCAGCACAGCCAGGGGTAAACGACAGCAGGCAGTTTAAAAACTTTCCTGTTTGGGGGAAAAATAGGATTTTTATAACAGCTTACCTGTAAAATCCTTTTCTTGGAGTACATCACGGGACACAGAGCGACATAGTCATTACTAATGGGTTATATAGATACCGTCAGGTGCTGGCACTGGCAACTTCCAAAACCGGAAGTACCCTCCCCTATATAAGCCCCTCCCATCCGGGAGCACCTCAGTTTTGTAGCAAAGCAATAAGTGTCCCCAAAGAGGGGCGGGAGCTCTGTGTCCCGTGATGTACTCCAAGAAAAGGATTTTACAGGTAAGCTGTTATAAAAATCCTATTTTCTTTCTCGTACATCACGGGACACAGAGCGACATAGTCATTACTAATGGGATGTCCTAAAGCAATGCCAAATGAGGGGGGGGATACACCATATATAAGCTGAGCGCTATCAGACATGAGGATCTTTTGCGGCCTGCAAAACACTGCGCCCAAAGGCGACATCCTCCTGACTTCTAACGTCCACCTGGTAGAACCTAGTAAACGTGTGTACTGAAGACCATGTTGCGGCCTTACAGATTTGAGCCAGGGAGGCCTGGTGATGCACTGCCCATGAAGTTCCAACTGCTCTCGTGGAGTGCGCTCTAACTTTGAACGGAGGCGGTCTCCTTCTCAAGCCATAGGCTTGTATTATGACCTGTCGAATCCACTTGGCTAAAGTAGATTTTGACGCTGCCTGACCCTTTCTGGGGCCTTCCGGCAGAATAAACAAAGTATCCGTTCTGCGAATCTGAGCAGTGGCTTTTAGATAAGCTTTAACTGCTCTTACTACATCCAAAGAATGCAATAACTTTTCCTCTACCGAAGTAGGTTTGGGGAAAAAAGAAGGAAGAACCACATCTTGGTTCAAATGAAAACTCGATACCACCTTAGGAAGAAAGGCTGGATGAGGACGTAACACTACTCTGTCCTTATGGATAACCAGATATGGCTCCTTACAGGACATAGCTGCTAATTCCGATACTCTTTTAGCCGAACAAATGGCTACTAGAAAAATCAATTTCCTGGTGAGAAGCACCAAGGAAATATGCTGTAATGGTTCAAATGGTTGTTTCTGTAGAACCGACAGAACCAAGTTTAGATCCCATGGACATATGGGAATATTAACCGGAGGACTAATACGCATCACTCCTTGTATAAAGGCTTTGACTAGTGAATGCGAAGCCAAGGGCCTTTGAAAAAATATTGACAAGGCCGAAATCTGACCCTTGATAGTACTCAAGGCAAGCTTCCTATCTACAGCCCATTGTAGGAAGTCCAGAATCCTACCTATTACGTATTTACGTGGATGCCATTTCTTGGCCTCACACCAGGCGATGTACGCCTTCCAGATTCTATAGTAGATCTGCCTGGATACCGGCTTCCTGGCATTGATCATGGTAGATACCACAGAATTAGAGAGCCCTCTCTTTTTTAGAATGTGGGCTTCAATAGCCAGGCCGTCAAACCTAGGGCTGGTAAGGAAGGGTGGTATATCGGTCCTTGCGAAAGCAGGTCCGGACGATGTGGGAGGGTCCAAGGACTCCCCACAGACATTTTTACAATCTCCGCGTACCATGCTCTTCGGGGCCACGCTGGAGCCACCAGAATCACTGGTTTCTTTTCTACCCTGATTCTGCGGAGTAATCGAGGTAACAATTGTGGCGGTGGGAATGCATATATCAGCTTGAACTGATCCCAAGGGAACACTAGGGCATCCGAGCCGCACGCTAGGGGATCCCTTGTCCAAGAGACAAACCTGTCCACTTTTGTGTTGAATCTGGATGCTAGCAGATCTACATCCAGTGTTCCCCACCGCTGACATATTGTCCGGAAAACCTCGGGATGAAGGGACCATTCCCCTGGGCATAATTGTTGGCGACTTAGAAAGTCCGCCTTCCAATTCTCCACTCCTGGAATGAATACCGCAGATATGGCTGGGACATATCTTTCTGCCCATCTCAGGATGTAATTTACTTCCCTTTGGGCTGCACGACTCCTGGTGCCCCCCTGACGATTGATATATGCCACTGCTGTGGCATTGTCTGATTGAACTCTGACAGGGGACCCTTGGAGTTTGGATGTCCATGCTACTAGGGCATACCGGGCTGCTCGTATCTCTAAGAGATTGATGGGCAGGGCCTTTTCTGCTTCTGACCACTTGCCCTGGAGAGACCATTGCTCCAGTACTGCTCCCCAGCCTATAAGGCTGGCATCTGTAGTGACCACCTTCCAGGAAATCGGACTGAAGGATTTCCCTCTTTCCAGATTCTGGGGAACCAACCACCAGCGGAGGCTCTTGCGAACGGAAGGGGACAAGGACATTGGTAAGTCCAGAGCCTGAACTTTTTTGTTCCAGGCTGACAGTATGGCCCTTTGCAATTTCCTTGAATGGAATTGACCGTAGGGTACTGCTTCGAATGATGCCACCATTTTTCCCAGCAGCCTCATGCACAGGCGTATGGAAGGCTGTCTTTTTGAACCCACTAAGTGGATCAAATCTCTCAAAGACGACCCCTTTTCTTGAGGCAAGAAAATTTTTCTCTGGTCTGAATCCAGCCTTAGCCCCAAGTATTCCAGACTTTTGACTGGTTTTAGGGCTGACTTGTCTCGGTTGATAATCCAACCGTGATATTCCAGAAACTTGATTGTCTCGTGAACAACCACTTCTAGTTTTTCCACTGAGTGGTCTATCAGCAACAAGTCGTCTAGATATGCCATTATCGTTACACCTCGTGTCCTTAGATTGGCCAATAATGGGGCCAGAATTTTTGTGAACACTCTTGGTGCTGTGGCCAGACCGAAGGGTAAGGCTCTGAACTGAAAATGGCGCCCTTCTACCGCAAAGCGTAGAAATTTTTGGTGGGCTGGAAAGATGGGAATGTGCAAATAAGCATCTTTGATGTCGATCGAGGCTAACCATTCCTCCCCTTGTAGGGCAGTGGCTACCGATCGGATCGACTCCATCCGGAAAGTCCTGATATGTAGGAATTTGTTTAGCCCTTTTAGATTTAATATGGGCCTCACGTCCCCGTTTGGCTTCGGAACTGTAAAGAGGTTTGAGTAAAACTCGAACCCCCATTCTTCCAGGGGAACCTCTATAATTACTGCTTGGAGCAATAATTGTTCCAGTGCCAACAGGAGGGATCCTCTCTTCTGGGGATCCCTTGGCACGTTTGACCTTATAAAGCGGGAAGGAGGGGAGTTTTTTAACTCCAATTTGTATCCCAGATTTACTGCGGAGAGCACCCATCTGTCTCGGATCGTGTCCCGCCAGGTCTCTGTGAACAACTGAAGTCTTCCCCCCACCCGATTGAGTGGGGGCAACCCTTCATGCATTTGACTTTGGGGGAGGTTTTGTACCTCTCCTGCTCCAGGGCTTCTTGTTACCCTGCAACTGTCCCTGATTTTTACCTCTGGGATTTGACCGAGGAGGCCGTCGGAACTGTTTCACAGCCGATGTCCTAGGGACTGGAGAAGCCGGCCTCTTAAAAGAGGGACCTCTAACTCTATTTTTAACTGGCAAAAGTGTACTTTTACCGCTGGAAATTCTCTGGATATACTTGTCCAGGTCCTCCCCGAATAAGCGCTCACCATGAAATGGGAAGCTGACCAGCAATTTTTTACAGGGAGCTTCAGCAGACCAGTTTTTGAGCCATAGAAGCCTGCGCATATGTACTACAGACAGCGTAAGGCGGGAGGCCTGATGGATTGAATCCTTTATGGCGTCCACCGCAAAGCATAAGGCTCTAGGTAGATCAGCTAGGGCAAGAGCCTGCTGATCTGGCAAGTCCCTTAAGACCTGTTTCAACTGATCCTTCACTGCTTGGCAGACCCCAATAGCTGCCACTGCTGGTTGTGTCACCAATCCTGCTGTAGAAAAAGCAGATTTTAATAAGGACTCCAATTTTTTATCTATTGGGTCCTTGAACATTTGGACATTATCCACCGGACATGTCAGTGATTTATTCACACACGAGATGGCTGCGTCCACTGTAGGGACCTTCCATTTTCTGACGAACTTATCCTCCATGGGATAGACCACCGGAAATCTCTTAGGGGGAGTAAATATTTTGTCAGGATGCTCCCAATCCTGGTAAATGAGCCCTTCCAGTAAAGGATGGATCGGAAAGGAACAAACAGTCTGGGGAGCTTTTAGCGACCCCAACAAGGAGACAGAAGTGGATGATGGCTCCGCAAGTGGCATTTTAAATGCTGATCGGACCATATTAGTCAGGGACTGAACCCATAACCTTTCAGCATGTGATGCTGAGAACGGCTCTTCCACTGTTGATTCCTCTACAACCGAATCGACCTCATCCTGATCCCCTTCAGGTAGGTCGATCCCTGTATGGGACTGTTGCTCTGTTAACAGGCACTCTGAGGGAGGAGACGGAGATCGGGCGCTTTTCTCCTGTGACAGGGAAGCCGCGATCAATGCTGACAATCTCTCTTCCAGCCCTCCCAGAGCTGAGGAAAAAACCTCCTCTGTTACATACACAGGAGCAGGTGAACTGAGGACAGCCACAGTACCAGGTACTCCTGAGGGTCTCTACGGTCACTAACCTCTGATTCTTCAGGGGAGACTGGTGCAGCCAAAGCATGCCCAAGATCCTCAGAGCCCGATGGAGACCCCCTATTCCTCCTGGAATTTCTAGTCCCGGAGTTTTTAGACGGCATATTCCTAAGCCACAAAGCTGAGGTATTCCAGCCGAAATACACCAGTTACTGACAATAGTCTAGCATAAATGCTGCTATAAGAAACAGTTGGTGTCTACTAATGTGCCTTTCTAGGGGATGCCTGTATCAACCGCTTGCTGTATGCCCTTTTTTAAATGTTGCCAGCTCTGTCTCTGTACTTCATAGCCAGCTCACCACACAAAATTGTGATTTTTAACATGCTGGGACGCCCGCACATGCGCAGAAGCGCTGCGGCGCGCACAGAGCGCCATCCCCCAGGCTCCGCCCCCTTTTCCGGCTCACCTCTATATATAGAGGCGCGTGCACGCGCACGCGCGCGGCCACGTGCGCCTTTGGCGCTAATTTCGAAAAATGGAAACTAGGGACAAGAGCCAGGGCCCCTCTTTGCCGCAGGCCGGGGGATGGACGAGCATTGCAACATGGCAGAGGAAGCAGTTTCCCATAAGAGAACTCACCATCTGCCTGGACTTGCTCTGCTGAGAAGAAACTAGTCCACATGACAAGAAAACATTCCACAGCGGCCTCTAGTGGACAAACACAGGTACCGCAGTCTAATATATTAAATATATAAAAAAAAAAAAATTTTTTTTTTTTTTTCTTGACCACCATTAAAAATTATTACATTTTTTTAGTAGTTACAGGCATGCACAGAATTTTGCGGGAATACCATTAGGTAACAGACAGAAAGACAAATTAGGCTTGGGGGTCCCCCAATAGAACCAAGTTCCTGGGGGCCCCCACTTACCTGTTCCCCGCCGCAGGACTTTGTTTGGTCCACAAAAGCCCAAACTTCACCTATCACGGCAGGCATTGTAATCAAACCTTCAGGGACCGGGTTCCCAAGGATTCCACTCCCCTGGACCTGTATAGCACCCTGCACAGAAAACATCTTGGTCGTGGGTATGACCAGAGCTCTGGATCCCAGGGTCCAGCTCTCCTAAGAGAAGCATTACAGGCAAAACCTTGCTCTTCTCTGCAAGGCCCGGGTACCGACCGTTTAGCTATGAAGCTTTTTTGGTCGGATCCGGAATAGCTTACTGAGGCCCAAAAGAACCTGTACGCAAGCTCAGTGAAAAACACATGTTTCTTCTTGGCCAACACCTTAGACACTGGCAAAAAAACTGAGGTGCTCCCGGATGGGAGGGGCTTATATAGGGGAGGGTACTTCCGGTTTTGGAAGTTGCCAGTGCCAGCACCTGACGGTATCTATATAACCCATTAGTAATGACTATGTCGCTCTGTGTCCCGTGATGTACGAGAAAGAAAACCCCACACCGCGCAGGAGTTGTGGAGGGACATGGAACAACAGACCAATGAGTGGTTGCTGTCAGTGAGCCTCAAGCCCGGCCTGGTGGTGTGCGATAATGGGCGAAATCTCGTAGCAGCTCTGGGCCTAGCCGGTTTGACGCACATCCCTTGCCTGGCGCATGTGCTGAACTTGGTGGTCCAGAGGTTCCTTAAAAATTACCCCAATATGCCAGAGCTGCTGCAGAAAGTGTGGGCTGTGTGTGCGCACTTTCAGCGTTCTCACCCTGCTGCTGCTCGCCTGTCAGTGCTGCAGCGTAACTTCGGCCTTCCCGCTCACCGCCTCATATGTGACGTGCCCACAAGGTGGAACTCCACCTTGCACATGCTGGCCAGACTGTGCGAGCAGCAGCAGGCGATAGTGGAGTTTCAGCTGCAGCAATCACGCGTGAGTCACTCTGCGGAACAGCACCACTTCACCACCAATAACTGGGCCTCCATGCGAGACCTGTGTGCCTCGTTGCGCTGTTTCGAGTACTCCACCAACATGTCCAGTGCCAATGACACTGTTCTTAGCGTTACTATCCCAGTTCTATGCCTCCTTTAAAAAACGCTTCGGGCGATGATGGAAGAGGATGTGGCACAGGAGGATGAGGAGGAGGAGGAGGAAGCGGGATCATTTCAAAGGCTTTCAGGGCAGTCATTCACTACGTGGCTACGAGGGTGGGTTCCTGCACCAACAAACGCCAGGTACACAATTGTCCGGCAGAAAGTGCACAGTTCTGGAGGATGACGAGGTGGAGGAGGAGATGGAGGAGGAGGAGGAGGAGGAGGAGCCATTTTCACAGCAGGGTGGCACCCAGACCAGCTCGTGGCCATCACTGGTGCGTGGCTGGGGGGATACAGAGGACACAGACAATACACCTCCCACAGAGGACAGCTTTTCTTTGCCTCTGGGCAGCCTGGCACACATGAGCGATTACATGCTGCAGTGTTTCCGCAATGACCGCCGAGTTGCCCACATTTTAACTGGTGCTGATTACTGGGTGGCCACCCTGCTGGATCCCCATTACAAGGACAACGTACCGTCCTTAATTCCCTCACTAGAGCGGGATCCTAAGATGCGAGAGTACAAGCGCACGCTGGTAGACACGCACCTGACAGCGGGCGTACGGTGGAAGCACAAGGCGAAGGCAGAGGAGGAGGAAGAGGTCGCCAACGCAGCCGGGGCACCGGCAGCACCTCAGAAGGCAGGGTTAGCATGGCTGAAATGTGGAAAAGCTTTGTCAGCATGCCACAACAACTAGCACCACCAGCTGAGATGGAACGTCTTAGCAGGAGGCAGCATTTCACCAACATGGTTGAGCAGTATGTGTCCACAGGCCTACACGTACTGGATGACGGGACTGCCCTCTTTAACTTCTGGGTCTCCAAATTGGGCACATGGCCTGAGCTTGCCCTTTATGCCTTGGAGGTGCTGGCCTGCCCTGCAGCCAGTGTATTATCTGAACATGTATTTAGCACGGCAGGGGGCGTTATCACAGACAAGCGCAGCCGCCTGTCCAGAGCCAATGTGGACAAGCTCACATTCATTAAAATGAACCAGGCATGGATCCCACAGGACTTGTCCGTACCTTGTGCAGAATAGACATGTATACCGGTGTTGTGACAAAAACTGTCCGGCCATCGGATTGTGTCCGGCCCATACTGCAAAGGCGCAGCGCTTGCGCAGTACAGGGGACAAGGAGATTCACAAAATCTCCGAAGATAAACGGCGCCTGCGCCGTGAGTGCAGGTTCAAGCCCCACTATCCAAGTGGACATACGGTAGCACATAGTAACAGGGCCCCTCACGGGCTCGGTTCGATCGCCACGCTTCGGGCACGGCCTCACTTGGCTCGGCTTGAACCACGGATGGTGTGGCCTTCACCTGAACTCACCACGCAGGCGCCGTTCGTCTTGGGAGATTTTCTAAATCCTCTTGTCCTACATACTGAGCAAGCGCAGTACAGGGTGGACACTATTTGACGGGGGACAGAATTCAAAACATCACCGGCCTTACCCAGCCATTGTTGTATTTTTGAACCAGTGTTGGCTACCTCGTCCTCCTCCACCGCCGCTTTCACCTACACAGCCACATCCACCGCCACCTCAACCTCCTACTCCATATGGACCTCGTCCTCCTAGGTCAAGATTATAATTTTTATTTTATTTTTTTGTAGCGCACAGATCCTTTCCCCCTTACCTGCCTTTATATTGTTGGCTCCTCGCAGGAGGGAGAAAGGCACACCGCACTACCAGCCCGTACCCTCCTATATAAAGAGGTTGAGCGGTGTACTTGACGGGCCGTGTCCACAGCCGGAGTCAAAACTCCTCCAGAGGATGATTCTCACCTCTACTGTAGGTAGAGGCAAGTCCTTTAATTCCCAGTAAAGTCAATGTCCACACCAGCTGAAATTACAACTCTTATTCTCTCATGGCAAAATAAACTCTACTCGGATAGAAAAGGTTAGAGCAAAGAAACAGGACAGCTTAAGGTGTGGAGGAGGTCCAGGCACAAACGTAGCACATTCACTTCACTGCTTAGGTTTCTCAAACAGTTTTAGGTGCACGGTCTCTGCCACAGACCTTGAGGTTGGTCTCTGCCACAGACCGGGTGTACAAGGCCCCTGCCACGGACCTGGAGAACTTTGGTCTCTGCCACAGACCAGGGTGTATAAGGCCCCTGCCACGGGCCGGGTGAATAAGGCCTCTGATACAGTCAAGATGACCTTGAGCTTCTCCTTCTACGAACCTAGCCCATATCAAGGGGAAGACATCTCTCCAGGGAGTCAACAGACCCTACCTTCACCGTGATTCCTGCATCGGTCCATCAGAATGATCCTCCCTTCCCTGGAACATGGTCCCCTACACGAGGCGGCACCCTAAGACTCCTCGACCCTTAGCGGACTCCAGACGAAGGCTCTGGACTCCAGGCTTTACTCCTGCACCTAGGCCTCCATACCCAGGGCAGCAGGAACTCCAGGATAGTACCTCACCCCGGGCTAAAGGTACCCGAGATGGAACAGGAACACATGCACCCAGGCTGAAGGCACCTGGGCGTGGACCCCACTGGACATCAGCCCCCAGGCCAAAGGTCTGCTCCTTTTATATGCTCTCCCGGCATGCACAGCAGGTTCCCCGCCCCGCTGTACTACTGCCAAGAGGGGACACAAAAGGCACAGTACTGTATCGGCGGTTCAACCATAGCCTACCATGGCAGCGCCACCTGTAGGCCGCAGGGAACTGCACACCAATACTGTCCCCCGAGGACAAAATGGTCCATGAATCCTACAGAATTAGGGTGTTTGAGCCTATTTACCACTCAAACACTTCCCTTAAATTTAGCACCCCGCTACATTTTTATTTCAAAGTATTTTATTTTCCCACTAGCTTATCCATTAAATTGAATAATTTATTCCAGAAAGGGCGTGTTCTGGGGCATTCCCACCATATGTGTGGCATCGTGCCGTTGAGTTTCTGAGGTTCTTAATGACTTCCCATACCTCTTCTGCATATTTTTTTATTTTTTTATTTTTTTCATGTTATTTTAAGTTATTTCCCTATCCACATTTGTTTGCAGAGCACTTGCCATGCTCTTAACAACATTTTTCTGCCATTTGCAGCCCTCTAGCCCTTTCCATTACTTTTTTAGAGCCTTTTTAGTCCTTAGAAGTCCGGGTCCCCATTGACTTCAATGGGGTTCGGGTTCGGGTCCAGGTTCGGGTTAAAGTTCGGTCCCGAACCCGAACTTTTTTCCGAAGTTCGGCCGAACCCGTCGAACCCGAACATCCAGGTGTCCGCTCAACTCTACTCACAATGTTCATTCAGAAAGAGAAGGGGCCGGTAAATTATATATTTACCAGCCCCTTCCTCCACTCATCCTAAAACACCTCTGCAGCAACAGCCAGCGGGAAAGGAGAGGAGGGAAGCCGGAAGCTCTGTGGGAGGAAGGGGGAGGGCAGTAGGGGGAATCTGTGCTGCACAGGGTGATTAGGGTGTGCCTGGGCACACCTGGCACACCCTGTGCGCACGCCTATGGTCTGCGCTGATTATTAGTGCATTGATTATCAATGCAGCCCCATCAGCAATGCCTGCCAGTGCCCACCAGTGATGCCCACCAATGCCCACCAGTGATGCCCACCAATGCCCACCAGTGATGCCCACCAGTGCCCACCAGTACCCATCAGTGATGCTTGTCAGTGCCGTCTATCAGTGCCCCCCCGTCAGTGCCCATTAGTGCCACCTATCAGTGCCCATAAAGGCTGCACATCAGTGCCGCCTATCAGTGCCCATCATTGCCGCCCATCAGAACACATAAAGGCTGCCCATCAGTGCAGCAAATTAGGGCCTCCTCATCAGTGCCCATCTGTTCCGCCTCATCAGTGCCCATCTGTGTTACCTCATCAGTGCCAGTGAAGGAGAAAACATATTTACTGTGTTTACAAAATTTTATAACAGAAACAAAGAAAAACTTTTTATTTTTTTCACTATTTTTTTTCTCTCATTCGTTTAACAAAAAATAAAAAAAGCACCAAAAGAAAGCTCGGTCTCCAAAAAAATGCTAAACGTTTTGTTTTGGGTGCAGTGTTGCATGACTGCGCAATTGTCATTCAAAGTGCCTCAGCGCTGAAAGCTGAAAACTGGCCTGGGCAGGAAGGGGGTAAAAGTGCCCGGTATCGAAGTGGTTAAACAAGTCGTTACAGAAACCGTTTTCTTTTGGGATAAAGGTTTTATATAAATAAATAAAAGCTGATCATTGTAAGCACCCCCTGCCAGTGTTAAATGATTTGTCTCATCCCTATAACAGATATATCTGGAATAGAGTTTTTTTAAAAAACAACAGACTTACGGGCCAGATCACCAGATGAAAATAAAAGAAAGAAATGCAAAAAAAAAAAAAAGAAAACGAATGCAGCCTTCACATCTAAGGATTGGTAAGCTTTTACTGTGCCTTCCCCATTGATTCCAGTGCCTTTTGCCCAATGAACACATTTTGCCAAAATACTTTTTGACACGGCTTCTTCTGAAACTCGAGATTTTGCTCATCCCCATTGATACGTAAGCTTGTACGACTGCAACAAATTGGTGATTACCGTACTTTTAATAAATCAAAATGTTCTAGAAGAAGAATGGCCGTCTTATTAAAAAGTAGGTTCTGTTCAATTACTAAACCCAACCATTTACCACTTTTTCTTTGCCAACTCCACTTGCAGCAGGAATCAGTCTAGTATGTCTCATGTGTAGCTATTAAGCACGTTTGTACTTTTTATTTTTAATCTTGAAGGAAGTTTAGAAAAAAAAAGTAGGATTCCTTGTCCTCACAGCAGCCGCAACCATTAAAATACCACCAGTCGTTCTGGTTGGCGGAGAGAACGGTTAGCAAGGAGTTATATAACAAGAGCAACAATCATGTACAAAGACAACAATAAAGGGCTACAAGGATGTAACAATACCTTCGGGAGAGAATATTTCGGTAGTTTAATCTGTGCGAAAGATTCACGTTTGTAGGAGACGTAGTAACTCGCTCTACCGCCAGATGTCGCCTAAAAAGAAAAAGAAAAATTGTCAAATAAACATTCAATATAAATAATTTCCAAAAAATCAATACAGTAAAACCTTGGATTGCGAGCATAATTCGTTCCAGAAGCATGCTTGTAATCCAAAGCACTTGTATATCAAAGCGAGTTTCCCCATAAGAAATAATGGAAACTCAAATGATTCGTTCCACAACCATTTATTCATAAGTCCTTCAGTTTATAGTCCATATAAAAAGATTATAGCAATGTGTCCATAAAAATGTCCATCCACAAATGGAAGCCTCCACAAGGGGATTAGAAGCAAAATCCAACAGGAGCTACAGAGTATAAAAGAGAAGAGAGGCGCCTCTAAGTGTAGCAATATGGTACATTTAATGAAGGTACAACATTTAGCAACTCACATGGTTGATAAATAAAAGAGGCACATCTAAGTATGGAGGCAATTGTGATGGGAAGACTACCCTGCAGTAGAGGGATCTGAAAGCAAAGCTTGAACCGCTCGTGGAGCGCAACGTGGAAGGGACGACATCAGTGGTGGTGCAGAGGACGGTCTATGTGGACATCTTTACCCCGGATGCCTCCATACTTAGATGTGTCTGTTAAATCGTCAACCATGTGAGTTTCTAAATGTTGTACCTTCATTAAATGTAACCATATTGCTACACTTAGAGGCGCCTCTCTTCTCTTTTATACTCAGTTGTGATGTGACGCTACTTGTATATCAATAAAACTTTTATTTTTTCAATAAATACATTTTTTAACAATATACACGGTCTGTCTTTAAAATCCAGAGGGGTTGTCCCGTGCCTTTGAGAACCAGGTCTCTTCTGTTTTTACTTGTATATCAAGACATCACTTGTATATCAAGTCAAAATGTTATAAAAATTTTTGCTTGTCTTTCAAAACACTCTCAAACCAAGGTTTTACTGTAGTGTTAAAAATATCATTTAACCTCTTCCCTACCCAGCCATAGTCAAATGACGTCCACAGATGGGATCTCCCATCCTGGGTGGGCGTCATATGACGTCCTCGGCTTTCTGGGGGGATATCTGAATGATGCCTGCAGCTAGAGGCATCATTCAGATTTCCTTCTATTCTGCTGGCGATTCTGCGCACCATAAGAACGATCATAGTGGCAGTTCCGCCGCTTGATCGTTCTTATAGGCGGTGGGAGGGGACACCCCCTCCCGCCGCCATCCGTTGCATCTCCGGGCACTCCTGTGCCATCGGGGGGCCCGGAGAATGAATCGTCTGGTGCCGGAGGTGAACCATAGAGATGACTGGTCACCTGTCATCTCTATGACCGTCGGAGGCCCGGGCGCTATGTGATGACGTCACGCCCGGGTCCTTAGAAGTAAACAAAGCCGCCATTGCGGCTAGTAAGCATGAGATCGGTGAATTTTTTTTCACAATCTCATGCTTTCCAGCCTGGAGAAGAGATGTGGGGTCTTATTGACCCCGCATCTCTCCATAAAGAGGACCTGTCACTAACAATTCCTATTACAAGGGATCCTTGTAATAGGAATAAAAGTGATCAAAAAAAAATGTAAAAAAGTGTAAAAATAAGTAAAAAAAAAAAAATAATAATAAAAAAAATGTTTAAACCACCCCTGTCCCCGGTAGCTCGCGATCAGAAGCGAACGCACACGTAAGACCCGCCCACATATGTAAACGCCGTTCAAACCACATATGTGAGGTATCGCCGCGTGCGTTAGAGCGTGTGCAACAATTCTAGCACTAGACCTCCTCTGTAACTCTAACCTGGTAACCTGTAAAAATTTTCAAAGCGTCGCCTATGGAGATTTTTAAGTACCGAAGTTTGGCGCCATTCCTTGAATGTTCGCAATTTTAAAGCATGACATGTTAGGTATATATTTACTCGGCGTAACATCATCTTTCATATTTTACAAAAAAATTGGGCTAACTTTACTGTTTTGTTATTTTTTAATTCATGAAACCATTATTTTTTTTTAAAAAGGCGTTTGAAAAATTATTGCGCAAATACCGTGCAAGAAAAAAGTTGCAATGACCGTCATTTTATTCTTTAGGGTGTCTGCTAAAAAAACATATATAATGTTTGGGGGTTCTGAGTAATTTTCTAGCAAAAGAATGATGATTTGTACATGTAGCAGAGAAGTGCCAGAATAGGCCCGGTATTGAGGTGGTAAAAAAAGCCCGGTGTTGAAGTGGTTAAAGTACAGTTAGGTCTATAATTACCAAGGACAAATGAAGGCAATTCGATTTTTTGAAGACAATTAGATTTTCGGAGGAGCTCTGTACATTGTTTGTGAAAATGGTTGCAAAGAAGGAACAATCTACTTTTTTTTTTTTGGAAGTTTTCGAAAATCATAATAACTGAAGATTGAAATGGAAAGATCGATTTTTAACTTAAAAAAATATATTTTAGGCTAACACTTTATTGGTATGAGTTTTGAATTCACTGTGAAGAGGTTAGAACCTCTTTGAGATTGGGTTCACACTATGTGCATTGCGGGGCACAGCAGGGGGTCCGGTGCATCCCCTGTTCACCGTTTCTGGTCCAGGCAAACATTTGGACCTGAAACGGAACCAAAGACGCACAGGGCACTCCTGCTGTGCGCTCCGCCGTCGCTCCGAAGATTAGACATGTGCGGTTAGTTTCAAATTAATATTTGGACAAATTTTTCGTTATATATTCGGCTATATCTGAATACCCGAATTACAATATAAACGGAACGAGAATTTTTGATTTCGGAAATTCGGACTGAAATTCGATTTGAATTTTACATTGAACTCCAGTCGAATTCTCACTACACATAATGCCAAAATCAAAGACTGTGTGTTATTAGTGTACCATTTCGAAATATTGCTGTTTTTGGTAAGCCAAAGGTGATTTAACCAATTCCATACAGGGCTTTTTATACCACTTCCATACCGGGCCTATTCTGGCACTTCTCTCCTACATGTACAAATCATCATTCTTTTGCTCGAAAATTACTCAGAACCCCCAAACATTATATATGTTTTTTTTAGCAGACACCCTAGGGAATAAAATGACGGTCCTCCATCTGGTCACCAGTCATCTCTATGCTCGTCACGTGACCCACCACCGGCGCCAGGCGATTCTCTCCGGGTCCCCGATGGCACGGGAGAGCCCGGAGAAGCACCGGATGGCGGCGGGAGGGGGGGATGTCCCCTCCCGCCGCCTATAAGAACGATCAAGCGGTGGAACCGCTGCTATGATCATTCTTATGGTGCGCAGGATCGCCGGCTGAAAAAAAGGATATCTGAATGATGCCTCTAGCTGCAGGCATCATTCAGATATCCCCCCTCAAACCCAGGACGTCATATGACGCCCACCCGGAGGGAGAGAGGGTTCCTGCCGGCGTCATTTAACAATGGCCCGGTATGGAAGGGGTTAAAGAGTCATTGTAATCATTTGATGAAGATTTTTAATTTTATTTGTTCACTTTGCTGCATTTGAATCGAAAACAATATAACAATATAACATTTTCATTTCGACCGATTCGAAAATGTATTGATTTGATCGTTTCAAATCGAAAAAATCGGTAAATTCTATGAAAATTTGAAAATTCCGAATACGAATCCTGAAAACAAATTCCGAAAACGAATTGAATGAATCAACCAATTTTTTATTTTTATTTTTTAAAACATTTTCTTAAAAGTTTTACAAGAGTAAAGATCGAGGACAAAGTTCGCAAAGTACAACATTGTACAAAGAGCCTAGATTACATCTTACAATCGAGGAATTAAGCAACTTCGAACAACGTCGCTTGAACAGTTGTATTCATATCATCACATAAGGAATAACGGCCTCCATTACGAGGGTGGGGTACAACAGAAAGGGCATCCGACGCCCAAGAGGCTCTAAGATTCAACAGATCTATAGTTAGTACGGGAAGCTAAGGGATACCGGATTGGGCGGAAGGGCGATCCCGAGTAGGTCTACCTCAGCCCGTTCACCCCAAAAGGGTTCATGCTGTGAACGGGGGGGGGGGGGGACCATATGAAGGCCAGAAAGTGTTTGAACAGGTATGGGTCATCGCTAAAGTAACAGTTATTATCCCTAGTATATTCAGTAATATTCATCTAACGCGGGCAAAAGGGTGAGGGTGATTCCTGACTGCGCAGACAGCTCAGTAGACCTATCTGGAATAGAGATAGAGATAGGGGACCGTATTAGCATTCCTATGGTATAGGGGTAGTGTCATGGATATGCAGTAGTGTTTGTCTGTCAGCTTACCTTCCTTCCCATGTGTTCATCTTAGAGGCCAGAACCCTTTCACCTGGCTTCCTTTATAATCTCTTCCCAGCCTGACTCCACCCCAGGCCCTATCACAGAACACTATATTAACCTGTGCACTGCAAGCCTGCTTTGCTGATCAACGTGTTTGTTAGGCATTGTGTGTTTGGGTTCCTGCCTGCCGTGCGCTACGTCTGTCTCTCTGTTTCGTTATTGGCTTGTCCCCGACTATCCCTGTCTGCTCGTGACCCTTGACCTTCGGCTTGTCTTTCGTTATCCTTGTCTGCTTGTGGCCCTTGACCTTCAGCTTGTTATTCGTTACTCTTATATCTTGTGCTGCTGCTTCCCCTCTTGTCCCCTTATCCTACGGGGCGTGAGCTAGGAGACTCTAGGGGCCGCGACCTGGACCCAGCCTGCAGCATAACATCCTCACCACTAGAGGCTCTGGAGAAGACCTGCCCTGGGGAATCTTGGCTCTAGCTTCCTATAGGATCCCGGTTGTGCTCCTCTGGTCCCGCTTTCCACAACCACCCAGTTTCCTATCCGCAGCAGTCAGCCATAGGGTTCACTACCTTGCGGTGCACTCCAGTCCCCCAACGGTGAGCATCTGTCATCTGGCCGTAGGTGACCTGACAGGTAGTTAATCAGACCGTACTTGAGAGGATGGGAAGGAAGGGATGGTAAGAGGGGGGACGGAAGTCTCATGCGTCCAGAGCCAGAGCGCCTTAGTGTTCCCCTGTACGGGGCAAAGGTGTGTTGGAAGGGCTCCCTGTCAGTGTGGATTCTCTATAATGGATCCAGCATGCCCACGTATTTCTAAATTTGGCTGAGTTGTCATTGGCTTGATGGACAAGCCTTTCCATGTCCGCTATTCTATCTACTCGGGTGTGCCATTCAGAGATGGTGGGGGGGGGGGACAGCACTCCTCCGAATCAACCAATTTTAACTAAAACGAAATAACTAGATTAACCAATCAAAACAAAACAAACTGGCTCTATTGAGAGCCGGTCACACTCTCCTCTCATGAAAATTGGATGCAGGGAAACCCGCATCCAATTTGAAACTGTGTGAACCCGGTCTTAGGGTTTTATTGCTCAAATATGTAAAAAGTAGACTAATGGTTATAGCCCAGAATGACTTTTAATCAAAGGGTAAGATCAACTTTATTTTTTATTATTATTATTTAATATACAGGATTTATATACAGTTTACGCAGCACTTTACAATATAAAAAGGAGGCAGTACAGTTACAATACAATAAAACGCAAGAGGGTTGTGAAGGGCCCTGCACATAGGAGCTTATAATCTAATAGGGTGGGGTAAGTGGCACAAAAGGTTATAACTCCGGGGGGGGGGGGAGCTGATGGAAGTGAAAAAAAAGATTTGTTGGAGGCATGATGGGCTTCCCTGAAGAGATAAGTTTTCAGGGATCACCTAAAGGCAGCCAGAGTAGGAGATAGCAAGAAAGATTGAGGTAGAGCGTTCCAGAGGATGGGAGAGGCTCGGGAGAAGTCCTGGAGACGAGCATGGGAGGAGGAGACAAGGTAGCTTGAGAGCAAGAGGTTTTGAGAGAAGCAGAGTAAGGTCTGCAGTAAGGTCACCTCTGTAGCTCCTGACGTGGGTTTTATTCAAATGAACATTATCAAGGGATGCAGGAGTCTCCTACATCCCTTGATAAGGTTTGTTTGAATGAAACATTCGTCGGGAGCTACAGCGGTGACCTTATTGCATCTATGTGGGTGCCTGCATGTGATTGACTGCACTATATGCAATTTTAATCCTGCCTGTTTGTAAGTAGTTAACCTTTATTAAAAAGTCTTGAACTTTTGAATTACTACACTATGAGTTCCTCCTTGTCTTTCCCTATGATTGAGCCTACTGATGACCCTCTTGGTATGCGACAACCCACCCCGGAATCCCAGCTGTTTTCTATCCATCCCATGAGTATATTGGGATAAGGTGCAGCCAGACTCCCATCCTGGAGTCAAATTAGCTGGTAAGTGGCTTGTGAGTGGGGTGTGCACTTTCTGGGTGTGAAGAGGTTTCTCACTCACACTGGAGCATTGAATTCTGCTAAACACATAAGTGTATTTATGAACTTTTCTGCGCAAGAGCACTTTATACCTTCGATGGACTTTTTTGGATTCTATATGAACTCTCTCTAATTGAAATAATTTATTAATTCTGCACATATGGGTTATGTATACAGTGAAACCTCTGATTGCAAATAACGCGGTTAACGAGCGTTTCGCATTACGAGCACTGTTTTTTTTTTAAATTCGGACTCGGTTTGCGAGTGTTGTCTCACAAAATGAACGGAATTCAAGCCACAGCAATGTGAAGTACGGTGTTTGGCCTAAAGGTGGGGGGCGCCGGAGCCAAGCAGAGCCGATCGGAGATGTTCAGAAATGCTTTGAAAATCTCGGAAATACTCAGTTCCAGAGCCTTTCCGAGGTTTTCAGAGTTCAGCCGAGCTGTCCTCGGGCCTTTCCGAGTGTTTCCGAGTGTGCCCCCCACCTCTGGCCACATGCCATTGAAGTTAATGCAGAACTAATTATTTTAGTTTCCATTGACTTCTATGGGGAAACTCGCTTTGATATGCGAGTACTTTGGATTACGAGCATTCGCCTCGTAATTCAAGGTTCCACTGTACTGATGTTTCACTTGACTGAATGTTCTGTTATGGATTCATGCACTTTTTATGGATAGCAAAACACTTTCAGCTTGAATAGTTTTTGTTTATATGAACATATTGTGAGTGGAGCTATCACTGAGTTATTTCTGTACTATTATTATTATTTTTATGGTGGCACTTATTTTGCGTGGTTTAATTTTGGTTTTAAACATAGATCTATACTCAAATTAGGAAAAAACAAAAAACAAATGGGCAGACTTGGTGGGCTGCTTGGTCTTTTTTCTGCTGTCATTCTTCTACATATCAAGGGGTTTTAGAATTTTTGGAAGGGAGTAAAGCCCCCTGTCTATTTTTTTTTTTTTCTGTCTAAATAATAAACTTCCTGACATATTAGTGTCAAATGTTCAGGAGTTTGATTTAAGCAACAGCACTTTAAGATCAACGCCATGGGCTGTGATGAAATCATAATGGGTATAATACCTCCTATTTTGCAGGGGACGATTTTCAAGTTTTGGGGGGATGACAATATCCCTGTCCAATTAACCCAAGACCCCTTTCACACTGGGGCGCCCGAGCGTTAGCGCCAAAGCGCTGCTCGTTTTAGCGGCGCTTTAGCGCTGTTTAGGTGGCACTATTAGGCTGCTAGTGGGGCACTTTTGACCCCCGGTGGCGGCTGAAGAAGGAGTTAAAAACGCACATGTTGTTGTGATTTTCAGAAGCACTTTTCAGGTGCCTTGGAAGCACTGCCCATTCATTGCAATGGGCAGGGGCGTTTTGGAAGTGCTGTATACAGTGCTCCCAAACCGCCCCAAAGATGCTGCTTGCAGGACTTTTTCTAACGTCCTGCAAGCGCACCGCCCCAGTGTGAAAGCATTTGGGCTTTTTTACATTCGGGTGTCATGGGAGTAAGTTTTCAGATCCTTTACAGGTGCTATTTCTAGCACTAAAACACCTGAAAACTGCCTCAGTGTGAAAGGGGTCTTAAAGTGATTGTAAAGTCTTGTTTTTTTTTTCCTATAAAAATAATAAACATGTTATACTTACCTCCTCTGTTGCAGTAGATTTGCACAGAGCAGCCCAGATCCTCCTCTTCTCCGGTCCCTCTTCTGTGATGCCGGCCCCTCCCTCCTGTTGAGTGCCCCCAGAGCAAGCAGCTTGCTATGGGGGCACCCGAGCTGAGTCACAGCTCCCTGTGTCCATTCAGTCACAGAGCCCTGATCTGGCCCCATCCCCTCTCTCTCCTGATTGGCTAGCTGACTTTGATTGACAGCAGCGGGAGCCAATGGTGCCGCTGCTGTGTCTCAACCAATCAGGAAGGAGAATATTGGATAGCTGATACACTTGTGGACATCGCTGGACAGAGAGGGACCTCAGATAAGTGTTGGGGAGGGGGGCTGAGGGGGGCTGCTGCACACAGAAGGCTTTTTATCTTAATACATAGAATGCATAAAGATATAAAAACTTCTGCCTCTACAACTCCTTTAAAGGCTCCACGCACAGTGGGCTTAAAAAATTTCCAGTTCCCTTAGCAGAAAAAAAAAACACTTGTATAGAGCCTTAACTGAAACAGTATACATGCACGTGTGGACAACACCCCCCCCCCCCCATATGCATGTATACTGTTTAGGTTAATGTTTTCTTGTATCTTTACATGTATTTTTGTATTTCTAATTGTGTCTTATATACCCTTATACTCCTGAAGAAGCCAGGGGGCGAAACATGTAGAAGAAGTTGTTTAAATTATTCTGTCCATATTAATACTGTCACAATGTGTACAGTGGATGTTACCAGGAACATTTTTTTTATTTATGCATTTTAATTATTTGTAATAAAAATGGTGGAATTTTAACTGTCTTCTTTAGTTCGTTTAAGCGCCCTAAAAATCCCATCCCTACTCTTTGTTGAATTTTTCTATATTTATGTGAAAGCAGAGATCTCTCAGCATAGGTACAACACATACCCTGCGGAGCCCCAGCTATATCCTCTCAGCAGGGAGCATGAGCTTTGCTGATTCAGTAGAGGGATTGTTGGATCTCCTCATAAAGACCAGTGCTTACAAACAGGGAGAAAGTATTGTTTTTGCACATTTTTTCGCACCTAAAGAGTAGAGTTGGAAGTTCCCCTCCTGCATTATATTAGAATAAGGAAAACATGGTTCCCAGACCATTAGATTACCAACAAAAAACAGAGAGAAGTGGCTAGTGCTCTACAAAAGAACTGTATCAAGTATTCCAAACCAAAAGTCCTACGGAAGTCTTTTTGAAGTCAAAGGGAATCCAAATTAGGCTCCAAAAAAGTGTGAAGTACAGAACTGAAAATTATGCAAAGGCATGCAGAATACAGACTTTTAGGAAGTTCCTGGCAGCCCTGATGGACCCAAAAAATAACCTTTATCTATTTCTTTCTAAATTCTACCAAATAAAATGATAGAAGGGTGGGATGTGGTAGCATCAACTATTCTTTTGGTAAAATAATGCTTTCAAAGCTTAGCATTCAACTTTCCTCCCGCTAGTCTGGGGTCATGTCCCCCGTTCTTAATCTTGGCTTCATATTGAAAATACTGCCCACCTAAGCCTTATTCAACCCCTTCATTTAGTTAAGGGTTTTCGATCATCATTTGCTTGTTCTGAGGAACCACGCTAGACTGACTGGATCAGTTACTAGTCATAGATGGGTGATTGTGTGTCTGAATAAGGAGATTTCGCTCCAGTAGGTTGTGCCTAGTGGTGGATACTGGTGGTGAACCCTCTTAGAGCTTGGGCTGCTGCCTTTCTGGTACAGCCTTAAGGGTGTTTCCACATGTAGACTAGGATTAATAGGAAAGAAGGCGGACTCGATGTCCAAAAGAATGCGAGTTTGATAGTAAATTTACAGGTGTTTATTGAGAATAGCAGCAAGTATATCAAGACAATGCGTTTTGGGAGAAAATGGCCCTCTCTTCTTCAGGGCTGTTGCTGCATGCTATTAAATGGGAACGATTCCCACGCTGGTTACATGCTTGTGAAGTTTCGGCGGTAAACCTGACAAAGTGACAGCTAAGGTTCAAGGGACAGAAAATCGCACAGGGAGAAAGGATGACTCTCTGTAGCATGCTGGTAAAGGACAAGCTTTTCTACTTAGCTGCAGGTCTCTCAACAGAGGTCTGACACATGCCCTGCTAATTCACATCCTATTAGCAGGGAGCATGAGCTTGCTAATTGCAGATTTATAGGTCTGACTTAGCAGGGAGGAGTGTTGGATCTTGGCAGGGAGCAAGGATACTTCTCTGCAACATGCTGGCATAGGAAAGGCTTCTCTTTCTCAGGCTGGGGCTGCTTTCTAAAGACCACAAGCTATAAGACTTTGCACACTTTTTGTTTTTATCCAGCTAGAGATGTATTTATCTAACTTAAACCAATATAATTTTTTTAATCAAAACATACAGTTGGGGATTTCATCCTGCAATAACATGCTTGGATAGCATATAGATAGAAATAGATTTCCACCTGCCCTTTCCAGTAGCGCTTTTATATTGCGTTAAAGGTTTAAATGCTTTGTTGTAAAACTGACATTTTTGCAGCAATGGCAAAAAAAAAAGAGAAAGGAACCCGAGATTACAAGTGGCAACAAAACTGGTCATTTTGGAGTCCTGGAGTTGAGAGGTAGCCATCGGTCAAGCCCGACGGTAGCTCTAAGATTTGATTATTAGGCTGTATATAGAGGACATTCGGTAGTTGGGTGACACATACTGATAGAGAGGTAAATATCAAGGAACATCTGTTCTGTGACATCGCCGCCGCAATCCAATTCCATTAAAAGGAAAACATGCTTTAGGGAGAAAATAGGTATTATCTATGATATTGACAGAAGAGAAAGAGGAATCATAACACCTGCTGTAATGAGGAAAATAGCTACTCCGAGGATCTGGCTGAGTTTCAAAGCTCTGATGAATAAAACGTATTGCTTTTTTTTTAGATGGGCGCCCGCGGGTCCTTCGCAATGCAGACACTGCGTGATACTGACAGAGACTTGGCGTTGGGTGGAAATTTAAAGAGTCATGCTGGGCAAGCCTGAAAATGAAGCCTTAAAGGGTTACACCTTTTTCAAAAAAATTAAAATTTTACTAACACCTCATATCCTCCCCACCCCCCTTGCTGTACTTACTTTGGTGGGCATGCAGCCAGTGTAGCAGTCTGGGGATTTGAAATACCCACTCATCTTCCCCTTCTTTCTGTAGGGTATCTCTGAAAGATCAAAACAATTCTGATTGGTCAGCACCGTACGTGACTACTTTGACCAATTGCAATCACTCTGATCTATCTCAGGAACCCTACAAAAAGAGGGAGAAGAAGAGGAAGGACTTCAAATCCATGGACAGCTACACACACTGCGTTGGCATTGACAGCTCATCACCCAAGGAGGTAAGTGCAGGGGGTCAAGGGGGGTGGAAAGGGTTTAGCGTGTTAGTTTACCTATTTTCTGAAAAGGTGAATTTACACTTTAAAGTGTTTGTAAAGGTTCACAATTAGTTTTTGATCACTTTTATTCCTAATCCAAGGAATGTAAACATCCCTTGTAATAGGAATATGACATAACAGAACCTCTTTGCAGTGAGATATGAGGTCAATAAGACCCCACATCTCACCAGTAGGCTGGGAAGCCTAAAAAAAATAAAAATAAAATGATCACCGCTTCCCAGCCGAAGGCGGTGCCGTTTGTTTGAATGCAGAGGCCGGGCGTGATGTCATAACATCGCGCCCGGCCTCCGACGATCATAGAGACTCCGGCGACCATCTGGTCCACCAAAATTCTCTATGATCAGCATTCGGGGCCGGCGGATCCGTTCTCCGACTCACAGATCGCAGCAGTGAGTCGGTAGAAGCACCGGAGGGCGGCGGGAGGGGGCGGGATGTCCCCTTTTGCCGCCCGTAAGAATGATCAAGCGGTGGAACAGCCGATATGATCATTCTTGTGGTGTAGGGAATCGCTGGCTGAAAATGTCGATATCTGAATGATGCCTGTAGCTGCAGGCATCATTCAGATATAGCCCCTCAAAGCCCAGGACATCATATGATGGCCTCTGGGCGCCAAGTGGTTAAATAACAAACATGTCATACTTACCTGCTCTGTGCAATGGTGTTGCACAGAGCATACCCAGTCCTCCTCTTCTAGGATCTCCTGCCAGTGCTCCTGGCCCTTCCGCCCTGCTGAGTGCCCCCAGAGCAGGACGCTTGCTCTAGGGCCCTCATGCGTGTTTGCTCTTGAGCCGCCTCAGTGTGTCTATGAGACACACAGAGCGTGGCTCTGCCTTGCCCCACACTCCCTCCTCACTGACTGTGTTTGACAGCAGTGGGAGCCATTTTACAGTGTCTCAGCCAATGAGGAGAGAGAGACCCGGTAGAGATTTTGCTTTTGTGCACAACACTGGATCGGGCTCAGGTGAGTGTAAGGGGGGCTAAGGGGGGAACTGCACACTGAAGGTTCTTTACCTTCATGAATAGACTGCACGAGACTACTTTAAAATGTATTTATAGGCCAAATTTCTAGTTTTGGATAGATTGGGGAAAGGGTATTTTTCCATTGGGGAGATTTCCCTTTACTTCACGTGTTGAAGACCCAACAACAGGAAGGTAAAGGAAATCTCTCTAAAGGGAAAGGAAATCCACTCTTAGACAGGTGTCTTCAATAGAGGCTTCCCATGCCAATGGTCGACAGGGCAAATAGTAAGGCTTAGTCTTCTCAAGAGAGTTGATCCTGAAACTTGGATGGCACTAGATTTTGCCTGAATTTCACGAATTTGAATGTACCAACCCTAGTCTAAATTTTAGTGTTATTCTGAGAGAGTTGGGCCCTAAAAGGCTTCTAGTAGAAAGGGACCAAAGGCTGCTCCATAGGCTGATAAAATACAAGGAGTCAAGAGACAGGCAATAAAAATGGTGAAAGGTCTGGGGGATAAAACATAGGAGAGGTTGCAGGAATGTAGTATGTACAGTTTTGAGGAAAAAAGGGAAAGGGTGGACATGATCAAAACCTTTATCTACATGAAGGGGGTGAATAAAGTTCAGGTGGGCAGTATTTTCAATATGAAGCCAAGATCAAGAACACAAGGACATTAACTCAGACTAGCAGGAGAAGAGTTGAATGCTAAGCTTCAAAATCATTATTTTACTGAAAGAATAGTTGATGCTTGGTGCTACCACATTCCAGCCTTTATTTCCCATTATCTAGTAGATTTTTTAAAGAAAGTGATAAAGGTTGTTTTTTGGGCCCATCAGGGCTGCCAGGAGCTTCCCAAATGACTGTATTCTGTACATCATTGCAAAATTTTCTGTTCTGTAATTCACATTTCCTTGGAGCCTGGTTTGGATTCACATTCACTTCAATAGAACTTCAGTAGGAATTTTGGTTCAGAATACTTGGTTGAGTTCTCCATCCAGGCATTTACCGTATATACTTGAGTATAAGCCGAGTTTTTCAGCACATTTTTTTGTGCTGAAAATGCCCCCCTTGGCTTATACTCGAGTCACCTTTTTGCGCCTGATCTCCCGGACTTTGGGGACCCGGCTTTGGCCGGCAGTAGGTCCCCTGGACCCCAAATTTGGCACACATGTAGCCCCCCTCTTCCTCTACAAGTGTACAAAGTTTGTTGTCCGGGAGACCTACGGCCGGGGAGCACCGATTTTTCAAAGCCGGGCACCCCTTCCATAGACTCCAATGTTAAACGGTAATTTCTCTGGTGATTTTGGGGACCCAGTACTAGCCGGTCGTAGGTCCCTTGGACCAGAAATCTGGCACACATGTAGCCCCATTTCTCCTCTACAAGTGCGAAAAGTTTGTTGTCTGGGGTACCTACAGCCGGGGAGCACCGATTTTTCAAAGCCGTGCACCCCTTCCATAGACTCCCATGTTAAACGTCAGTCTAGTCATGGACACAGTGAGGCATGGGAACAGTGAGGCATGGGCACAGTGAGGCATGGACACAGCGAGGCATGGACACAGCGAGGCATGGACACAGCTAGGCATGGACACAGCTAGGCATGGACACAGTGAGGCATGGGCACAGCGAGGCATGGGCACAGTGAGGCATGAACACAGTGAGGCATGAACACAGTGAGGCATGAACACAGTGAGGCATGAACACAGTGAGGCATGGGCACAGTGAGGCATGGGCACAGTGAGGCATGGGCACAGTGAGGCATGGGCACAGTGAGACATGCACATGGACACAGTGAGGCAAAGTGAGGCACAGTGAGGCATGCAGATGGACACCCTAGGCTTATACTCAAGTCAATATGTTTTCCCATTTTTTTGTGGTAAAATTAGGTGCCTCGGCTTATATTCGGGTCGGCTTATACTCGAGTATATACGGTATATAGACCACCAGCCACCTCTATAGAAATATTTTTGTTGATAATCTAATGGCCTGGGAACCATGTTTTTCTTATATATTTATAATGCAGGAGGGAAACTTCCAACTCTACTCTATAGGTGCAAAAAAAAAAAACATTACCCTTCCTTACCACCACATCAGCAATTTTTAGTCTCTAATGAGGCTCTCCAAGAATCCTCAGCCCCAGTATTTAAATTTATTTATTAGGCCCTTTAAAGGTCTGTAATTTACAGGAAACCTTTTGTGTGGAACATGACATCTCCAACAATGTGGTTAGAGATACCAAACTAGGGATTTTATCTCATGCAACAATCTTACACAACGATGAAAAGATCACAGCATTTCTTGTTACAAAATTTAATTTTACAGTACATGTCCTCCCAACTTAGATTTCTCATTTAAAAAAATTTCGAAATTGGGTAGACTATTTCAAAATTTACTGGCCAGAAGCAGAGAAGGTTTTTTCCACAACTAAACCCGAGTTTAACTTTATAAAGACTATGAGCAAATTAGTGAATTGTACCAAATTGTGGACAGATTTCTGCATATCTATAAGATTTACCCCACTCATCTAATGGATCCATCTGTTCTCCCTTGCCTCTTTATTGTACTGATAATATAGTCCTCCAGTCAGAGTGTAAGGGAACCAATTATATTTCTCAATATGTTAGACTGTCAGAGACATAATTACTTTAAGCTTCGTACACACGGGCGGGAATCCCGTCGAAAAAAAAACACGTCGGTTTTCTCGACGGGATTCCTGGCAAGCTTGTCTTGCCAAGCCCTGTGTACACACGCACCATTCAAAAGAACCGCCGTTCTTTTGAATGGCAAAAACGCAGTGACATCATCGACTACGACGAGCCTGCGCTTGTCACATTCGATGCTGTCGCCGCCATATTGCTACACCCTACACTGCCCTTTTCGAGCATGCACGGGTTTCCCTGGACAGGTAAGCATACAGACGACTGGGTTTCTCGGCAGGAAACACTCTGCCGAGAATCCTGACGAGAAAATAGGGAGCAGGTTCTCTATTTTTCTCGTCGAGATTCCCGGCAGTTTCCCAGACGAGAAACCATACACACGACCGGTTTTCTCGGCAAAAAGCTCTCCCAGCAGTTTTCTTGCCGAGAAAGCCAGTCGTGTGTACGAGGCTTAAAACAGTTATATTGTGGGCTGGTAAAGATTGATATATTTATTCTTACTGTGTATCAATTTTAAATCATCAGTGTAATTATGTCGCTGAGATTATTATGCCCTTCCTATACTTTTTTCCACTCTTAAGCCCTGTACACACGATCGGATATCCTATGGATTCTAATCTGATGGTTTTTTTCCATCGGAAATCCGATGAAACTGTCTTCCATCAGCCAAAAAACCGACCGTTTCAAACGCGGTGACGTAAAACACTCAGATGAGCCGAGAAAAATGAAGTTCAATGCTTCTAAGCATGCGTCGACTTGATTCTGAGCATGCGTGAGTTTTTTATCCGATGGAGTTCCCCACAGACGATATTAATTTGCTATCGTTTTTTTAACCATCGGATAAATTTAAAACATGTTCTATTTTTAAACACCAATGGAAAAAAGACCGATGGGGCCCATACACGATCGGTTTGTCCAATGAAAAAAGTCCATCGGACTGTTTTCATCGGTAAAACCTATAGTGTGTACACGTCTTTATGCAGCATACACACGGTCGGAATTTGTCACAAAAAGTGTGATGGGAGTTTTTGGTTGAATATTCCGACCGTGTGTATGCTCCATCCAACTTTTTCTGTCTGAATTTCCGCCAGCAAAAGATTGAGAGCTGGTTCTCAATTTTTCTGTCGCAAAAAGGTCTTGACGGAAATTCCGATCGTCTGTATGCAATTCTGACGTGCAAAAAAAACCACGCATGCACAGAATCAAGCAGAAGAGCTGAACTACCTATTGAATTTCATTGATCTCGGCTCGTCGTACGTGTTGTACATCACTGCATTCTTGACCATCGGAATTTCAGACAAGATTTGTGTGACCATGTGTATGCAACACAAGTTTCAGCCAACATTCCGGCAGAAAAAAAACACGTTTTTCTTGTTGGAATTTCCAAACGTGTGTACAGGCCATTAGAATGAAAGGAATGCTTAAACGATGACCTGTAAAGGCTTTTAAAGCATCACCTATGGCATCTCCTGTGCTTTTTTGAGGATGCAGAGAACCGGGCTCCCTTCCCCATATTTAGTGGACATGCTCCAAGGCCCTACGATTTTGGTCCCGGGTCAATGCAATGATCCAAATGGTCTTAAACTTATCTCCCGCACGCAAACCCCTGGGAAGCATTGCTGCATAAGTCAATCCTATCTTTGACTGAAGCCCAGAGGAAACTGGTGGGGTTTGTGTTCCTGGCAGCCCAGCAGACCTTGGCCAGAGCCTGGCGCCAACCATTCCTTAATTTCGCTGAAGTCAAACAGTGGTTCATGGAAACCATGGTCCATGAGAAGCTCACATCTATACTTACTGAAACGAATGCCAAATTCTTGAAAATTTGGGATCCATGGATAACCTATAATGGTCATTTAAACTTGGACCGTTCTTTTCTCTCCATATGATCGTCTGGACAGACTTTTTATTTTTCTTCATGTAACAGGCTGGCCCACACAGGATTCCCTTCCCTCTGCCCCCCAGGCAAGCCTTCCCCCACTCTCCCTTTTTTTCTTTTCTGCCACCTGCCATGGATTTTGGGCAGATTTCCTCCATGCTCTCCCCTCTTTTCACCCTTTAGACTGTCTTGGGTTCTGGAATACCTTCCTCCTTCTACCGTCCCCATTGAGGCATACTCCCTCATAAGTAGTGATACATATGGAGCTTCACCCAGCTTATATTACAGTGGAACATGTTCCTTATAGTTTGAAATGCCATTTGTAGCGTCACCTCTGCTCTATTCAGTTGACCTATTCCTATAATTTTCTTGCCTCTCTAACCTCACCGTTGTTGTGTTGTTTTCTATATGCAAATGTTTTACATACCCTGTACCAATACTCAAGAACCCAATAAAAAAAATTGTGAAATAAAGCATCATCTATTGAGAATTTGGGGTATCATAGTTTTTTTACGATTCCACGGGTGTGTGCAATTTTAAGGCTTCACGTGTTTGGTATCTATTTACTCAAGGTACTCCAATCTTTTATATTTTACCAAAAAATTGGTAAGTTATTTTGTTTGTTTGCACTAAAATGTATTTTAGTGTATTTTTTCCTGAAAATATGTGTTTGAAAAATAGCTGGACAAATATTGTGCGACAAAATAATTGCAACTACCACCATTTTATTTTCCAAGGTCACTGCTTTCAGAGAATACAGTATATACTTTTTTTTGGGGGGGGTTACAGTATTTTCTTCCAAAAAATGCTGGTTTTAACAAAAAAATAAAAAAATTGCCCTGGTAGGCAGGTGGTTAAAGTTGCTGATACTAAATCCAATTCAGAGTACATTACTTGCAGTTAAACATTAATTAAATAACATATAACTGCATTATTATTATTATTTATTATATTACTCTACCTGTAGTCCAAGTTTACAGCACAACAATTATTTTTTTTGCACCCTGTTTGTGTGACAATCAGCAAATCTTTTTTTTTGTAAATTTAAAAAATCCACCCAGTAAACAGATAATTACAGTGTACCATGTTTCTCAATTAGTAAAACTATTATGCAACGAAAATACATTTTGCTGTAACAAAACCAGCTAAAACAGGATTTTGGCAATACTACAAAACCGCCATTCCTGATCCCGAGGCAGGCATAAACATAAATTCAGCAATGAATACCATTCCGTTTTTTTTTTTTTTCGACCTTGTACAAGTATTTTTATCCTCTCGTGCCTTCAGACAACAAATCACAAGGCCAAGCCTGGGAGTTAGGCTTGTGCTGGGAGCTTCGTGTCACAATAAATCTTATTCAGTGTTCCATTGTCCAAAGGAATCTCTAATGCACATAATGCTCCGTAATTAAGAATAGTTATAATTCTTCTCAATGTATCTTTTAATATCTCTACACAAGAACAAATAATAAAAACCAAAGGGCCCTTTCCATCGATGCCTTCTTCTAAAGTGGATTTTTTTCCAAAAAGATTAACTTTTTTTATGATTAAAAGCCGTCCTTGGGTTCTAGTCTGGTGACTTTGTCTCAGCTAAGATGATGCCTCAGTCTGCTGCAGGTAGGAGGAAGCATTGGGGGAGATAGAGGAGATTGAGGAAATGCTTCTACCTGCCTGCAGCCAACTCATGGCATCATCTGAGCCTAAGCAAAATCTCTTAAAGTGGTTGTAAACGCCGTTACACCACTTTTACCTACAGGTAAACCTATAATAAGGCTTACCTGTAGGTATCGTGAATATCTCCTAAACTTGCACAGTTTAGGAGATATTCACTGTATCCGCATGTGCCGACGTCATCGGCACATGCGCACTGAAGAAATGGCCCGCTCGTGCCGTTTCTTTAGTAACCGTGCCATTACCGGCGGCTCCCACGTCCAATCACAGTGCCGGAGCCCGCAAACCTGGAAATAACACCAGGAGACATGTTGCCGGTCGCAGCGGTGTGTGGGGACCGCTGCAATAGCTTTGATCGAAGGTAAATATTTCATAATGAGCTAGTATGCGATGCATACTAGCTCATTATGCCTTTGTCTTGCAGGGTTTTTTTTTTTCTGAGCTTACAACCACTTTAATGGCTTAGTTCACGTTTAGAACATGTCATGTTTCACCCGTATTTAGGGTGTAATATGTATGTTCCAGCTCCTGCCCCCCTCTCCTCCTGATCCCTTTCCTCTGTGACAGCGAGCAGGGGTTTATCTCCCCTGTAGCCGCTGTCACAGTTAAAGTAATTGAAAAGGTAAATATAAAAAAAAAAAAAAAACTCTCTATACGTACCTGCTCTATGCTATGGAATGGCACAGGTTGGCTGCAAACTTCCTCTTCTCGGGTCCCCCGTCAGCGTTTCTGGCCCCTCCTCTCTGTGCAGTGCCCTCATGGGAAGCCGCTTCCCATAGGGGCACTCATGCATGCTCACTACCGAGCCCCACTGCTGCGTCCATTGACACAGACTCAGCCCCGCACCCCCCACTCCCTCACCACTGGTTTTGATTGACAGCGCTGAAAGCCAATGGCTTCTGGTGCCCCAGCAAAGCCAGCAAGACCTGGAAGTGAGGGGAGAGAAGAGCTGCAGACATGCACAGCGCTGAACTGAATGAGGGTTTAGGTATGTAAAAGGGGTGTGGTGTGAGGGGGGATGCTGATACCTTAAAAATGTTTACCTTAATGCAAGGATTGCATTAAAGTGATATACTTACCTGCTCTGTGCAGTGGCTTTGCACAGAGCAGCCCAGATCCTCCTCTTCTTGGGTCCCTCACCAGGGGTGCACCCCTGGCGAATGTCCCCACAGCAAGCAGCTTGCTCACCCAATAGGGCTTAATTTAAGAGATTTAAAAATTGAAATTTCCAATTTAAAAATTGCTTATGCATGCACATTTCTTAAATATGTGGTGTTGTTTGCAACATCTATTTTTTTACGATCCATAATGTGTCATAATACTTTATTACTACTGTCTGAAGCAGCTAAGTGCGACACAATCCACCTCATTGCACCGTGCTTTGACCAAATGTGATATTGCAAAAAAGTTTGCAAATAGAAAATAAACAGCACAATGCGCCAGGACAGTCCACCATCATGAATGCTGGTGTGAACAAACAGCCATTCTCAACCAGGGCTCTATGGAACCCTAGGGTTCCTCCAGAGGTTGTCAGGGGTTCCTTGAGCTCTAACTGATTGACTTCCCATTTGATAGTGCCTGCATATGCAGGACCAATGCAACTTGACAGAGCCAGCAGCATGACACCAATTGTCTTTTTAGCTGTCTGTAAGGTTGGCATGGACTCTGATGTAAAGAGGGACCCGATAGGAGAGACTCTGATGTGGAGCTTGATGTAAGGGGAGACCCTGATGTGGGCTCTATTGTAAGAGGGATTCTAATGGGGACTCTGATGAGAAATGTGCAGACTGATTTTTTTTTTTTTTTTAACTGTTATTTACTGCTTAAGTTTATTTAAAATGTCTTTCCTTTGTTTTATTGCAGTTCTTTCTCTGTTGTTCTGAATTAGATAATGCGAATGGTGGAATCTGTCCAATCGGGTCCACCTGCTCATCGGAGGATCTCTCCGCTGATCCCCGCTGAGCAGGCGGATGACAGGTCTGTGTCCGCTCCACTATGCAGAGCAGACACGGACACAGACCCGCTGCTCCCTATGGGGCGGACTGCATGTCCGCTTCTATCCGATTCAATCTGCCAGACGATCCAATCCACCAGACGGATGGCAAACGTATCCCCATCCATCTTATTTAAGCGGACTGGATCAGATGCCAGCGGGCGACAGTAGACACATGTCCGCTGACATTCACCCCCCATAGAGAACAATCATAGCTCAGAACTGTCCCTGATTTCGAGGGACTATCCCTCATTTGGAACAAAATCCCTCTGTCCCTCTTTCCTTCTTATTTGTCCCTCATTTTGGTCTGATCTACACGTTTTTGTCAAAAGTATTTGGACGTCTGCCTTTACACACACATGAACTTTAATGGCATCCCAGTGCAAAGGGTGGGCCAACTCAATATTGAACCCTATGGATTAACATAGGGTTCAATATTGAGTTGTCCCACCCTTTGCAGCTATAACAGCTTCAACTCTTCTGGAAAGGCTGTCCACAAGGTTTAGGAGTGTCTATGGGAATGTTTGAACATTCTTCCAGAAGCACATTTGTGTTGGACGAGAAGGCCTGACTCAAGTCTGCGCTCTAATTCATCCCAAAGGTGTTCTATCGAGTTGAGGTCAGGACTCTGTGCAGGCCAGTCAAGTTCCTCTACCCCAAACTCACTCATCCATGTCTTTATGGACCTTGCTTTGTGCACTTGTCCAAATCATTTGGTGGAGGGGGAATTATGGTGTGGGGTTGTTTTTCAGGGGTTGGGGCCCCTTAGTTTCTTTGTTATAACTCTTAAGGCATCAGCATTCCAAGACATTTTGGACAATTTCATGTTCCCAACTTTGTGGGAACAGTTTGGGGATGGCCCCTTCCTGTACCAACATGACTGCCACCAGTGCACAAAGCAAGGTCCATAAAGACATAGATGAGCGAGTGGTGGAGGAACTTGACTGGCCTGCATGGTGTCCTGACCTCAACCCGATAGAACACCTTCGGGATGAATTAGAGCGGAGACTGTGAGCCAGGCCTTCTCATCCAACATCAGTGCCCGACCACCTCACAAATGCGCTTCTGGAAGAATGGTCAAACATTTCCATAAACACTCCTAAACCTTGTGGATAGCCTTCCCAGAAGAGTTGAAGCTGTTATAGCTGCAAAGGGTGGGCCAACTCAATATTGAACCCTACGGACTAAGACTGGGATGACATTAAAGTTCATGTGCGTGTAAAAGCAGGCGTCCCAATACTTTTGACAATATAGTGTATATAGTTGTATATGAAATACACTACTTAACTTATCACTTATCAAAAAGTGTTTTACAGTGCTAAACCTTTCATCCAAATTTCTAAATTGCTGTGTTTGTAAACTCCAAAAGCCACTATATAGGAATAGTAGTGGTAAAAAAGCACTTGAGGGTTTAACAAATTATTATTTTTTGTACATGTCTCTTTTAAGGGGGCGTGGCTAGGGGTGTGTCCTATGCCTATATACTTTTGCTAATAGGTGTCCCTTATTCCCAACTCAAAAAGTTGGGAGGAATGGAACAATGGGTGGTCCGATCGAGGCCACCTTAAAAACAGAGAGACGGACCCCATCGGTTCACTGGTCTGCTAGAGGCCTAAAGCTCCAAGCAAAATATATTCATCCATTTAAGTTTCATGCATTCTTGATTAAAAACAGCTTTTTTGTTCGCCCTGCAAACATTTGTGAAATATATGATGTGGCCCTCATACTGAAAAGTTTGGAGGCCCATCTTCTAAATAAAGACATTAACCCCTTCTGAACCAGCCCCGGCATCTCTTTATCAAGGTCTCTACATTCAGGGATGGGAAGATCATGTGACCACTGTGATTGGCTGTCACAGTGTTCACATGATCGGAGGCGAATCCCGATCATTAGTTATCTTTGACAGCTCGGTCTCTGTGGTGGCAGCGTGCAGTGAGCGCGCTCTCAGCATAGAAATATCTTATGCCCAGTGATGCATATGTGTGGCATGGGGACAGTAAAGCTCACGCTTTTTCCACCACACATTTGTATTACATGGGCAGCAACAGGTAAAAAAAATACTGAAAAGCAAAATGAGATTTCGGAGTAGATGGACATTAGTCGGTCCTCTCTTTTGCTGACATCCCCCGATTTATTCTGCACTGCCAGTCTGGAATGGAATGTATTACCAACTTCACCACTGCAAGAATAGTAATAGAGATAGAGTGAAGAGCTATATTAACGTTGTTCGATTAAAAATAAAATTTCAGGAAAAGTAGCCAAAATTGTAAATCCCGGGATTAGTCTGGCTTTTCTGCTAAATCCTGTGTTTTAGTGCAGATTTAATGAATGTCATCCAATTATTTGCTCTGTGATCATCAGTCGTGTTCTTGCAAAATTATCTAGCTTTTCGCCTGCTAATGACTTTCTCATTAATCTAATTTTCTGAAATTTCACTTTTACGGGTCTAATTGGCCTCAGGCCAAAGCGAATGAATCTTCCTGGACAAATCTGTTTGCTATTGCTCACATCTGTCTTCCCTAGATTATTCTGTCATCGGGTTTTATCTGCGTTGACTGAGTGCAACCAGACGCTGCCAGGATGCTGAGCCTTCTGTGACGAAGAGGGGGCACCCTTTTAACCGCTTCAGTGGGACAAGCGGTTGTTAACCCCTAATGGACCAGAGGCATTTTTACACTTTAGCAATGTGCCTATTGTGATAGACTCACCCGGGACAGAGGCTTTTGCAGGGGATTGAATGCTAGTCTCTTGCTCACTGACTATGGGCCCTGGCATTTGAGGGAGCTACAAACATTTAGGAAGATGTTCTGTTATGTAATGCAAATGGATATTATTAAGGATGATAGTCTCTGCCAGCTTGGGACTCATTTGACAGATGTATGTGAAAAGAAAGATGGAATGAGATCTGGAAAGCCCTGGGTCTCCTGTTGTCTACTAGGTAGTCTGAGGAGGGGGGAGATCACCGTTTGTATTGCTAATGGTGCTAATTAACTCACCTATTGTCTGTCTGCTAGCAAACCATTGAGGGATGTGTTTATACTTGTAATATTGTGTATTGTACCTTGAGAGCTCGAAGCCGGCAAGTCTGACCTGGAATGAGACCTCTGAGTCACCCAGGTGGCTAATTACCGTAATGTTTATAGTATATGTCAGTAGTTGTGTTAATTATATTCCTGTGTACAGGTTGTATGGTTAGGGTAATATGTTTAGGAGGGGGGATGTCCTCCTGTGGGGTATATACTGTATTGTGTATGAGTTTGTTCAAATAAAAGAGTTCCAGCTTTGCAGCCAAATGAGTCCTTCCTAGTTCTTGGTTGCAATATGCGGCTATATTTTCTAATATCGATGTTCAGACTGGAGGAAGCTGTATACTGATGGAAGCGCCAAAGCTGGGTGCTGGGAAGGTTCTGTCACACCTATCACTATCAGTGACACTTAAAGCTCAACTCCAGGCAAAAAAAAAAGTTTCCCCTGCAGTGGGGCTGTGCCCACACTTCGTTTTTGTCTGGGGGATTGGAGAACAGAGAGATACTTACCTGTAACTCCTGACAATCCATTGCTGGATTGTAGGGGATCGCTGTTTGCCAGGGGAGTGGAGAATCGGGTGAGTTTACAGCTTTCTCCTCACCCCTGGACACAATGAGCAGTTAACCCATGCAGTGCGGGCACAATACTTTTTTTTTGCCCAGAGTTGGGGGAAGGACGTCATACGATGTCCTCTCAGGATTGCGCCTTGCACGCACCCTGTCACCCGCTGTGTCCACCGGACACGGCCGATGACAGATCACTGTACTGGACCACTGCCAATACCATGTGATCACTGTGGCCAATCACAGCAGATCACATGACAAATGTACACAGGCTTTGATTCGTACTATGCTCTGTGATTGATCACAATGATCACATGGTACAGACAGTACCAATCACAGCTAATCACAATAGTAAACACTGAATGAAAAGTTTTATAAAAAACAAAATGGTTGCTTATAACTGTAAAATTCACATTTATAAGCAATCACAGTGTAGTACAGTGTTACTATGGTAACACTGTATTGCCCTGGTCACTGTATGTAAAAAAAAAAATGTAAAAAAAAAACCAATGTGTAAAGTAAAATTTTTTATTGTAATGTCATCTTTTTTTTTTACATACTATCACCAATCAGTGTCCCTGATTACTGTCACACAGTTATATGATGACGCTGTACTGCACTGGTGACAGCATGTAAAAATTGTGAAACAAACTTTTTTTACATTTCTTCATATTCCAAAAAACTGCGATAAAACATTACAACTTCAAAAAACTTGCCATGCCTCTTACTAAATTCCATGAACTGTCTACTTTCTAAAAAGGGGTCATTTGAGGAATATTTGTACTGTCCTGGCATTTTCGGGCTTTAAGAAATGAGATAGGCTGTCAGTACATCAGGATTGATACATTTTCAGATAAATACCATAGTTTGTGGACTCTATAACTTTTCTACAGACTAAATAATATACACTGATTTGGGTTATTTCCACCAAACAAATGTAGCAGAGAATACATTCTGGCCTAAATTTATGAAGAAGGATTAATTATTTGCAAAATGTTGTAACAGAAACACAGAAAAACAAGTTTTTTTTTTTTTCCTCTTTTTTTATTTATTTAGCAAAAAATTTGGAAAAAAACTGACGATTAAATACCACCGTAAGGAAAGCTTTATTTTTGTGAAATTGTGACAGCGCTGAAAGCTGAAAATTGGCCTGGGCGGGAAGGGGGTGAAAGTGTCCAGTATTGAATCGGTTAAAGCTGAGGAAATGCTTCCTCTTGTCTGTGGCAGACTGATGACATCATCTCAGCCTAGGCAAAGTCCCTTAAAGTTGAGCTCCGGAATAAGCAAATATTGTCTAAATTCAAGATTCATGAGTATTCTTCTCTGAATCTTGGTGTGCTTTGTGTATTTCTTCCAGATCTGTGCAGTCAGGGCCGGCCCTATGATGGGACCGGGTGGTACCATGGTACCAGGCGGCACTTTTAGGGGGGCGGCAAACTGACGCCCGCCAGCCAGCCTGTTCCGCCCGATCCGCTGCCTGTGAGGAACCCGACGCCGCTGCCTGTGAGGACAGTCGCAGCCCAGGGGCGGGGGGGGGCAGTCAGCGAGTGAGCGGGCAGGCGCCGCTGCTTGTGAGGACACTCGCATCCCAGGGACGGGGGGGGGCAGTCAGCGAGCAGGCGCCGCTGCCTGTGTGAGGACACTCACAGCCCGGGAGGTGGGGGCTGTCAGTGAGTGAGCGGGCAGGCGCCGCTGCCTGTGAGGAGCCCAGCGCCGCTGCTGTTAGTGGTGACAGGGGCAGCCGCGGGCAGAACACTCGCAGCCCGGGGGGGGGGGGCTAGGAGCAGTCAGTGAGTGAGCGCGCAGCGGAGCAGAGAGATGATGTCATCTCTCACCGCCCGCCCTGAATCACCACAATTCCACCCTCACTGTGCAGCCGTGTGCACTCTGGGACACAGCAAGTGACAACGCGCAACGTGTGGCAGGTGACGTTGTGACAATCCGCAACGTGTGGCAAGTGACAATACGCAACGTGTGGCACGTGACTATCTGCATCGTGTGGCAGGTGATGTCGTGGCAAGTGACAATCCGCAACGTGTGGCATGTGATGTGGCAAGTGACAACCCGCAACGTGTGGCATGTGACGCAAGTGACCATGCGCAACGTGTGGCAGGTGACAATCTGCAACGTGTGGCAGTAGACAATCCGCAACGTGTGGCAGTAGACAATCCGCAACGTGTGGCAGGTGACAATCCGCAACGTGTGGCAGGTGACAATCCGCAACGTGTGGCAGGTGACAATCAGCAACGTGTGGCAGGTGACAACCCGCAACGTGTGGCAGGTGACAACCCGCAACGTGTGGCAGGTGACAACCCGCAACGTGTGGCAGGTGACAACCCGCATCTGGTGGTGGAGTCCAAAGCAAAACTGTAAGTACAAACACACATCACAAGTTGTATGAGACATGAGAGCCTGAGAGGGACTTGCCTTGCCCAGCCCTGATTAACCACTTAAGGACCGGAAGGATTCGCCCACTTAAAGCGATTGTATGGCTTTGTTTTTTATTTATTTTTAAATAAAAAACATGCTATACTTACCTCCACTGTGCAGTTAGTTTGGAAAAGAGTGGCCCCGATCCTCTTGTTCTCGGGTCCCTCGGCGGCTGTCTCGGCTCCTCCCTGCGTCAGATAACCCCCTTCTGGGAAGCGCTCTCCCAAGGAGGTTAGCTTGTGGGCGCGCTCCCTGTCATACACACTGCGTCCATAGACACAGCGTGTACGACTCATTCCCGCCCCCCCACGGGCCGCGTCATTGGATGTGATTGACAGCAGCGCGAGCCAATGGCTGCGCTGCTATCAATCTATCCAATCTAGCCAATAAACGGCCAGCCTCCGTGGAGAAGAGGACGCCTGGGGACGCGCACAGCAGGTGAACGGGCTCAGGTAAGTAAAACGGGGGGCCTGGGGGGCAGTACTTGCCAGGTGTTTTTTCACCTTAATGCATAGGATGCATTAAGGTGAAAAAAAAACAAATCTTTACAACCCCTTTTAATGACCAGGCCATTTTTTGCGATACGGCACTGTGTCGCTTTAACTGACAATTGCGCGGTCATGCGACACTGTACCCAAATAAAATTGATGTCCTTTTTTTCCCACAAATAGAGCTTTCTTTTGGTGATATTTGACAATATGTTTTACTTTTTGCTATGATAAATATCCAAAAAAATTATAAAGAAAAAAATATTTCTTCATCAGTTTAGGCCAATATGTATTCTTCTACATATTTTTGGTACCAAAAAAACACAATTAGCGTACATTGATTAGTTTGCGCAAAAGACATTGCGGCCGCCCGCCATGCACAGGTCCCTTCATACTCCTATATACACGTATAGAGCCATGACAGGTCCTCTTTATACTCCTGTTGACATGTATAGAGCATGACGGGTCCCCTTTAGTTATCATGATATAAAATAATGAATGTGGGGGCCTTTTGGTGGGCGTGATTTTTTTTTTTGGGGGGGGGGGGCAGCATTTAATTCTTGGTCCCAGGCAGCACAATGTCTTGGGCCGGCCCTGTGTGCAGTAATCCAGTATAAAACATTGCTTCTTTGCAGGAGCTTCCTGTAATAAAGACCTCACCACCAGAACACAATAGCAGGGCTGGAGGATTCCCATATCCACATCGAATGTGTGGATGGCGGAATCAGATCTTTTTATTTGTTGTTCAATTTATTGGTTGAATGAAAAAAAATGATGAATGTATGGGCTTTACTTAGTGGGGAGGCTGCAAGGGAGGCTGGAAGGTTATATACTGTAAACCTTCCTGGGGGGGAAGAAGGGTTATCAGAAGGCAGGTAACTGTGAAAGAAGTGTCTGTTCCCTACTGCAGTAGGTATTATTAGTTTGGAACCACTGATCAATATTGGGATAGGAGTTGTCTATCTATAAAACTTCCATAACTAAAAGTATAGAATGAAGCACCAAAGCACTGTTAAAACGTCCAGATACAACTTTATTCCAGTAAAGGTAAGGGGGCCAATCAAAAGGATTACCAACGTGTTTCGTATCAAAAATCACACCCTGCATCAGGGTTTTAAAAGCATAAGGACATTTCCATATCAATAACAAATCAGTACACCAACCAGCTGGATAGGTACAGCAGCAGGTTACCCTGGCAGATGGTGTGGGCTTACTCGAGCTTACCCGCAGACCCCCACAACCACCGGGCAAGGGTTGTGGGGCTGAGGCTCTTGTCCCCATCAACATGGGGGCAAGGTGCTTTGGGGTGGGGGGGCAGAGTCCCCAAAGCACCCATCCCCCCATGTTGAGGGCATGTGGCCTGGACCGGTTCAGGAGGGGCGCTCTCTCTCGTCCCCCCCTCTTTTCCTGCGGCCTGCCAGGTTGCATGCTCGGATAAGGGTCTGGTATGGATTTTGGGGGAACCCCTATGCCATTTTTTTTATTTTGGCGCAGGGTTCCCCTTAAAATCTATACCACACCTAAAGGGTCTGGTATGGATTTTGGGGAGACCCCTACGCCTTTTTAAAAAAAAAAATGGCGCAGGGTTCCCCTTAATATCCATACCAGACCTGAAGGGCCTGGTATGGATTTTGGGGGGACCCCCACGCATTTTATTCATACTGGATGGACTGGGGGGGAACCCATGCCGTTTTTTTCAATGAGTTTTATCTGTATTGCCAAGACCAGACAATTCATTACAGCCGCGATCAGTTTTAAATTACTTTTTTTAGAAATGTAATTTTGCTGCGGGACTGTTATAAACACGTGAAAAATGCGCCACTTTACAGGCATACTATATACACCCCCCAGGCACAAAATTTAAAGGAATATTTCACTTTTATTGTTTCACTTTAAGCATTATTAAAATCACTGCTCCCGAAAAAACTGCCATTTTTAAAACTTTTTTTACATTGATACATGTCCCCTGGGGTAGGACCCGGGTCCCCAAACACTTTGTATGACAATACCATGCATAAAAGCCTTTAGAATGAGCACTTTTGGTTTTTCATGTTCGTGTCCCACATAGACTTTAACGGTGTTTGCGCGGTTTTTTTTTTGCCTGTTCGCAAGTTCTGGTGAGAACTGAACCGGGCGGTTGTTCGGCTCATCCTTAGTCAACATGCTCTCTGCAGTGAAATCTCTGCAGCCCATGGATGCAAATGTGCGGTGTGTGGGCACTAGGGCCCAACCACTTTGCTGTCGCAGGTATGTGTTACGTGGGTGGCAAGAGGATATTTTAATTTTTTTATAATTTATTTATTTTTGTAGTACACCTCTATATAGATGCTGCACACTTTCTGATGGACAAATAAAGACAATACAATGACGAGAATAAAATACTAATGCCAAATAATAAAAAACCAAGTAATCTAAATAAACCAATACAATGACAGCTCGGGGACTGATATAGGCTCTCAATATAAAAAGTTACATCAAACTACAAAACATTTACAATGTTTTCCCCTCTACATTGTTTTGTATGGAAAGCCGCATCTTCTCTTTTGTTGTATTTTTCAGGAAATCGGGTTCTGTCCTTGTTCCTATTTACTATATTCCAAGCTGCACCGTATTCTTTTTTTTTCAATAAGTGAGCGCTCGATGGTGCACAGAATGATAAGTTGATGGAGGTTTGTACTGGGCCAGCTCCTTCACTCACAACGAGCTGGCATGGGACACTGGATGCTTAGTAAGAAAAAGCAATCTCATCTGACAAATGAAGCGGCGGGCTGAATAATTTTCACTGACGCAGACAAGATATAGATAAATGAGGAACCTGGCTTGATTTGCAGTCCTCATATTTTATCGGACATTGGAAAATATCCCAGTCAAGCATATCGATAGCTTGCTGGCTAAATTAAAAACTTTCCTGTACATCAACAGTACTGGAAAGTTCCAATTCTTTTCTAACGCCCTCTGAAGGTAAACTATGGTATTGCAGTCAGATCTTTTGGGGCACGCATGCTACAGCAGTAGCTGATTTTTTTTTATTCATTTCCGGCATTTATTTAGTGCCAAAAGCACTTTACAAACTGTATATTTATATTAGTCCTTGCTCTCAAAAAGCTTACAATCTAATGTCCCTGTCTCACATGCATACATACTAGAGGAAATTTAGACAGGAGCCAATTATCCAAGTATCCTACCAGCATATCTTTGGAGTGTGAAAGGAAACTGGAGTGCCCAAGGGAAACCTATGCAAGCACCAGGAAAAAGTATAAACTCCATGCAGTTAGTGTCCTAGTTGGGATTCGGATCACAGGCCCCAGTGTGTGTATTATTTATTTAAAATGGGACATATATATATATATATATATATATATATATATAAAAAAATTAAATTACATTATATGAACGAACATGTGCAACAACATATTTGGTTTTATATACACTTTAAAGATCCCTAATTGGGTATAAATGTGTATATTATCTGGCTATGTCACTCAAGTACACCTGCTCCTTACTGATACCTAGTAATGAGCTTCAAGCTTTGATTGTACATAAGTTCAACTGGAACTCAGTCTGCTCGCAGTTTGGCAGACGAGCCAAGAAACTACCACATTTGATCAGTTTGCCCACCTACTAGAACCTTTGGTTGATGTAGCCATAAGTCTGCCATAAAGTGTTGGTATCACTACCACCTCTAAATGACACATTGCTGCATGCTTGTTTCAAATTGTGAACAAGCCCTTAAAGAGCCGAGGTGACATCATTGACCAATTATGGTCATGACTATATTTGGTCAATGATGTTACCCAGGTTTCTCAGCCCGTTTCTTACATGAGCTGGCTGGGCCCTGTTATTTGCAATAAGGGTAGTGTTGAGAGAAGATTGGTGTGGCAGTGGGTTGTTGGGTGTCATAGATATTGGATCTACACAGCTCTAGACAGCTTGATTGACTTTGTGTTTACATTGTGGTACATTCTTTTCATTTATTTTATTTTTCGAGGGGGGGGGGGGGTTAATGTAGGACAATATCTTCTTTTACATGTATTTGCATTTTTTTAATGCATAACATGGGGTATTAGGTCCTTTTATAGGGGGCCGCTGTTTTTTTTTTAACTGGTTCTGCCCCAAACAATGCAGAGGCCACCAATTACCCAAGAAACAATCCCCTCTGGCTCTATAAACAGTCTAGGGGTTGACTGTTTATGTTTTATTGCTTGTAGAACTTGTAACATGGGGTGATTGTGGTGGTATGGGATACTCCGGAAACACTGGATGGCACAGTAGGGCACACTTCAATAGACTGAACATCTTTGAGCAGTCTTTACTCTGCCACTTATCACCCCAAAATAAAGACGACACACAGTCACCAGGATCTTGAACTCAGGTCAGTACTCACAATGTCCCAGGACAGCTACAAAGTTTTCAGCTTATACCAAGCACCCTCCTGCGAATTCTCTGGAACAAACCCTTAGATAAAATTATTCAGTTAGCTGCAGGGGTACTTAGAAAAAGACGTCCAGCCCTGCCACAGCTGGGACCTCGATGGCCATCAGCAAATTCCAGTAGAGTTGCCCCAAAGGAGCAATAGCCCCTGAAGCTGTGGATCTTCTCCAGCAGGACAAGAACCTGGTTGCTCCAGACCCCAAACTATTTATGTTCTCTCTCACCACCTACTGGGCTCACCTCCCAGAGATTGGCTGAAGCACAATAAATATTCAAGCTGCCCATTCAACTCTTATAGCCCTCTATATTCTAGAAGCCGCTAGAAGGCAGGGGGTCAAACCTGCCACCTGTGAGATCCATAACATCCTAAATAAATCAATAGCCGTTCCAATCATAACAGAGGGGCCAAAAGTACATTTGCATGACATCATAGCAGCCTGTCTAGGAGGGTGCTACACTATACCATAGTGCCTGGTATCTGTGGGCCCTGTACTCTAAACAGGTCTATATTTTTTTCTTTTAGCAGCCATAGTTTTTTTTGTCTTTTTAAAGGAGTACATCGTAATGGTTTTCCACTTCAAGACCCAGGCTACTGCTGTAGCATGCGTGCCCCAACATATTATTTCAAGGATATGTTATTTTTAATGTAGCCTTTTGGTCACATCAAATGGCCCTCTTCTCTCGAATATTATTTTCATATTTTGCATTAGTACATGCCTTTTGCCCTGCTCCGTGTGCCTTCTTTTACCACAAAGCCAGGAAAAGAAAAGATTTAGCTCCTACAGAATTAATGGAGTTCACTTTTGCGAACTAAACCATGTGCAATTCATTCATCACTGACAATACCTACTCCATGCATTTTTCTGATTGTATTTCGCCTACACTATACTCCTGATTCTAAAAGCCAACTTATATAAGCTTGTGTGCGGACAACACAATGATGAAGGTCAGTGATAGCATATCCATTTTTCACCTTATGTCCTTAACGCTTATATAAATGTATAGTGTTAGAGGGCGTAGTGGCCATCACAGCAGCCCTTTCTTAAGGCGATAATGTCATTCATGTGAAAGTCAGCTTCTTTTATGTAAAAAAAATCGTTTTTGTCATAATCATCTTATTGTGTGCATTTACTGTGTGCATTTATTGTGCGTATAGCGCACCCCCTAAGGTGCATATAAACTGGATCCCCCACTCCAGCACAGCCAGGCACACTGAATTTTCACAGGTACTCCAGAGATATAGAACTTTCTTTTAATAAGAAAGATCGAGAGGGTGCACCACTCATATTGTAACCCTGTGGGATCCTATGCTGCTGTATGAAGTCAGGTGCCCACCTGGTCCGCGACCAAATCCGTGTTGCACCAAGAAAGAAGAGATGGCGGCACTTCCAGCATAAAAATCTGTGTCTTTTTTGAATAGCCATTAAAAGCAGGGACAAGATATGCACATACATTGCAATGATTAAGCACAGGAGTGAGAAATGCATTTGCTGACTTTCCAAGAGCTGCATGTGCATGTCTTGTCCCTGTTTTTAATGGATATTCAATAAAGACACAGATTTTTATGCTGGAAGTGCCGCCATCTCTTCTTTCTTTGTGCAGTTCATGATTTTATTTATTGAGGGTTAATAACTTGACAGGATGACCATTTTAGCAAACTTAAACAACTTCAGGGGAATTCTTCCTATATACAGTCTCTACATACTTTTTCCTCCAGCACACACTTGCTTGTTCCAGCTATGTCTCACTGTGACGGTCTGACAGCCTCCAGTCAGATGTAGCAGTGGCCCATTACAGTCAGTGACTCGCAGCCCCAATGAGAGTAGAACAGTGGAGAGACACAAATGGAACTTCCACATCACCTCCTCTCTATGGTCAATGATCCCAGCACCACCTCTTCTAGCACTGCCAACACACCTGGCTGCAGCTGCCCCTTTCACTAGCCCTCCAGGCTAACTTTTCACCAGCCCACCCAGCTGACTCTCTCACCAGCCCACCTGGCTGACTCTGCAGGAGATCTCCCAGGAAAGGATGAAGACTTAAGTACCCCGCTGTCTTCAGGGAGAACTGGCTACATGTGTTTCCCCCCCCCCCCCCCTGTAAGTCCCCAGTTGTGCTGCTTTACTTACATTGTACTTTCGCTTGCTCCCGTACCTCCAGGAGGGGTTTCCTCCATGTGTTGCGGCAGGATCCTTCCAGCACCTGAGCCTCGGCCCAAGGTCACCCCCCCCTAGACCAGGGGGTAACCCTGAAGGCCACCGACAGCCTCCACAGCAATAAATCCCCATCTTCCACCGACTGCCCCTGCTGGCATGGCTCATGTCTATTTATGAGGAAAGCCCTGCACCCTGCCAGACCTTTTCTGGGAATTGACCGAGGCCTCATAAATATTCCAGGTAGCTCATCCTAACCTTCTGCCCACTATCTCTAGAAGTTCCCACAACCTTCTAGACCAGGGGGAGGCACCAGAGGAGCTGTTGAGATGAGTCATCCAGCCCTGAGTCACTGAACCCTGACCCAGACCCAGACTCACAGCTCAAGCTTACGCCTGAGCCAAATGAATTTACCTACACTACAAAACCTATGCCACATCTAGCACACATACTAGAAGGTGTTATATTTTCATGACAGTATAACTAAAGGCAAAACTTTTTTTTTAGTTTTGGATAGAGTGGAGATAGATTAGAACCCTTGTCAGTTTGTATTACTGTCTGTGTCCCTGTTAAGAAGATTCACCCTCTCTATTTGTCCTGTTTACCATTATCATTGAAAGTAAAAGAAAATTCAAAATTTTGGGTTGTCCCCAGAGAAGTAATGGAGGGGAAATCTGCCACTAGTTCGGTGGCCTGGGGTCCCCAAGGAATTCCCTTAATTTGCAGAGATTTGCTCTCACTTCCTGTTTGGCTATGACACAGAAATTGAAGCGAAGTCTCTGCAATGAGACAACATCTGACAGGGGTTATAACCCTCCCACTCTATCCAAAATTTAAAAAAAAATAAGTTTTGCCTATAGTTCTACTTTAATAAAACTAGCAAAAATTTACTGTATACATGCAATTCATTTTAAATTGAGTCCTAAAGGGTTATAACAAAGGTACAATTTGTACTGGTGCCTAACTCTCTATTTGTACAGAAACCTTTGTCAATATGATGAGATGTTTTTTTGGTTTTTACGTTTTATTTTTTTTTATATTACACCTCTGTTGTAGCAGTGATTAAAATGCATGCAAAGCCAAAACTTTTTTAATAGTAGGGGTAAAACCCCTTTTTAGGATTTATTTTACTACCTGTGTCCCACTGGGGATATTTCACTTTTTGTCCTTAAGACACAACAGGGAAGGGGAAGAAATCTCTCCACCTCTGAAATGTATGCAAAGCCAAAATATTTTGTGTCAATTTTAGATAGAGTAGATAAGGGTTAAAACCCCTACCAAGTAATTTTTTTACTGCCTGTGTCCCACTGGGGAGATTTCCCCTCTCTTTCTGTCCTTGAGACAATTGTCACCAGAACCAGTGTCCCAACTGGAGGATTTTCTCTTACTTCTTGCTCTAATGACAACTCTATAATGTTGGATTTCCCATTACTTTCTGTCTCAATAACAATAGTAACCAGGACAAATGGAGAGGGTTGCCCAGTGGGGATGTTTATAGAGTGTCTAATCTTTTCCTACTCTATCCAAAGCTGAAAACAATTGCCTACTTTTACATAGTGTGAAGGACTAGCATCAAATGTAGAACTTGAAGGACACCGCCACTCGCTGGTTCTTCTTTTTAAGGGCTTTGTTTGCCCATTTTTATTAAAAGAAGTCAAAACAAAATGAAAGGTTTCCCTCGCAGGGGTTTCAGTACTCCTTTTCAACAACTACATGACATTCAGCCTTCTGGCTTATACATACAGCAGTGCTGCTCAGGCCTTCCACTTCAGGCTCTTGTCTGTCTCCTATAGACTATTCCATCTGCAACACCATCCATTTGGATAGCAGCCCCTTGCTGCTCTGACCCTCAGACCTGGGTCTCTGGCTTCCACTGTGCACACAAGCACTCTCTGACTTCTCCAGTGCACACTTGCACTCTATGGCTTCTCCAGTGCACACCTGCACTCGTCGGGAGGGTGGGGCCCAGAATGCTGGTCCTGACTCTACTATCAGGCCCACACACACCTGAACAATCAGTGTGCAGTTGAGTCTCAAAACCCGGATCCAGGACTGGGGATTTCATCCCACCCAGATCTCTAAGAAATCCCCAAGCTCCGGGTCCCAAAGTGGACTTTAGTAAATCATGAGGAAACTGAAAAGCCAGTTTCCTCCCAAACAAGCAAATACCCTGGAGCCCCTCAACCTGCCTGGTTGAGAATCCTGCATCCATACACTGGTGGGGTACCACACTACCACATACCCTCCCCCTTTGTTTCGATCCGGAGGGAGGAACACCAGCACCCGTCATCATGTTTGGGACACCTCTGTGCTGGCTGTCAGCCACGTAGGCCCAAACTTTTTTCCGGGTGCGCTTCCAGGTACGTCCAACCCTGGATCTTAACAAGGTCCTATATTTCCCTATACTCAATCTTCTCCCTCTTCTTTTGGGGTTCCATAAGCACTGCCTCTCCTGAAATTTTAACAGGGCACCCCTGGTCTTTCCAATACCTTTGGACACCACACTGTCATGTACCTTTAACAAACTATTTGGCTCATGATTGACAGACATATTAAAACCAACATTACATCTCTCAACGTTGCACAGATCACCAATGCCTTTTTTTTTAGCATTTGCTAGGGCAGAGTCTGCAGAGGACACACATACTGGAGGGCCGCCATCACCCACGGGAACCTCACAGGACGTCACCTCCCCGGGGTTCACCCACTCTGCAGGCAGCTGTCCTACCACTTGACCTGTTCTGATGCCATCTGTATTTTTATCCACCTGAACAGACAAGCTCTTGTCTGATCCACATACCATTTATACCGCACTTCTTATCCGTTTCCCTGTCTCGGGGACCTTATTAGGTTTGTCACCTAAACCAAACATCGGACTGGGGACCCCAGTCTTTTTAACCACCTTCGGTTGAGCCCCGGTCAGGATTTCTGCTGCTTTCTGGTCCACACTTGGCCCTTCCATCTCATGTGATTCTTCCACTGGTACAGCATACACACCCTTCACCGACAACTGACCAGTACTACCTTGGACCATAGCAGCAGAAATGCCTTCCACCTGGCTGTTAGGTGGTGAAACCTCAGACACTTTTTTTTCACCAAAGCCTCTCCCATATACCTCTTGTACAGGAAGTAACCCATCAGCATGCCTAGAGGCGATTTTTAACACTAGTAATACAGTCATAAATAAACCATTTCTGTCTTGTCTTCCTTTGTGCTGTACCACCTGCCACTCAGGGGTCCACCTAATGGTACTCCGCAGTACCAGACTGTCTGACTGTGGTGGAGACAGGCCAGTATAGACTGGCTGTACATCCCAAAGTTTAAGCATCTCCTTTAATACTTTTGTTAGAAACCATACCCCTGGCTCCAGACCCAAGTCCTTCCTGGGGACTTTCCTGACACTGGGGATGCAGACAGATTCACCTGCTGAGACGTGAGAGGTTGCAAGGTTTAATGGAACCTTCTCCCAGCTGGAGACAACCACAGCCTGGTGCTCTACCAGAGCGCTGCCAGGTGCTTGACTCATACCCAACTTCTCAGGTTCAGCACCAATGAACTGCTTCACATTACCAGTGACAACGTCACTTTGACACGCCATGTCAGCATAATTTTTGTAGGTTACTGACAAAGTGTCTGCTGTGTGCTCGCCCTTATATGGTCCATATTTCTCACGAGGGTTAACCCCTGCAGCAGCCACTGCGCCCTCAGGTATAAGCTGTTCTGCCGTCCCTCCTGCTGGCACAGCAGAAACTTTGTCCACCTTATTTTTGTGCATGAAAGCCTCATCTATCAGGGACATTAGATTTTTACCCCAACTATCCCAATCCGTTGTAGCTGTGCTCCATTCACTGGCGTTCCTCAGCCCTGATCCATCCGCCCAAGGAGACACATTAGAACAGATGGGTTTAGTTTCAGTTTCATCACCCAAATTACGAATCATGGCAGACTTCGGTAACACTTGTTTTAGCACCGCAGGTTGCAATACACCACAACCACCACCTTGCTCAGGCGGCGCTTTATAAGCCTCACACACCTTTGCACTTTTCACAGGTTGTGTTAACCCACCATTTAGCGGCACATTTTTAGTACTAGCAGCTTGCACTAACACATTACCATTACACGGTACAGTTCCACTCTGTCCCACCAGAGTGACATCGCAGTTGTCCATGGCAACCTCCGACTCCAATACATGAAGTTCCCTGGAGATTTCTGGGGACAACTGTGCTGTCTTACCACCAATTGCTACAGGCAATGACCCATTTGTGACAACAGCTTTTGCTCTGGAAGAACCTGGGGTTTTCCCAACAGCAGCAAACTTTTCATTAACAGTAATACTTATAGCATTTTTAGTTTTTGCAGGCTGTCCTAGCCCACTACCAACTTGAGGCTGGCAGACATTAGACACAACACTTTTAGTCATCAACACAGGTTCTGTTTGGACTTTAACCCCTGCATTCCCACTGGGTATGAAAAAGTCATTCTCAAGCGCACATTCTGTGGCCCCACTAACTGGGGTCACTCTCACATCATCATGGACAGTCTCGTAGCCAGTTCTTTTATACCTGAAATCAGCAGTTCCAGGCATCATTTCATTAAAGATAGTCTTACCCACCACAGTAGTTGGGGTCTCCATCTTCATTTGAGTACGTTGTCTTAAGAACCAGTCCTCAGCCACACATTTACTGGCCAACTCCCCCTGGTGGCCATGGGATGAAATCACAGCAGGCATCTCCCACTGTTTAGCACCCCCTGCAGACACCACAGAAAACTCCTCCTTGTTGCCAGGAGTGACTGCAAACATATTTGCAAAGGGATCTTGGCCCACAGGTAAAGAGTTCTGTTTAGCAACATTACCTCTAGGTGCACCCCAGAATATAGGGCAAGACAATATTTCGTGCCCCAGCTGGCCACATTCCAGGCATGATACTGGATGACTTTTCCCTAGTGCGTTTCTCTCCTGATGATTCCTTCCAAGCATAACTTCCACTCTCGTTGCCATGGGAGATCGCAGTCTCCCAGCAGAGCTTTGCTGGCTCTCTCCAACATGCTGTATTGGCTCCTCCGGAAGCCACTTGTCACGAACCATGGGAAGCACACCCCTTGGTCCACAGACAGCCCGACTGGCCTCCTCTGTGTTGCTATGGGCAACCACTCTCTGTCCTGGCCTTTGATCAGTCTCTCTTCTGGCATATAACACAGGCTTCTCAGACCTTTGTTTTGCTAGGTAGCTTTGCACTGGAGCCAGGGACAAAAGGCACTTGGAGACTGCATGCCCCCACTCACTGCACCGCAAACAGCGCACTTGGTTCCATGTCTTGTCAGGGTTTCCCACCCTGCATCTGCTGGACCCTGTCTCAAGCTGTGTCACTTTCACACTTTTCACAACAGCTGCTGGTTTAACTGCAGCAGTGTTGCCAGGGACAACAACACCCCTCTCCCAGGCATGGACATTCGGCAGTTCTCTTTTTGTATGGAAGGTTGGCTTGCCTTCCACTTTAGCTTGGTCCAATCCTGCCAGGTGTCGCTTGCACCAATCCACTGCAGATTCAAACGCTGGTGGACTCTCCACACTAGCAGTCATCTGCGCATTCATTGCACCAGGGTTGCTAGGGACAACAGCAGCCCTCTTTTCCCTTGGAAAACTCTGTTTAGGCATGTATGGGGTTCGATCAGGCGGTAACAACCCCTCCAGCCACAGAGCTCTATCTATCATCTCAGCCATCCTTGCTTCTTTTAGGCGTTTTGATCGCCCCATCCTTGCAGTCTTGCACACAGCAACTTGTAACAGTTCTTGGCGGAGAAAAGGAAAAAAAAAACAGTTTGTTTCTCCTTTCACAGGTACACAACCTGCATGCAACAGTCCATCAAATAAACTTCTGTGCAATGCAGTTTGCCTGGCTGCCACACACAGCTAGCAGCAGTTCACTGCAGAGAAAAAAAAATTAACTTTTTGTTCACAGGTACACCACCTGCAACAAATTGGAGCACTGTCTCTTTAAGGCTAGTTACCTTTCGCTTGCAGGTTCTCCTCACCTGCACACACACAGATTATGCAGTCTCATGCACCAAAAACACAGTTCATATAACAGATGAACTTACTTGATTGTAGGGATCTCAGATTGTGCCAAAATTCTCCACCAGTTGTAAAGGACTAGCATCAAATGTAGAACTTGAAGGACACCGCCACTCGCTGGTTCTTCTTTTTAAGGGTTGTTTGCCCATTTTTATTAAAAGAAGTTCAAAACAAAATCAAAAGGTTTTCCCTCGCAGGGGTTTCAGTACTCCTTTTCAACAACAAAATGACATTCAGCCTCCTGGCTTATACATACAGCAGTGCTGCTCAGGCCTTCCACTTCAGGCTCTTGTCTGTCTCCTATAGACTATTCCATCTGCAACACTATCCATTTGGATAGCAGCCCCTTGCTGCTCTGACCCTCAGACCTGGGTCTCTGGCTTCCACTGTGCACACAAGCACTCTCTGACTTCTCCAGTGCACACTTGCACTCTATGGCTTCCACAGTGCACACCTGCACTCGTCGGGAGGGTGGGGCCCAGAATGCTGGTCCTGACTCTACTATCAGGCCCACACACACCTGAACAATCAGTGTGCAGTTGAGTCTCAAAACCCGGATCTCTAAGAAATCCCCAAGTTCCGGGTCCCAAAGTGGACTTTAGTACATCATGAGGAAACTGAAAAGCCAGTTTCCTCCCAAACAATACCCTGGAGCCCCTTAACCTGTCTGGTTGAGAATCCTGCATCCATACACTGGTGGGGTACCACACTACCACAATAGTTACATTAGTCAGCCTTGAACCAATGTAAGTATGAATGTGCCCTAGCTGTGGGATTACCATAGAAGCTGAAAATCACTGTAGTAGGTGCCATTACTCCAGTGATTTCCACTAGATTCCAGGTCCCGTGTCAACCAGCTACTCGGCTGCATTGTGAACATGGGAATGTAGGTGTCATACCTGTGAGATCCCTGTAGAAGTTAAAAATCAATGGAGTTGGCAACGCTACTCCAGTGATTTCCACTAGCTTCCGGGTCCTATGCCAACTGCTACTTACTGAACCAGGAGGTCACTCGCTTGGCATGGGCACCATTCAGAGAAAATTTTGTATTTTATCAATCATTGCAGAGTGTTTTCTGATTGGATGAGGTGTCCAATAAAAGAATGCTTTATAGTCATTGAGAAAATGCAAAATGGTGTCTGAATGGCACCTGTGCCGAGCAAGTGACCTCCTGGTTTAGTAAGCAGCAGCATTGTCTACTACAGTAATTTCCAACTTCTACAAGGATATTCTTTGAGCAGTCTTTAAGCCAGGAACTCTGTAAGATTTGTCTCAGAAAGAGAGCTTTCCTGGCACTTGTCACCCCAAAATTAGGACAACACACAGTCACCAGGATCTTGAGGTCAGGTCAGTGCTCACAATGTCCCAGGGCAGCTACATACATTTTCAGCTTCCACCAAGCACCCTCCAGCGACTTATCAGCATGGAAGCTGCTCAGCACGGGACCCCGAAAGCTAGTGGAGTTCTTGGAGTAGCGGTGTCTACTACAGTGATTTCCAGCTTCCATGGGATCCCACAGGTAAGGCACCTACATACTTACATTGGTCAAAGCTGGATCAATGTAAACATTTCCATACCTGGAATTCAGCTTTAAGACTCCAATATGGCCTAGATAAGCAATCCAATCCCCTAAAGTTCAAGAGATACAGCAAGCCAGATGACCCATGTCATCTACAACTAAAACATCACTTTTTACTGGTGTGACTTTTAGACACAAAGGACTTGAGTGTTTTCTTTATCCTATGCATCTTCAGTATATAAGGACAATCATTCAGCTGTGACATCCCCGCAGCTCCATAATGAATGAACTTCCATACAACATCCCACAGTCAGAGACTAGCTTGGCGTTCCTCGCTTTATTGGGCATCACTCACCTGTATAACCGCCTTGATCATGCTCATCATTAACCTTCTACATTCCCTTTCGTTTTATAATAAGCTTTTAATGTCTGACTCGATAAAGCCTTCGGGCCAGTCCGATGCTTGCTGGATGGCTGGCCTGATGAGTTGTTCTTTGAACAATTGATTGCCAAGATAAAATCAATTTGAGCTTAAGGAGTTAGAAGTTAAAAATAAATTGCGTGGATTGATTTCTCTAAAAGATCTCAGCTTCTCAGAATTAATAACAAAAAAGAAGAAGAAGAGATGGAGATGTAGAAAGTGGTGGTGCGCTGTCATCTGGTCCAACGTATGAAGGGAGAGAACATTATGGATGGTTTTTGAGGCTCTTGTGGGGAAAGGACAAGAACACTGCAGAAAATATCTCTGATCTCAAGATACATAAGACAAGAAGGCTTTTAGACTATCAAAACTAAGAAACTGTGTCTTGAGAACTCAGTGATTTCTGAACAATCCGGATATCGGATTTTTTAAAAGCGTAGAAGCTTAAAAGCATTGAACATCTAAAAGGGTAGAGCAGTTGAACGTTGACCTTAGGTTGGCCGTACGCTAGAGAGATGTGCTTGGGCCGAAGAGGGCTTTTAGAATCACATAGACACATGAAGAATCCTATATGTTTTCAATGTGTTCTGATGTGCGTTTGTTTTTCAAAGACTTCTCTGGACTTGCTCAAGGGAAACATGCTACTGTGAAATGTAAATGTGCTTAGGATGCAGCGGAAACCGTATACTGGAAGTCAAACCTGAAGCTGAACTCCAAGCAGATATTAAAGACAAAGTAATGCAGTTCTGCAATCAATATATAAGCAGGTGCAGTCTGTTTTCACCACTGCAGGTGGCGCTCTTCCGTAGCGGCAATAAAGGTGGAGGAGGAAGTCAAGAGGAGCCCCGCTCCTCTTTGATCTCCTCAGTCGCAGAGAGGCAGCATTCAATTGGATGCCTCATCCCATGTGACTTTAGTGGCCATTTTGGATTAGGCAGAATCTATTTAAGAGCCTGGCTCCTGAGTTTGGAACGCATTTCGTGTGTGTGGATAGAGTAGGGATAGATCACCCGTCTGACAGGGACAATGCTTAGCATCTGGGAGAGTTTCCAGATGAGTAGGGAAAGTGCAGGGATACTCCATCCTTCCTGGAAGCTTACTCACTTTGGTCCAGACTGGCCATGCCATATTCTGCCCCTCGTGACGGACGCTGTCGGCACCCTGAGACCTGCTGATACTCCTCAATCGCAGAACATTAGTGAGTGCACCCGGGTGGGTTGACTCCCCACAGTGCCTATTGCATACCTCCCAACTTTCTTAGATGGGAATGAGGGCATGTAGCTGGCCAGCTAAGACCTGTCCTAGGTTGCTAATGTGGCTTACATGTATATATAGCTAGACCTGCTAATAATGTTAATACAGTTCATATGCTCATATGTGAGAGATAAAAGCAGAGTTATTTACTGTGACTTTATATATGGATGTTATATAACAATTGTATATTGTGTTCACAGAAGCAAAAGAAAAAATATGCCTTTAAGATTCATTATATACAGAAAGGTAAGCTCAATGACACAGCAGAATTGCAACCAGAAAGCATAGAGTTAAGCTTTTGTGACTCATCAGGAGTTTTTAGCCAATCACAGCCAATCTCACACTGAACAAGAGTCTTGGCCAATCACAGCCAGCCTTTCACCCATGTTCTGTCTGGGAAATCTCCCAGCACACTGCCTGAACTTACATTACACCAGGGAGAGTGGAGATGAACAGCCCAGTTTTATGGAAGCAAGTGGCCAAAATAGGTATTTAACCACTTAACGACCGCCCACTGTAAATATACGTCAGCAGAATGGCACCGACAGGCAGAATCACGTATATGTACGTGATTGCCTTTGTATAGTTGGGGGGTCCGATCGGACCCCCCTTCTTTACAGTGAGCGGTCGTTTTACCTTCGGGAGCGATCCGGCATGAGGGGACGGCCGTTCGATTCCGGCCACCCCCTCTCGATCGCTCCCGGCGAATGAGAGAGCTTCCCCTGCCTGCCAGGAAGGAGGAAGTGATGTCATCTCTCCTGGGGCGCTCACATATACCGAGCGCCGTACAGGAGAAGATGCCAGGTTAGTACACAGAACAGCACACTGACACCAGGACACATAGGCACATAAATCGCCCCCCCAGGCCCCCCCAGATCACCCCCCAGCCCCCCCCCCAGTCACAGTGTCACTGATTGCAGTGACCATTTATTTAGTGATCACTGCAATCAGTGACATTTGTGACTGTAAAAGTGTCAGTACATTTAGTTTTAGGTCCAGTGTAGCCCCCTAACCCCCCCTAATAAAGGTTTAACCCCCTGATCGCCCCCCAGGTAACCCTTTCACCCCCTATCACCACTGTCACTAAGCAATCATTTTTCTGATCGATGTCTTAGCGTCGGTGATGCTGATCGGTAGCCAGTAATTTTTTTTAGGTTCGCCGCAGGTTTTTATAGCGTCGGGTACCCCCATATATTACCTAATGAAGGTTTAACCCCCTTGATCGCCCCCCAGGTAACCCTTTCACCCCCTATCACCACTGTCACTAAGTTATAATTTTTCTGATCGATGTCTTAGCGTCGGCGATGCTGATCGGTAGCCAGTAATTTTTTTTAGGTTCGCCGCAGGTTTTTATAGCGTCGGGTACCCCCATATATTACCTAATAAAGGTTTAACCCCCTTGATCACCCCCCAGGTAACCCTTTCACCCCCTAGCACCGCCGTGGCTATGCGATCATTTTTCTGATCGATGTCTTAGCGTCGGTGATGCTGATCGGTAGCCAGTAATTTTTTTTAGGTTCGCCGCAGGTTTTTATAGCGTCGGGTACCCCCATATATTACCTAATAAAGGTTTAACCCCCTTGATCGCCCCCCCAGGTAACCCTTTCACCCCCTATCACCACTGTCACTAAGCGATAATTTTTCTGATCGATGTCTTAGCGTCGGCGATGCTGATCGGTAGCCAGTAATTTTTTTTAGGTTCGCCGCAGGTTTTTATAGCGTCGGGTACCCCCATATATTACCTAATAAAGGTGTAACCCCCTTGATCACCCCCCAGGTAACCCTTTCACCCCCTAGCACCGCCGTCACTATGCGATCATTTTTCTGATCGATGTCTTAGCGTCGGTGATGCTGATCGGTAGCCAGTAATTTTTTTTAGGTTCGCCGCAGGTTTTTATAGCGTCAGGTACCCCCATATATTATCTAATAAAGGTTTAACCCCCTGATCGCCCCCCAGGTAACCCTTTCACCCCCTATCACCACTGTCGCTAAGCAATCGTTTTTATGATCGTTGTCTTAGTGTCAGTGATGCAGATAGGTAGCCAGTAATTTTTTTTTAGGTTCGCCGTCAGGTTTTTATATAGCGTCAGGTACCCCCATATATTACCTAATAAAGGTTTTAACCCCCTAATTGCCCCTAGTTAACCCTTTCACCAGTGATCATCATATAAGTGTTACGGGTGACGCTGGTTAGTTAGTTTGCTTTTTATAGTGTCAGGGCACCCGCCGTATATAACCCAATAAAGGTTTAACCCCCTGATCGCCCGGCGGGTGATATCAGTTAGGTTTTAGCGTCAGAGAGGGTCTGCGTCACACCCCAGGCAGCGTCAGGTTAGTGCCAGTAGCGCTAACACCCACACGTGAAGCATACACCCCCCTTAGTGGTATAGTATCTGATCAGCTCAATATCTGATCAGATCTATACTAGCGTCCCCAGCAGTTTAGGGTTCCCAAAAACGCAGTGTTAGCGGGATCAGCCCAGATACCTGCTGGCACCTGCGTTTTGCCCCTCCGTCCAGCCCAGGCCACCGAAGTGCAGTATCGATCGATCACTGTCACTTGCAAAACACAACACACATAACTGCAGCGTTCGCAGAGACAGGCCTGATCCCTGCGACTCCAGTGCTGTAGGAGGTAATTTCACCACCACAGTTAAAAAAAAAAAAGCATATATGCCGAAGCATTGGGGCAGCAGGAGCGGAGGAGCGATTTTGCTCCTAATGCCGCGTATATACGGTCGAAATTCCGACGGAGGCTTGCCCGTGGAAAAGTCTGACCATATGTACGCGGCATAACTTTTGCGAGAAGATGCCCCCATGCTTCGGCATATATAAATGGTGCATGTATGCCCATCATTAGAAGTGGGTGGATGAAGGGCGGTATTCTAATGGTGGGCATACCCACCGATCAATCATTTTTTTTCGTTTAGCCAACAGGCTGCATGAAAAAAAAGATTACAATACATGTCCAACAAGGACCAGCAACGTACTGGTATGTTGCTGGACTTTGAATGTTTATACCAGAATGATGCCTGCGGGTTTAGGTATCATCTTGGTATCATTCTTTTCAGCCAGCGGCCGGCTTTCATGTAAAAGCAATCCTAGTGGCTAATTAGCCTCTGGACTGCTTTTACAAGCAGTGGGAGGGAATGTCCCCCCCCGGATATAAAAAGCGCCATTGGGAAATTGGGAAAGCATTTTATCACACCGATCTTGGTGTGGTCAGATGCTTTGAGGGCAGAGGAAAGATCTAGGGTCCAATAGACCCCAGTTTTTTCAAAAAAGAGTACCTGTCATTACCTATTGCTATCATAGGGGATATTTACATTCCCTGAGATAACAATAAAAGTGATAAAAATAAATAAATATGGAAGCAACAGTTTAAAAATAAAATAAAAAAGCAAAATTAATAATAAAAAAAAAAAAAAAAAAAAAAGCACCCCTGTCCTGCCCTGCTCTTGCCCAATGGCGAACGCAAGCGTCGGTCTGGCGTCATATGTAAACAGCAATTGCACCATGCATGTGAGGTATCACCGCGAAGGTCAGATCGAGGGCAGTAATTTTAGCAGTAACCTGTAAATGCTTTTAAAGGCTTTTAAAAATGTATGTAGTTTGTCGCCAATGCGCGTTTGTGCGAAATTTTAAAGCATGTCGTGTTTGGTATCTATGAACTCGGCCTAAGATCATCTTTTTTATTTCATCAAACATTTGGGCAATATAGTGTGTTTTAGTGCATTAAAATTAAAAAAAGTGTATTTTTTCCCAAAAAAATGCGTTTGAAAAATCGCTGCGCAAATACTGTGTAGAAAAAAAAATGCAACACCCACCATTTTATTCTGTAGGGCCTTTGCTTTAAAAATATATATAATGTTTGGGGGTTCAACATAATTTTCTTGCAAAAAAAAATATGTTTTCATGTAAACAAAAAGTGTCAAAAAGGGCTTTGTCTTCAAGTGGTTAGAAGAGTGGATGTAAGCTTCCTAATGTTGTGTATAAAATGCCAGAACAGTTCAAAACCCCCCCAAATGACCCCATTTTGGAAAGTAGACACCCCAAGCTATATACTGAGAGGCATGTTGAGTCCATGGAATATTTTATATGTTGACACAAGTTGCGAAAAAAAAATTTTTTTTTTTTTTTTTTTTTGCACAAAGTTGTCACTAAATGATATATTGCTCAAACATGCCATGGGCATATGTGGAATTACACCTCAAAATACATTCTGTTGCTTCTCCTGAGTACGGGGATACCACATGTGTGAGACTTTTTGGGAGCCTAGCCGCGTACGGGACCCCAAAAACCAAGCACCGCCTTCAGGCTTTCTAAGGGTGTCAATTTTTGATTTCACTTCTCACTGCCTATCACAGTTTCGGAGGCCATGGAATGCCCAGATGGCACAAAACCCCCCCAAATGACCCCATTTTGGAAAGTAGACACCCCAAGCTATTTGCTGAGAGGTATTGTGAGTATTTTGCAGATCTCGCTTTTTGTCACAAAGTTTTGAAAATTGAAAAAAAAAAGAAAAAAATAAAAAAGTTCTTTCTTCATTTTCAAAAACAAATGAGAGCTGTAAAATACTCACCATGCCTCTCAGCAAACAGCTTGGGGTGTCTACTTTCCAAAATGGGGTCATTTGGGGGGGTTTTGTGCTATTTTGGCATTTTATGGCCTTCAAAACTGTGATAGGTAGTGAGGAGTGAAATCAAAAATTTGCGCCCTTAGAAATCCTGGAGGCGGTGCTTGGTTTCCGGGGTCCCGTACGTGGCTAGGCTCCTAAAAAGTCCCACACATGTGGTATCCCCGTACTCAGGAGAAGCAGCAGAATGTATTTTGGGGTGCAATTCCACATATAACCATGGCATGTGTGAGCAATATATCATTTAGTGACAACTTTTTGTAATTTTTTTTTTTTTGTCATTATTCAATCACTTGGGACAAAAAAAAAAATATTCAATGGGCTCAACATGCCTCTCAGCAATTTCCTTGGGGTGTCTACTTTCTAAAATGGGGTCATTTGGGGGGGTTTTGTGCTATTTTGGCATTTTATGGCCTTCAAAACTGTGATAGGTAGTGAGGAGTGAAATCAAAAATTTGCGCCCTTAGAAATCCTGAAGGCGGTGCTTGGTTTCCGGGGTCCCGTACGTGGCTAGGCTCCTAAAAAGTCCCACACATGTGGTATCCCCGTACTCAGGAGAAGCAGCAGAATGTATTTTGGGGTGCAATTCCACACATAACCATGGCATGTGTGAGCAATATATCATTTAGTGACAACTTTTTGTAATTTTTTATTTTTTTTTGTCATTATTCAATCACTTGGGACAAAAAAAAAATATTCAATGGGCTCAACATGCCTCTCAGCAATTTCCTTGGGGTGTCTACTTTCTAAAATGGGGTCATTTGGGGGGGTTTTGTACTGCCCTGTCATTTTAGCACCTCAAGAAATGAGATAGGCAGTCATAAATTAAAAGCTGTGTAAATTCCAGAAAATGTACCCTAGTTTGTAAACGCTATAACTTTTGCGCAAACCGATAAATATACGCTTATTGACATTTTTTTTACTAAAGACATGTGGCTGAATACATTTTGGCCTAAATGTATGACTAAAATTGAGTTTATTCGATTTTTCTTATAACAAAAAGTAGAAAATATCATTTTTTTTCAAAATTTTCGGTCTTTTTCCGTTTATATCGCAAAAAATAAAAATCGCAGAGGCAATCAAATACCATTAAAAGAAAGCTCTATTTGTGGGAAGAAAAGGACGCAAATTTTGTTTGGGTACAACATTGCATGTCCGCACAATTTACAGTTAAAGCAGCGCAGTGCAAAATTCTGAATTCACCTCTGGTCCTTTAGCTACCAAATGGTCCGGGGCTTAAGTGGTTAATACCGTTATATATGTTCCTATTGTTAATAATGTGTTTAGAACTGTATACTGAAACTAGTTATGTGTTCACTTGTAGTTCCACCAAACCAGGTTTCAAATCAAACCAAGTTACAAACCAAGTTTCAAACCAAACATCAGAGCAAACTGCAATAGCAAACGTTCCAGCAAACCACAATATTGAGCAAGTAAACTATTGATTAAGTCCCAGAGAGATCATAAAGTGTCTAAAGTATTTAAAGTGAAAGTACAGATACTGAAGAGAGAAATATATCTACCATTTTATGTAGAATTACAAGATTGAACAGTTGAACCGTACATGGACTTTCTGCTGCGAAATTGTCTGTGTTATATATGAAGAAAAGCTGAAGTGAATAAAGAAGTTATCCTAAAAGTTTGGTGTCCTCTTTAAACCTACTGCTTCCATAGAACGGCGCTACAGGAATTATAAAGTAACAGATAGTCTTGTTTGGACTAAAAGATCAGAGAAATCAAAATTCTTCTAATGCCACAGCGCATAAAGGCACTTCATAGTGCTGCACCTGCCACAGGGCACCTATTAGCAAAAATATGTAGGTATGGAATTGTACAAAAAAAAAAAGAAGATTGGTTAAACCCACAAGTGCTTTTTTTTTACCACTGTAGCGCCCACCCCATTTAGGGGTGCTATATACCCAAGTTTAGGGGCTGGTCTGAGATAGTAATTGGGCTCAGACCGTTCTCATTGATAGGTTGTGCTACTTTATTTCACCAGGTGGTATACTGGTGTGCAGTTTCCTGTGGCCTGTAGGTGGCGCTGCCATGACAGGTCAGGGTTGAACCATCAGTAATAGCGCTGTGACTTGGGGTGTCCTCTCTCTGCAGCGGTACAGTGGGCGTGGTTGGCCTGCTGTGCATGCTGGGATGGGATACACAAGGGGCAGACGCCGCCTGGGAGGGGGTTTGGGAGAGGAGTCAGAGTCCAAGTGCGTGGCGCATGGCCCTCCAGGCCATGGGGCCACTTGAGCATCAGTCCCAGGCACCTTTAGCCCTGGGGCTGCAGCTTCAACACTGGGCCCAGCACCTTTAGCTGGAGCCCACTTCTGGGAAGAAGAATCCCAGGGCGTCCCTTGCGAGGGAGCCCACTTCTAAGAAGAAGAGGCCGGGGGAGGACCTTTCTGACGGACCGGTGAGAGTTCACGGTGAAGAAAGGGGCCCGGGAACTTTCTGGAGGGATTCATCTATCCACTAAGAGCCTAGTAATGTGCTGCTGCTGGCACCTGTCCTTATATTGCAAAAGCTGAGAAGTTCGGGACCTGATAGATTCTGTGGCAGAGAGTCTCCCGATCGTATCTAGGAAAATAACCTAATTAAGCATCCGAGCATCACTCCGGCTGCTAAAATCCACTTTACAGGAGACTATCCGGGTGAGCTGATCCTACTCTGGGATAGAGTGGTAAATGTAATATCTACTTGTGCCTGGACCTACCTCCCAAAACCTTGCTGTCCTGTCTCTTATCCACCCTTTCCTATCTGCTGAACATTGAGAAAATAAACTCAAGTTGGAGTTTAGAGTGGTGTGGACATTGGAATTGCTTGGGGGAAAACAGAGACTTGTCCCTATATCCTAGGAGATGAGAACCAACTGATGGAGAACCTAGCTGTGGGACCCAAATACATAACAACGCTCAACCTCCTCAACCAGGAGGGTACGGGCATATAGTACGGTGTGCCTTTTTCCTGCAAGTGAGCCAAAGGTAGGAAAAGGGGTCCATGTGCTACACCACTATTATTCCTTTATATTGACTTTTGGAATTTACAAATCCATCCATTTAGAAATTGGATTAAAGGTTTAGCGCTGGGAAACACTTTTTGATAGATAAGTAGTGCATTTTATATACAACTATATAGATCAAACCAAAGTGAGGGACAAATGAGGAGGAAAGAGGGACAGAGGGACTTTGTTCTGAATGAGGGACAGTCCCTCGAAGTCAGTAAAAAGTTGGGAGCTATGCCTATACACTGCACCTCTTCACAAATGTTGCATCCTTAAATCTGACCTCCGGCCTTCCCTGCATTCTTTCACAGTTGTAATGGCTCCTCTCCAGTACTAAAATAGCTTACTCTGATTTCACTGCACACTGTGAGCACTGTGTGCATTAGAAGCTGCAGCAAGACAGATAGATAAACCTCCTTATTTGCTGGCTGGAGGTTATCCAGCATCGTTTAGCTTTTTCCTTCATTCTAAATTGTCCCAGGCCCTCACCTTTCATTCATTGGATTTCAGTTCTGCCCACTCCTTTAGACTGACATTCACCCACCAAGGCATTTAAAGTGGTTGTAAACCCTGTTACACCACTTGTACCTACAGGTAAGCCTATAATAAGGCTTACCTGTAGGTACTGTAAATATCTCCTAAACCTGGATGGTTTAGTAGATATTCACCATAAACACTTGCGCCAACGTCATCAGTGCATGTGCACTGAAGAAGCGGCTTGATCGTACTGTAAAGGGCCTGTGCCGTGACCAGCGGGAGTGACGTCATCACAGCTCCGGCCAATCACAGCGCTGTAGCCCGCGAACCCGAAAATAACTCTGGGAGACATGTCGCCGATCACAGCGGTGTATGGGGACCGCTGCAACAGCTTCGATCTAAGGTAAGTATTTCATAATGAGCTAGTATGCAATGCATATTAGCTCATTATACCTTTGTCTTCCAGGGTTTCTTTTTTTTATTTTTATATATGGGTTTACAACCTCTATAAAATTTGCATGACTCCTCCCAAGTGGAGCAGTGAGTGTTTCTAGGCCAACTGCATTTGCACACAATTAAAACTGTTCCATGTTCCATTTGTGATGCTGAGCCTCCATGATTGAAAGAACTGAATTCCAATGAAAGAGGCGAGCCGGAGACAGTCAGTCTGGGAAGGAAAGAACTAGATCAGTGTTTCTCAACTCCAGTCCTCAAGGCGCCCCAACAGGTCATGTTTTCAGACTTTCCATTGGTTTGCACATGTGATTTGATCAGTTTCACTGCCTTAGTAATTACCACAGCCGTTTTTTTACTGAGGGAAATCCTGAAAACATGACCTGTTGGGGCGTCTTGAGGACTGGAGTTGAGAAGAACTGAACTAGATGATGCTGGACATCCTCCAACAAGGATATGAGGTGGGCACTATCTGACTTGCTGCAGCTTCTAATAAACACTGTGAGAAGCTCACAGTGTGCAGTGAAATCAGAGTAAAGCCATTTCAGTACAGAAGAGGAGCCCATACAACTATGCAAGACTGAAGGAGAGGTCAGGGTTCAGCTTTAACCTGTAAGATAACCTTTATGCTATAAATCTCAATGCCTGTTTAGCTTTACCCCTTATTTTACCTCTTGGAAGACAACCTCCTTTAGGGATGATGTAAAACAATAAAACATCACCCTTGCTATTTACTTAGTTGGAGTAGAGGATTTCATCTGTCTGGTACAAAACAAGACATGAGAACGCCTCACAGGGATTCAAGACTAAATGAATCTATTAAAATTCAGAAGAAGCGCAGACAGCTGTTAAAGTGTATTTCTAGCCAAATTTTATTTTAGCTTTGCATAGAATAAGGAAACAGTCAAATCCCTGTGAGATTATTTTTTTCTGCTGTCTGTGTCGGGTTTGAAAAGATCCTGCACTGGGCATACTGGGTAAATTCCAGAGCTGACTGGGATGACCAGAAACTCTAAAGCCTGGTACACACGATCAGATTTTCTGCGGACAAACCGTAGGACTTTTGTCCGAAGGGCGTTGGCCGCAAACTTGTATTGCATACAAACGGCAAAGAATTGTCGGCCAACAAACATGAAACTATGTGGTTTTTCAGCTCTTTAGCGCCACCCTCTGCTAATGTTGTGTTATGGTGAGCATTGCTTTTCAGCATGTGTGTTTGTGCTTTGGAGTTTTGTCCGAAGGACTTGCGTACACACGATCGGACAATCCGACAACACACATTTGTTGTCGGAAAATTTTAAAGCATGCTATCCAACATTTGTTTGTGGAAAATCCGACAACAGTTGTCCGATGGAGCGTACAAACGGTCAGATTTTCCGACAACAACCTGTCATCACACAATTCCCGTTGGAAAATCTGATCGTGTGTACAAGACTTAAGACTGCTAAATTGTCCTTATTGCACAGCTTGCAAATGGGATCTGTGACTAGCAATAAGAATTCTGAAGTCTCTCTCCTGTACATTGAATGTCAATTTTTTGGGCCGGAAATGACCCAAGGGGTACAGGGTCAATGCCATTGGCATCCTTTGCCATCCCTAATACCTTTCCAAGGGATGCTGCCTACAGTCCGATAAGTGGGCTTTATTGCTGGAAGACATGATCACTGATTGGCTCTCACAGCAGTTACACAATTGGTAGCCCACCCATCTGGCTCCCAATCAGAAGCCGCTGACAGCTGTCAGAGACAGTTCAATGAGTGAGCTAGGAGTGGGCAGTAAGCATGGCAGGGACGAGGGGTGGGCAGGAGGGGAAGCTGCCCTTTGCACAGTGGAGCAATGAGGCAGAGAATGGGCACAGGGCAGCAAACCCATTCTACAACATGCATTAACAGTGGGGGAGGAGGCAGTTCTGCATCCTAGTCCTGGACTCTAAACGGACCTGTCCTGGTACTAGCAGTAAGCAGCACTGTTAGCACAAGCCTCTTCTAAAGATGATGCACAAGAAAGCCTGAAAACAGTTTGCCGAAGACAAGCAGACTAAAGGCCATGGATTACTGGAACCATGTCCTGTGGTCTGATGAGACCAAGATAAACTTATTTGGTTCATATGGTGTCAAGCATGTGTGGCGGCAACCAGGTGAGGAGTACAAAGACAAGTGTGTCTTGCCTACAGTCAAGCATGGTGATGGGAGTGTCGTGATCTGGGGCTGCATGAGTGCTACCGGCACTGGGGAGCTACAGTTCTTTGAGGGAACCATGAATGCCAACATGTACTATGACATACTGAAGCAGAGCATGATCACCTCCCTTCGGAGACTGGGCCGCAGGGCAGTATTCCAACATAACGACCCCAAACACACCTCCAAGACGACCAATGCCTTGCTAAAGAAGCTGAGAGTAAAGGTGATGGACTGGCCAAGCATTTCTCCAGACCTAAACCCTATTGAGCATCTGTGGGGCATCCTTAAACGGAAAGTGGAAGAGTGCAAGGTCTCTAACATCCACCAGCTCTGTGATGTCACAATGGAGGAGTGGAAGAGGACTCCAGTGGCAACCTGTGAAGCTCTGGTGAACTCCATGCCCAAGAGGGTTAAGGCAGTGCTGGAAAATAATGGTGGCCACACAAAATATTGACACTTTGGGCCCAATTTGATTATTTTTTTTACTTAGGGGTGTGCTCACTTTTGTTGCCAGGATTTTAGACATTAATGGCTGTGTGTTGAGTAATTTTGAGGGGACAGACAATTTACACTGTTATACAAGCTGTACACTCACTACTTTACATTGTAGCAAAGTGTCATTTCTTCAGTGTTGTCACATGAAAAGATAGAATAAAATATTTACAAAAATGTGAGGGGTGTACTCACTTTTGTGAGATACTGTATATATCCACGATAGTCTGAGTTAGTATATATACTAACATATGCCAAAGTTGCAAAACTGGGTTTGGACAATCAGATTTATTTTGACTTTGGTCATGAAGAGGTTACAGTTCTTGATTTGTGTTACAGATTTAAATTGCCTTGACATCCCCCCTAATGAGGGCCCCTTTCCACTTCCAGGCCCCATAGCAGGCACGTGGACTGCTATAGCTATTGTTACACCTCTGCTTCTATCAGATCTTCTATCTGCTTCTATTAGATCTCAGTTCAATTTAATAAACACAACAGTTTTTTTTTTTTCATTAGATGATATTATTAGACAGGACATTGATCTGTGTTGTGTTACCGATTGCTAACAAAGATAAAATCATGCTGAATGAGACAATTCCCACCACGTAAAAAATATTGTAACAGTCTATGATCCGATTCTCTCCATTTTTGTACAACTTGCCTGTGAATACTGCGAAGGAAGGCTTATTAGTAGTTGCATGCTGAGCAGAAATACAAACAGCAGTGAAAACATAAAAAAACAATTATCACTATGTATAACACCTCCGGTATATAGACGACACTAAGTGAATTTGCTGTTTTTCAACAAGTAGATGAGAAACAATTTGACAAAATGAAATGTAAGATCGATCCTGAAATGAGTCCATTAATGGAAACTCGTCAGGAGAAAAATATAGAGACTTCCATTGCTGGCCTGTCTCTGAAAATACCAGTTGTCTGGCTGTCATGATGATTCTCTGGTTTAATACTCTTAAGCCTCGTACACACGGTCGGACTTCCATCTGACTTTTCCGTGTTTTTTTGTCCGAACGGAGTTGGTCGGGAACACCCATAGCATACACACCACAGGACTTTTCTGCAAACTTTCCCAAAACTTTTTGCAACATCACGTGGTTTTTCTGCTCTTTTCTGCTCTTTACCGCCACCCTTTGGTCAACTTCTGCTATTGTTGGTTGATTTTAACATTAGTTGTTTTGTCCATCGGACATTTTCTGTACACACGGTCGGACTTTGCTTCATCAGACTTTTGTTGGGCAAACGTTTGTCCGTTTGCAGACCCAACTTTTGTCCGATGAAAACAAGAAAAAAGCAAAAAAAGTTTGTCCGATTGGAGCGTACACACGGTCGGATTGTTGGTCCAACTTGCTCAAAATTAAGTTTGTTGGCTAAAAGTCCGACCGTGTGTACGGGGCTTAATGTGTAGACCTGCAAACAATATGTGGGTAAGGACATTTGGCTTTTCTTACCTGTATACCTGTACTAGATCCACACATTAGAAAGTACTAAAGCCAGTGTGTCAGCAGAGTAGCCAAGCAATTGGTATTTTCACAAGTAGACAAGAAATGAAAACGTCCATATTAGGCTCATGACAGTTTTACTTTAGGAACTAACACAAATGACACTGTTTTTTAATGGCATTTATATAACTAAATAAATATGCATAATAATACAATACATGCTATGAAAGTATAGTATGCAAAAGCTGAGAACATTCATCACAGGCAGTCGAACAAGAAGTTTGGGACTTTGAATGAGGCAATCGACAGACAGCTATGAATTATAAAATACAACATATTTATGGTCTTGGAATTCATATAGCGTTGGACAGAAAATATAAAACCATTTCATACATATACATACATACATACATACATACATACATAGCAATAAAAGCCATTTCATATATATACACACACAAATACTAAATAGGATTAGATAGAGCCAATTCCCATATATGCAATTATAAATAAAACTCCATATGAATTATATAATTTTGGACAGAAAGTTTATAAAGTTCCATATACGGTAAGTATATTGTTATTATTTAGGTGCATGCAATACAGTAATTGGATATAATGGATAATTGGGTGCATCCTACAATGCTGTACATGTTTCGTGGTGCAAAGCCACTTCTTTAGGGGCTAATGTATCCATATGTCTGAAAAAAATATTTATACAGAACACCAATTGGCTCCAATTAAAACTCATATATCAATTGACGGGAAATTTAACCAAACAATTATTGGGTCCTAATTACTCACATGGAGTTACAGTTCACAGGTATGGGGTATACCAACACAAGGGTCACCAGGAATGTAGTCTGTCCCGTGAACTGAGGTTTATTTATAATTGGTAACTGGAATGCATTGCTATATCAATTCTATGTATATATGGGAATTGGCGCTATCTAATCCGAATTAGTATGTGCATATATATATGAAATGGGTTTTATTGCTATGTATGTATATCTATGAAATGGTTTTATATTTTCTGTCAAACGCTATATGAATTCTAAGACAATAAATATGTCATATTTTATAATTCATAGCTGTCTGTTGATTGCCTCACTCAAAGTCCTAAATTTCTTGTTCGACTAATTGAATTAGGGATGGAGACACATGTGAATATGTGCCTCATTTAAAGTCCCACCAAACCCCATTCCCCTTTCCTTCATGCATACATCACAGGCAATTAAGAATGGATAGGCTGCATTCTCAGTGATGTAATCAGTCTCTAGTGAATGGATAGGCTGCATTCTTAGTGATGTCACTGGTCTCCAGTGAATAGATAGGCTGGATTCTTAGTGATGTCACTGGTCTCTAGTGAATAGATAGGCTGGATTCTTAGTAATGTCATCGGTCTCTAGTGAATGGATAGGCTGAATTTATTGAGATGTCACTGGTCTCTAGTGAATAGATACAGGTAGGCTGCATTCTCAGTGATGTAATCAGTCTCTAGTGAATGGATAGGCTGCATTCTTAGTGATGTCACCGCTCTCTAAGGAATGAATAGGCTGCTTTCTTAGTGATGTCACTGGTCCCTAGTGAATGTATAGGTTGCATTCTCAGTGATGTCACCGGTCCCTAGTGAATGTATAGGTTGCATTCTCAGTGACGTCACTGATCTCTGGTGAATGTATAGGTTGCATTCTCAGTGATGTCACCGGTCCCTAGTGAATGTATAGGTTGCATTCTCAGTGATGTCACTGATCTCTGGTGAATGGATAGGCTGCCTTCTCAGTGAGGTCAATGGTCTCCAATGAGTGGATAGGTTGTGTAGCGGGTGGTTACATTTATGGGGAAGCATCTGAGTGGTAACTAGGCTCAGATGCACTAATTGTTAGGTCTAATGGACCATTTCTATCCCTGGGAGATAGTACTGGTGTGTAAGTTCACTGGGGCCTATGGGTGGCGCTGTTGCCATGGGCCCGGGTTGAACCGCAGTACAAGGTTGTGTCCTTTTTGTCCCCTCTCGGCAGCAGTACGGCGGGGAGGGGAACCTGCTGTGCCTGTCGGGAGAGGATATAAAAGGGGGCGGCCATCTTCCAGAGGGGTCGTCAGTTCCGCGCTCAGGCACCTTAGGCCTGGGTGCGTGTGTGTCGCCTCTGGGTGCCCTAGGCCCGGAGGCCTGGTCGGGATATGTCTGGGTGCCCTAGGCCCAGGGACGGAGCTGCTGTTCCATCTCAGACACCTTCAGTCTGGGGTGAGGTACTTTGAAGAAAGGCCCGGAGCCCAGCAGCCTTCGGCTGGGATCCGCCGGGGACCGAGACTCCCAGGGATCTGCCTTGCGAGGGGACCTGTATCCAGGACGAGGAGGCCAGGGAGGTGACCCTTTCTGAAGACCCAGCGCAGAGTCGTGGTGACAGATGGGGCCTCTGGTAACTCTCCGGAGGGATGTTCTTGTCCTATAAGGGCTAGTTCACTAACTGAAGGAAGTACGTGTTCTTTAAATCACAGTGGCAGTGACACTACGCACCCAAGGTCAGTGGCAGTGACTTTCACCTTTTTCACCCGGTCAGTGGCAGTGACCAACCTCATGGTCTGTGGCAGAAACCGTGCACCAAGCCTGTTCGTGCTGATCAGAACAGGAGAAACCCAAATTCAAGTTTTTGCCTGGACCTCCTCCCACCTTATCTGACCTGTGTCTTGTCCCAACCCGTCTGCTCTCAAAGAGACTGTTTATTGTGCTAAAAGGAATAAATAAGTGTTGGACCTTTCAGTTGGTGTGGACAGTTGCTTACTGGGGAGAATTAAAGACTTGTTTCTGACTACTGCAGAAACGAGGTCAGCACTGGAGGCTTTTTGACACTGGCTGCAGGCAGGCCTGAGAAACTAACACCGCTCAACCTCCCTATTCAGGAGGGTACGGGCTTGTGGGGCGGTGTGCCTCATTCTTTTCCTGCGGAGGAGCCAAGCAGAAGAAAAGCAGGTAAAGTCTGGGGTTGGTGCGCTACAGTTGCATTCTCCGTGATGTGACTAATCTCAAGTTAAAGAAGAACTTCAGTCCCCTTTCATTTGGTTTCGCCTCCCCCTCTGGAGCTGCCATTTTCATATTTCTTGCATATATGCAGATGTACTGCAGGCCTCTGCCCAGCCTTGGGGTCTGGCCTGCATCTCTTTTGGAACTTCCATAACAGCCTGTCTTTGGAAAAACATGTGTACACACACATTGCCAGTTTGTTCTTATTTTCTTTGGCCATAAGTAAAGGTGAGAACATTTTACCCACATGGATCAAACTGAGAATATATTGATTCTCTTAAATTGATGCATTCTCAGTGACATCAGTAGTCTCTAGTGAATGGATAGGCTGAATTCTCAGTGATATCATTGGTCTCCAGTGAATGGATAGGCAGCATTGTTTGTGATGGCACTGGTCTCCAGTGAATGGATAGGCAGCATTGTTTGTGATGGCACTGGTCTCCAGTGAATGGATAGGCTGCATTCTTAAGCCTCGTACACACTAACGAGTTTCTCGGCAAAAACCAGCAAGAAACTTGCTGGCAGAGATTTTTTGCCGAGAAATATGTTCGTGTGTATGGTTTCTCGTCAAGAAAAGCGACAAGAATCTCAACGAGAAAATAGAGATCCTGCTCTCTATTTTCTCGTCGAGATTCTCGTCAGCCTGTTTCTCGACGAGAAAATTGTGTGTGTGTGTGTACACTTACCTTTTCGCCGGGAAGCCCGCGAATGCTCGAAATGACTTCGACGCATGCGCGGTAGCTTCCTAGGCATAGGTAGGGTATACCAAGATGGCGGCGACGGCATCGAATGTGACGAGCACATGCTCGTCGTAGTCGATGACGTCACCGCGTACGCTCCATTCAAAGAACCGCGGGTTCTTTGAATCGAGCGTCTGTACACTCGGCCGGGACAAGTTTCTTGTCCAAGAATCTCGTCAAAAAAAACGACATGTTTTTTTCGACGAGAATCTCGGCCGTGTGTACGAGGCTTCAGTGACGTCACTGGTCTCCAGTGAATGGATAGGCTAAATTCTCTGTGATGCCATTGATCTCTGGTGGATGGATAGGCTACATTCTCAGTCTCTAGAGAATAGATAGGCTTCATTCCCAGTGGTGTCTTCAGCCTTTAGTGAATGGATAGGGCAAATTCTTAGTGATGTCACTGGTCTCTACATTCTCAGTGATGTCACTGGTCCTTAGGTGGCTGGATAGGCTACATTATCATTGATGTCATCCCTCTCTAGTGAAGAAATAGGCTGAATTCTTAGTGATGTCATGAGTCTCTCTAGTGTATGGATAGGCTACATTCTCAGTGATATCACTAGTCTCTGATGAGTGGATTGGTTACATTCTCAGTAATGTCACCAGTCTCCACTGAATGGATAGACTTCCTTCTCTGTGATGTTACTGGTCTCCAAATAATGAATAGGCTACATTCTATGTGATGTCATTGGTCTCCAATTAATGGATAGGCTACATTCTCAGTGATGTCACTGGTCTCTAGTGAATGCATAGGCTACATTCTCAGTGATGTCACTGGTCTCTAGTGAATGCATAGGCTACATTCTCAGTGATGTCACTGGTCTCTAGTGAATGCATAGGCTACATTCTCAATGATGTCACCGGTCTCCAGTCAATGGATAGGTTGGATTCTCAGTGATGTCACCCGTCTCTAGTAAATGGATAGGCTGCATTGTCAATAATGTGACTCGTTTTTTTTTTTTTTTTTATGGATAACACACACCCAGTGCAGAAAAAATATGAAACTTTAATATTCAGCTAATACTGTTATTTTCTTTGCTGGCAGCAAACAATCCCCTGATCTCAGCACTGACAGTGATTACAGTATTGTTTCATGAAATTGTAGCCATTGTGCAGAATAACAGAAGCTGTGAAATTTCTTCATGAGATGTGCGTGTCACATCAGCAATTGCAGCTCAACACAACCGGCAATTACTGACCAACGGCCAAACAGCAGCCGGGATAAAATACCATTTCCCTGCCGGTGACATGGATCAGCTATTTGTAAACTTTCATTACCGCAGGAACCCAAACCCATTCAGATGCTTAGAAAAAAAATCTTTTAATCCCATAGCTTCTGAATATCCCATTTGTGCCCATTTCCTAGGTACAGGATTATAGTAAGATCTAAATATTTATTAGTCTGTAAAAAACTGTAACAAATGGCTATGAAAGAAATCACATAGACATTGTTTACCATCTAAGATGACAGCTGCAGATTTGAAACACATTATATTGTTATATAAATCCAAAGACAGTCAGCAATTTAAAAAAGAACCTTCTATGCAATAGCCGCTGTAAACATTGCTTTGTGTGGTGTATGAGAGTGTACAGCACTACCGAACCATCCTTTACGGGCTCCTGGCACAGAAAACACCAAATCAAACAGAAATGCTGATCCATAAAGCATGTCATTGTAAATTAAGATAGAGGCAATCCTGATACATCCCTTCTTGTTTTCAGTCCTGGTGTGCAGAAATACTTCTCTGCAGACAGCTGAATGTAAACGAAGCAATTAAACAAAAATTGGCTTACAGCGGAGTTCCACCCTAAAAATGAACTTTCTATTAACAGCTTGCCTTTAATGTAAAAAATAAATAAATAAATAAATAAAAACATTTTTACTCACTTCTATCTGGCTGTTACTAGGCAGATTTCGTGATATGCCTAGTTCCTGGTCCTAGGTGGTTCAACTTCCTGTCCTAAGACCCCATTGCCTCCTGGGAAATGATGACACTCATTTCCCAGGAGTCTCTGGGCATTACTGTGCCTAAAAATCGCCCAGCATGCACCTCTCCCTGAAAACCAGGAAGAAAAAGGAACTGGGCTTCACATGCCCACACATATGATGGATACGGCCACAACATGAGCTGGAGGATATAAGGCAAGTGTTTGCAATGATTTCTGGATCGGGGAGCTATTAATATGTTTTAGGGACTATTTATTGTGATTAATTTTAGCTTGCAAAAAATAAAAAATTATGCCCGGAACCCTGCTTTAAAGAGGAACTGCAGTCTGCTCACATAATTTGTAATAAAAACATTTTTGCCATTCTGAAACTTCACTCCAACCACTTTGCATATTATTTTATATATACTGTGATCCTGTACTTGCCAAATATGCTGCAGAAATCTCCCTCCACTGAGTCTGGCTGCATCCATTTTAACTGTGGGCAGTTGAAGTTGCTGCCTGTTCACTTCCTAGATTTACACAGACACACAGAGGCACAACTCCAGCTCTGCAGCTCTCATTTGACCTCTTTTGACTCATCACCCCTTCCACCCTGGCAAACTCTCACGAGAGTGAGAGAGAGAGGGCTGTGCATTAGGTCATAAGCCTAGGCTTTTTTCCAGACAAGAAACAGGAAGTGGGCTGTATAAGGTATTTACTGGCAGAAAAAAAAATGTTTTACCATCCAAAGTTAAAACAAGGACAGAAAAATTAATAGATCGAAAGATGAAAAAATGACTGGAAGTCCGCTTTAATAAATGTTAGAGGTTATAATAATTACAAAGCTAATCGCGTCCACCTACCTACGTAGTAAAGAAAACCTCTGAAATGAAAAATGAACAAAGCATATCCTTCTATAATGTGTACAAGCCTTAAAAGAGAAGTACGGTATGTTTTTTTTTTTTTTATCAATCATACCTTCCTAGCTGGAAGCAGCATTGGTTCGATGGTGCATTTGTCCCCCGCCTGCTCTAACACTGAGAACCGAGCGATCAAACACCGCCGATTGTTTGGTTCTCACAGCTCCATAAGCAGAAAGCTGGTGACTGTCAGTCACCGCTCTCTGCGCTGCTGCCCCCCCCCCCCCGTTCACTCGAGCTTTGGGTTGTGGAGGGGGCAGAAACAGCCGGGTCAGGCTCTCGGGGGCTCACTAAAAGGCTGAGCCGGGTGTTGGTCCAGGCGTGTGAGCAGATCCCGACCATATGGTTGCGAGACTCCCTGTGCCTGGACAGACTCTGTGACGTCAGCTGACAGCGGCTTTAGCTCGCTGTCTGCTGAAAACGGGTCACAGGAGTTCAGAACATACTGCACTTCTGTGATCCACGGGACAAGTACAGCCAAACAGGCTGTGGCTGTACTTCTCCTTAAATCCAAAATAAAAAACAAACAAAGCCATTTGCTTCTGCTGTTGTCAATCACAGTCAGTGAGCTAATGAATGAACATGCAGAGCCCTGGCTCGAGAGCTGGATTGCTCTGGTGCCCCCATTGCAAACTGCTTGCTCTGGGGGCACTTGGCAGGAGGGAGGGGCCAGGAGTGCCAGCAGGGGACCTGAGAAGAGGAGAATTGTTACTGCTCTGTGCAAAACCATTACACAGAGCCGGTAAGTATAAAATGTTCGTTATTTTGAAAAAAACATATTTTTTTACTTTAACCACTTCCCGACCGCGCCATGTACAAAAGACGTCCACAGCGCGGTCGAGTTATCCTGAGTGGACGTCCCAGGGACGTCCTCACAGAATCTTGCTCCCGCGCGCCCCCAGGGGCGCGCTCCAGGATATGTCCGTGACCGCCGGGTCCGGAAGACCCGGCGCATCACGGATCACGGTAGATGGCCGCTAATCGCGGCCGTTTACCACGTGATCGCTCCGTCAAATGACGGAGCGATCACTTGTAAACAGACCGGCGTCATTTGATGACGCCGGTTCCTCCCTCCCCTCTCTGTACCGATCGGTACAGTGTGAGAGGAGAGGGGAGGGGAGGGAGCGGATCATGTCCGCTCCCTCCCCCATGTCAGCTGTGGGCTGGATCTGTGACAATTGCAGTCACAGATCCAGCAATCCATCCATCCCTGCTCAGCCATCCCTGTGCAATACTCTGCCAATACTCTGCAATACACCCTGTGCAATACTCTGCAATACACCCTGTGCAATACTCTGCAATACACCCTGTGCAATACTCTGCAATACCCTGTGCAATACTCTGCAATACCCTGTGCAATACTCTGCAATACACCCTGCCAATACTCTGCAATACCCTGTGCAATACTCTGCAATACACCCTGCCAATACTCTGCAATACCCTGTGCAATACTCTGCAATACACCCTGCCAATACTCTGCAATACACCCTGTGCAATACTCTGCAATACACCCTGTGCAATACTCTGCAATACACCCTGTGCAATACCCTGCCCATACTCTGCAATACCCTGTGCAATACCCTGCCCGTACTGTGCAATACCCTGCCCATACCCTGCCATACTCCGCAATACTCCACAATACCCAGCAATACTCCACAATACCCGGCAATACTCCACAATACCCAGCAATACTCCACAATACCCGGCAATACTCCACAATACCCGGCAATACTCCACAATACCCAGCAATACTCCACAATACCCGGCAATACTCCACAATACCCGGCAATACCCGGCAATACTCCACAATACCCGGCAATACTCCACAATACCCGGCAATACTCCACAATACCCAGCAATACTCCAAAATACCCTGCAATACTCCACAATACCCTGCAATACTCCAAAATACCCTGCAATACTCCACAATACCCCGCAATACTCGTCAATACCCGGCAATACTCGTCAATACTCCTCAATACCCGGCAATACTCCTCAATACCCGGCAATACTCTGCAATAACCACTTCCCGCCCGCCCGCCGGCCGTCATATGACGTCCTTGACTTTGTGCGGAGATATCTGAATGATGGGAGCAGCTACAGGCATCATTCAGATATTCGCTTTTTCAGCTGGCGATTCCCTACACCATAAGAACAATCATAGCGGCTGTTCCACCGCTTGATCGCTCTTACGGAAGGTGAGAGGGGATGCCCCCCCCTCCCGCTGCCCTCCGGTGCTTCTACCGACTCACCGCTACGATCAAAGCCAAGATTGTTTTTTTTTTTGTTTTTTTTTTAGGCTTCCCAGCCTAGAGGTGAGATGTGGGGTCTTATTGACACCCCCCCCCATATCTCACTGTAAAGAGGACCTGTCATGCCATATTCCTATTACAAGGGATGTTTACATTCCTTGTAATAGGAATAAAAGTGCTAAAAAAAAAAATTTGGGGCGGAAAAACATGTCAAACTAAAATAAATAAAGTAAAATGAACAATAAAATATATATTTTTTTTTTAAAGCGCCCCTGCCCCCGCGAGCTCGCATGCAGAAGTGAACGCATACGTAAGCCCCGCCCACATATGAAAACGGTGTTCAAGCCACACATGTGAGGTATCGTTGCGAACGTTAGAGCGAGAGCAATAATTTTGGCCCTAGACCTCCTCTGTAACTCAAAACATATAACCAGTAAAAATATTTAAAGCATTGCCTATGGGGATTTTTAAGTAGCGAAGTTTGGCGCCATTCCACGAGCGTGTGCAATTTTGAAGGGTGACATGTTAGGTATCTATTTACTCGGCGTAACTTCATCTTTCACATTATGCAAAAACACTGGGCTAACTTTACTGTTTTTTTTTTCTTTTAGGCACAAAACAGTTTTTTTCCGTAAAAAACGCGTTAGAAAAATTTCTGCGCAAATACCGTGCAAGATAAAAAGTTGCAATGACCACCATTATATTCTTTAAGGTCTTTGCTAAAAAAACATATATAATGTTTTGGGGTTCTATGTAATTTTATAGCAAATAAATGATGATTTTTACATGTAGGAGAGAAATGTCAGAATTGGCCTGGGTGCTCCAGAACGCCTGAAGGTGCTCCCTGCATGTTGGGCCTCTGTATGTGGCCACGCTGTGTAAAAGTCTCACACATGTGGTATCGCCATACTCGGGAGGAATAGTAGAATGTGTTTTGGGGTGTAATTTGTGGTATGCATATGCTGTGTGTGAGAAATAACCTGCTAATATGACAATTTTGTGGAAAAAAAAAAAAAGAAAAAAAAATCTTGATTTTTGCAAAGAATTGTGGAAAAAAATGACAACTTCAAAAAACTCACAATGACTCTTTCTAAATACCTTGGAATGTCTTCTTTCCAAAAAGGGGTCATTTGGGGGGTATTTGTACTTTTCTGGCATGTTAGGGTCTCAAGAAATGAGATAGGCCGTCAGTACTTCAGGTGTGATCAATTTTCAGATATTGGCACCATAGCTTGTGGACTCTATAACTTTCACAAAGACCAAAAAATATCCACCAATTTGTACTTATTTTTACCAAAGATATGTAGCAGTATAAATTTTGGCCAAAATGTATGAAGAAAAAATACTAATTTGCAAAATTTTATAACGGAAACAAAGAAAAATTCATTTTTTTACAAAATTTTCAGTCTTTTTTCTCTTATAGCGCAAAAAATAAAAGACCCAACAGTGATTAAATACCACCAAAAGAAAGCTCTATTTGTGTGAAAAAAAGGACAAAAATTTCATATGGGTACAGTGTTGTATGACTGAGTAATTGTCATTCAAAATGTGAGAGCACCGAAAGCTGAAAATTCGCCTGGTTAGGAAGGGGGTTTAAGTGCCCAGTTGTCAAGTGGTTAATATCACTTTAACAAAGGTTACTCTATCCGATGGTACCCTCTTGTCTAGTGGATGCAACCACAGCACACATTGGGGCAACAGGCATCCAACACACCGACAAGTGTCAGATATTAAGATTATTTGGGTGGCCGTAGATCTTCAGGCAGTAGAAACGATACACAAAATCAATCTTCTATTGCAAGAAACATTTAGGTTCTTTTTTTGGGTGAGGTTTCTTTATAGCTTATATATGAGGTTTTGGTTACTGGGCTTTGATCTACTCCTGGTCCTCCTGGACTGGGACCTCCAAGTTGTATGTATACCATCAACAATCCTGACGTGGAAACCTGACAAAGTTACAACTCCCATGCATTAAAGGCCACCATTGGCTAACACCAGTAAGAAGTGTGGTGTCAATAATCCTGACTCTGATTGGTCTCTTACCTGAATGAAGACATACTCGTCCTGTACCACTAATGAATTGGTGTCAATATAACGAGAGAACGGTCCGCTCTTAGTGGTCTCTGCACACTCTTGTATTCTACAAGTTATGTAATGGGCATCTGGGGGAAAAAAAAAAGAAAAATATAATGTAAAGTACTCACATAAAGCAAAATTTTGCAAGTAGATGGAAACACAGTTCACCCAGTACAGAGTGCAGTGTGGTGCAATTCAGAAGCCACAATAAATCCATCTCTCTTGGGTGGGTTCTTTAGCTCTTTACAATTACAGACCCCATTTGTATTGCCCAGTGTCTCCCCATGCCGCCTTCACCACCAGACTGTTAAATGCATCATCATCATTACTAGAATGGGGTTCAAATTTGCTACCATGCAGGATTCACAGTGAAATTTTGCAAGGAAATGTCATTTTGCTTTAGTACATACAGGTGTGCCACTTACAGTATTGTACAGGTTTAAGAGAACCCCCTTAGCATGGTAATTCAAGGAATAGTTACATAGTTAGTCAGGTTGAAAAAAGACACAAGCCCATCCAGTTCAACCATAAAATAAAATATGTATATATGATATCATACAATCCCATATACCTAATTCTATACCCACAGTTGATCCAGAGGAAGGCAAAAAACCCCAGCAGAACATGATCCAATTTGCTACAGCAGGGGAAAAAATTCCTTCCTGATCCCCCGGGAGGCGATCGGATTTTCCCCGGATCAACTTTCCCTATAAATGTCAGTACCCAGTTATATTATGTACATTTAGGAAAGTATCCAGACCTTTCTTAAAGCAATCTACTGAGCTGGCCAGAACCACCTCTGCAGGGAGTCTATTCCACATTTTCACAGCTCTTACTGTGAAGAAACCTTTCCGTATTTGGAGATGAAATCTCTTTTCCTCTAGACATAAAGAGTGCCCCCTTGTTCTCTGTGTTGACCGTAAAGTGAATAACTCAACACCAAGTTCACTATATGGACCCCTTATATATTTGTACATGTTGATCATATCCCCCCTTAATCTCCTCTTCTCAAGAGTGAATAAATTCAGTTCCTCTAATATTTCCTCATAGCTGAGCTCCTCCATGCCTCTTATCAGCTTGGTTGCCCTTCTCTGAACTTTCTCCAGTTCCCCGATATCCTTTTTGAGAACTGGTGCCCAAAACTGAACTGCATATTCCAGATGAGGTCTTACTAATGATTTTAACAGGGGCAAAATTATATCTCTCTCTGGAGTCCATACCTCTCTTAACACAAGAAAGGACTTTGCTCGCTTTGTGTATTATTATTAATGTCCCCTAGGGCAGTGCCCTACTCCCCATGCCCTTTATTTAGTAATCCTTTGTCTATTCACCTTGAAAATGACTTGGTTTACAAACAAACCAAAGACATCCGGGAAATGTCATTTAGCAGCAAATGTTTTTTTTTTTTCTTTCTAAATGTCACTTTTGCTTTAGTATGTCTTACATATATGCCACTTCACAGGCAGGTTTAAGGAATTCCCCAAATAATTTTATTTAACCACTTGCCAACCGCCGCACGACGATATAAATCGACAGAATGGCACGGCTGCGCATATGGGAGTACAGGTACGTCCCCTTTAAGATGCGAGCCGCGGGTCGGGCACGTGCCGCCAGCGGCGTGCTGGCGACCCTGTCGGGAGCTCCGTGACCGTTCCCGCGGGACCCGCGGACCCGTTCGATGCCGGTGTCCCGTGATCGGGTCACAGTGCTGAAGAACGGGGAGAGGTAAGTGTAAAAAAACATCTCCCCGTTCTTCCTAGTGACAATGTCAGTGATTGTCTGTTCCCTGTCATCGGGAATAGCTATCAATGACGTGTCACGCCAAGCCACGCCCCCTAACAGTAATAATCACTCCCTAGGTCACACTTAACCCCTTCAGCGCCACCTACAGGTTAACCCCTTCACTGCCAGTGTAATTTTTACAGTAATCAGTGCATTTTTATAGCACTGATTACTGTAAAAATTACAATGGTGTCAAAAGTGTCCGATGTGTCTGCCATAATGTCGCAGTCACGATAAAAATCGCTGATCGCTGCCATTACTAGTAAAAAAAAAATTTTTTTTATAAAAATGCCATAAAACTATCCCCTATTTTGTAGACGCTATAACTTTTGCGCAAACCAATCACTAAACGCTTATTGCTTTTTTTTTACCAAAAATATATAGAAGAATACGGATCGGCCTAAACTGAGGAAATTTTTTTTTATATATAGATTTTTTGGGGATATTTATTATAGCAAAAAGTAAAAAATATTGAATTTTTTTTCAAAATTGTCGCTCTATTTTTGTTTATAGCGCAAAAAAAAAAAAAAACGCAGAGGCGATCAAATACCACCAAAAGAAAGCTCTATTTGTGGGGAAAAAAAGATGTCAATTTTGTTTGGGAGCCACGTTGCATGACCGTGCAATTGTCAGTTAAAACAACGCAGTGCCGAATTGCAAAAAGTGGCCTGGTCTTTGACCAGCAAAATGGTCCGGGGCTGAAGCGGTTAAAGTAACTGTGCATTTTTGCATTCAATACATCTATTCTTATTATGTCTATTGATCAGTTTACCATTGATCAGACATCATTAGAATATAACTTTAATTGAGTTTTTTTTTAATGCTTCACTTAAGCCTTAATAAATCATGAATGCTGTGTTTAAACATTTTTTTTTGCATTACCCCTCATCAGGGCCGGATCTAGGGAGGTGCTGGGGAGAGCTTCCCCCCCCCCACATTTCAGTAGTGCCCCCCCAGGACCGGTTACATACATTGGTATCAGGAAGAAGAAGGGTTGGGGGGCTGCATGCAGTCTTGTCATGCCAGGTATGCATGGCTGCACAGTGCCCTGCCCCTATTGACCACACCACATCATTTGTTTCCATTGTGCAGGGGGGTGGACCAGGGTGCACAGCATCATTTGTTGCCATTTGTGAAAGGGGGGACTCTGTTGTGATGCAGTCTTTTATTAATGAAGGGGTTATTTTCTTGTCCTGCTATCACAAGGTCAGGAATTGAGCTGAAACCTCCACAACAGGGTCACAGACAGTAATACAAACTGGACAGAGATGTTTACTCTTTTTAAGTATTAAAAAAAAAATGGATTGGAGTTGGGCAACACAAATAAATTGGAGACCACCTCCCCTGCCTCCATTTAACCCAGGAACCCAAAGTTAAGGTGCTCTAATATGCCCATCTTGACTTCCATTCCAATTTAGTAACCTGCATAGAAAATGAGAAGAAACTAGGGGTTGACCAGAGAAAATTCTCCAGTAAGCTACAATAACGGCCAAAACAATGGAGACAACTAATAGGTTAAATAATAATCTTTATTAAACAATATCAGCATAGATAAAAATCAAGGTATCCAACCCTAAACATCTGGAGAAAGTGATGCCTTCTAAAAGAGATACATTGATTGTTATCAATTTTAATATTGTATAAATAAGATTATTATTTGTCTCCATTATTTGTCTCCATTGTTTTGGCCGTTATAGTCCGCTATTGTAGGTTACTGGAGAATTTTCTCTGGTCAACACCGAGTTTCTTCTCGTGTATGATTTTGAGGAGACCATAAAAGTCTCCTTTTTTAAAACTGCATAGAAAATGGTCCTTCCCTGGACACCTTGTACTTCTCTGTTAAGGCAGGTGCTTTTAATTCACAGTATAAATAAATGTAAATGCGCATTGGATTTTTTTTTTTTCTTGACAGAAAAAGTGTTTTTTTCTAAATCTAATTAGCTGGATTTATCAATAGAATGATTGATCCTAGGAATTAATACAACAGCTATTGAGGTGAACATAAAATTGTTTCCTGCTAGTAAGATAAATCAGAGCCGTCTTCTTTAGGTCTTGTTTTGCCTTCTTTTTGATGAACAATTTTGAAACTGAAAATTGACGTTTGCTTTTTTTCAAACTTGCTCCTCAACTAATGAATTAAAGTGACTCTGTAGTGAGAAATGTTTTGCTAAAAGAGCTGTTATCGGTGGAAGAAGGCAATAAATACTAATTTTGTGGTGCCCACTGGGAAACTGACGCTTCCAGGAGGGCCACTGAAGGTCTCGCTGGCTCCCTCTGGCATCACTGCATGGGAAAGTAATTGTGTGAGGTCATAGGGAGAACCCAGTGGGACCTGCAGAGGACCAGGGGACTGACACTTTCGGAAGTCCAGCAGACTTCAAGTCTAGTGGTTTGAGCAGTGGCAGCTGGTGCTCAAAATTTGTGTGGGGAGCAAACAAATTGAAAAAAAAAATCATCAATTGCAGCCACTGTGCCCATCAAACGCAGCCACTGTGCCCATCAAACGCAGCCACTGTGCCCATCAAACGCAGCCACTGTGCCCATCAAACGCAGCCACTGTGCCCATCAAACGCAGCCACTGTGCCATCAAACGCAGCCACTGTACCCATAAAATTGCCGCCACTTTGCCATCAAAACGCAGCTACTGTACCCATCAATTTCCGCTACTGTGCCCATCAATTTCCGCTACTGTGCCCATCAATTGCTGCCAGTGTGCCCATCAATTGCTGCCAGTGTGCCCATCAATTGCTGACACTGTGCCCATCAATTGCCACAACTGTGCCCCATCAAATGCTGCCAGTATGCCCATCAGTTGCCGCTACTGTGCCCCATCAAATGCTGCCAGTGTGCCCATCAATTGCCGCTACTGTGCCCCATCAAATGCTGCCTGGCACTTACCTGTCTCGCAGTGGGTCAGCGGCGGTGTCCTGCACGTCCTTAATGTCTTCTGTCCTCTCTATCAGGCGTCCAATCAGAGCGCCTGACATTTCAGCCAATCAGGTGACAGGTAACAGACCCGAGCACCTGATTGACTGAGAGGCAGTTCAGTGTTAGCAAAGTGAATTCCTTGGCTTTGCTAACACAACGCTGAGTCAACAGTGAACGCACAGCATTGCACCTGCTGTTCACCTTTTTGGGCGCCTATTAGAGCCTACGGCTCTAATCAGGTGCTTCCAAAAAACACCCCTGCCACTGTAATGCAGGTGCCTGGCACCTGAAAAGGGGCCGGACACCTGATGAGGGGGTGTCAGCGGCGACCATAGATAGATTCATGCAATGCATGAATCTATCTATAATGATAGAGCGGTGCCAGGAGAGAGCGGGCGTCGCCCATGCGCCCCTTATGGATGCACCGCCACTGGGTTTGAGAAGTGTTAGTCAGTGTGGCACCATGAAAGGTGAGTATTTACAGTACTGGCTTCTTTTAAAGGTAGCAGTTATTTTATATTTTTTTTCACGACAAGGTTGCTTTAATGGATCACTGCATTTATCTTTTTTGCCTCCGCAACACTGCCCACTGAGCTAAACTACCCTCCCCTTCTAGCTTCTGAGCACTGGCCACGACTGTGCAGTAGCCTCTTATAAACCTAATCTGGCAATACCACAAAAAAGCTGTTGAGCTCTGCATGCCTGCTCATTTTCCCTTTTTGAAATATTAGTCTCTTGGCAGGTTCCTCTAAAGGTGCTGTGTTAGTGTATGTACTCATGCCCAGTGGGGTTAACTATGTACAGAGGTGTGTCAGCCAGAGGAAAGGTCACTTACGTTTATGAGGGTATATAGGGGAATATTCTCCAGGGCTTCATTGTCCTATGGGAAAGCAGGGTAGACCACATATCCTAAGATGTGATCATTAGTAGAGGAGGAAGTCCATCTGTAAAAGGTCCCGGAATCAGAAACTGTAAACAGCCAGTCCTGTGTGTAGGAAGTTCTTAAGCTAAAGGTACCCACACCCTTGTACATCCGCATCATTGTACAGCCTCACCATTGTACATGGGCACCATTGTCGTAGGCGTAGCTACCTTGCGAGGGACTGCTTTATTAAGCTATAGAGAAGGTGAGTGATTTAATGTCTGTTGTAATGGAAATAACTGTGTGAAGGACATCTCAAATGCGGAACAATGTAACAACCTTGTACCAATATCGCAAACAGCATTCTCTAGATAAGTTTGTTCATTCTGCAGAATGTGTGCCATCACAACATGTGTAATAAAGGGGAATGAAGTGTAGGTAATAAGAGTGTTTCAGGTGCTTGTGTAACATAATTGTACAGAAGGAAGAGAAGTATCTCTAAATCACTGTGCTGTCCATCAGAAGCTTACCAAATTCCCACAAACTTGAGCAGCTAACCAATAACTGGAACATGGATAGCAGAAGCTACCCCCTTGTTTTGTACAGAAGGAAGAGATGGGATGGGGGTGGTGGTGGCAGAGGGTCCCAATCCTAAGGCAGCTGCACTATGGAAGTTTCTTTGGGACAAGGCCCGGACCACGGGTTAAGCGAGGACTTAAATATGCGCACGCATGTGTGTGGTGTTCCTCTTCCAAACTTAGGGGGTTGACAAGAATTTGTGAAGAGTATTTAGTGTTTAGTGTTCTACACTGTTACTCTTTAAATTTTCTGTACTCAGGTGCCAGAATAGATAGGAATAGACCCTTATCACTGGCTGAAGAAGAGATGCGGTCCTTCTGTTTTGGGGAGTAGCTATATGATTTAACATTGGTCATTCGCATGTAATAACTCACAATGATTTTTATTATTGGAATGAGGCACGTATAGCATGGTTTCTCTATGTCACTGGGCAGTGGTGCCCATTCATTAGCTCCCACCTACAACACATCCTTACTGAAACAATAACAACCAAGTCTAAGCCCTGATGAAGGGAGATTTTTTGGCCCCCGAAATGCTTTGGCCACTTTATTTCTACTGGTTGTGACTTTACTGTTAACAATAAAGGATAAATGGACTTTTGTATTTATCATGTGGCGCTTGGTCCCTTCTGTTCACGCAAACTTCTCAAGCTGGGTATGCCCAACTCATGTGGGACTATCCCTCCACTTTGTGTTCTCTAAGCAGCCAAGATCCATTTGAGAAGAGCTCCATGTCAACAACCTAAAGAAAAAAAAAATCAAGGTGCTGGACTAGGTATCGCCACCTGCATCTGAACAAAACCAAGCTTCAAGTCCAGTGCCTTGATTTTTTTTTTTTTTCATAATCTTTGATAAGGATATCTCCCCAAACCAGAGATGTTTTGGAGATGGTCCAGTGGCCGCCACAGGCTGTTGACATGGAGATCCACACCTTTTCTGGATTTCAATTTTTCCTGGCATTATTGCATAAATTTGCAGGGGCAGTGCTAGACCCTGCCATCAAGGGCACATGCCCCTGGTCTTCTACTTGGTGCCCGGGTTTTTTTTTTGGAGTTGCTATTAACCAAGTAGGATCCTATAGACCAGCAATTCTCCACCTTTTGCGCACAGAGGAACCCTTGAAATAACTTTCTGGTCTCAAGAAACCCCTACTAAAAATGACTATATCTACAACACATGATACATTAGTGTGATGGTTAGTGGGAAGAATGCTCCTTACACTTGTGGTCATTGGGAGGAATGACCCCCTTACAGATAGCTAAAAACATTAATGGTGTTAGTGGGAACTTATTTGAGAGGCAGAATTGCTCATTCATCAAGGAACCCTTAGCAGCTTCTGGGAGAGAAGAAGCCTGGGTGAGAAACCCTGACGTAGACACACATTTAAAAAATGTTGCTGAACCGATGATTTGTCTCTTATATATCCATTCTATGTGAAAAGCACTTTTGGAACATTGTGCAGCACATTTACTTGTAATTTTTTTTTAGGCAGTTGTAATTTTTACTTCTGAGTTTACTTTTAGATATAGCATCTCAGATAAAAAAGTTATGGCTGTTTGGGACCAATGAAAGCTTTCCAAGAAAATTACAAATCTTAAACTCACATCTCATCCCAAGACAATTATTTTATGGTTTAGTTAGAGGTATACAGTAAAAGTTAGCATTGTTAGATAAGATTGACCTGGGCACACTGCCAGAAAATGGCAGGAAAGGCAGCAGGAAAGAAGAAGCACCAAAGGGAAGAAGAAAGCAAAGAGAAAGGATAGAAAGAGAGTGGCAACAGATCAACCTGTTTTGACTCAAGGCAAATCATCCCAGAGAGAATCTTTGTTCATAATTTTGATAGCCACTTTTTCACCAGTAGAAAGATGGGTTGCAAACTTGACTTTTAGAAAGCCTCCTGGCCCAATCGTTTTATGTAATTCATAATGTTTCAGCAGCTCCTTGTAATCATCAACAGCCATGTTTGCAGTTTCCATTATGTCAAAGAAGACCTGTCCTTAGAGATGGAGCTCCTCATAAGCCGATCAGCTGCGGACCTGGCAGTCATCAGATACTAAGAACACTGACAAACCAGCAGAACACGAGTGGGCAACTACATAGCAAATGAGGTTTAACGTTGAAAAATGTAAAGTAATGTATTTGGGTGCTAAAAATATGAGCGCAATTTACTCGCTAGGGGGAAAACCTCTTATGGAATATGGGATGGAAAAGGACCTGGGGGTCCTAGTAGAGGACAGGCTCAGCAATGGCATGCAATGCCAAGCTGCTGCAAGCAAAGCCAACAGAATATTAGCATGCAATAAAAAGGGCTTTAACTCCAGAGATAAAACGATAAGTCTCCTTCTCTACAAGACTCTGGTCCGGCCACATCTTGAGTATGCCATTCAGCTCTGGGCACCAGTCCTCAGGAAGGATGTGCTGGAACTAGAGAGTCCAGAGAAGGGTAACAAAGCTAATAAAGAGACTAGAGGATCTCAGCTACGGGGCAAGACTACAAGCATTAAACGTATTCTCTCTGGAGAGGAGACGCTTGAGAGGGGATATGATAGCGATGTACTAATACCATACTGGTGGTGACCCTAGCAAAGGGAAAAACGTTTCTGTGAAAGGGAATTTAAAAAGACACATGGCCATTTACTGAAATTGGAATAGAAGAGGTTTAACCTTAAAGGAGTTGTAAAGTCTTGTGGTTTTTCACCTTAATACATTCTATGCATTAAGGTGAAAAACCTTCTGTGCTGCAGCTGCCCCACAGAGCCCCCCTTTTTGTTACCGGAACCTGATCGTTCCAGCAACAGGGACAAGCACAGCAGCTCCAGCTTGGATAGATTGATAGCCATTGTCTCCCGCTGCTGTCAATCAAATCCAGTGACACTGGAGATGGGGGTGCGGGGCCGAGTCCTGCTGTCTGTGTCAATGGATGCAGCAGCACGACTCGGGAGCGCGCCCGCACGGGTGCCCCTATGGAAAGTGGCTCTCAGTGGGGGCACCGGATGAAAAGGATGGGCCAGGAGCGCCGCCGGGGGACCCCAGAAAAGGAGGGTCAGGGTCACTCTGCAAAACACTTGCTGACTGCCTAACGCACTTATACATCGGCAGAATGGCATGGACAGGCAAAGCAACGTGTATATACGTTGCTTCGAATCTGCCGCCTAGCGGGTGCGCGCGCACCGCCACGGTCTCCGTGACTGTGCCCGCGGGACCCGCGTACTCGATGTCGGCCGGTGTCCCGCGTTCGGGTCACAGAACGGCAGAACGGGGGGATGCCTTTGTAAACAAGGCCTCTCCCTGTTCTGCCTAGTGAAAGGACACTGATCGTCTGCTCCCTCTCATCGGGTGCAGCGATCAGTGTCATGTCACAGTAAGCCCCGCCCCCACACAGTTAGGACACATCCCTAGGACACACTTAACCCCTTCCTAGCCCCCTAGTGAATAACGCCTTCACTGCCAGTCACATTTACACAGTAATCAGTGCATTTTTATAGCACGGATCGCTGTATAAATGTGAATGGTCCCAAAATAGTGCCAAAAGTGTCCGATGTGTCCGCCATAATGTCGCAGTCACGATAAAAATCGCTGATTGCCGCCATTACTAGTAAAAAAATAATTATTAATAAAAATGCCATAAAACTATCCCCTATTATGTGGACGCTATAACTTTTGAGCAAACCAATCAATAAACGCGCTTATTGCGATTTTTTTTTTACCAAAATATGTAGAAGAATACGTATCGGCCTAAATTGAGGATTTATATATATATATATATATATATATATATATATATATATGTGTGTGTAGCGGGGTCTTCAAATTTAGGGGAATGTTTGAGTGGTAGTTGTACGCAAACACCTTATTTGATAAGGTTTGCTAACCATTTTATACCGCAGGTGGGATATTGGTGTATAGTTCCCTGTGGCCTGTGGATGGTGCTGCCATCAGGGGCTAGGGTTGAACCGCTGGTATAGTGCTGTGCCTTGGATGTCCCCTCTCGGCGGTGGTATAGTGGGCATGGTTGGCCTAAGGTGCATACCGGGAGAGGATATAAAAGGGGCAGACACTGCCTGTGGGGTCTTCTTCTTCTTCTCCCGGGGGTCCTACCCCAGGGGGAGTGTGTTCTGTTCGTTGGCCACCCCGGGCATCTTTATCCCGAGGGTGGGGTTCCAGGTTCGAGAATACTGGGTCTTCCTGGCCCGGTACACTGGCGGATCAGTCCCAGGCACCTTTAGCCCTGGGGCTGCAACTGAAGGCCTTGGGTCCAGCACCGTTGGCTGGAGCCCGCGGAGGGAAGAGGAATCCCAGGGTGCTGCCTTGCGAGGAGACCCGTATCTGGAAGAGGAGGCTGCGGGAGGACCGTTCCGAGGGACTGGTGAGAGATCACAGTGAAGGAAGGGGCCCGGTAACTCTCTGGAGGGATGTCATCTCACTGAAAGAGGCCTAATACTACAAGCAAAGTTCACCAGGTCTGTGGCAGAGACCCAAAGTTCACCAGGTCTGTGGCAGAGACCCAAAGTTCCCCAGGTCTGTGGCAGAGACCCAAATTCACCCGTAACAGCTCAAGCAGAGGCTGTGTGTAATCTAATTTGATCATCACTCCGGCTGCTAGGATCCACTCTAATGGGAGACTATCCGGGTGAGCTGAGCCTACTTGAAGAGACAGGTAGTGAAACATACATTCGTTTGTGCCTGGACCTACTCCAACACCTTTTGCTGTCTTGTTCTCCATCCACCCTTTCCTATCTAGTGACTGTGCATATGAGAAAATAAACTCTACGTTGGAGTTGCAACTGGTGTGGACCTTGGAGTTATTGGGGGAAATAGAGACTTGTCTTTATTGCATGAGAGACGAGAAACATTCTCTGGAGAACCTAGCCGTGGAGACTCAGTTATATTTACACCGCTCAACCTCTTCACACAGGAGGGTATGGGCATGTGGTACGGTGTGCCCCTTTTCCTACAAGTGAGCCAAAGGTAGGGAAAAGGGGTCTGCGTGCTACATATATTTTTGGGGTATATCTATTATAGCAAAAAGTAAAAAATATTGCTTTTTTTTTCAAAATTGTCGCTCTATTTTTGTTTATAGCACAAAAAATTAAAACTGCAGAGGTGATCGAATACTACCAAAAGAAAGCTCTATTTGTGGGAAAAAAAGTACGTCAATTTTGTTTGGGAGCCACGTCACACGACCGCGCAATTGTCAGTTAAAGCGACACAGTGCCGAATCGCAAAAAGTGGCCCGGTCATTTGGCAGCCAAATCCTCCGGGGCTGAAGTGGTTAAACTGCGTGTTCTTTACAGTCAGAGGAAAAGATGTGGAATTCTCTTCCACAAGCAGTGGTAACAGCAGGGAATGTCGATAGTTTATAAAAACTATTAGATGGGCACCTTAACGATCACAACATACAAGGATAGACAATGTACTATTGACATAAACACATACACCCACACAACACAGGTTGAACTGGGTGGACTGGTGTCTTTTTTCAACCTTGCTAACTATGTAACCTAAGTGCCCAGGTGTGTTCCAAGTTCCAAGTCTTTTATAATGCTAGCTAGCCATGCCCCCCTACCATGAGATCCTGCCCCTGTTCAGCTAAACTCCACCCTTTTGTTGAAGCGCTTACAAAAGCAGAACCTGCTATAGCAAATACCTGACACAAACATAACCAGAACCTGCTATAGCAAATACCTGACACAAACATAACCATCAGCATTGCGAATAATCATCAGTTAAAGCACCAGTTAAAAATACATGCTTCAGTTTCCGAATAAGTAAGCAAAATATAATTTTACTCCAATAACTGGAATGTCAATTCAGTTCTTTGTTACTGCAGGCAGACTGCAACCCCAGCACATATTTAACTGGATGGCCTTACCGCAACTTCCAGCAGAATCCCAGTAAACTAGTCATTTGGCGCTAATAACCATGAAATGTCTAGTTGCAGTTAAGATTTTAATAAGTCACGAGCGGCTACGGCACAATTAATTGGCCTCGGACGGACAATAGCGGTAAAATGCTTCATCGCCCGCAGCCAATGAAATAGCAATGATTTCCTTTTAAAATTATAAAGATGCTTCATCACTGATACTGCAGTATTCTATTTAAGCATAATATAGGAAGCCAATGATGCAGAGCGTATTGTGCAGGAGCAGAAAAAAAAGACACTGCGAGGCCCTTTTATAAACACTGGGGCAAAAGAAAAAAAGAAATCGTGATTTTTCTATAGCGGCCATTTGTTACAGTAGCTTGCATTGATAGTAAATACTACATCTGAATGAATGGCATAGTCATTACTATAACCGTAGTACTTACTATAATGAAAACAAAGGGTGGTTCGGAGGCAAGTCAAATTCCAATATTTTTCTATTATTATATTATATTATATTATGTTATATTATATTATGTTGCTTTTCTCCTTTCCTTCCTTCCCTTCTTTTTAGGTTTTTATTTCTTCTCTCCTATGTCTCCCCCCCCCCCCCCTTAAGTTCTCACGTTAGAGTGATTAATTAAGTGTTACAGTATATATTGTTTTACGGGCTCGCGAGTTGTGGACATATTATATTATCCAGCGCTGCATTCTTTTTTCTATGCAAAAAGAGAACTCGGTCTTAACGACCCCAGCCCCAATTTCAGCTTCCCCACTGATTCCAATGCCTTTTGCCAATACCGAAAAAGTAAATACAGTAATACCTTGGATTCCGAGCATAATTCGTTCCAGAAGCATGCTTGCGATCCAAAGCACTCGTATATGAAAGCGAGTTTCCCCATAGGAAATAATCGAAACTCAGATAATCCGTTCCACAGCCATTGCTGATCTATGCAGTACCGCATGTGGCCAGAGGTGCAGGGGGCCGGTGTATGTAGTACCGCATGTGGCCAGAGGTGCGGGGGCGGCAGAGACACTCGGGAACCGAGTGTCTTCGAGCGTTTCTGAGCGTCACCGGCGCCCCCACACCTCTGGCCAAATGCGGTACTGCACACTCCAGCTGCTTTTATCCTGCTTATCTTGCAAGACAACGCTCGCAAAGCGAGTCAGGATTTTTTTTTTAAAATAGCTCGTATTGCGAAACGCTCGTAAACCGCGTTACTCACAATCCGAGGTTCCACTGTATGTGATATAGGACAAGCATAGGCATTTCAAGTGTTCCAATAGGGGTGGCATACTAGTTGCACATTGTAAGCAGCGAATCACAGCTCCTATGATGACAGCAGTATCATTTTTAAAAGTAGGCAGATTATTTAGTCCAGGCTATAGTGAGACGGGTGCAGAAACCAACAAAGAAAAAAAAGTCTGTGCCAGAACTGGCTGAAGTTTATTCTGTTTATATTTTGCCTTTCTTGCCTTGGTTTCTCCTTTTCCCCCTTATCAACAGCTAATGACTTTTTGAAAAAAAATATATAATGTTTTATTACATACTTTATTTTAAGCCCAGTGATGCCATCACTAGGTCTTTGTGCTTCTCAATGCAATGCAGACAGATCATGGCTGGTGGGAGGGGTCAGCAGGGTGCTGTACAGAGCTTTCTGAAAACATCACAGCACCCTGCCTCAGTGCTGCTCTCAAGAGCGGTCAGACCTGATACAAACAGTGGGAGGAGATGTGCAAATATCAAAATGGCTTGATGGATGGATGTCAGTCTGGAGGAGTGGGTGTTCCTAGGCAGGCTGTATTTGCATGCAGCCCACCCTAGGTCCCGCCCACATGTGACGCTGAACCTCCATGACTGAAAGGACTGAAATGCAATGAATGAAAGGGGTGCTCCAGGGACAGTTGGGCTGGGGAAGAAAGAGCTAGATCATGCTGGCCAGCCAGGAAATGAGACAGGCTCTATCAGAATTTCTGCAGCTTCTAATGCACATTGGGAGAAGCTCACAGTGTGCAGTGAGATCAGAGTAATGGCCCGTACAAACGATCCGATCCGAAACAGGTCGTCCGAGGAAGAATCGTACGATTTTCAGATCGTGTGTACACTACTTTCGAGAGCCAATCATCACAGTTCATCCGATATTATTCGATCTGAAAAACACAAAAGTTTTCCTCGTACGATAACAGATCGTACGATTTTTGTTCAGTCAGTTGTCGTCTGAAAATACAATACAAATACCTTACAACACATGACATCACTTCCTGATTTGTTTTTCTGTCGTATGAGAATTTTCGTGACTTTATTACCCTATTCAATTTCTACTTGCGACTATTAAGCGAAAAAAGTCGTACGATATTCGGATCGTGTGTACGGGGCATAAGTCATTTGTGGAAGACTGAGGGAAAGTCAGCTTTAAGGTGTATGTAAAGTCAAAACTTTTTTCTCGTTTTGGATAGAGTAGCTGTTAGCACCTGGACCAACAGTGATGCCGCGTACACACGACCGTTTTTCATGACAAGAAAAATGCCATTTTTTTATTTAGTCAAAAAGCGTGAAAAATGGGCATTAAAAATTTGAAACATGCTCTAATTTTTCTCGTCGTTTTTCACGTTGTCGTTTTTCTCGTCATGAAAAACGGACGTGTGTAGGCTTTAACGACGTGAAAAAATTGCGCATGCTCAGAAGCAAGTTCTGGTAAAACTAGCGTTCGTAATGGAGATAGCACATTCGTCACGCTGTAACAGACTGAAGAGCACGAGGGTGAAAAGCGCGAATCGTCTCTCAACAAACTTTACTAACACTAGGATCAGCAAAAGCAGCCCAAAGGGTGGCGCCATCCGAATGGAACTTCCCCTTTATAGTGCCGTCGTACATTTCGTACGTCACCGCGCTTTGCTCGAGCATTTTTTTTCATGATAGTGTGTAGGCAAGGCAGGCTTGAGAAGAATCACGTCGAGAAAAACTTAGTTTTTTTCAATGACATTAAAAACAGTCGTGTGTACGCGGCATGAGGGTGAATGTCTCCAGTGGGGACACATCCAGCAATAAAAACTTGACACAAAGTGATAACATTTCTGCATTCTATCCAAAACCAATGAGAAAATGCAGGAACTTGCATATGCCTGAATGCACCTTTAGGTATCCCTAATGCCCTGTACCCACGATCGGTTTTACCAATGAAAACACTCCGATGGACTTTTTTCATCGGACAAACCGATCGTGTATGGGCCCCATCGGTCTTTTTTCCATCGGTGAGAAAAAATAGAACATGTTTTAAATTTATCCGATGGGAAAATAAACTATAGCAAATTCCGATCATCTGTGTGGAACTCCATCGGACAAAAAACCCACGCATGCTCAGAATCAAGTCGACGCAAGCTCAGAAGCATTGAACTTCATTTTTCTCGGCTTGTCGGAGTGTTTTACGTCACGGCGTTTGGGACGGTCGGATTTTTGACTGATGGTGTGTAGGCAAGACTGATGGAAGTCAGCTTCATCGGATTTCCGATGGAAAAATCCATCGGATTAGAATCTATAGGAAATCCGATCGTGTGTACAGGGCTTTAGAGCCCAGAAACCTGGGATACTCTGATCAGTGAGGACATCAATCCCGCTTATGGACCAGAATTCCCTCATAATGGGCATAGCAGGTGTACAGACTGAGGAACTCAGCACAGGGATGGTGGGAACCCCTCATAATGGGCACAGAATGTGTACAGGCCTATGAATCTAGTGCAAGGATGGTGGGAGCCCTAAAAATGGTTATAGCACATGTGCTGACCCTCAATGAACTCAGTGCAGGGATCCCACCAATAGAGCCCCTGAGAGATAAAAATAGAAGGTCCTCCTGAATGTATTTTTTTTTTTTAAACTTTTTTTCCAGATATTTGCAGGCACAAGCTGTTCTTTTTTTCTTAGGATCTGACATGATGACACCAGTGCCACTCTCAGTATCACTGTATGTGTGAGTGTCGGGTGCCTTGGTGAAGCCCCTCAGGGGTTGGGTCTGGGATGACCTGAACTCTCAGGAGGTCCTTAGACTTTCAAGTTAAATGATGCAGGGTGCCACCTAGTGTCAGGAGAGAGTTACTGCAGTAGACAGTGTAAGAGAGGAGGTGGGGGGACCGCTTTTTGGCCTTCAACTCTCCAGCATGTACCAAACCCCAAGACTTGACTTTTTGGGTGGACTGATCCTTTAAGCCCTGTGTAGCACCAGGCTGTATGCCCGTTCCCTGTGAGGACAAATGCCTCCAGTTATCTTCCCTTTCTTCTCTTCTAAGAGAAACATAAATGTGAAACATTCCTCTGAATGTGGGGAACGTTACTTGCTCAACTAGCTATTATCAAAATTCCAAACCATTATAGGAAATCATCCTAATAACTGTTGCCACCGGCAGCGCTGACACTTTGTAATGAACTGTCTACCTTCCAGGTTCAGTGTGAAGTCAGGGACCCACGCAGTCCCCACACAGCCTCCAAAGAATGATGGATAATTACAAAGCAGGGTCTGATTAGGAATGACTCAATTGTTGTAATCAGCCCCGGTGAGCCGGTAGCCGAGCAGATAGCTGCACCGCAAGAATAATTTGCTGATCCGAAAGGTTACGATGTCTGCTGTAGCATTAACGGAGAGGCTTCTGTGTTTATGAGGCTATTGCAGCTCGTTAGATTGAGATACTGCAGTGCAGAGCGACTTTGTGCAGACGCAGACCCAGCGCGCTGCGGTCTGCCTCCTGTCACCGCAGTATGTCACCGCTGGCCAGGGGCTCCGCTCATTACAGTGAATGCTTAATGAATATATCTCATGTGCATAGTATTGACTGAAGCTGACAGGCCCTGGTGCATCCCATAACTCCGGAGGTCATCCGATTGCCATCCCTGATAGCGCGTTTAATGGCGAGGCAGTAACCAGTCTCTTTTATAGGCTGAGCGCGTAATATAGCTGAAAGCTAAACTCTGAGCAAACATTTAAATGTGTCGATGAAATGCATATATGTACACTGCCAAACGATTTGTATTTCTGTCCATCCAGTTCAGAGATTTGCACAGCTTCGCCACTCATAGCCTGTCTAGCAAGGGAGAGATCTTGATTGTTCTCTACTGTAGTTCCATCCAATCCTAAGATTCACACAGCTCTGCGACAAAGCAAAGGTACAGTATGCAGGGCTGCTGTAAGAAATCATGGGGCCCAGTACAGCCTACCTGACAGGGCCCCCAATTATCAAAACAATATTTTCACTAAAAATACACTAAAATCATTATTAGCGGACACAAATATAACAGAAAACCTGTGTCAATTAACCCTTTTTTAATTGTTTTTTTATTTATTTATTTATTTTAAATTTATAATTTAAAAACAAAAACAAATTATTTTACATTGTTTAAAAATGATTTATTACAATTGTAGCGGGGTGTTCCCCTTTAATGCAGAGAGACAAGAAGTTCCAGGTGAGAGGTGAGTCGGGAGGAAGTAAAGAGACATTATGGAAGTGAAAGCAGAGGAGAGAGAGACTACATCTCCCAGTACATCTTGCAGCACCCAGGGTGCATTGCTCCAGAACAGAGACTGCTGGGGCAGACTTTATAAAGGGGAGGCGGAGTTTTGGTCGGCCTCTTTGGACACCCCTCTCCTAGCAAGAGGATCTCTGTGCTGAACTGCTGTGTGCACAAGGCCTGAAGCCTGGGTCGTGTGCTCCTTTCCAAAGAGCCCTCTGCCAGCCTAGCAGAGCCTTAGAGACATCTAATCCTCCTTGCTGCAGTACACCAGAAGGATTGAAGACTTGGATGTCGGTGGATTCCTGTTCCTAGACGAATCGATGGAGGAAAGGGACTTGGACTTGTCCAGGTGGTGAGAGCTGTTTAAAGACAGATACTTTATCTTTACTATTCGTTGGGATTACAAAGTTGTTCTTCAAGTGCACCACCGAGAGATTGCTAGCAAATATTGTTTCACTGAACTTCCATTTAGATCAGTCAGGCCTGACTGCATAGGTAGACATTGCTGGGTGTTAGTCTACCCATGAGGGGAAGTAGCTGTAAAAGGGCAGCGCTAGAGTTGCATAGCAATACTTTATTATTCTGATTACTCTGTTTATCTTTATTACTGTTTGTTGCAGGGATCTGCAACTTGTTATACTGTTGTTTATTACTTGCCCATTAGCCTCAGTAAAATATCTGGGTAAAGTACATTTGGTGTCAGTTCCGCTTACTTTAATAGGAGTTTTAAAGTATATTCTGTGTATGTTTGTTATAGGACTGCGTCACCAACAGTTGCGATCACGCGGTCCTATCTCTCTATCACCAGCTGTGCCACGGGAGGTTAGAGCCGATTGCCGGGGGTTGACAGCGGTGCACTGCAGGGCCCAAATCAATATCAGCGGCTCTCTTAACTGGGGGTAGCGCTACACATGGGGGCTCGAGTCCGGGATCCTTGTACGTTGCACGCTGCAATCAAGCCGGTCAGAAGTACCAGCATGGACCCGCTGGCAATGTCACAGTGGTGCGCAGCGATTGGCGCCGATCCAACCACGGCGGTAGTCATTGTACTCCCGGGGGAAAGATGGAAGGAAGAGGAGATAAAACAGCTCGTATTGTTACTGTCTCCGAGCCACAAAGCATGGGTGATGGATTTTAGGCCAGATCCAGTGATCTCGTTTACATACGCACTGGTAGAATGGAAAAACGAAATCCCAGAGCATTTTAAAAGTCAGAGTATACAAGCCATAGATAATCAGATCTATCACTTGATACATACGCTGCCAGTGAAGGAAGAATGGTTTCAGACACCAAAGCCATCACTCCCACAATTATCTCCACCACTATCCCCTAAAGCAGAAAAGCTTAAGGAACTATTAAGCCCGGGATCACCGCTGGCCGCTATAGGGCCTGAATTGTTGAATGCTCTAGGAGACCTTGTAATTAAGTGCCAGAAAAGCAGTACGGTGCATGTGGAGGCCAGTTACCGGAAGCTTAGCACCTTCTCAGGGAAGCTCCCCGTCCCTGCGGGGGAGGAAGATTTTGACACTTGGGTGGAACAGGCATTGCAGGCAGTAGAAGCATGGGAGGTGCCTGAGGCACAGAAGAGACAGCGAGTCTTAGAAAGTCTGAAAGGTGCCGCGGCAGAATCGGTGAAGAGCTTCCGGTTTGGAAATGAAAACTGTACAGCTCAAGATTGCCTGGCCATGCTGCAGGAAGAGTTTGGTCAGCTGGAGAAGGTGTCAGAGATGATTTATCAAATTGAACACACTCTCCAGCAGCCGAATGAGAAACTGTCAGAATATGTTAGAAGGCTGAACAGGCAATTATGCAAGATTGTACTGAAGAAGGGAATGCTGCCCAAAGATGCAGATGAAGCACGCATGAAGCAGATCATGAGGGGAGCGCGGCGCTCAGACCCGGTCTGGCTGCACCTGAAAACCTCAGGAGGAGGAATGTCACTAACCTACTCTGATCTAATAAAAATTATTAGGGACGAAGAGGCGCTGGAGGAAGATCAGCAGGTGGCCAAGGCGAATGTCACACCTGTACCAGTGTTGGTCCATTCGGTCAAGAGCCCAGAAAGAGATGCGGAGGTTGACACTCTGAAATCGCAAATGGCCCAAGTGTTGGAGATGCTGACCTCTTTGATGGAGAAAGATCAGAGAAGACGAGAGAAACCAAGCCCAAGAAAGGAGTTGTTCCCGAACACCTCAGCACCGGCCTCCCTACAGGACCGAGAAGAGGTGATTTGCTATAACTGCGGAGGGAGTGGCCACTTTGCTAACGTATGCTCCAGCCCAAAGAAGAAGAGAACAGATAATTGCAAGCCGGCGGGAAACTCCAAAGGGCCCCGGTGAAGGAGTCAACCGGGTGCCCATCATCTTCAGTGCGCTCCAAACTAAAAAAAAAGGCCAAGAATGGAGGAGACAAAACTCCTAGGAGGAGGTATAGTACACCCCCACCAAGATGTACCCCAGAGGGAGGGGGCAAGACCCCTCAGTGGAAGTACAGCACCCCAAAGAAGGAACATCCACCTAAAAGGAACAATAACATCCCTCAGCGGGTTTGTGCCCCCATTGAGAGGGAGAAAGTCAATGCATGCCAGGCTCAGGAAAAATTAAAGTCCAAAAGGAGCAGGGCAAGGGTCGAAAGCCAAAAAAAAGAGGTGACCCCAGTCCGGCCATACCCAAAGGAACTGGTGGGCCCGTCTCCTACTGTGCCCATTCAAGTGGAAGGAGTCTATACTAAAGCTCTTTTGGACACCGGAGCACAGGTGACTTTACTATACCGGGACTTCTATGATAGGCACTTGAGTCATCTGCCTATCCAGAAGATAGAAGAGCTGGAGATATGGGGACTTGGAACCCAGAGTTTCCCTTATGATGGGTACCTGCCCATAAAGATGACTTTCGACCCATCCGTGGCTGGGAAGGCTGAAGTGTTTGACACCCTGGCTGTTGTGTGTCCCCGGCCGCCTGGAGCCAGCAAGATTTCCCTGATCATTGGGACAAACACGGATCTAGTCAGGAGACTCCTGACCCCTCTCGTGAAAGAGAGAAACCATTCAGCCACCAAAATCCATCCCATGCTAAAGACGGCCTACCAACGACTGGTCTTAGAGCAGAAGACCCCGGGAGAGGGGATAGGGAAGGTGTGGAGACTTGGCAGAGAAGGAGTAGTACTACAGCCCGGAGAAGTAACCTGTCTTAGGGCCACTGTGAAGCTTTCGTGGGAACAACCTGGCCCCTTTGTCATGCTGGAATCAGACCCAAGGGAAGAGTCCTCAGGCCTGGAAGTGATACCAGAAGTGATTCCGTTCAAGGCCCTGAAGAAGGCCCATGGCAGAGTTCCGGTGAGTGTTAGGAACACTACGGGAGGACCCATGGAGATCCCTGCCAGAGTGTTGCTTGGTCAGGTGAGCCCTGCTGCCCCGGTCACTTGGTCCGAAGACAAGGGGACGGGTGACGGAGGAGATGTTTGGGAGAAACTGTCCGTGGAAAACCCGAACCTACCCAGGGCTTGGAAAGAAAGAGCCAAGGCCCAGCTGACCAGGTGGGAGAAGATCTTTTCCGAAGATGAATTCGATGTGGGGTGTGCAAGAAGTGCCACCCATCGGATCCGCCTCCAAGAAGATAAGCCCTTCCGAGAGAGGGTCAGGCGGGTCCCCCTGGCAGATCTGGAGGATCTGAGGGAACAACTTGTAGAACTAAAGAAGACTGGTGTGATCCGGGAGTCTAGAAGTCCCTATGCCTCCCCAATCGTGGTGGTCAGAAAGAAGAATGGGTCGTTGAGGCTTTGTATCGATTACAGGACTCTCAACAGGAGAACCATCCCTGACCAATACACCACGCCAAGGATAGAAGATGCCCTACAAAGTTTGTCTGGAGCCAAATGGTTCAGTGTGATGGACCTCAAGAGTGGGTACTATCAAATCCCTATGCACCCAGAAGACAGGGAGAAGACAGCCTTCATAACCCCGGTGGGATTCTTCGAATTCAATAGGATGCCTCAGGGTCTGTCTGGAGCTCCTGCTACCTTTCAACGCCTTATGGAGAAGACTGTTGGAGACATGAATCTTATAGAAGTCCTTGTGTACTTGGACGATGTCATTGTCTTTGGAAGAACCTTGGAAGAACATGAAGCCAGGTTGGAGAAAGTATTGAGAAGACTCAGCGAAGAGGGACTTAAGCTTTCCCCCGAGAAGTGTCGGTTCTACCAGTCTTGTGAACTATCTGGGGCACATAGTGTCTGAAGAAGGGGTGGCCACAGATCCTGAGAAGTTGGAAGCAGTCACTTCCTGGCCACGACCCACCACAGTAACAGAGCTCAGATCCTTCCTGGGGTTCTGCTCCTATTATAGGAGGTTTGTGGAGGGGTTTGCTAGGATTGCCCGCCCGTTGAATGAATTGCTAAAGGCAGAAGGGGAAGAGGATGACTCAGGGCCCAGGAGGCCTGGTGAGTCAGTTCAAGATCAGTGGAACCCAAGGTGTGAAGAGGCCTTTCATGCTCTGAAGAGGAGCTTAACCACTGCCCCAGTCCTGGCCTACGCCGACCCTACCAGACCTTATGAATTACATGTGGATGCCAGCCATGAGGGTCTAGGTGGTGTACTCTACCAAGAACATGAAGGACAACTGCGACCAGTGGCCTATGTGAGCAGGAGCCTGACCCCCTCAGAAAAGAATTACCCCACTCATAAGCTGGAATTCCTGGCCCTCAAATGGGCGGTAGTAGACAAGCTAAAAGACTACTTGTATGGGGCAGAGTTTACTGTGAAGACAGACAACAACCCCCTGACCTACCTCTTCACCACCGCGAAACTAGATGCCACCGGACACAGGTGGTTGGCCGCATTGTCTGGATTCAACTTCAGTCTGAAGTACAGACCAGGAGCCGGAAATAGGGATGCAGATGCCCTGTCCCGGAGGTCTCATGCCACGACAAATGACTGGGAAGATTGGACCCAAGTGGCACCGGACGGGGTGCGGGCCCTTTGTCAAGGGGCTGAATTCCAAGCCAGAGGAGGCTCCAGAGCAGAAGAAATAGGGGTTACCATGGTAGGAGTCCCCAAACACTATTGTGGGGTAACTCAACTGGAGGAAGACAACCTACCGAGACTGTCCAAGAAGGAGTTGAGGTGTGACCAATTGGAAGACCCCATGGGGAGATTGGTCCTCGAAGCCCTGGAGAATCAGGATCCCAACAAATTCCTACATCACCCCTCAAAGGAGGCTCGCCTGTTGAGGAAGGAATTGGACAGGCTACAGGTACATCAGGGAGTGGTCTACCGAAGGGGCCCCTCTGATGACTCAGAAGATAAGTGGCAGTTATTTCTTCCAGAGAAGCACCGAGAGACTGTACTAATTGCCCTGCATGACCATCATGGTCACCTAGGGGCAGAAAGGACCTTCCAGCTTGTCAGAAATCGGTTCTATTGGCCCTGCATGAGGGCAGAAGTAGAGGAGTATTGCCATTCCTGTGCACGATGCATTCAGAGAAAGACCCTACCCCATCAAGCTGCCCCAATGGGCCACTTACAGAGTCAAGGCCCAATGGATCTGGTATGCATTGACTTTCTCTGCCTTGAACCCGACCTGAGTGGATTGGGGAATGTTCTGGTAATAACCGACCATTTCACCCGCTATGCTCAAGCTTTCCCAACCAAAGACCAGAAGGCATCCACCGTGGCCAAGATACTTATGGAGAAGTATTTTGTCCATTACGGACTACCACAGAGACTCCACTCAGATCAAGGAAGGGACTTTGAGAGTCGGTTGATCCGAAGACTTTTGGATTCATTAGGAATAAAGAAGACCAGAACCACGCCTTACCACCCACAAGGAGATGCTCAGCCGGAGAGATTTAACCGGACCCTGCTCAACATGTTGGGAACCTTAGAAACAGAGAAGAAGCAACACTGGAGTCAGCACATATCAGCCCTAGTACATGCCTATAACTGTACCACAAGTGACGCCACTGGCTACTCCCCTTATCGACTTATGTTTGGGAGAGAAGCAAGGCTACCTGTGGACCTGGCCTTTGGCACTTCTATAGACAATACCTCAGCTACATCCCACAAGGGATACGTGGACAGACTTAGACGTAGCTTGCAGGTGGCCTATGAACAAGCCCAGGCGGCTTCGGATCAAAGGGGGGCCCGCAACAAGAGAAATTTTGATCTGAAGGTTCGAGTGCAAGATCTGCAGCCCGGGGACCGAGTACTGCTACGCAATCTGGGGGTCCCTGGAAAACACAAGCTTGCCGACAGGTGGAGATCTGAGCCCTATGTTGTCTGTAGGAAGTTGCCCGGTTTGCCTGTCTACAAACTAAAGCCAGAAGGAAAGGTGGGTCCACTGAAGATGTGGCATCGGAACCACCTGCTCCCACTTGCTGAGGCAGTCAGAATACCTCCCGTGAGAGACTCCCCTGAACCGGCCTCTATCCTGGATATTCCTAGGCCGAACACTCGGTCCCAGACCTCTCGAGCCAAAGATGGGGAGGCCTCCCAATTGAGTACAGAAGAAGGTGGAGAACTGGACTGGCTGTGGCCTCCCTCGACTCTGGGAACGTCCGCCATAGATCTCCCAAATGGAGGGGATACCCCAGATGCAACGCTGAATCCGGAGGCTACTGAATTCATACCCTTCAGTCCCTCAGCTGATTACTGGGAAGATGTTCCTGACACTTGCGCTGAGGAGGACTCTAGAGATTCCATACGTCAGTCGACTTCTGAATCAGAGGTTCCAGAACCAGCAATGTTACCTGAACTTACTCCTGAAGAAGAGCCTGTGGTGCCAGAGTCAGAAGCACCAAGAGAGCAGAGGGCTCGCAGAGTCATCAGGCCTCCCAAGAAACTAACTTACCCCCAAATGGGGACGAGCTCAGAGGACTCTGTTGTAACGGCTAGGAGAAGTGTTGAACAACCTGATCCTTCCACCGTCCATTTGGTGGAGGGCAACCCCAGCTCACTCTCTGGCACAGTTAGGCAGGCCACTCATGGTAGTGTGACCTGTGGGCAAGAGTTCCATCCCAAAGTTTTGGTGGGAATTCCCTATGCCAACATCATGCTCGACATTGTCCAAAATGGTAAACAGTATTTGTTGAAGTTTATCTTTGGGGACCAAAGAGTTCAAGTGGGGGGAGTGTGTAGCGGGGTGTTCCCCTTTAATGCAGAGAGACAAGAAGTTCCAGGTGAGAGGTGAGTCGGGAGGAAGTAAAGAGACATTATGGAAGTGAAAGCAGAGGAGAGAGAGACTACATCTCCCAGTACATCTTGCAGCACCCAGGGTGCATTGCTCCAGAACAGAGACTGCTGGGGCAGACTTTATAAAGGGGAGGCGGAGTTTTGGTCGGCCTCTTTGGACACCCCTCTCCTAGCAAGAGGATCTCTGTGCTGAACTGCTGTGTGCACAAGGCCTGAAGCCTGGGTCGTGTGCTCCTTTCCAAAGAGCCCTCTGCCAGCCTAGCAGAGCCTTAGAGACATCTAATCCTCCTTGCTGCAGTACACCAGAAGGATTGAAGACTTGGATGTCGGTGGATTCCTGTTCCTAGACGAATCGATGGAGGAAAGGGACTTGGACTTGTCCAGGTGGTGAGAGCTGTTTAAAGACAGATACTTTATCTTTACTATTCGTTGGGATTACAAAGTTGTTCTTCAAGTGCACCACCGAGAGATTGCTAGCAAATATTGTTTCACTGAACTTCCATTTAGATCAGTCAGGCCTGACTGCATAGGTAGACATTGCTGGGTGTTAGTCTACCCATGAGGGGAAGTAGCTGTAAAAGAGCAGCGCTAGAGTTGCATAGCAATACTTTATTATTCTGATTACTCTGTTTATCTTTATTACTGTTTGTTGCAGGGATCTGCAACTTGTTATACTGTTGTTTATTACTTGCCCATTAGCCTCAGTAAAATATCTGGGTAAAGTACATTTGGTGTCAGTTCCGCTTACTTTAATAGGAGTTTTAAAGTATATTCTGTGTATGTTTGTTATAGGACTGCGTCACCAACAGTTGCGATCACGCGGTCCTATCTCTCTATCACCAGCTGTGCCACGGGAGGTTAGAGCCGATTGCCGGGGGTTGACAGCGGTGCACTGCAGGGCCCAAATCAATATCAGCGGCTCTCTTAACTGGGGGTAGCGCTACACAATGTTTGAAAATAATTTATTTATTTTTTACAATAATTTTTTTTACAGGGAAGCTGGCAGTGCCACGGAAGGAGGTGGCGTGGCACAGTGACAGGGGGGGCATGCGGGGGGGATCAGAAGTAAGCGAAACAGGGAGGGGGGTCGGTGCGGGGGATGCAATTATAGGAACGATGCCCTGTGTCTCTCCCTGCAGCAGCTGAAAGCCGGTGGGAGGGAGAGAAACCGGCTTTCAGCTGCTGCAGAGAGCTGCACGGGGCATCCTTCTGTAATTGCCCCCTGCCCAACAACACAGATTTTTTCTGCTGTTCAGGCCCCCCTGTGTGCACGGGCCCCCTACAGGAGGACTCGTGGTCCCCCCTATCAGCAGCCCTGACAGTATGTCTAGCAAAGGAGGAAACCTGATTGTTCTCTGCTGTAGTTTCATCCAGTCCTGAGATTTGCACTAGCTCTGCCACACAGCAAAGCTTTGTCTAGTAAAGAAGAAGACCTGATCAAAGTCTGCTGCAGTTCCATCCAGTCTTGAGATTTACACAGCCTTGCTACAAAGCAAAGATATGTCTAGCAAAGGAGAAAAACTGATCATTCTTTTCTGCAATTCAACTAGTCCTGAGATTTACACGGCTCTGTCACACAGCACAGCCCTATCTACAAAGTGAGAGGATCCAATAATTCTCTGCTGCAGTTCCATCCAACCCTGAAATTTACAAAAGCTTTGCAACACAGCACAGCCCAGTCTAGCAAGGGAGGGAACCTGATTGGTCCCTGCTGTGGGCCCATCCAGTCCTGAGATTTACACAACTCCACCACTGAGCACAACCCTGTCCAGCAAGGGATGGGGAGCTGATCCTTCTCTGCTGCAGTTTCACACTTACATGTCCTCTTGTCCAGTCTGAGACTAGACAGTGAAAGGAAAAGCAGCAGACTGATTAGCTCTTCTCTTGGCCACTCTCATCTCTCCTCCAATGAGCATGCCTATTGTACTGTATGCTTGCTGCCCACTCCTTATGCTGCCCACTGAGTAGAGCAGCCTACAGGCTTATAACAAGTCAAATTCAGGTATACACTGTTCCCATATTTGTTTTTAAATACATGTAATAATACTTTCATTATTAGAAAGCTGCATTGATGTGTCTCTTTTATATCTCTTTTCTGTAAATGACTGGAAGTTCAGGGAAGCAGCACTGAAAGTTGTAAATTGCTGCAAGTGCTGTGGTATGAATGTTAACAAATAGTTTCCTGGGGAATGATTATTTTATTATGCTTAATGTGTTAAAATAAAAATTGTGGAGGGTTTATTACTGCTTTAACCACTTAGACCCGGACCATTTCACTGGTTAAAGACCAGGCCACTTTTTGCGATTCGGCACTGCGTCGCTTTAACTGCCAATTGCGGGGTCGTGCGACGTGGCTCCCAAACAAAATCAATGTCCTTTTTTTCCCACAAATAGAGCTTTCTTTTGGTGGAATTTGATTACCTCTGCGTTTTTTTTTTTTGTTTTTTTTTGCGCTATAAACAAAAATAGAGCGACAATTTTGAAAAAAAATTCAATATTTTTTACTTTTTGCTATAATAAATATCCCCCAAAAATATATAAAAAAACATATTTTTTCCTTAGTTTAGGCCGATACGTATTCTTCTACATATTTTTGGTAAAAAAAATCGCAATAAGCATTTATTGATTGGTTTGCGCAAAAGTTATAGCGTCCACAAAATAGGGGATAGTTTTATGGCATTTTAATTAATATTTTTTTTTTTACTAGTAATGGCGGCGATCAGCGATTTTTATCGTGACTGTGACATTATGGCGGACACATCGGACACTTTTGACGCATTTTTGGGACCATTGTCATTTTTACAGCGATCAGTGCTATAAATATGCACTGATTACTGTGAAAATGACACTGGCAGTGAAGGGGTTAACCACTAGGTGGCGCTGAAGGGGTTTAGTGTGCCCTAGGGAGTAATTCTTACTGTTAGGGGGCGTGGCTACATGTGACATGTCACTGATTGCTGTTCCCGATCACAGGGAACAGACGATCAGTGACATGTCACTAGGCAGAACGGGGAGAGCATGATCCAATTTGCTCCAGCAGAGGAAACATTCCTTTCCTGATCCCCCGAGAGGCAATCAGATATTCCCTGGATCAACTTTACCTATAATTATTAGTATCCAGTTATATTATGTGTATCTAGGAAATAATCCAGGCCTTTTTTTAAAACAATCTACTGAGCTGGCCAGAATCAGCTCTGGAGGGAGTCTATTCCACAGATTGTGAGGAAACCTTTCCGTATTTGGAGATGAAATCTTTTTTCCTCCAGGCGTAAAGAGTGCCCCCTTGTCTGTCCTCTGTGATGACCCTAAAGTGAATAACTCAACACCAAGTTCAATAAATATATGGACCGCTTATGTATTTATACATGTTTATCAATCCTCCCCTAATCTCCTCTTCTCAAGAGAGAATAGATTTAGTTCCTCTAATCTTTCCTCATAGCTGAGCTCCTCCATGCCTCCTATGAGTTTGGTTGCACTTCTCTGCACTTTCTCCACTTCCCAGATATCCTTTTTGTGAATTGGTGCTCAAAACTGAACTGCATATTCCAGATGAGGTCTTACTAATGATTTGTACAGGGGCAAAATTCTCTCTCTCTCTCTCTCGTCCATACCTCTCTTAATACAAGAAAGGACTTTGTTCACTTTGGAAACCGCAGCTTGGCATTGCATGTTATTATTAGGCTTATGATCTACCAAAACCCCCAGATCCTTCTCCACGTTGAGAGACCCTGCCCTAGAGAAACTCTTTGATAATTTTAAGGTCTCAGAGATCCCCTCCCAAATCCAAGTCCTTTCTGCCTGATGCTGACTCTACTAGGTGGTGACGGACCTGGAACTATGCAGGCATCATCATATGGGAGGTCAGTCAGCCACAGTTCAAAGAACTCCTAGCAACCTCTGGAGAAACCCTAGGATTCCACAAAACCCTGATTGAGAATGGCTGCTCTAGACAACAGAACAGAGAGTCCCCATCTGAGGCCACCTCTCCTGACATGTTGGGAGTTCCATACATGAAAAAAAAGGTTCATATAAAATGTATCATGTTTTTACATATATTTATGTATATTATATGCAACACTATTTTAAATCAGATAGATATAAAATAATACACATGAATGGCTTGGGTTGTGTCTGTCATGAGATGGAGCTCTCGGCATCAGTTCTTTATTGTATGGAATGGCTTTCTTATAACTCTTGTTTAAAATATTTCTGAATAGCAAACTTTCTTTTGGTGGTATTTATTCACCACTGGGTTTTTTTGCTAAATAAATGAAAAAAAAAAATGAAAATGTTGAGAAAAAAAATAGTTTTTCTCCATTTCTGTTATAGCAGTTTGCAAATAAATAATCATTCTTCATAAATGTGGGACAACATGTATTCTGCTACATTTCTTTGGTGAAAATAACCTACATCAGTGTATATTTTTTGTAACCACAACAATACAGTGTTACCATAGTAACACTGTACTACTCTGGGTAGGTGATCAGGATTTTTTCTTTTTTTTTTTTTTGCACACTATGATTGCTTATAACAGTGAATATCACTGTTACTGTATAAACAATCATTTTTTGCTGAATGACATTGATTCATTCAGTGTTTACTATTGTCATTAGTTGTGATTAGCCAAAGCTAAGCTGTGATTGGCCCTGTCTGTACCATGTGATCACTGTGACCAATCATAAAGATCAACACAATAGTACACAATGAATGGCATGAATGGAAGCGATCAATTGTGTACAATTGTCCTGTGATCTGCTGTGATTAGTCACAGCAATCACATGGTACTGGCAGTGGGTCAGTACACTGATCTGTCATCTGCTGTACATCAGGTGATCCTTTTGGATGCCTAGCGCTTTGGCGGAAGAGGAGACGCACAGCGGAGGAAGCTTAAGGAGCAGATGCCAGAGCCGCTGTTGCCCACACTCCAGGAGAGGAGGAGAAGACACCACAGCCCCTCCACACGTGTGGGTAAGTTCCGGACCGCCCGCGGGGGGGTGTTGTTTGTTTGCCACCCCCCCAAAAGAAGAACCCACCAGCTGTCACTGCTATGTATCTCTGCAGAGAGAAAAGAGAAAAGACGGGAGTGGGCTCTATTAACCAACTATTATCCTTTAATTAGTTGGTTTATAGACCTTGCCGCAAAGCATAAGCCCTTGCTGTGCTTTCTTATTAGAAAATCAAGCATGCCTTGCAAACTGAATGTCATGAATACCTCCTCTGATGAATGTATATGTAAAATTTGTTAAAAAAATAAATAAAAAAGAGCAGCTATAAATGATTCGTTGTTATTAACAACTTCGCACCTAAGGGTAAAAAAAAAATCTGTATATTTCTTAGTAATACCATAACCTTCCATGAAAGAACAACCCAAATTAAATTCTCCTACTCCTGATGATTGCAGTGATCCCACATACATGTGTGTTTGTTGTTGTCTGTACTCGTAGTACAGCCCAAAAACAGTAGTGCATATTTTGATTATTTTTTTACCCTACCTAAAACACACTGACACTAAATGACACTGATACTAATTAAAAAAAAATAATGACCCTGACCTTGACCCAAACACTAACCCTGGCACTGTACTATATCAAACTTTGATCTAGGTATTTTTTTTCTTCTTTATTTTATTATTAAATTTACACCCTTTTTTTTTCTCTACATGGAGAGAGAGATATGTATCTATCTCCTACATTCACAGAGAAAGAAAACATGGGGGGCAGGCTTCACAGTGACTGATCACTATGATAGCTAATCAGAGGCTATCACAGCGATCAGGTAACCCAGAATCTCGAGTTCCGGGTCCTGATCATTAGTCCGGGGCCCAGGGCCTAAGGTGAGACCCCGGTCTCTGTGAAGCACAAAGGGAGATATGTAAATATGCAGCCCCACGGAAAAAAGTCCAGGCTAGTGCGGCTGCATATTTGTGTTACATCGGTGTGAAGGGGTTAAGATATCTCAATCCTAATCATCCATTCCATGCTTGCTCCCATACAGTGGGGATTGAAAGTTTGGGCACCCCAGGTAAAAATGTGTATTGATGTGCATAACGAAGCCAAGGAAAGATGGAAAAATCTCCAAATGGCATCAAATTACAGATTAGACATTCTTATAATATGTCAAAAAAAGTTAGATTTTATTTCCATCATTTACACTTTCAAAATGACAGAAAACAAAAAAATGGCGTCTGCAAAAGTTTGGGCACCCTGCAGAATTTATAGCATGTACTGCCCCCTTTGCAAAGCTGAGACCTGCCAGTGTCATGGATTGTTCTCAATCATCGTCTGGGAAGACCAGGTGATGTCAATATCAAAGGTTTTAAATGGCCAGACTCATCTGACCTTGCCCCAACAATCAGCACCATGGGTTCTTCTAAACAGTTGTCTAGAAAACTGAAACTGAAAATAGTTGACGCTCACAAAGCTGGAGAAGGCTATAAGAAGATAGCAAAGCGTTTTCAGATGTCAATATCCTCTGTTCGGAATGTAATTAAGAAATGGCAGTCATCAGGAACAGTGGAAGTTAAAGCAAGATCTGGAAGACCAAGAAAAATATCAGACAGAACAGCTCGCAGGATTGTGAGAAAAGCAATTCAAAACCCACATTTGACTGCACGATCCCTCCAGAAAGATCTGGCAGACACTGGAGTTGTGGTACACTATTCCACTATAAAGAGATACTTGTACAAATATGGTCTTCATGGAAGAGTCATCAGAAGAAAACCTCTTCTACGTCCTCACCACAAAAATCAGCGTTTGAACTTTGCAAATGAACATATAGACAAGCCTCAGGCATTTTGGAAACAAGTTCTGTGGACCGATGAGGTTAAAATAGAACTTTTTGGCCGGAATGAGCAAAGGTACGTTTGGAGAAGAAAGGGCACAGAATTTAATGAAAATAACCTCTGCCCAACTGTTAAGCATGGGGGTGGATCAATCATGTTTTGGGGTTGTATTGCAGCCAGTGGCACAGGGAACATTTCACGAGTAGAAGGTAAAATGGATTCAATAAAATTTCAGCAAATTTTGGATGGTAACTTGATGCCATCTGTGAAAAAGCTGAAGTTAAAGAGAGGATGGCTTCTACAAATGGATAATGATCCTAAACACACCTCAAAATCCACGGGGGATTACATCAAGAGGCGTAAACTGAAGGTTTTGCCATGGCCTTCACAATCTCCTGACCTCAACATTATTGAAAACCTATGGATAGACCTTAAATGAGCAGTGCGTGACAGACAGCCCAGAAATCTCAAAGAACTGGAAGACTTTTGAAAGGAAGAACGGGCAAAGATACCTCAAACAAGAATTGAAAGACTCTTGGCTGGCTACAAAAAGCCTTTACAAGCTGTGATACTTGCCAAAGGGGGCAGTACAAGATATTACCTCTGCAGGGTGCCCAAACTTTTGCAGACGCAATTTTTTTGTTTTCTGTCATTTTTGAAAGTGTAAATGATGGAAATAAAATCTAACTTTTTTGACATATTATAAGAATGTCTAATCTGTAATTTGATGCCATTTGGAGATTTTTCCATCTTTCCTTGGCTTCGTTATGCACATTAATACACATTTTTACCTGGGGTGCCCAAACTTTCGATCCCCACTGTATATATTCATTAATTTAAAGGATAAGTTCACCTTTTGTTTTTTAAATTCCAGCTCCCCTATGTACCACTACCAATATAGCGTTATTGTACCCCCTTTGCAGAAATAAAAAGTTTTCAATTTATCCTGCACAACCTTTACCTCACTGTCCAGCTTGTTGTAAAAAAGAACTCCTCCATTACTTCTCAATTACTTCCTGGACAGACCTTGGGACAGGAAAACTCAAAGGAAGGACTTCACCAGCTGACCTGATTAGCACACAACCTGCAGCACACTCCCACCCACCTTCTCAGGTGCATGGTTTTCCAATGCAATTAATTAGTGATCACTGTTCTCACTTAATACATCTTGCAAAGATTGTTCATTTGGCAGAGTGTGCAGGAGCTGAGCAATCAGATCACAACTTATGTGGATAGAGCTGTAATATTGAAAACAGGAGAATTGTGTCCTGGGTTCTGTAAAGCTCACCATAGAGTATACAATCTGGGGTCCAGTGTGTCCCTGTTTACCGATTCGGGTGTGAATCAGGTCCGAATTTTTGCCTGAATTCACACCTGATTCAGAGCCAAAAATGCACAGGACTCTTTCCAAGTGTGGACCTCAGCTGCCCCAGAGGTGTGTGAACCGGCTTCATTGAGAGCCGGTCACACTCCTGTCATGCGAATTGGATGCAGGGAAATTCCGCATCCAATTCGCATACAGTAAGTGTGAACCCAGCCTTAGGCAGGGATTTTTTTCTCAGAGAATAGGTGCTGGAACTCCCCCCTTCTGAGTCACTTTTTGTCTCCGTCCCCCCTACACACCTCTGAGCAACATCCCTTGGTTCCACCCCCTACCCACACCCCAGCACTGCCTCATTTAGAAAATACAGAACCAAGTATTATTTTCTGGGGCTAAGTAATTTCTATGGAATTTGTTTATGAAAACAAGAAAAGCAGTAAAATAGATCCCCCGCAGCCAGCAGCAATATACCCCCCAGTACTCCAGAAACAATAGATTTCCCCGGCAACAATGGACCCTTACAACAAAATATCACCCCAGAAACAGAAGACCCATGGCAGCAACAAGAGATCTCCCAGCTGCCAGCATTAATATACTATCCAGCAGCCAGGAATAATAGACCCCTCCCTCAAAAGTAGATCCCCCCCCCCTCAGCAACATATTGCACCCCCAGCAGCAGTAAATTCCCTACCGGAAACAATAGACCTCCCCAGCAACAATAGACTGCCTCAAAAAAATAGATTTCCTCCAGCAACAATAGATCCCCCGGCAAACAGCATCAATAGACCCTCCAGGAGACCCCAACACCCCTTGCCATTCCCCCACATTCCCGCTGAAATAAGCCTTAGTTTTAGGAGATCTAAAAGGAAATTAAAATCATACAGAGATTGTACAATTAGATTGTATAGCGTATGGCCACCTTTATACACCTAAAATTAACTAATTAAGCTTTCGGTGCTATTAATTGTTAACAGCACACCAAACACATTGAAAAATTTGTGAAAACACAGCAAACGCAAAATAAAAAACATGCAACCCACCAAAATGTCCTATGAGCTACTTTGCCACGTATAGGGCAGCCCATTGAAATCAACAGGTTGCCCTATGTGTGTCACAGGAAAAACGAGCCCAAAAAAATTTGCTCCCAGTACGGTAGGTGTGAATGGGGCCTGGAACTGAAATTGGTTTGTTTACACAAGAAAAATTATGCTCCATTCACATTTGTGCATTTCCAAATGCATGGCAAACTGCACAGAAAATGCACACTTTGCCTAGAGTTTCAGAAACACTCTGCAAACACACCAAAAAGCTTGGTTAAAAATGCACTGTACTCCGCTCAGGAGTTTCCTTGGGGCACTTGTTGTGCGTACGGCAGCCCATTCAAATGAATTGGCTGCCCTATTTGAGATGAGCAAAAATGCTCCAAAACGTCCGCCAAAAAAAATGCAGGAATGTGAGTTCCAGCCTCACTGAGATGTGAATGGGGATTGACAGCTGAATGTCCCCATCCACTTCCTCTTTGTATAAAGCTTGTATAAAACTGGTCATACTCTATGCAATCTGATGGTACAATCTCTTTATGATTTCCTTTAGCTTTACAAGAACTATGGAATAGGAAGACCCACCTGAACAATCTATTAAATTTGTATCAAATTCGACAGGTCCTTGTACTATGTAGCTGATGTATATCCAAATGAGATTGTACAATCAGATTGTACGGAAAGTGGGTGGAAGGTAGAATAGTAATGAGGGGGGGTGGTCCAGAGTGATGAACACGCCCTATCATGCCCTTTTCTGTGATGCTGGAAGGCAGTGCATTCTGAGATTCAAAGTTTCCTGCATGTCGCATGACCTACAAGAAGAGATGGAAGCAAACAAAAAAAAAATCAAATGTATATGTAGCACCCTTTAGTGTGTGCTAAAAAAGTGAGTGTAGGAGAAAAGCATATTGCTGGCCAGGAATAACCAGAGTCATGGAATTGGGTCAGGGTTATTAGAGGGCAGGGCTGGATGAATCATCTTGGCAGCTTTCTCTGGTGCCTCCCCCTGGTCTGGAATGTTGGAGAATCTTCTAGAACTAGAGGGTGGGGGTTAAGAGGGGCTGAATATTTGTGGGGCCTCAGCTAATCCCCGATGGTGGGCTATTATGGGGCTGAGACTACCCCATAAATAGTCATGGGCCATGCCAGCAGAGCAGTCGGGTGGAAGATGGAGATACAGTGTTAAGGAGCCTGGCGGTGGCTCTTGAGGTGAACCCCTAGTCTGGGGAGTGTCCTGCCTTGGGCCAGGGCTTTGGTGCTGGTAGGATCCTGCCAAAAAACACAAAGGGAAGAGGCTTTCCTGAAGGCATGGGAGCAAGAGAGGACAGAGTGAGTAGTGCAACACTGTGGGGACTAACAAAGGTGGGAGAGACTGCCACACGTAGCCAGCCTCCCTTGAAGATGGTGGTGTGCTTTAAATCTTTTATCCTTTCCCTGGGAGATCTCCTTAGAGTCATCCGGGAGGACTGAGGAAGAATCAGTGGGGCAGACTGGTGTAAAGAGGCAGCCAGGAGGGCTGGTGAAAGGGGCAGATGCAGACAGGTGGGTTGGCGTTGTCTGAAGGAGGTGCTGGGATCAAGGGCCACAAGTAAAGCTGTTTCACTCCAATTTTGCTACTTTTAAGGGACTTTGAGTTCCGGCCTATAAAGGGCTACTACTGAACTGACAAGAGGCCTTTCAGTTCCCTCAGGAGTGAACAAGCAGGAGCTGTACAGAGGACGAAAGGAACAAATTGTGGACAGGTGAAAGGCTAAAGAAGTTGGATAGAGGAAGCTGTATATAAGAGACTGTAAATAGGAAGTTGTCCCTGAAGATCTTGTTGAAGTCAAGTGGACATCCCATAACCCCCAGCCCTATCCAAGTTGTTAACCCCTTAATAAATAACAAAAACAAAGCTCTGGACTGTTCTCTGACTGAGTGCCTGTGAAGATTCGGTGTGCCTGGCTGTGCAGGACGGGGGGGATCCTTAACTACAGCATCTCCCACTTGGGTAGTGCTACATATGTGACATTTCAAGCCTTCCATGAATGAGGTAAGTGAGAGATAAGCACATTAGGATGGCTGGGCCAGAAATAACAATAGAAAACGCTTCAGTTTTTTTTTTTATGAAAAGTGAAATTTTGCCCGAAAAGGTGAACTTTGCCTTTAAATGAGATGTATCATTGGTGATAATATGAAAAAAGTCCCCTTCCTATAAATAGCATTTTGGTAATAAAGTTGCAAAAAAATTATAAAATAAATAACAAAGTTCACCAAACAACCTTTTGGCTCCCTTTAATAGAAACTCTACATGATGTTAATGTAATATTTGTTAATGAAGAGCTCCAGGGAGAGTCTCCTGGATTTTAAGAGGAAGAGAAAAGTTTGCAGCTTAGATGAAAAGTTTTTGTGTTCTCTTAACTTCTTCCCGCTGATTGATCAGGGCTCTGGGAAGTGCTGACAGGTGTGGAGCTGCACTAAGCCAGAGGAGCGACGGCGAGACTGGTCTGTAGCGTTCTGCCAGATTGTAATGAATTCCATGACATTTCATCTGATCTTTTCAAGAGATGAACGGATTGCTTCCAATTGTGGCTGAGAAGGGGGACGCTTAAGAGGCCCAAATAGCTGATAGAAAACAGAGCCAACTTTTCTGAACTTTAGAGTTTGTGGACATTTATCACCCACGGCAGAGTATTGCAGTCAGAACAGATTTGACAGATTTGACCCAAGGGCAACCGGACTCTGGCCTATGAGGCGTTCTACTGCAAGGACAGCGCAACAAGGCAGTACAGTGGTGGAGTACATAAGAACATTACCTTAAAGGACTGGGCCATCAAGAGTCCCCTGTTCTAATGGGTAACCATCAGAGAAGAACATTGATTTTGCAAGGTCAAAATTTCTCTAGAGCTTTCTAAAAACTTATTGTGGTCTGGTGGATCTCTCTGCCAGGAGACAACAGCATACAGCAGGCAACTCTTGGCCAGTCAGGTGTTTGCAGGTAAAGAGTTGGACAAAAGTTTGTATATAAAGTGAATGCTCAGTGGCATCAGGTGGTTCACTATAAGGGGACTCTAAGTTCATTCAAGACAAGAGGGTTGAAGAGCCCTGCTTGCGGAAGCTTGCAATCCAAAAGAGAAGAGTAAGTGATACAAAAGGTAATAACTGTGTGGGGAGGAGTTGATTGAGAATCAAAATTCTCTTTGGTGGGTAGAGGTGAGATGGCCTTTCCTAATAAGATGAGTTCTCAGGGATTGTCTAAAGCACAGGGCCCACAAGCAGATTCGGCCCACCAGGCCATTTCTTTTGGCCCTCGCACCTCTCCTGCAGCTGCGGAACCCCCTTCATCTCTGCCCCCCCGTCTCAGCAGTCGGCAGCAGAGAGGAGGACAGAACTCATCCACCAGATCCTGCTCTTCTCTGTGCAGCCGCAAAGAGACTCGTTGTTGTCCCTTCCCCCATCCTTTTCAGCAGTCGGCAGCAGAGAGGGGGACATAACTCCTTCTACAAATCCTACACCTCTCTGTGCAGCACCACCTCAATTCTGCCTTCCCTAGTCTCAGCATTTAGCAGACTCCGGCAGCTGACTCCATCTCTCCTCTGATCCTCCTAGGGACCCTACACTTTGTGCTTTACAGCTTCATGGTAACGGGGGGGGGGTGCACTGTGGTATAAGCGAGGGTGGGGGACTCTTGACTTCTGATGGTGGGGGGCTCTTGACATCTGATGAAGGTGGGGTGCTCTGGACATCTAGTCTGACAGATACGCCCTTTGAGGGTGACCATAATACTGATGCAGCCTGTGATGAAATTGAGTTTGACACCCCTGGCCTAAAGGAAGACAGAGTTAAGCCCCGTACACACGATCGGTTTGACTGATGAAAAGACCAACCGATCGTGTATGGTACCCATCGGTCTTTTTTCCATCGGTTGTAAAAAATAGAACTTGTTTTAAAATTTTCCGATGGATAAAAAACCGATGGGAATTTCCGATCGTCTATGGGCAAGTCCATCGGTTAAAAAACCCACGCATGCTCAGAATCAAGTCGACGCATGCTCAGAAGCATTAAACTTAATTTTTCTCGGCTCATCGGAGTGTTTTACGTCACCGCGTTTGGAACGGTCGGTTTTTTGACTGATGGTGTGTGGCCAAGACTGATGAAAAACAGTTTCATCGGATTTCCGATGGACAAATCCATCGGACGAAAATCCATAGGTTATCCGATCGTGTGTACGGGGCTTAAGAGTTTAAGAGGATGGCAGGGGCTCTGGAGAAGTTCTGGAGCCAAGCATGCAGGGGAGTGATGAGGGAACTTTTGAATAGGAGGTTTAGGAAGGAGCAAAGAGGAGAGTTTTGGTGATATTTTGATGACGTAACTGGAAGCAAGGTTGTCAAAGGCTTTAGGTGTTGTTAGTTAATATTTTGAATTTGATACGTTGGGCAATCGAAAGTCAGTGGAAGGATTGGAAAAGAAGCGCGGCAGACACCTGGTGGTTAAAAAGGCAGATGAGCATGGCAGCAGCATTCATAAAAAAACTGAAAAGGGGCGGCCTGTATAATGGCTAATGAGGAGGGAGTTGCATTAATCGAGGCAAGAGTTAACAAGCAAGTGAATTAGCAGCTTGGTGGTGTTATAGGTTAAAAAAGACACATTTAGAAATGTTGCAGATTTGATGGCGGCAAGATTTGGATAGTGATTGGATGTGGGGCACCAAGGAGAGGTCAGAGTCCAGAATTACACAAAGAACCATGGCAGGAAGGGAGGCAAGGATAGGTGTGATATTGATCTTGATGTAAAAGCTAAGGGAGGGGAAATGGAGGGGAGGATATTATAAACCTAATTTTTTAAATAGGTCTCTTCCAGTGTATCTCCCTCCTGGATGGGCACATGCACCTTTAGTGACTGACTGGCAATGAAGATCAGTGTGAGTTAAAAAAAAATTAGCTGAAAAATGAAAAAACATATTAATGCGCAGGCGGGACTTAAAATACTATCTTACTCAGGGCTACAGTAAAAGTAATTTTAATATGCATGTGTCAGAAATAGAACTCTTATATGTATTATTATTTATATCAATTTGTATATTTTTAGACACCGCTAACACAAAACTGATTTTATACAAACACAAAAGCAATTATTTTAGTCAGTTTTCCCCTGGCTTAGAATTATCCTATTTTTGACACATGTATATTATGTTTATATTTCTTTTACTCTAGCCTCAGGGAAGTAGCATAGCAAGACTCCAGAAATGGTAGATGCTGTTTCATTTTTTTCAGCAAATAAAATGACTTAATTTGTGCTGCTTTGTTTGTACTCAGGTATTCTGACACCTCAACACTCAGATCTAGCTTTAAAAGGAACCAAATTTGGGGGCATCACTTTCCTTGTGATCAGCTTGATGGTGCACAAAAAAACTTTATGACATCTCTAGTTCAATAATTCATCTCCCTATTTGGACAAAATTGGTTTAAAAACTGAATCAACTCAAGTGCAACTACGGCCATCAGTAATGACTAGTGTTTTTTCTTTTTTAAATCTTATTCCTGTGGAATTTATTTACACCTCAGCCTGGAAGATTCATGACGGACTGGACATTTAATGGATTGTTATATGTTTTATGGATTGGCACGTTAAGGCTAACAACCAAATAACCTGAACAAAGAAATGTACCTCAGAATAATGGGATTTTAAGGGCAATGAAAAACATATATAGAAAAAATTTAAAATATATATAGAAAAATAAGGTGATAATATTTAAAAAAACAATACATAAATATACATGAGAATAGCCATATAAAGTACAAAAATTATGACTGTATAGAACCCAAATGATTGGAGTCCTAGTGGGGATAGAACTGCTGGCTCCGACGCGTTTCGAAATACGTGAGCATATAAATTCTTCTTCAAGGATAGCAGTATCTATATGTGTGCATCCCAATAAAGGACAGAACAGTCACCCAAAAAACTCCAAAATCCCAGACCGTTATCCACAGAGCCTACTACAGCATGAAGGAATCCATGAACCAAAAGGTTAACATGCACTGCCAAACATAAAGAATCCAAAACAACCTCCTTACCCAAAGGAAAGGGGGAAGGAGGAGAGGGACAAAACCCTGGTGATTCAGAGCCTCAGTAAGCCAATCAAGCCACTGGTATAAGAAGCAGAGGTGCCATAGAGTGATAAGAAGGATCCAAATTTTTACAAAGAATCCAACAAGAACCCAAAAAAAGAAAGAAAATTGGGGGCAAACACGAAGGGGAAACAGGATCTCCAAAGGGGCACAAGATCACTTGGGTATCCGGAATGGCAGGAAAAATACGGTCCAAGGTTACTACCTTCCACTGCGGTGCCCGGTGTTGCCAGTCTCCTCTGGACACAGCAGTGGAAGGTAGTAACCTTGGACCGTTTTGGATTCTTTATGTTTGGCAGTGCAGTTCTATCCCCACTAGGACTCCAATCATTTGGGTTCTATACAGTCATCATTTTTGTACTTTATATGGCTATTCACATGTATAATTATGTATTGTTTTTTTAAATATTATCACCTTTTGGTGATCTATGTTGTTTATGTACAATAATACATTTTCTATATTTTTCTATATATATTTTCTATTTTTTCTATATATGTTTTTCATTGCCCTTAAAATCCCATTATTCTGAGGTACACTTCTTTGTTCATTCATTGGGGATGGTGGCAATGCTACATGACATTCAATGGTAGTCTCATTTTTTGAACAACCAAATAAACTTGTGCTACAAACAAAAGTTTACTAAGGGAATACCAATACCTATTACAGACAGTAACAAACGTTCACCTGATCAGGCCCATCATGGCCGAACAGTCTAATTTTATTTGGAGATTCCCCCGTGTCGTTTGCTGGAAATAACATAAACAGCTGGTAGAGTCAAGGTTTGTTGATGATGTGTTGGAGATGACACATTAAATTAGTCATTCTCAACCCTAGGGTTCCACCAAAGGTTGATAGAGGTTTCTTGAGCAGTGGCTGGTTGACATCCCATTTGATGGTGCCTGCATAATTCTAGACCCAAGGACAAATGGCAGAGCCAGCAACCTAACACCAATGATCTTTTTGTTGTCTGTAATAGGGGCATTCTTCCCACTAACCACCCATGTAAAGGGAATCCTTCCCACTGGTCACTTATGTAAGGGGCGTTCTTTCCACTGACCTTAAATTATTTGGTTTTAGTGGGGGTTCCCAGAGACTTGAAAATTATTTCAAGGGTTCCTTTGCGGTAAAAAGGTTGAGAAAGACTGAATTAAATAATTAACCTTTCTTCTGTGGCAAGACCCCCCCCCCACCCCCAGCAATATAAAAGCCTTCCCTGGATCAGGAGAGCCATGTGCCGTCCAAAATGTTTTTTTTTTTGATTTTTCATCGTCTGCAGAGCCAGGAACAAATGTAGGCATTTACAGATGCTTCTGTCCTGCTGAATAATGGACAGCAGATAGAATAGCTGACTAAAGTTTAAATCTTTGCAGCAGTTCCCATGTGTGAGCCTCAAGCTATTCCTGTTGCCGTAGGAGAGCCTGCATAAGTGAGAAGTTTCAGGTTTCACCGTTAAAAGAAATAAAACCAAAGAAACATAGAGAGAGCCAACCTGGTAGATAATCTGAGAGAGATGGGTTTGTGATGACTCACGTGATGCATGCAATGGGGTTGTGAAGCTGTTCAATTTGCTTCATTAGTCAATCATGTGCCAGCAAAAATATAGTTTCTTTTTTATTTTCCTTGCATGTTTTGGGTATTCCTTGCAAATGAATTAACATCAAATTCCCCTGCAAAGTAAATGGCTTAATTTGCTTTTTTAAATCAACCCAAATGACATTTTTCATCATTCGGACTTCTTTGGTGCCTTTGAAAAAGTCAAAGTGATGAAACACATCAGCCAGAGTCCTTCCCATAGATAGGCTGTTCCACCTACTCCTCCGCAGAGGGTGATCAGTATGCAACTTCAGATTGCATACCTCCCAACATTTTGAGATCGGAATGAGGGACACCTACTAACAAACGTATGTAGGCATAGGACACACCCCCTGTCACACACCCTTAAAGGAGAATTAACCAAAAAAAGGTTAATTAAATCCAGAAGAGCTTTTTTTTACCACTACTATTCCTTCATATTGGCTTTCAAAATGTACAAATGCAGCAATTTAGAATTTGGATGAAAGGTTTAGCACTGGGAACTACTTTTTGAAACATAAAAAGTGCATTTCTATAGAACTATATGGATCAGACCAAAATGAGGGACAAATGAGGGGGAAAGAGGGACAGAGGGACTTTGCTCCAAATCAGGGACAGTCCCTCAAAATCAGGGACAGTTGGGAGCTATGAGATTGCTCCATATCAGTGGTAGGCAACTAGCAGACTATGGCCTCCCTTCTACCAGGCTGCAGCTTTCTGTCTGCTCTGACAGCTAGTGCTGTCATACTGTACTCTAACACACCTACCCTCTGCCTCATCCACTCAAAGCTGACACTGCAACCACCTATCAGTCTCCAGCTGTTAGAAGGCAATAAAATGGCCATACATGTGCGGTGCATTCCTTGCCCACTATGAGCAGCTAGAGTACAGAGGGTGGAGAATGGGACCACCAGAACAGATTGGAGGCTACTATGGTGCCAACATTATAGAAATAGTCTATCCAACAAATTGTATCATGGGTGTATGGGACTTTCCTGGCACCAAATATAATTCAAAAACAGAAAATATATAAAAACAGTTTATCACGTCTTTATTTCAAAACATAAAACCATTTCTCAAAACATATACTGAAACCTTAGACCAGGCCTTAAGAGTTACTCGCCATCAGTTGTCCCACGCAACCCCTACAATACCCCGTCCCTAATTCCACTCCTAAACACGCCCTCGTAAATTATCTCATGAAATTACACTGTTAAATGTTTTATGCAGAATTAAGTTACAAAAATAAATATTAAAAACAACTTTAAAAAAATATTAACATAAAGCATATTTCATTGATCTGAATGTGATAAATACAATAAGGATAAAACATGATAGGCTAATATAGGCACTGTACAAATCAGCGGGTGCAATGTCCAGCTCGTCAGCTGAAATCCAGGATATATAGATTAACTTTGGATGGCTACAAATTCCAATTGATTGAAAAGCCGTGTAAAAACACAAATACGGGCAAAAGGGTACAGTGGGTGCAAAGAGGAGTCAACGCATTTCACGCTAGTTTAACGCTTACTCATGACTAGGCTAGTTGACTCCTTTATGCACCCACTGCATCTTTTTGCCTGTATATGTGTTTTTACGTGGCTATTCAATAAATTGGAATTTGTGAAGCCATATATTATTATCATTATTATTATACAGGATAGCCACATATCCTAAAAACAATAAACCTGGTATTGTGGTGATGTGATCCCATGGTGAAAGGGTCCCAAAAAGGAAAAAGGGCCAACAGAGATCCAAAGGGCAGCTAAGAGATCTGAACCACAGCCCAGAATGGGTCTATCCAAGAGTATGGCTGGCCTCAACACTCCAACACTAGGAAAGATGCAGCTCCCAGTCACAATTAACGATCAGTAGCTGGTTGGTGGGGCTGCTGATCATGTGATGGCTGTAACAGCCAGTCATAGTGGTAACATAATCAGAAACTCTGCCTCTGCCTTATATCGTTCAGAACCCCTTTAACTGCTTGTCCACCGCCCACCGTCAAATGACGGCGGGCGGAAGACCCTATTGTTCTGATCGGACGTCATATGACGTTGCGCCTTCAGAAGCCACTAGGGGGGGCATGCACCTGCCACGTCGCTGGGGACCCGATGCGCGTGCCCAGTAACTGAGCAGGACCGTGGATCTCTGTGTGTAAACACAGAGATCCACGTCCTGTCAGGGAGAGGAGACCGATGGTGTGTCCCTTGTACACAGGGACAACCAACCATCGGTCACCTCCCACAGTCAGTCCCCTCCCCCCACAGTAAGAATCACTCCTAGGCAACACATTTAACCCCTTCCTCGCCCCCTAGTGTTAACCCCTTCCCTGCCAGTCACATTTTTACAGTAATCAATGCATTTTTATAGCAGGGATCGCTGTATAAATGTGAATGGTCCCAAAAATGTGTCAAAAGTGTCCGATGTGTCTGCCGCAATATCGCAGTCATGATAAAAATCGCAGATCGCCGCCATTACTAGTAAAATAATTTTTTTTATAAAAATGCTATAAATCTATCCCCTATTTTGTAGATGCTATAACTTTTGCGCAAAACAATCAATATACGCTTGTTGCGATTTTTTTTACCAAAAATATGTAGAAGAATATGTATTGACCTAAACTGAGGAAAAAAATTGTTTAAAAAAAAAAATGGATATTTGTTATAGCAAAAAGTAAAAAATATTGTGTTTTTTTTTTTTTTTTACAAACTTGTCCCTCTTCTTTTGTTTATAGCGCAAAAAATTAAAAGCGCAGAGGTAATCAAATACCACCAAAAGAAAGCTCTATTTGTGTGAAAAAAATAAATAAATACCGTAATCATTTTGGTACAGTGTTGCATGACTGACTGCGCAATTGTCATTCAAAATGTGACAGCGCTGAAAGCTGAAAAATGGCTTGGGCAGGAAGGGGGTGAAAGTGCCCTGTAGGCAAGTGGTTAAAGGGCCAGTGGGAGGCGTTGGCAAGTGGTTTACATTATATGAGATTTTAGTGATTGCGTTTACATCTACTTTAATCAAATCAAATTCAAAGTCTTGTCATCTCTTTGCCTTTTTTTATGGAAAAAGCTGGTGAAGGTTTTTTATTATAACATATGACGTGGGTTAAAATGAACAATCCTCCGACTGAATTCGACTTTTTTTTTTGCTCAGGTCTTGCGGGAAGGCTATTCAGCTGTCTGGCACGGCCCGCAACCTGTAAAATCAAAGTGTCGGCCTGTTGTTTCTAGATCCTATGCATACAAAATTACAAAAGGCTGCTTATCCGATTATGCTTAAATGTCAGGTGTTCATTTCAGTGCAGAGCAATCAACGGAACACAATTAGCCTTTGGATGGAGCTTACAAGTCTAGATGTTAACGGAAAGCAATTTCTTTTTTTTTTCCCAACCGCTGATAAGTAGCTCGAGTTGCATGTTCCGGACCGCTGTTCAGCAAATTTTACACAATAAAATGTAATAAATGAATCACCTCTTTAATCAGTTTAACCCTTTAAATAAAAAAGAAACAGTAATGATTAAAGGAGCACTGTTGTTTTTCTTCTAATACCATTCATCACGTAGAAAACGTTTTAATATATTGCCAATCTCTGCCCAATCTCTGCCCAATCTCTGGGCAATCTCTCCCCACCCCCAGCTAATCTGCCTTTACAAATAATGCTTCTCTGAAATTACTTACCTGAATCTGCAGTCATGCGACTCTCTGTGGTGCCTCTCGCCATAGTTGGGACCAGTTATTTCTTATTCTTCTCTGTTTGGGATGAGCGCAGGCATTTTCAGATGAGAGTTCAAACCCACTGATTTATCCCCCCAGGAAGCTTTTTAAAGCCAACAGCCAATCATAGGAGGTGGAGAATATCCCTTCCCTGCAGTCGCATGCAAGGGACGTACTGTGCCTTGAAAAACTATTCATACCCCTTAAAGTTTTCCAAGTTTTTTATGTTACAACCAAAAATTATAAATGTATTTTATTGGTATTTTATGTGATAGACCAGGGTTTCTCAACTCCAGTCCTCAAGGCGCCCCAACAGGTCATGTTTTCAGGCTTTCCGTTATTTTGCACAGGTGATTTAATCAGTTTCACTGCCTTAGTAATTACCACAGCTATTTCATCTGAGGGAAATCCTGAAAACATGACCTGTTGGTGTGCCTTGAGGACTGGAGTTGAGAAACACTGTGATAGACCAACACAAAGTGCACCAGCATGAAGTGGAAGGAAAATGATAAATGTTTTTCTAAATTTTTTACAAATATGTGAAAAGTGTGGCGTGAATTTGTATTCAGCCCCCCAGAGTCAATACTTTGTAGAAGCACCTTTCACTGCAATTACAGCTGCAAGTCTTTTTGGGGATGTCTCTACCAGCTTTGCACATCTAGAGAGGGACATTTTTACCCATTCTTCTTTGCCAAATAGTTCAAGCTCTGTCAGTTTGGATGGAGAGCGTCTGTGAACAGCAATTTTCAAGTCTTGCCACAGATTCTCAATTGTATTTAGGTCTGAACTTTGACTGAGCCATTCTAACACATGAATATGCTTTGATCTAAACCATTCCATTGTAGCTCTGGCTGTATGTATAGGGTCATTGTCCTGCTGGAAGGTGTACCTCTGCCCCAGTCTCAAGTTTTTTGCAGAATCTTTTCTTCTAAGATTGCCCTGTATTTGGCTCCATCCATCTTCCCATCAACTCTGACCGGCTTCCCTGTCCCTGCTGAAGAGAAGCATCCCCACAACATGATGCTGCCACCACCATGTTTCACGGTGGGGATGGTGTGTTCAGGGTGATGTGCAGTGTTAGTTTTCCGCAACACATAGCGCTTTACTTTTAGGCCAAATGTTCAATTTTGGTCTCATCCGACCAGAGCACTTTCTTCCACATGTTTGCTGTGTCCCCTACACGGCTTCTCGTAAACTGCAAACGGGACTTCTTATGACTTTCTTTCAACAATTGCTTTCTTCTTGCCACTCTTCCATAAAGGCCAGATTTGTAGAGTGCACGACTATTAGTTGTCCTGTGGACAGATTCTCCCACCTGAGCTGTGGATCTCTGCAGCTCCTCCAGAGTTACCATGGGCCTCTTGGCTGCTTCTCTGATTAATGTTCTTCTTGCCCAACCTGTCAGTTTAGGTGGACGGCCATGTCTTGGTAGGTTTGCAGTTGTGCCATACTTTTTCCATTTTCGGATGATGGATTGAACAGTGCTCTGTGAGATGTTCAAAGCTTGGGATATTTTTTTATAACCTAACCCTGCTTTAAACTTCTCCACAACTGTATCCCTCACCTGTCTGGTGTGTTCCTTGGCCTTTATGATTCTGTTTGTTCACTAAGGTTCTCTAACAAACCTCTGAGGGCTTCACAGATTAGCTGTATTTATACTGAGAATAAATTACACACTGGTGGACTCTAATAATTAGGTGACTTCTGAAGGCAATTGGTTCTACTAGATTTTAGTTAGGGGTATCAGAGTAAAGGGGGCTGAATGCAAATGCACGCCACACTTTTCAGATATTTATTTGTAAAAAAAAATTGAAAACCATTTATCATTTTCCTTCCACTTCACAATTATGTGCCACTTTGTGTTGGTTTATCAAATACAATCTCAATAAAATACATTTATGTTTTTGGTTGTAACATGACAAAATGTGGAAAATTTTAAGGGGTATGAATTTTTTTTCAAGGCACTATATACAGTATATGTGGCTGCAGGGTGGGGATGCCTCCGCCACCTATGATCGGATGTCAAGTTTTGACAGCAATAGCTCAGATTGGTTTGTGTCCAAATGCAACTAAGCTCATCATTTTTCTCCACTGGTTGCCACTGTTCGCCTTCACAATGTTGAAGCTAAGCTCAATGCAAAATACATTTGTCATGTGTATTCTTCTTGAATCATGGTGTGCTTTATTTGTTTACAGATCTGTGCAGTAATCCAGTGTGAGACTTTTCCTGTAAAAGAGACCGCTCACTGCTGCTCTTTCTCCTTGTGTAGAGTGACCGGTTTTGTCTCCGCCCCCTCCTGTCGTTTTCTACAGCCAGCATGTAGTAGGTGGGGCCTGCTGGTTCCCCTCCCACAGCTCTGCTCTTTGCTTAGACTATGTACAGTACAGTGGAGATGTCACCAATGCTTTTTTAAGACAACATCTGAGTTTGATATTGAATTTGGTACACAAAAGTGGATTTATATACTTTTGTGTCTGGAGTCCAGCTTTAAAGAAGCATTCCAGGTATGACAACTTTTTACATAGTTACATTGGACTAGTTTGGGCCAAGGTAACTATGCATATCCATACCTATGGGATCCCTCTACAAGCTGGAAATCACTGTAGTAGTCACCACTACTCCAGTGGTCTCCACTAGGGATGAGCCGAACACCCCCCAGTTCGGTTTGCATCAGAACATGCGAACAGGCAATAAATTTGTTCGTACATCCGAACACCATTAAAGTCTATGGGACTCAAACACGAAAAATCTAAAGTGCTAATTTTAAAGGCTTTATGCAAGTTATTGTCATATAAAGTGTTTGGGGACCCGGGTCCTGCCCCAGGGGACATGTATCAATGCAAAAAAGTTTTAAAAACGGCCTTGTTTCCCGTGCTTAGAACTGTCCCTGCACAAAGTGTAATTTCTGAAGGAAAAAACGTCATTTAAAAGTACTCGTGGCTGTAATGAATTGTCGGCTCCCGGCAATACAGAGAAAAGTCATTGATAAAAAAATAAATAAAATGAGTGGGGGTCCCCCCAAATTCAATTACCAGGCCCTTCAGGTCTGGTATGGATATTAAGGGGAAACCCGCATCAAATGTAAAAAAAAAAAATGACGTGGGGTTCCCCCCAAATATCCATACCAAACCCTTCAGGTCTGGTATGGATTTTAAGGGAAACTCCGCACAAAATAAAAAAAAAATGGCGTGGAGGTCCCCCCAAAAATCCATACCAGACCCTTTATCTGAGCACGCAACCTGGCAGGCCGCAGGAAAAGAGGGGGGGCGAGAGAGACCTGTCAGGCTGCCGCAACGTTATTCCTGGGGTGTCTCCGGTGGAGACAGGATGATGTTCCTCGCTGCGCTGGACATCTCATCGCTGAAGTCTGGACCTGGAGAGGAGATCATCCATCGCAGGATACCGACAGCGTTGGAGTGAAGACCGAGAGTGGATTATCACCGCTGGAATCTTTTTTTTATTTTTAATAAAGGACTTATCCAACGGTGTCTGTGTGGTTTTTTACAATTTTTTACACTTTATTTGTGAAATGGTAGGGGTACAATGTATACCTTCTGGTATGGTTCAGGAGGGGAGGGGCTCTCTCTCTTTTTTCCTGTGTCCTGCCAGGTTGCATGCTCGGATAAAGGGTCTGGTATGGATTTTTGGGGGGAACTCCACGCCATTTTTTTTATTTGGTGCGGAGTTCCCCTTAAAATCCATACCAGACCTGAAGGGTCTGGTATGGATATTTGGGGGAAACCCCACGTAATTATTATTTTTTTTTATTTGAAGCAGGGTTCCCCTTAATATCCATACCAGACCTGAAGGACCTGGTAATTGAATTTGGGGGGACCCCCACGCATTTTTTTTTTTTTTTTATCAATGACTTTCAATAACTTTTCTCTGTATTGCCGGGAGCCGACAATTCATTATAGCCGCGAGTACTTTCAAATTACTTTTTTTCCTTCAGAAATTACATTTTGTGCAGGGACAGTTTTAAGCATGGGATACAAGCGCTGCTTTGCAGGCATACTATACACACCCCAGGTACGAAATTATAATATTTCACTTTTATTGTTTGACTTTAAGCATTATTAAAATCACTGCTCCTGAAAAAACTGAAGTTAGCACTTAAGATTTCTCCCATAGACTTTTACAGGGTGTTCCGCAGCTTTTCGAATTTGCCGCGAACACCACAAATTGTTCGCTGTTCGGCGAACTGGTGAACAGGCAGTGTTCGACTCGAACACGAAGCTCATCCCTAGTCTCCACCAACTTCCAGATTCTGTGCTGTGAGGCTGCCCTGTTGCTTTCTGAACACAGAAGGTCGGCTGCTTGGAATGGGCACCACTCAGAGAATGATTTGCATTTTCTCAAACAATGGACAAGATGTACTGTAGAGGCAGGTCAGTGACATCACTCTCTGAACCTTGCCCAATCAGAGAATGGTTTGTATTCATTAAGTAAATGCAAAGCATTCTCTGAATGACACCTATGCAGTCCAGCAAGAGAGCTGCTCATCACGGAGCAGAGTATCTAGTGGAGATCACTGAAGTAGCAGTGCCTACTACAGTGAATTCCAGCTTCTAGAGCATTTTCTCCTGCATTCAGGAGTTTTGGTGAGCTTTTAAAAATCGCACCAAACCCGCTGGATATAATAGAAGTCTATGGATCAGTGCAGCTAACCCACAGGACAGCGCCATGCACCTGCAGATCAGTCTGAGTCCCTGAGTGTGTTTACTAACTGTATGGGGGATGGGCTGCTTGGGACAACACACAGATCTGTCTTCCTGCAAAGCAGAAAGACAGGATCTGTGTGATCTTCCCTGTCAGAACGAGATCTGCCTTGTTTACACAGGCAGATCCTCATTCTGTCTCTGCGGGGAATGATCATGGCCGGCCGGTGGACATCGAGTCCGCCGGACCCAGTGCTTGGCTCCCCCGCAGGTCAATGGGCATGCATGCGTGCCCACAGAACGCCATGTATGAGCCTGACGTACACCTACGGCGATTTGTGCAGCCGAGCCAACCTGCCGCAGTATAACGGCTGGTCGGCAAGTGGTTAAAGTAGCACTGAAGGCAATCATTTTCATTTTGGATAGGATAAGGGATGGTTTTAACCTCTGTCATTTTTTTTAGCCATCTGTGTTCCATTGAGGAGACTTTCCTTTTCACCTTCTGTCCCATAGCCACAACTGGAAATGAGAAGAAATCCCTCCAAAGCTTTGGGATCCCTGGTTGTCACTAGAACTAATGTCCCCATTGGAAGACTTCCCCTCTGATCCTGTTTTGGTGACCACTCAAAATTTGGGATTTTCATTTGCTTTTATTTTCCGTGATAACAGTCACTAGGACAAATAGAGAGGATGAATCTGCCTAACAGGCACACAGTCAATAATAAAAGCCTGACAGGTGTTCTAATCCCTCTCCATGCATTTCAAAACTAAAAAGTAGGATTTTTAAAACAGCTTACCTGTAAAATCCTTTTCTTGGAGTACATCACGGGACACAGAGCAGCATAGTCATTACTATGTGGGTTATATAGAATTACCTTCAGGTGCTGGCACTGGCAACTTCTAAAACAGGAAGTACCCTCCCCTATATAAGCCCCTCCCATCCGGGAGTACCTCAGTTTTGTAGCAAAGCAATACGTGTCCCCAAAAGAGGGGTGGGAGCTCTGTGTCCCGTGATGTACTCCAAGAAAAGGATTTTACAGGTAAGCTGTTTTAAAAATCCTACTTTCTTGTTCATACATCACGGGACACAGAGCAGCATAGTCATTACTATGTGGGACGTCCCAAAGCAATGCCACATGAGGGGGGGGATACACCATACATAAGCTGGGTGCCATCAGGCATGAGGATCTTTTGCGGCCTGCAACACACTGCGCCCAAAGGCGACATCCTCCTGACTTCTAACGTCCACCTGGTAGAACCTAGTAAACGTGTGTACTGAAGACCATGTTGCGGCCTTACAAATTTGCGCCAGGGAGGCCTGGTGATGCACTGCCCATGAAGTTCCAACTGCTCTCGTGGAGTGCGCCCTAACTTTGAACGGAGGCGGTCTACTTCTCAAGCCATAGGCTTGTATTATGACCTGTCGAATCCACTTGGCTAAAGTAGATTTTGATGCTGCCTGACCCTTACTGGGGCCTTCCGGCAGAACAAACAAAGAATCCGTTCTACGAATCTGAGCAGTGGCTTTTAGATAAGCTTTAACTGCTCTTACTACATCCAAAGAATGCAATAACTTTTCCTCTACCGAGCTTGGTTTGGGGAAAAAAGAAGGAAGAACCACATCCTGGTTCAAGTGAAACCTCGATACCACCTTAGGAAGAAAGGCTGGGTGAGGACGTAATACTACTCTGTCCTTATGGATAACCAGATATGGCTCTTTACAGGACATGGCGGCTAATTCCGACACTCTTCTAGCCGAGCATATGGCTACTAAAAATATCAATTTCCTGGTGAGTAGAACCAAGGAAATGTGCCGCAAAGGTTCAAATGGCTGCTTCTGCAGAACCGACAGAACCAAATTTAGATCCCATGGGCATATGGGAGCCTTAATCGGTGGAATAATACGAGTCACACCTTGCATAAAGGATTTGACAATTGAATGCATAGCCAGGGGCCTTTGAAATAGTATTGACAAGGCCGAAACCTGGCCCTTGATAGTACTTAAGGCAAACTTCCTGTCTACAGCCCACTGCAGGAAGTCCAGAATTCTGCCTATAACGTACTTACGTGGATGCCATTTTCTGGCCTCGCACCAAGTGATGTACGCCTTCCAAACTCTATAGTAGATCTGCCTGGATACAGGCTTCCTGGCATTGATTATAGTTGATACCACAGAGTTAGAGAGACCTCTCTTCTTTAGGATGTGGGATTCAATAGCCAGGCCGTTAAACTTAGAGTTAGTAAGGAAGGGTGGTATATCGGTCCTTGTGAAAGCAGGTCCGGACGACGTGGAAGGGTCCAAGGACTCCCCACAGACATTTTGATGATCTCCGCGTACCAGGCCCTTCGGGGCCACGCTGGAGCCACCAGGATCACCGGCTTCTTCTCCAACCTGACTCTGCGAAGGAGTCGAGGCAACAATTGTAGCGGAGGGAATGCATATATCAGTCTGAACTGATCCCAAGGGAACACCAGAGCATCCGAGCCGCAAGCGAGGGGATCCCTTGTCCGGGAGACAAATCTGTCCACCTTTGCGTTGAATCTGGATGCTAGCAGATCTACATCCGGTGTTCCCCACCGCTGACATATTGCTCGGAAGACCTCGGGATGAAGGGACCATTCCCCTGGGCATAACTGTTGGCGACTCAGAAAGTCCGCCTTCCAATTCTCCACCCCTGGAATGAAGACAGCTGATATACATGGGACATGCTTTTCTGCCCATTCCAGGATGTGACTTACTTCCCTCTGGGCTGCACGACTCCTGGTGCCTCCCTGATGATTGATATATGCCACTGCTGTGGCATTGTCTGATTGAATTCTGACAGGGGACCCTTGGAGTCTGGATGTCCAGGCTACTAGGGCGTACCGGGCTGCTCGTATCTCTAAGAGATTGATGGGCAGGGTTTTTACTACATTTGACCATCTGCCCTGGAGAGACCATTGCTCCAGTACTGCCCCCCAGCCTATAAGGCTGGCATCTGTAGTGACCACCTTCCAAGATATCGGGCTGAAGGGTTTTCCCTTCTGGAGATTCTGGGGGATCAACCACCAGCAGAGACTCTTCCGAACGGAAGGGGACAAAGCCATCGGGAAGTCTAGAGCCTGAACTTTTCCGTTCCAGGCTGACAATATGGCCCTTTGTAAATTCCTTGAGTGGAATTGGGCGTATGGCACAGCTTCGACTGATGCTACCATCTTTCCTAGCAGCCTCATACACAGGCGTATGGACGGCTGTCTTTTTGCACAAAGCAGACGGACCAAGGCCCTCAAAGAGGATACCTTGTCTAGAGGTAAGAAAATCTTCCTCTGGTCTGAATCCAGCCGTAGCCCTAGATATACCAGGTTTTTCACTGGCTGTAGGGCTGACTTGTCCAGGTTGATGACCCAACCGTGAGACTCTAGATACTTGATTGTATCGACAATTACCACTTCTAGCTTGGCAACTGAGTGGTCCATCAACAACAGGTCGTCTAGGTATGCCATTATCGTTACACCCCGTGTTCTTAGATCGGCCAACAGTGGGGCCAGAATTTTTGTGAACACTCGTGGTGCTGTGGCCAGACCGAATGGTAAGGCTCTGAACTGAAAATGGCGCCCTTCTACTGCAAAGCGTAGGAATTTTTGATGACCTGGAAAGATGGGAACATGCAAGTAAGCATCTTTGATGTCGATCGAGGCTAACCATTCCTCCCCTTGTAGGGCAGCGGTGACCGATCGGATCGACTCCATCCGGAAAGACCGGACGTTTAGAAATTTGTTTAGACTCTTTAGGTCCAATATGGGTCTTATGTCCCCGTTTGGCTTCGGGACTGTGAAAAGGTTTGAGTAGAAACCCAACCCCCACTCTTCCATAGGAACCTCCATAATTACTCCTTGGAGCAATAGTTGTTCTAACGCCAATAGGAGAGACCCTCTTTTCAGAGGGTCTCTTGGCATGCCTGACCACATAAAATGGGACGGAGGAGACTCTTTTAACTCCAACTTGTATCCCAGAGTTACTGCGGAGAGCACCCATCTGTCTTTGATCGTCTCCCGCCAGGTCTCTGCGAACAACTGAAGTCTTCCCCCCACCCGTTTGAGTGGGGGCAGCCCTTCATAGGCTTGACTTGGAGGCTGGTTTAGTACCTCTTCGGATCCAGGGCTTTTTATTACCCTGTGGCTGTCCCTGATTTTTACCTCCTGAGTTTGACCGAGGAGGCCGTCGGAACTGCTTAGTAGCAGACGTCGCAGGGATAGGAGAGGTAGTCCTCTTAAAAGATGGACCCCTAGACCTCTTTTTACTCGGTAAGAGAGTACTTTTACCACTGGAAATCTTCTGGATATACTTATCCAGGTCTTTGCCAAAAAGGCGTTCCCCATGAAATGGGAAGCTAACTAAGAGCTTCTTACAGGGAGCTTCAGCAGACCAGTTTTTGAGCCACAGAAGCCTACGCATATGTACCAAAGACAGCGTGAGGCGGGAGGCCTGATGGATAGAATCCTTGATGGCGTCAACCGCAAAGCATAATGCTCTAGGCAGATCAGCCAGAGCCTGGGTCTGCTGGTCTGGCAAATCCCTCAGGACCATTTTCATTTGATCCTTTAAAGCTTGGCAGACCCCAATAGCTGCCACTGCTGGCTGTGTAACAGCCCCTGCTGTGGAAAAAGCAGATTTTAATAAAGATTCCAATTTTTTATCCACTGGATCTTTGAACATTTGAACATTATCTACTGGACATGTCAGTGATTTGTTCACAGAAGAGATGGCTGCATCCACCGTAGGAACATTCCATCTCTGGGTGAACTTTTCCTCCATGGGATAGATCACCGGAAACCTTTTAGGCGGAACAAATAGTTTATCAGGATGTTCCCAGTCCTGGTATATAAGTCCTTCCAATAATGGATGTATTGGAAAGGAGCAATTAACCTGGGGAGCTTTTAGCGACCCCAATGAGGAGACAGCAGTAGTTGATGGTTCAACAAGAGGCATTTTAAATGCAGATCGAACCATGTCAGTTAGGGTCTGGACCCACAATCTTTCAGTCTGTGATGCTGAAAATGGTTCATCTACTGTCGCTTCCTCAAAAACAGAGCTAACCTCCTCCTGATCCCCTTCAGGTAGGTCGGTCCCTTCCTGGGACTGTTGCTCTGCCAACAGGCACTCTAATGGAGGTGATGGAGATCTGGCGCGCTTTCTTTCCTGTAGAGAAGAAGCGATCAATGCAGCCAATCTCTGCTCCAATCCCTCCAGAGTTGAGGAAAAAACCTCCTCTGTTATATATGCAGGAGCAGGTGGACTGAGGACAGCCGCAGTACCTGGCACTCCCGGGGGTTCCTTATGGGTATTAACCTCTGATTTCTCAGGGGAGGAGGGTGCAGATGACTGCTCCAGATCCTCAGAGCCCGATGGAGACCCCCTACACTTCCTGAGAGGTATATCTCGGAGTTTTTTAGGCGGCATATTCCTTAGTTCAAAGCTGAGGTATTCCAGCCGCAATACACCCCTTACTGAAATAGTCTAATGCAATTTGCTGCTATGTACATCAGTGGGTGTCTACTAATGCGTCTTTCTGGGGATGCCTGTATCAACCGCCCGCTGTAAGCCCCTATACCATGCTACCAGCTCCTTTTCATGCTCTGTGTCCATAGCAAGCAGCGTGGACTGAGTCCTTTTATCTTGCTGGGACGCCCGCACATGCGCAGAAGCGCTGGGCGCACAGAGCGCGTCATCCGCCAGGCTCCGCCCCCTTTTTTGAAGCTAAACCTTATAAAAGGAAAGCATGTGTGCGCGCGCGCGTGCACGTGTGCGCTCTTGGCGCCATGTAGGGAGAGGAGCCAGGGTCCCTGTTTCACCAGGACTCGGGGATGGAAGGAAACTACTTGGCAGCATGACAGAGGAATGCAGCTTCCCTGATAGAGAGCTCACTCATCTGCCTGGACTTTCACCATGGAAGGAATAGTCCCAAGAAAAAAGACGTTCCACAGCGGCCTCTAGTGGACAAACACAGGTACCGCACCTTTGTCTTTTTTTTTTTTTTTTAAAACCTCCTTTATGAAAAAACATTTCCAGGTTTACAGTTTTTTTAAAACTTCCCTTATGAAAAAACATTTCTAGGATTTCTTAGGCATATACAGCTATTAGCGGGAATACCCTTTAGGTAACAGGCAGAAAGACATATTAGGCTTGGGGGTCCCCTCAATAGAACCAAGTTCCTGAGGGGCCCCCAGTTACCTTTTCCCCGCCGCAGGACTTTGTTTGGTCCACAGAAGCCCAAACTTCACCTCTCACGGCAGGCATTGTACTAGACCTTCAGGGACCGGGTTCCCAAGGATTCCACTCCCCTGGACCTGTATAGCACCCTGCACAGATAGCCTCTTGGTTTTGGGTATGACCAGAGCTCTGGATCCCAGGGTCCAGCCCTCCTAAGAGAGGCATTACAGGCAAAACCCTGCTCTTCTCTGCAAGGCCCGGGTACCGACCGTTTAGCTATGAAGCTTGTTTGGTCGGATCCGGAATAGCTTGCTAAGGCCCAGAGAACCTGTACACAAGCCCAGATGAATACATGTTAACCTTGGCCAACACCTTAGACACTGGCAAAAAACTGAGGTACTCCCGGATGGGAGGGGCTTATATAGGGGAGGGTACTTCCTGTTTTGGAAGTTGCCAGTGCCAGCACCTGAAGGTAATTCTATATAACCCACATAGTAATGACTATGCTGCTCTGTGTCCCGTGATGTATGAACAAGAAAGAGAGTTTTGTCTTTAGTTATATGTTAAGACAAAGGGACCCTGTGGTCAACTTTGGCGGCAAATTAGAAGTGATGGCTGAATGTTTTTTCTCAGGGAGGGTTTACTGGCGGTGACAATGGTGGACCATGCTTGCATTAAATGTGTTGAAACGGCCACTTGTAGCCTACATCAGATAACTATGGAGGGAGGTTTACTAAAACTGGAGCATGCAAAATCTGGTGCAGCTCTGCATAGAAACTCATTGGCTTCAAGGTTTTTTTTGCCAAACCTTAATTGAACAAGCTAAAGGCCTCGTACACACGGCCGAGATTCTCGTTGAAAAAAACATGTCGTTTTTTTCGACGAGATTCTTGGACAAGAAACTTGTCCCGGCCGAATGTGTACACACGCTCGTTTCAAAGAACCCGCGGTTCTTTGAAAGGAGTGTACGCGGTGACGTCATCGACTACGTCGAGCATGCGCTCGTCACATTCGATGCCGTCGCCGCCATCTTGGTATACCCTACGTATGCCTAGGAAGCTACCGCGCATGCGTCGAATTCATTTCGAACATGCGCGGGCTTCCGGGAGGACAGGTAAGTGTACACACACTCACTTTTCTCGTCGAGAAACATGCCGAGGAGAATCTCGACGAGAAAATAGAGAGCAGGTTCTCTATTTTCTCGTCGAGGTTTCTTGTCGGTTTTCTCGACGAGAAACCCGATAGCAGCGTACACACAACCGATTTACTCGGCAAGACCTCTCTGCCAGCAAGTTTCTTGCTGGTTCTTGCCGAGAAAATCGGTCGTGTGTACGAGGCCAAAGTTAGAAGCTGAAAAGCTCAATGTTAGAGTGAGAAATTCAATGATGAAAAAATGTCATCCATTCATGGTGAAATATAAACATAAAATCATAAGCTAAATACAAACGTACTCTCTAAATAATCTTGCGTTTTATGAAACGAAAGATAAATGATGAAAATGACTCAAAGTGAAAAATTCTGATAATAAATCACCTAGAGAAAAAAGCATATAAAAAAAAGTCCACAGAGTTCAGTAATGCTTGACTCTGAAATGTCTTTCAATGGGCACCAAAGCTAAAAACCACAATCACATATATAGATTAGTGGAGATCTTGTCCCAAATAATTCTTTAGGGTGGACACAATAGGATATACGTTCTGGATACAACACCGGGGAGTGCCTTCACCGTTGGATCAGTGGGGAAAGAAACGCGTTTCGTCTGCAAAAGACATCAACTGGGGTACCCATTATGTGATGTGTATTAGATGTGGTTTTTAGCTTTGGTGCCCATTGAAAGACATTTCAGAGTCAAGCATTACTGAACTCTGTGGACTTTTATTTATATGTTTTTTTCTCTAGGTGATTTATTATCAGAATTTTTCACTTTGAGTAATTTTCATCATTTATCTGTCGTTTTATAAAACGCAAGATTATTTAGAGAGTACGTTTGTATTTAGCTTATGATTTTATGTTTATATTTCACCATGAATGGATGACATTTTTTCATCATTGAAGTTCACACTCTAACATCGAGCTTTTCAGCTTGATGTTTGGCACTCTTTTGAGTCCACTTATAATAGGATAGGATTCCTATTTATTGTAGTGCCACACTTTTTATATATATCACTTTTACACATCTTGTCTAGTTATTGTGTCGGCTGCTAGGTTTTCACATTCTGTATCACTTGAGGTTGGCGCAGTATTACCCCCCCTTTTTCAAAGTTAGAAGTTGATTGGCTACCACGCACAGCTGCATTAGATTCTGAGTTCTTCAGTTTTAGTAAATCTCCCCCCCTCGTGACAAAGTGAAAATGGAGAAGTACGATTTGGAAACAGGAGCACAGCGTTGTCCATACCTCCCAACATTCTGACATGGGAATGAGGGACACTTATTAGCAAAAGTATATAGGGATAGGACACACCCCCTGCCACACCCTCTTTAACAACTTCCATACTGGGCACTTAAACACCTTCCTGCCCAGACCAATTTTCAGCTTTCTGCGCTGTTGCACTTTGAATGACAATTGCGCGGTCATGGTACACTGTACCCAAACTAAATTTTTATAATTTTGTTCCCACAAATAGAGCTTTCTTTTGGTGGTATTTGATCACCTCTGCGATTTTTCTTTTCTGCTAAAAAATAAAAAAAAGACCGAAAATTTTGGAAAAAAAAACGTTTTTTTTTGGTTTCAGTTACAAAACTTTGTAAATAAGTTAGTTTTCTCCTTCACTGATGGGCACTGATGGGGCTGCACTGACGGGCATGGATAAGGCGGCACGGATGGGCACCGATGAGGTGGCACGGATGGGCAACGATCGGCGGCACGGATGGGCAACGATCGGCGGCACGGGTGGGCACAGATCGGCGGCACGGGTGGGCACAGATCGGCGGCACGGGTGGGCACAGATCGGCGGCACGGGTGGGCACAGATAGGCGGCATGGGTGGGCACAGATAGGCGGCACGGGTGGGCACTGATGGGCACGGATAGGCGGCATGGATGGGCACTGATAGGTGGCACGGGTGGGCACGGGTGGGCACTGATAGGTGGCATGGGTGGGCACTGATAGGTGGCATGGGTGGACACTGATAGGTGGCACTGTACTGTACTAATGGATGCCAATCAGTGCCAAACAATAATGCCTGCCAATCAGTGGTGCCCATTGTGGGCACTGATTGGCATCCATTGTGGCACTGATTGGCATCCATTATCCCTGGTGGTCTAGGGTGGCATACCTTATATATCTTTATGGTGTGCTTCCCTGGTGGTCTAGTGGCATCCCTGGTGGTCTAGTGGAATCCCTGGTGGTCCAGTGGGCATCCTCGGGGGGGCTGTGCTGATAATCGATCAGCACAAACCCCCCCCCTGTCAGAGGAGCAGCCAATCGGCTCTCCTCTACTCGCGTCTGACAGACGCGAGTGAGGAAAAGCCGATGACCGGCTTTTCCTGTTTACACTGTGATCAGCCGTGATTGGACACGGCTGATCACGTGGTAAAGAGTCTCCGTCGGAGACTCTTTACCTAGATCGGTGTTGCGGGGTGTCAGACCAACCACTTTGCCGACGTCAATCCGCTATAGGGCGGGCGGCAAGTGGTTAAGGAGAATTGTACAAAAAAAATGATTGGTTAAATCTACAAGTGCTTTTTTTTACCACTACTATTCCTTTATATTGGCTTTCGAAACTTACAAATACAGCAACTTATGAATTGGATAAAAGGTTTAGCACTGGGAAACACTTTTTGATAAGTAATGCATTTTAAATACAATTATATAGAGCAGACCAAAATGAGGGACAAATGAGGAGGAAAGAGGGACAAAGGTACTTTGTTCTGAATGAGGGACAGTCCCTCGAAATCAGGGACAGTTGTTAGCTATGGTCATAGGCGTGCGCAGCCTAATGCATTAGGGTGTGCACTTCAAACCAAAGCTCAAACACACGTGCGTCTATATATATATATACACACACAAACACACCGACACACACACACTCTTATAAATAAATGTAAACAAACATTTTAAAATGTATTAACACATTTTTAATGAAATAAACATTTATTAATGTAAACAAATATTATTTTTTTAACTTATTAATTAAATAATATTTTAACATAAACAAACCTTTTAAATAAATCTCCAGATCAAATAAGCAATTTTTACACAAACCGCACGGTAAGTAGGATTTTTTTTTATAAGTGTCAGGTTTTAATATCCTGAATTGTATTTACTGCTTTAAATAAACTTGTTAGATCCCCCAGCAACAATAGATCCACCAGGAACAAGACATCTCCCCAGTAACAATAGATCCCTTGCGGCAACTATAGATTCACCGGCAACATTAGATCCCTCCCAGCAACAATAGACGGCCACCCCCCCCCCAGCAACAGGACGCTAGTATGGGGTATGGAGGTGATCAGGATGTTGGTATGGGTTATGGCGATGATCAGGACGCTCTGATTGGACACAGCGGTCCCATGGTACAAGACCTGCGGGAATAGGATTCACTGTGTCCAGGCCACACACTGATCACAGGTAGGGATGAGCTTCGTGTTCGAGTCGAACATACGTTCAACTCGAACATCGGCTGTTCGATCGTTCGACGAAGATCGAACGATTTGGGCCGTTCGCGCCAAATTCGAGTGACGCGAACGGCCCACAATGCACTACGCCATCGCAGTGTCATCCAGGCGCTGTGATTGGCCAAGCATGCACTGTGACCCCGCATGCTTGGCCAATCACAGCGCCGGCAGCGAGGAGAGCAATGATTGGCCACAGGCAGGATGCCTGTGGCCAATTATTGCTGAGGGTGTTTAGTACACGCCCCACACTATAAAAGGCCGCCAGCACGGCGGCCTAGTGTAGTGTGTTCCGGAGCAGGGAAAGAGAAACATAGGCAGGGACAGTGACATTTATTTTTTTCTTGCTTAACCTGGATTCCTTTAGTTTAGGGAAAGAGAAGGATAGGTAGGGAGAGTGTCAGTGTGTTTTACTGTGCGAATCCTTGTTTCTAGGGACAGGGAAGGACAGTGAGGGAATTCTCCTTGTGCTATAGTGTGCTTTAAAAAAACATTTTTTCTAGGGACAGAAAACTATAGGTAGGGAGAGTGTCAGTGTGTTTTACTGTGCGAATCCTTGTTTCTAGGGACAGGGAAGGACAGTGAGGGAATTCTCCTTGTGCTATAGTGTGCTTTAAAAAAACATTTTTTCTAGGGACAGAAAACTATAGGTAGGGAGAGTGTCAGTTTCTTTCACTGTGATAATCCTTGTTTCTAGGGACAAAGAAGGAAAGTGAGTGAAATTCTCCTTGTGCTATAGTGTGCTTTAAAAAAACATTTTTTCTAGGGACAGAAAACTATAGGTAGGGAGAGTGTCAGTGTCTTTTACTGTGCGAATCCTTGTTTCTAGGGACAGGGAAGGACAGTGAGGGAATTGTCCTTGTGCTATAGTGTGCTTTAAAAAAACATTTTTTCTAGGGACAGAAAACTATAGGTAGGGAGAGTGTCAGTGTCTTTTACTGTGCGAATCCTTGTTTCTAGGGACAGGGAAGGACAGTGAGGGAATTCTCCTTGTGCTATAGTGTGCTTTAAAAAAACATTTTTTCTAGGGACAGAAAACTATAGGTAGGGAGAGTGTCAGTGTCTTTTACTGTGCGAATCCTTGTTTCTAGGGACAGGGAAGGACAGTGAGGGAATTCTCCTTGTGCTATAGTGTGCTTTAAAAAAACATTTTTTCTAGGGACAGAAAACTATAGGTAGGGAGAGTGTCAGTGTCTTTTACTGTGCGAATCCTTGTTTCTAGGGACAGGGAAGGACAGTGAGGGAATTCTCCTTGTGCTATAGTGTGCTTTAAAAAAACATTTTTTTCTAGGGACAGAAAACTATAGGAAGGAAGAGTGTCAGTTTCTTTCACTGTGATAAACCTTGTTTCTAGGGACAAAGAAGGAAAGTGAGTGAAATTCTCCTTGTGCTATAGTGTGCTTTAAAAAAACATGTTTTCTAGGGACAGAAAACTATAGGTAGGGAGAGTGTCAGTGTCGTTTACTGTGCGAATCCTTGTTTCTAGGGACAGGGAAGGACAGTGAGGGAATTCTCCTTGTGCTATAGTGTGCTTTAAAAAAACATTTTTTCTAGGGACAGAAAACTATAGGTAGGGAGAGTGTCAGTGTCTTTTACTGTGCGAATCCTTGTTTCTAGGGACAGGGAAGGACAGTGAGGGAATTCTCCTTGTGCTATAGTGTGCTTTAAAAAAACATTTTTTTCTAGGGACAGAAAACTATAGGAAGGAAGAGTGTCAGTTTCTTTCACTGTGATAAACCTTGTTTCTAGGGACAAAGAAGGAAAGTGAGTGAAATTCTCCTTGTGCTATAGTGTGCTTTAAAAAAACATTTTTTCTAGGGACAGAAAACTATAGGTAGGGAGAGTGTCAGTCTCTTTTACTGTGCGAATCCTTGTTTCTAGGGACAGGGAAGGACAGTGAGGGAATTCTCCTTGTGCTATAGTGTGCTTTAAAAAAACATTTTTTCTAGGGACAGAAAACTATAGGTAGGGAGAGTGTCAGTGTCTTTTACTGTGCGAATCCTTGTTTCTAGGGACAGGGAAGGACAGTGAGGGAATTCTCCTTGTGCTATAGTGTGCTTTAAAAAAACATTTTTTTCTAGGGACAGAAAACTATAGGAAGGAAGAGTGTCAGTTTCTTTCACTGTGATAAACCTTGTTTCTAGGGACAAAGAAGGAAAGTGAGGGAATTCTCCTTGTGCTATAGTGTGCTTTAAAAAAACATTTTTTCTAGGGACAGAAAACTAAAGGTAGGGAGAGTGTCAGTGTCTTTTACTGTGCGAATCCTTGTTTCTAGGGACAGGGAAGTACAGTGAGGGAATTCTCCTTGTGCTATAGTGTGCTTTAAAAAAACATTTTTTCTAGGGACAGAAAACTATAGGTAGGGAGAGTGTCAGTGTCTTTTACTGTGCGAATCCTTGTTTCTAGGGACAGGGAAGGACAGTGAGGGAATTCTCCTTGTGCTATAGTGTGCTTTAAAAAAACATTTTTTTCTAGGGACAGAAAACTATAGGAAGGAAGAGTGTCAGTTTCTTTCACTGTGATAAACCTTGTTTCTAGGGACAAAAAAGGAAAGTGAGTGAAATTCTCCTTGTGCTATAGTGTGCTTCAAAAAAACATTTTTTCTAGGGACAGAAAACTATAGGTAGGGAGAGTGTCAGTGTCTTTTACTGTGCGAATCCTTGTTTCTAGGGACAGGGAAGGACAGTGAGGGAATTCTCCTTGTGCTATAGTGTGCTTTAAAAAAACATTTTTTCTAGGGACAGAAAACTATAGGTAGGGAGAGTGTCAGTGTCTTTTACTGTGCGAATCCTTGTTTCTAGGGACAGGGAAGGACAGTGAGGGAATTCTCCTTGTGCTATAGTGTGCTTTAAAAAAACATTTTTTTCTAGGGACAGAAAACTATAGGAAGGAAGAGTGTCAGTTTCTTTCACTGTGATAAACCTTGTTTCTAGGGACAAAGAAGGAAAGTGAGGGAATTCTCCTTGTGCTATAGTGTGCTTTAAAAAAACATTTTTTCTAGGGACAGAAAACTAAAGGTAGGGAGAGTGTCAGTGTCTTTTACTGTGCGAATCCTTGTTTCTAGGGACAGGGAAGTACAGTGAGGGAATTCTCCTTGTGCTATAGTGTGCTTTAAAAAAAAATTTTTTCTAGGGACAGAAAACTATAGGTAGGGAGAGTGTCAGTGTCTTTTACTGTGCGAATCCTTGTTTCTAGGGACAGGGAAGGACAGTGAGGGAATTCTCCTTGTGCTATAGTGTGCTTTAAAAAAACATTTTTTTCTAGGGACAGAAAACTATAGGAAGGAAGAGTGTCAGTTTCTTTCACTGTGATAAACCTTGTTTCTAGGGACAAAAAAGGAAAGTGAGTGAAATTCTCCTTGTGCTATAGTGTGCTTCAAAAAAACATTTTTTCTAGGGACAGAAAACTATAGGTAGGGAGAGTGTCAGTGTCTTTTACTGTGCGAATCCTTGTTTCTAGGGACAGGGAAGGACAGTGAGGGAATTCTCCTTGTGCTATAGTGTGCTTTAAAAAAACATTTTTTCTAGGGACAGAAAACTATAGGTAGGGAGAGTGTCAGTGTCTTTTACTGTGCGAATCCTTGTTTCTAGGGACAGGGAAGGACAGTGAGGGAATTCTCCTTGTGCTATAGTGTGCTTTAAAAAAAACATTTTTTTCTAGGGACAGAAAACTATAGGAAGGAAGAGTGTCAGTTTCTTTCACTGTGATAAACCTTGTTTCTAGGGACAAAGAAGGAAAGTGAGGGAATTCTCCTTGTGCTATAGTGTGCTTTAAAAAAACATTTTTTCTAGGGACAGAAAACTATAGGTAGGGAGAGTGTCAGTGTCTTTTACTGTGCGAATCCTTGTTTCTAGGGACAGGGAAGGACAGTGAGGGAATTCTCCTTGTGCTATAGTGTGCTTTAAAAAAACATTTTTTCTAGGGACAGAAAACTATAGGTAGGGAGAGTGTCAGTGTCTTTTACTGTGCGAATCCTTGTTTCTAGGGACAGGGAAGGACAGTGAGGGAATTCTCCTTGTGCTATAGTGTGCTAAAGCATTCCTCATCAACCATCTTTGAAATCCTTGTTTTTTTGGACAGTCAGGGAAATTGTCGTTGTGCTATTCTGTGCAAAAGCAATCATCCTCAACCATATTTAGAAATCCTTAAGTAAAGGGACAGAGAAGGACACCTGAAGGTAGCCCTTATTGCTTTTTTCCCATCTCCCTGCAGGCCATCTATTAGAATGTCTGGAAGGCAAACAAGGAGAGGCAGACAGTCAGGAGGCAATAAAAGAGGGCAAGCAGGCTCTGTGTCTGGGGGCAACAGTGCTGGTCGTGGACGCGGTGCATTGTCATCAGCACATGGCCATGGGACACGCTTGTCCTTCTTTTCGGCAGCTGGACATGTTGAGCCACATCATACCGAAGACTTGGTAGAGTGGATGACCAAGCCCTCCTCCTCCTCCTCATCCTCTCTCACCCAGGCTCAGGGTACTGGAAAAGCAGCTGCCAAAGCGTCCTCTTCCCTGGTATCAATGTCAGACTCATCATCAGTCACTCCTTCCCTAGACCCACCATGTCCTCCTCCTGAGGAGTCCCCCGAACTGTTTGAGCACAGTGTTGGGTACATGCTCCAGGAGGATGCCCAGCGTTTCGAAGGGTCTGATGATGAAACCCAGCTACAGGAAGGCAGTAGCGTGAGAGCAGACAGAGGGGATGCTCAAGAAGGACACCAATCTGGCAGTCATGTTCCAGCAGCTGCAGCATACTGCCAGATTGGCTCCAGTGATGAGGGAGGTGATGATGAGGTCACTGACTCCACGTGGGTGCCTAATAGGAGAGAGGAGGAGGAGGAGGATGAGGAGGAGGCACATCTCCAACGAGGCAGGATGCCCTTTGGTGGCCAGCGTAAGGGCAGTACACCGACGGAATCACACCGCAGAGCTCCGCCTGTGCAGGGTGCTGCCTCTGCCCGTCATTCAAAAAGTTCTTTGGTGTGGGCCTTTTTTGAGGCTAGTGCATCAGATCGCACAGCTGCTGTTTGCAACATATGTCTCAAGCGTATATCGCGTGGCCAAAACATCAGCCGCTTGGGTACCACATGCCTGACCAGACATATGTTGACCTGCCATGCAGCTCGTTGGCAAGCCTACCTCAAAGACCCACACCAAAGAACAAAGCGGACCTCTCCTTGCACCGCATCAGCTGGGATCTCCAACCCCACTATAACTTCAGTCCTCTCTGAAACATGCACTGAGAGGAATGAAGGTGTAGAATTAGGTGTGTCACAGCCAAGTACTTGCGGCCACTCTGCTAGCAGTACACCGACGTCCGATTCTAGCAGGCAAATTTCCCTGCCCCAGCTGCTGGACCGTCGAAAGAAGTTCACTCCCAGCCATCCACATGCCCAGCGGTTGAATGCTAGCTTGGCTAAATTGCTAGCGCTTCAACTGCTGCCTTTTCAGTTGGTAGACTCGGCCCCCTTCCGTGAGTTTGTGCAATGTGCGGTTCCTCAGTGGCAGGTTCCCAAACGCCACTTTTTCTCACGGAAGGCTATTCCGGCTCTCTACCGGCATGTGGAAGGCAATGTCTTGGCCTCGCTGGACAGGGCGGTCAGCGGTAAGGTGCATATTACCGCTGACTCATGGTCCAGCAGGCATGGACAGGGACGTTACCTTTCTTTCACGGCCCATTGGGTCACTCTTTTGGCAGCTGGGAAGGATGCAGGACAAGGTGCAGTAGTGTTGGAGGTTGTTCCACCGCCACGCCTCCAAAATGCTACTACTGGTTGTGACACACCTCTCTCCTCCACCCCCTCCTCTTCTTCTTCCTCCATGGCCTCTTCCTGTGGTTTGTCCTCGGAACCAGCGGTGCTCCGTAGGCGTTCAAGGGGCTACGCAAGTACGCAGGCAAAAAGATGCCATGCCGTGCTTGCGCTGGTGTGTTTGGGGGACAGAAGCCACACTGGGGCAGAGGTCCTGTCTGCTCTGCAGGGCCAGGCCGAGAGGTGGTTGACGCCACGCCAGCTTAAGCCAGGAATGGTGGTTTGCGACAATGGCACCAACCTCCTCTCCGCCCTCCGACAGGGACAACTGACCCATGTGCCCTGTGTGGCTCACGTCCTTAACCTGGTGGTGCAGCGGTTCTTGGGCAGGTACCCGGGCTTACAGGATGTCCTGAGGCAGGCCAGGAAAGTCTGTGTGCATTTCCGCAGATCTTATAATGCCAGTGCTTGGCCTGGCTGAGCTGCAAAAGGAGTTGAACCTGCCCAAGAACCGCCTTATATGTGACATGCCCACCAGGTGGAACTCAACGTTGGCCATGCTGCAGCGGCTGCACACGCAGCAGAGGGCCATCAATGAGTACCTGTGCGACTACGGCACCAGGACAGGGTCAGGGGAGCTTGGTTTTTTTTCTCCACGCCAGTGGGGCATGATCAGGGATGCATGCACTGTCCTGGCACCATTTGAGGAGGCCACGAGGATGGTGAGCAGTGACAGTGCATGCATCAGTGACACTGTACCTCTTGTCCACCTGTTGGAGCACACGCTGCGTGGAATAATGGACAGGGCACTTGAGGCAGAACAGAGGCAGGAAGAGGAGGACTTCCTTGCCTCTCAAGGCCCCCTTTACCCAGACAGTGTTCCTTCTGTCCCACCCATCGCACAGGAAGAGGACGAGGAGGAGGAGGAGGAGGAGGAGGATTGTGTCAGCATGGAGGTGGAGGCTGGCACTCAGCATCATCAGCAGCAGTCTTTTAGGGATGATTTACAGTCCCAAGAAACCAGTGGACTTGTACGTGGCTGGGAGGAGGTGGCTGCGGATCATGTCGTCCTTAGTGACCCAGAGGACTCCGGAGCGAATGCCTCAGCAAACCTACGCTGCATGGCCTCCCTGATCCTGCAAAGTCTGCGGAAGGATCCTCGTATTCTTCGGATCAAGGAGAGGGACCATTACTGGCTGGCCACTCTCCTTGATCCACGGTACAAGGGTAAGGTTGCGGACCTTATGTTACCGTCGCAGAGGGAGCAGAGGATGAGACAACTCCGGGAGGCCTTGCAGAAAGGTCTGTGCAACGCGTTCCCAGAGACTGGGAGGTTACAAACTCCTGGTCCTGGACAACGAGTTGCTGAGGCTTCGGCCAGTCAAAGAAGGAGCGGTGGGGAAGGTGGCCGTCTGACCGATGCGTTCAGACAATTCTTTAGTCCGCAGCCCCAAAGTATGATCGGTTCCAGCAACCATCGCCAGCGTCTGATAAACATGGTGCAGGAATATCTAGGGGCAAGGTCAGACTTGGACACCTTCCCCACCGAAAATCCTCTGGCTTACTGGGTCTTGAGGATGGATCACTGGCCAGAGCTTGCACAGTATGCAATTGAGCTACTGGCCTGTCCTGCATCCAGCGTTCTTTCGGAACGCACATTCAGTGCTGCTGGAGGATTTGTCACGGATCACAGGGTGCGCCTGTCCACCGACTCGGTTGATCGACTGACTTTCATCAAGATGAACCAGTCTTGGATCACCACCAGCTACCACACACCTGATGCTGATATAACAGACTAATTGATTTTAACATGTCACATCCCTTCAAGACTGATGCTGATGCTGAGTGCCTGTGCTGTTATGTTGACTGGCTATCCTCCTCCTCCGAGTCCTCAATGATACGATTGATGATGATAGCTTGGAAGATCATTTTTGTTTATGGGTGCCGCCACCAGTGGCTAAGGCCCAGTTTTTCAGCCCCTGTTTTACAGGGGCGTGTAATTACAATTTTTTTAGCAATAATTTGCCATAGGGCTCATTGCTGTGCTCCAAGTACAGTATCTGTGAGGGGTTGGAGTGTTGTGGCACCAGTGCCTAAGGCCCAATTTTTCAGCCCCTGTTTAACAGGGGCGTGTCATTACAATTTTTGAAGCAATACTTTGCAACAGGGCTCATTGCTGTGCTCCAAGTACAGTATCTGTGAGGGGTTGTAGTGTTGTGCCACCAGTGCCTAAGGCCCAATTTTTCAGCCCCTGTTCAACAGGGGCATGCAATTACAATTCTTGATCTAATAATTCACAGCAGGGCCCATTGCTGCACCCACCAAGAGTAACTCTGAGGGCTTACAGTGTTGTGGCAACGCCACCACCACCACCACCACGAAAGGCCCAATTTTTCAGCCCCTGTTCAAAAGGGGCATGTAATTACAATTCTTGATCTAATAATTCACAGCAGGGCCCATTGCTGCACCCACCAAGAGTAACTCTGAGGGCTTACAGTGTTGTGGCAACACCACCACCACCACCACCACCACCACGAAAGGCCCAATTTTTCAGCCCCTGTTCAACAGGGGCATGCAATTACAATTCTTGATCTAATAATTCACAGCAGGGCCCATTGCTGCACCCACCAAGAGTAACTCTGAGGGCTTACAGTGTTGTGGCAACGCCACCACCACCACCACCACGAAAGGCCCAATTTTTCAGCCCCTGTTCAAAAGGGGCATGTAATTACAATTCTTGATCTAATAATTCACAGCAGGGCCCATTGCTGCACCCACCAAGAGTACCTCTGAGGGCTTACAGTGTTGTGGCAACACCACCACCACCACCACGAAAGGCCCAATTTTTCAGCCCCTGTTCAACAGGGGCATGCAATTACAATTCTTGATCTAATAATTCACAGCAGGGCCCATTGCTGCACCCACCAAGAGTAACTGTCAGGGCTTACAGTGTTGTGGCACCAGCACCACCATCAAAGGCCCAATTTTTACTACCACTGTTCAACAATTATATGTAATTAAAATTCCTGATATAATAGTTGACAGCAGGGCGTTCCAGCACCAACCAAGAGTAACTGTGAGTGCTTACAGTGTTGTGCCAACACCAACAACTAAGGGGCCTATTTCTGCAGAGTATATACGGCAGGTCCCTACTTTCAAACATCCAACTTACAAACGACTCCTACTTGCAAACGCAAGAAGACAACAGGAAGTGAGAGGAAATCTACCACTAGGAAGGAAAATTCTCTCCTGTAAGAATAAATATGGGAGAAAGGTGTCTCCTCTGTACTGATGCTTTATCAGCAATCCTTGTTTCAAGAAAAACACCACATTTCAAAAACAGTTGTCATTGGGACGGAAAGTGAGGTGAAATGTTCTGAACAGGGGCACAGACAGCAAAACAAATGTTACAGGGGTGATAACCCTTACCTATGTTTTCCAAAAAGTTTAAAAATAGATTTTTGGGCTGGAGCTACACTTCAACAATGTACCTGTTCAAAATTACAAACAGATTCTACATAAGAACAAACCTACAGTCCCTGTCTTGTATGCACCGCCTGTATACGGCTGTTCAGAGTATATAGGGCCTTTTTTATTTTATGTGCGGGGTTCCCCTTAATATCCATACAAGACCCAAAGGGGCTGGTAATGGGCTGGGGTAGGGGGGGGGGGGGTCATGGGGTAGCTATGCCATTTTTCTTAAAGATTTTCATCCATATTACCGGGACCAGACATTACATTAAAGCCGCAAGCAGTTTTAAATGGCTTTTTTTCCTTTAGAAATGTCATTTTGTGCAGGGACAGTTCTAAACACGGGAAACACGTGGCACTTCACAGGCATACTTTAGACACCCCCCAGGTACGATATTTAAAGGAATATTTGACTTTTTTTTTTCACTTTATGCATCATTAAAATGACTGCTCCCGAAAAACGACCGTTTTTAAAACTTCTTTTTGCATTGATACATGTCCCCTGGTGCACAACCCGGGTTCCCAAACCCTTTTTAGAACAATAACATGCATAATAGTTGTTATAATTAGCACTTTAGAATTCGAACGTTCGCATCCATTGTATTTAATAGGGTTCTAATGTTCGTACGAACTTTCGGTCCGTTCGCGGGTTCTGGTGCGAACCGAACCCGGGGGTGTTCGGCTCATCACTAATCACAGGGCTCCCAGGTGCGCTCTGTGAGCCGTGTGGGAGCCTCCAATATGGGCTGACGTACAGGTACGTTAACCCACATTGGCACTGCTTCCTGTCCACCATATATTGGGGCTGTGGGAATACAGGAAGTAGTTAATATACACTTAGGATTTTTTTTTATACCAAAGACATGTAGTAGCCTAAATTTTTGAAGAAAATTGATTTTCATGTATAGGTTTTATAACAGTAGTAGTAGTAACAGTAGTAAGTAGACAATATGTTTTTTTGTTTTTTTTTAGCAAAATATAAACAAACGGAGGGGGGGGGGATCAAATACAACCAAAAGAAAGCTCTATTTGCATAAAAAAAATTTTTTTTATTTAATTTGGGTAAAGTGTTGCATGGCTGCGCAATTGTCAGTAGCGCAGTTAAATAGCAAAAAAATGGCCTGGTCATGAAGGGAGAAAATCTTCCAAAGGTCGTGGTTAAGTTGATTTTTAAATGTAGTTTTTTTTAATTGTTCTCACACGTTAAAATATAATAACATTATCGAAGCGTTATTTTAACACGTGTGAGAACAATTTAAAAATAATTACATTTAAAAATCGACCTAATGTGTGGGCAAAAAAAATATTTATATATATATATATATATATATATATATATATATATATATATATACCGTATATTTATATATAAATACATTACACACTTACTTTTTTGCTGACAAGCCAGGCAGGGTTCATATTGATTTGAATTGTATATGTGATATATATAGATATCTAGATATATCTATCTATCTATATAGAGATATATATATATATATAGATATATATATATATATATATATATATATATATATATTATAGCTACTGTAAGTGGAAAAGAGGGTCAACAATGCCCATTTGCAACTTCACTGTGCCCATTTGCAGCCTGACCTCACTGTGCCCATTTGCACCTGACCTCACTGTGCAGCTGTTCAACTCGACCATCCTCTCACCTACATTCTCTCTGCTGCAGGTCCCGTTACCATTGCAGCCTGACCTCACTGTGCCCATTGCAGAATCCGATCTGTGTACCCGAGTCCGTGACATATTCAGATGGTGGCCGTGCAGTTTTAAAAACTTGCGCTCCTCCTTGTACGAACGAGAGGGCGATCGTGATAGGCGGAACACTGAACACAGTGTTTGCTGGGAGGACGATCGTGATAGGCGCTACACTGAACACAGTGTTTGCTGGGAAACCGAGTGTTCCGCCTATCACGGAACAGCACAAGGAGGAGCGCAAGTTTTTAAAAATGCACGGCCGCCGTCTGAATATGTCACGGACTCGGGTACACAGATCGGATTCTGCAATGGGCACGGTGAGGTCAGGTGGCAATGGACTCAGGTACGCTGACTCGAGTATAAGCCGAGAGGGTAATTTTCAGCCCAAAAAAAGGGCTGAAAAACTTGGCTTATACTCAAGTATATACGGTAAGTGTGTATTTATTTACCGTACATACTCGAGTATAAGCCAAGTTTTTCAGCACATTTTTTGTGCTGAAAATGCCCCCCTCGGCTTATACTCGAGTCACCTTTTTGCGCCTGATCTCCCGAGCTTTGGGGACCCAGTACCAAACTTGGCACACATGTAGCCCCACTCTTCCTCTACAAGTGTGCAAAGTTTGTTGTCCGGGGGACCTACGGCCGGGGAGCACCGATTTTTCAAATCCGGGCACCCCCTTCCATAGACTCCCATGTTAAACTGTAATTTCTCCAGTGAATTTGGGGACCCGATACTGGCCGGCCGTAGGACCCCTGGACCCGAAACTTGGCAAACCTATAGCCCCAGTTCTCCTCTACAAGTGTGCAAAGTTTGTTGTTTGGGGGACTTACGGCTGGGGAGCACCGATTTTTCAAAGCCGGGCACCCCTTCCATAGACTCCAATGTTAAACGTCAGTCATGGACACAGTGAGGCATGGGCACAGTGATGCATGGGCACGGTGAGGCATGGACACAGTGAGGCATGGGCACAGTGAGGCATGCACATGGACACAGTGAGGCAAAGTGAGGCACAGTGAGGCATGCAGATGGACACCCTAGGCTTATACTCGAGTCAATGAGTTTTCCCCATTTTTTTGTGGTAAAATTAGGTGCCTCAGCTTATATTCGGGTCGGCTTATACTCGAGTATATACGGTATATATAAAAATGCACACTTACTTTTTTGCTGACAAGTCAGGCAGGGTTCATATCAAGTTGCCTTCTTCTTTTTTTTTTGGTCCATCGTGTGTCTGGCTGCCAGCCCTGCTCAGTGCTGTCTCACTGCTCACCTCACTGAGCCACCCTATTGCCGCTATCCAGGCTGAGGCTTCGCTGCTTCTTCCAAGGGAGAGAGAGGAGGCCGGAGGGGGGGGGCGGAGTGCAGATGTATATCACTCCGCCGCCGCCGCCTGCGGGACCTGCAGCCGGAACTATAGAAGACCCGTCGGCGAATGCGGCTGGATTACTCCGTGGCTGTGGTCCCGGCGACTCCCTAGTCCCTGCTTATTCACCTCCCACTCGCAGCACACAGATGTTTTTGCTTGCCCGGACCGACCCCAGTAGTGAGATGAGCTACACAGACAATGTTGCAGGCTCGCAGCAGTCACAACTAGCACTAGCAGTGAGAGCACAGGGATGATTAGGGTGTGCCTGGGCACACCCGGCACACCCCGTGGGCACGGCTATAGTGTTGTCACTCTATACCAGGAAGTGACTGATGAGGACTTTTCAATCATCATGTTTTCTTTTAATAAAAGCTTAAGATTTCAAAATATTGAACAAGCTATTAAAATTACATTAATATGTTTAGGCTTCCATGAGATTTTAGTGATTGGGTTTAGATCCACTTTAAGCTGAAAAGCTCCAAGCATGAAAAATAAAATTAACTCAGTCGAAAGCAGCTTGCTTTATTAAAGGGCCCAAGGTAATATAATTACAATTTTGGACACATTCATTTAACATTTATATATAAATGTGAATTTTACGATTGATTATTGTGTCTGTTCTTCCAATCTGCTGTTCTGCACCATACACTGTTTATATTTCATAAACCATAGGACAGACCTATGCTTTATTTTATGGCCTGCAATTCCCACAGCCTTATCTCTCAAGTCGAATCTCATATTCATAAAGAACGGCCTTTGATAGAAAACAAAGATGAGGGACTGTGAAATAAACATCAAAGAAAACACCAAACAAAAAAAGACCAGTGATCAATGAGCGCCATTAATATTAGATATTAAATCTCAGCGGAGGCGCCTCATGTTCCTCCGTTAATTCTGGCTGAACTTTAAGTCCATGTGTTGAGTCTATTGTGCGGCTGACACGATGAGCAGAGATCAAGGCTGGTGTCAAGTCTGCGCAGGTATAAAAGGCCAACCCTAGTCAAAGCTGATATTTCAGTTTTGGTGATTGCTGGCAAGTTGAATCAAACGTTCGCTTCTTGTATTAACACTTTGAGGGTTTTTATTAAGTCTGACATTGAAAGATAATTGCTGTGTCTATGATATTACAGTGCAATGAGTTTATATGTACATTTAACATACTTGAAGAGCTACATGGGTAGACATTCAAAAACCCTGAGACTGACGCTGGGCACCACCATCTTGGGTGGGATGTCAGCAGCCCCATAGGACTCAGAGCTGTCACTCAAGTGACACTGTATAGCGCCATTTCTCAACCTTTTTACTCCATGGGAACCCTTGAAAAAATATTCAGGTCTCAGGGAATCCGTACTAAAACCAATATATTGGGAGTCAGTGGGAAAATGCACCTTACATTTGTGGCCAGTGGGAAAAATACTTCTTACATTGGTAATCAGTGAGAAGAATGCACTTTAATTGTTGGTTAGTGGGACGAATGCACCTTACATTGGTAATCAGTGGAAAGAATGCCCCTTACATTGGTAATCAGTGTGAAAATGTCCCTTACATTGGTAGTCAGTGTGAAGAATGCCCCTTTACACAATGGTAATCAGTGTAAAGAATACTCCTTACATTGGTGGTCAGTGGGAAGGATGCCCTACACACTGGTAATCAGTGGGAAGAATGTCCCTTACATTGGTGGTCAGTGGGAAGAATACTCTTTACATTGGTGGTCAGTGGGAAGAATGCTTCTTACATTGGCGATCAGTGGGAAGAATGCCCCTTGCATTGGTACGCAGTGGGAAGAATGCACCTTACATTGGTAATCAGTGGGAAGAATGATCCTTACATTGGTAATCAGTTGGAAGAATAATCCTTACATTGGTGATCAGTGGGAAGAATGCTCCCTACATTGGTAATCAGTGGGAAGAATGATCCTTACATTGGTAATCAGTGGGAAGAATGTCCATTACATTGGTAATCAGTGGGAAGAATGCACTTTACATTGGTGGTTAGTGGGAAGAATGCCCCCTACACTAGTAATCAGTGGGAAGAAAGCCCCTTACCTTGGTGCTCAGTGGGAAGAATGCCCCTTACATTGGTGGTCAGTGGAAAGAATGCTCCTTACATTGGTGATCAGTGGGAAGAATGCTCCTTACATTGGTGATCAGTGGGAAGAATGCTCCTTACATTGGTAAACAGTGGGAAGAATGCTCTTTACATTGGTGATCAGTGGGAAGAATGCCCCTTACACTGGTGATCAGTGGGAAGAATGCTCCTTACATTGGTGATCAGTGGGAAGAATGCTCCTTACATTGGTGATCAGTGGGAAGAATGCCCCTTACACTGGTGATCAGTGGGAAGAATGCCCCTTACACTGGTGATCAGTGGGAAGAATGTCCCTTACACTGGTGATCAGTGGGAAGAATGCCCCTTACACTGGTGATCAGTGGGAAGAATGCTCCTTACATTGGTGATCAGTGGGAAGAATGCTCCTTACATTGGTGGTCAGAGGGAAGAATGCCCCTTACACTGGTAATCAGTGGGAAGAATGCTCCTTACATTGGTAATTAGTGGGAAGAATGCTCCTTACATGGTGGTCAGTGGGAAGAATGTTCCTTACATTGGTAATCAGTGGGAAGTATGCCACCCTTAGGCTCGCCATACACCCTACAATCTGTACAACCTGACCTTCTTTAGATCTACTGACAAGTAGGTAGTGCAAGGGCCAACTTGTTTGGCTACAGATTGATTGGATAGATTAGGTAGGTCCTTATATTTTTAGGCCCCTTTCACACTGGAGCGGTTTACAGGCGCTATTGCGCTAAAAATAGCGCCTGCAAACCGACCTTAAACAGCGGCTGCTGTTTCTCCAGTGTGAAAGCCAGAGGGCTTTCACACTGGAGCGGTGCGCTAGCAGGACCGCTCCAAAAGTCCTGCTAGCAGCATCTTTGGAGCGGTGAGAGGAGCGGTGTGTTTACCGCTCCTCCACCGCTCCTTCCCATTGAAAGCAATGGGAAATCGCAGCTATACCGCCGGCAATGCGCACTGCTAGCAGCCGAATACTGCCGCAATTCCACCGCAATTCCAATGGTATAGCGTCACTAAAAATAGCTATACCGCCAGCGCACCTCCCGCCCCAGGGTGAAAGGGGCCTTAGTTTTGGTAAATCTAAAGTTGATGTCCATTCAGATTGTAATATGTATGGTAAAACTTACAGCAGCTAAAAACATCACAGATGTCATGCTGCTGACTCTAAATATTAACCAATCTCAATCAGCGCAATTTTTACGTTTCATAATAAGCAATCAACCATAAGAATCAATATAAGTGAATAAAATTGAGCACAGTTGCTAGCTAAACACTCTATAGTGATTCCACTGAACACCATCAAATAAAATTATAACCAAATAAGTGTAGTGCTGCTACACATACTAATATTATAAATTCCAAATCTGTCTGTGACAGTCCAACACTTCTTGCGTACAAACGCATGCAAACCAAAAACTGTGAAAAGACTACAAAAATACAAATAAAATCTGATAAAAAAAAATAACGTCTAGTGTTCCTGAGTAGAAATAGTGATCTTCTAATCCAATCCTTCCTTCAGTGACTTGTGCACCTCCACCCACAAATATACTTAAAACACGCTAATTTGCATCATCCAAATTGTGTAGCTTTTTTGGCAAACTGCAAACCCTCCTCTGTCCTCCTCAGGCTCCAGGTTGATCCCTCCTTCCGATTCCAAATGTGCTTGTGTATCAAATTTGGTCACATGGAACAGAAAAAAGAATACATAGTGCTTTCACTCACAAGAGTATTTAAACAATATGCTTTGTAAGAAACTGTCTTCTGCCTGCTCACCACTACACTGAAATGGCGGCAGTGTGACATCACAGGCTTGGCTCCTCCCTCCTAGACACGAAGAGGAAGTGTTGGACTGTCACAGATATAGATTTGGAATTTATAATATTACAGCCATGGCCAAAAGTTTTGAGAATGATACAAACATTCATTTTCACAATGTCTGCTGCTTCAGTGTTTTTAGACCTTTTCATCAGATGTTACTATAATATACTGAAGTATATGTAGCGGATGGTTGCTACTAGTTACTAACATCCACTATGTTCACCCTGCTGCCAGACCTCCATACATCACTCTTCCAAGGACAATGAACAGTCATTTGCTTTTGTTTTGTTTTTGTTTATTAGGGAATATAACTTGGTTGGGGAAAAGGGTATGGGATGCCCATAGAACAGATCACTTTTGCCATAGTTATTAAAGAATTGTTGAATCAGTTGCGTTTAGAACAAATGATGGACTCTAACATTTACAGTCTCCACTTTACTTCCTCCTCTGCACAAACTCCTGCAGACTGTTACTCCCAGGACTCTTCTCCTCCTGCACAAACTTCATTGTACAATGTTAGTCTTTCCGCCCCATCATCTTTGCACTGCACCAGGGATCCCTCTGAATAATCCCTGATGGTTGCAGGACTTGCTGAATTTTGATAGGCCAGGGGCCTGCGGTACCCCTTCTTGGCAGCCTAGTTGTTTAGCAGCATTAGATAGTTGGTGGACTACTGATCCCAGCTAGCCCGACTTGCAAATCCTGTGCCCACAGGCCACATCGATTTGACGCAAAATCCCACAGTCTCTCCTCTGGCCTTGCACCCAGCTCCCCTGGCATGCCTCCTCCAGATATCCACTGTGCCTCACTCACCGAACTTCTCCTGCCCTAAGTCCTTGGTGTAGAATTTACCCGGACATGCGCACCGACTGCTTCTCCAGCTCCTCTGTTCCAGGATACCTCCGCCATGACCATATAAGGAGAGGCTCCCGAGTTCCTCTGCCGAGGCCTGCACCCCCCCCCCCAGATGGGGATGGGCCTCCTGCTGCAGTCTAACACTCCATTCTTCACTTCACCCAGCCAACAAGTCCCCTCCAGTGGGCTGGACCTAAGCTTAGGTAGGAGGCCTGCCCCCTTCTAATTCCAATTGGGAATTGGTCAGGGCTCCTTACATGAGCTCCCTGTCACTCCAGTTCCCAGCCCTGCCCCTCTTCCAGAACATTTTCCCTGGAAGCAGGGGAGGCGCCTAAGAACTGAAGTACAGGTGGTCACACTCACTGCTACACTAACCACTCCCTGCCCCCCAGATCAAAACAAGCAGGCCTAGCATGCAACATAGGCCTGCCTAAATTTACCTGCTTGGCAGCTATCACAAAAAAACCTCACCTCTAACACCTACCTATGGTAGAGGGCGCTACATATAATTACAAGCATTTCATAAGTGTCAAAGGCTTTTATTGACAATGACATTAAGTTTATGCAAAGAGTCAATATTTGAAGTGTTGAAAAAGAAAAAAGAAACTGCGTTAAGATCAATGGTGGCAATCTAGTGCAAACACAAGAAATGCCTGGAGCTCAAATTGGAAGCAGCAACTATTCTGCAAACATCAAAACCAGTGAACAAATAAAAAGAAAAATTATAGTTGCGCTAAACCTGAAATAAAACCTGAGTGTAGGTATTATTTAGTGATAAAAAATTGTGAAATGACATATAGATGTGTACCGTAAGTGACCCAAAATAATACAAACACAATACTAATAAATATAAGAATCACAATCTAAAATGAATAGGACAGTGTAAAAATATGAATATTCAAAAGTTGGTTGCAAAACACAAAAATAGTTCATAAAGTACATGAGCAAATAGTCCAAGTGTGGCATCAATGTTGATAAAAACACCCGTGCACAAATCCAATGACGTCCAGACTCTTCAAAATATGGACTAAAACCAGAGTGAAATCCACCACCGAATGATAAGTACCACCAAATGCTTACCAGAGCCCTGTGGTCCCCTATAACGGAGGACCGGGAAACGCTTGTAATAAATCTCAGCTGGATGATAATGACACCTTGAATCCACAGCCTCGCTAGTCAGCACATCCCATGACAGTGAGCCAGTTGGCAATGGTGCAGCATGCAAGGAAAACAGATGCCTCGATAGTGTAAAAACCTTTAATATTTTATTTAAAACATAAGTAAATATTGCACTCACAGATTGTAGTAGAAAAACCAGCCTTAAGCTTGCTGCACCGGCCGGACGCAAGCAGGCAGACCCGTTCGTTTGGAGATTGAGCAGTGGTGGGTGGTGATGTTAGCACGCCGCTCGTTCCGCCCTACGCGTTTTGTGATAGGTCACGTCGTCCAGAGTGCCCCTGGACGACGTGACCTATCACGAAACGCATAGGGCGGAACGAGTGGCGTGCTGACGTCACCACCCACCACTGCTCGATCTCCAGATGGACAGGTCTGCCTGCTTGCGTCCAGCCGGCGCAGTAGCCTTAAGGCTGGTTTTTCTACTACAATCTGTGAGTGCAATATATACTTCTTATGTTTTAAATAAAATACCAAAGGTTTTTACACTATCGAGGCATCTGTTTTCCTTGCATGCTGCACCATTGCCAACTGGCTCACTGTCATGGGATGTGCTGACTAGCGAGGCTGTGGATTCAAGGTGTCATTATCATCCAGCTGAGATTTATTACAAGCGTTTCCCAGTCCTCCGTTATAGGGGGCCACGGAGCTCTGGTAAGCAGATCTACTTATCATTTGGTGGTGGATTTCACTTAGTCCATATTTTGAAGAGTCTGGACGTCATTGGATTTGTGCACGGGTGTTTTTATCAACATTGATACCACATTTGGACTATTTGCTCATGTACTTTATGAACTCTTTTTGTGTTTTGCAACCAACTTTTGAATATTCATATTTTTACACTGTCCTATTCATTTTAGATTGTGATTCTTATATTTATTAGTATTGTGTTTGTATGATTTTGGGTCACTTACGGTAATCCATATGTCATTTCACAATTTTTTATCACTAAATAATACCTACACTCAGGTTTTATTTCAGGTTTAGCGCAATTATAATTTTTTTTTGTTTATTTGAAGTGTTGACCCTCTTTTTTCCAAGTTCTCTGCAATTCGCCCTGGCATGCTGTCAATCAACTTCTGAGCCACATCCTGGCTCATGGCAGCCCATTCTTGCATAATCAATGCTTGGAGTTTGTCAGAATTTTTTTTTTCACCCGCCTCTTGAAGATTAACCACAAGTTCTCAATGGAATTAAAGTCTGGGAAAATCCTGGCCATGGGCCCAAAATTAAAATGTTCTGTTACCTAAGCCACTTAGTTATCACTTTTGCCTTATTGCAGGGTGCTCCATCATGCTAGAAAAGGCATTGTTCATCACAAAGCTGTTATTGAGTGGTTGGGAGAAGTTCCTCTCGGAGGATGTTTTTTGACCATTCTTCATTCACGGCTGGGTTCTTAGGTAAAATTGTGAGTGAGCCCACTCCCTTGGCTGAGAAGCAATGCCACACATGAATGGTCTCAGGATGCTTTAATGTTGGCATGACACAGGACTGATGGTAGCGCTCATCTTTTCTTCTCTGGACAAGGTTTTTTCCGGATGCCCAAAACAATCGGAAAGGGGATTCATCAGAGAAAATTACTTTACCCCAGTCCTCAGCAGTCCAATCCCTGTACCTTTTACAGAATATCAGTCTGTCCCTGATGTTTTTTCTGGAGAGAAGTGACTTATTTGCTGCCCTTCTTGTCACCAGTTCATCCTCCAAAAGTCTTCGCCTCCCTGTGTGTGCAGATGTACTCACACCTGCCTGCTGCCATTCCTGAGCAAGCTCTGCACTGGTGGTGCCCCGATCCTGCAGCTGAATCAACTGTAGGAGACGGTCTTGGCACTTGCTGGACTTTCTTGGGTGACCTGAAGCCTTCTTCACAAATGCAGTAGAAATGTTTTTTATGGGATGAACTTCATTTTCATAGCAAAGAAGGACTTTGCAATTAATTGCAATTTATCTGATCACTCTTCATAAAATTCTGGAGTATATGCAAATTGCCATCATAAAAACTGAGGCAGCAGACTTTGTAAAATTATTATTTATGTCATTCTCAAAACTTTTGGCCACGGCTGTAGAATGTATAGTGGCGCTATACTTATTTGGTTATAATGCTGCTGACTCTGCCAAGTTGCATTGTCCCCAGAAATATGCAGGTACAGTATCATCCAATGGGAGGTCAATCAGCCACAGTACAAGGACCCGCTAGCAACCTCTGTAGGAACCCTGGTTGAGAAACACTGCTCTATAGCTTCCCCCTCACTCCTCCCCCAGAAACTAAAATATTATGTAGGGAGGTGAGGGGAGGGTCAGAGGAGCTGAGCCAGCACAGACAGTTATGAGTCACTCCCAGAACACGAGAGTGCTATAATGTGCAAGACAGGGGCGGATCCAGAGTCTAGTCTCGGGAGGGGCAATGCCAGAAAATAAAGTGTTTCTTACAGAACTGTATTTAAAGCGGAGGTCCGCCAAAAAAAAAAACCAGCAACTACACATACTGCAGCTGCTGTCTTTTAAAATTAGGACACTTACCTGTCCTGGAGTCCAGCGATGTCGGCACTGCAGCTGATGTTTCCAACAGCTGTCGGGTGCTGCCGCCGCCATTGCGGGTAAGGGGAACCCCGCAGTGTAGCCTTTCAGATTCACAGCAGGAACCCTACTGCGCATGCGCGAGGCCCGCTCCTCTCTCCTACTAGCCCAGCTGTCGGAGGAGGGAGCCCCAACCGTGACATCAATACCCGCGGCTGTGGCTCCCGGTAGTGGAAAAGGATACTTGTCAAAGACAGGTTTCCTGTCCCCCCTCCCCCCGAAAGCTGCCAATTGTGACACTGGATGGGGGGGAGGAATCAGATGACATAAGATAACATATCATACAGTCTTAACCTTGTTTAAAACAGTGACACTGTTTTAAAGTGTTACATGCATCCCCATGCCAGCATCCAATTTATTTGTATTCTGACACATGAAACACTTTTATTTAGTCCCAATATGACATGCTGGTGCGGGTCCCTCAACGCACCCTGCATGCATTCTAGGACCCACACACATGACATATTGAGACAGAGTGGCTGTGTGTCTCAGTAGAAATAAATGGGATGCTGACACAGGTATATATGCAACACTTTATGCATCCCCCAAGCCAAGACAGCCCTGCATGTTAGACGCATGTCTGCAGCACGCCCTATGTGAATGAGGCCTAAAAATGAATTTCACTGTCATTCCATATAATCAGTATTATCATGATAATCACACAATACAGTTGCTGTATTGTGTGATTGAACACATGATGATGGACACATTTAGCTGCTGTATAATTCCTCATTGTGGGCAACAGCCAGGGCATGGCATAGGTGAAGGGTGATACTAAGTAACTACCTTTTTGGAGACAAAGAATTAATTGCAGATTTGATGCTTTCCTCAGCCTGCTGTGGTGGCCTGTCACTTTCAGTGAATTCACACTCAGACACACATGCTGTGTCACAGCCGCCGCTGATGATGCCTGCTGGGCTGGCCGCCGCTAATTTCCCCTCAGCTTGAGCCCCTCCTCCACTCAGCACCTATTGGCTGAAAGAGTTAGGCAGTGAAAAGGCTGCTGACTGATATCACTACGCCAGAGCCGGAACCTTCATTTCATTAGCGCAAAATGCGGCTCCTGGTGGTGTTATTTCGCCTGAGAGCGGAACTAAAAACAAAAAGTCTCTCCATGTTACAGCATCCTGGGCCCCTCTAAATGAACTGATGGGGCCCAGGGAATATATTTTAGGCCACTTGGGAGCTACGAGGAGCCGGGGAAAGCAGAAATAGTCCCTGCAGCTGCATTTAAATGATTCCTCACGAAACTTAAATCTGGTGAGGTGGCGGAGGGAGGGAGCCTTTGGAGTTGTAACATTTTCTTCTGGGGGGGGGGGCAATTGCCCCGTTGCTCCCCCCCTGGATCCACCCCTGGTGCAAGAAAGGAGGGGGCTGTGTGAGGGAATCGACAAAGTATGAACAAAACTTTTCTGAGAAGATATATCCCTCCTTTTAGAGCGTTTTTCCCTCTTCTTTCGTGTTGTGTCTGCATGACATAAAAAGAGGGGAAATTACCGCAAAAGGGAATAGATGGCACCCCATGGTGGTTATAACCATTCCTCGCTTTATACAAAATTTAAAAAGTTTTGGCTTTAAACATATTTAAATAAAAATTCATAATGTTTTTTTCATATCTTGCATATAATATGCTTTTCAAAGAATTTGGACCATCAACTCCCCAAGAAATTTAATTTCAAATTTATTTTCCTTTGAACAATGTAGCAAACCACAAGCAAAAGGACAATAATTCCAATCCCTGCTTCCTTAATTAGAGATTATTTGCTTTAATGTGCGGTAATTGCTCTGGCCTTCAGACTGAGTTGAAAACTTAATTAATCCTCTGAGTAACACGTTTTGTTTTAGAGAAGAATGGAAATATCTCCTCTTTGCCAGATTTGTGTGAAAGCAATTGGAAAAAGTTCACTCGTAATTATTCAAATTACTGTAATATGAACATTCGGCGTAATCTTAAAGGGGAGTTCCAGATCATGTTGTTTTCAGACATTACAAATAACAGCAAAACTTGTATTTCGCTATGTACCGTACATGTTAATGGAAACTTGTCAGGGCAAGAATATGGGGGAAGCTATAGCTGATCTCCTTCTAAAAATGATAGAACCCTGTTATGCCGATCCAGGGGCTTCAGTGACTTCTCAGTCACTGACCTGGAAAAATAATGTAGATTAGAAATAATTATTTCCTCCATGCTGGTTTCAAGTAAGTGACTAAAGGTAATGGCAAAGAAGAAAGGGAAGGTAAAGTATTGAAAAAATGGATAGAAGAGAAAAGGGAAAGAGAAGTGGAGAGCAGGGAAAGCAAAAAGGAAAAGTAAAGGGAAACAAAAGGAAAAGGAAGGAACAAGGAAGAGAATGAGGTAAAGCAAAGGAAAAGAGAGGACAGGGAAGTACTAGAAAGGAAAGAAGGGGAAAAGAAAGGAAGGAAAAGAAAAAGAAAGGAATATAGTAGCAAAGAAAGAAGAGTAACAAAAATAATACTGTAGGGTAAAGGAGTTTCCAAAGGTAAATAGAAAGTGAAAGGAAAAATAAATAAAAAATAAATTGGTAAAGTAAATTAAAAAGAAAGGAATAAAAAAAAGAACAAAAAAAGGAAAAGAATGAATTAAAGAGAGGAAGAGAAGGACAAGAAAGGAAACGGAAAGCATGGGGTAAAGAAGAGGCAAGAGAAAAGGAAAGTCAAACGGAAAGCAGAATAGGAAATGAAAGGAAGAACATTAGATGAATGGAAAAGGGAATGAAGGGTAAAGAAAGGGAAAATTTTAAAGGAAAAGGAAGGGAAAATGAAAAGGAATGGTAAAATAAAGGAAAGGGAAAAGAATCTAAAAAATGAAAAGGAAGGGAAAGGAAAGGAAAGAAAGTGGAAGGAAAAAGGGAAAGGGGTTTCAAAAGCAAGGGAAATATGGAAAGAAAAGGGAAGATATAGAGAGTAAATGGAAAAAGAAAGTGGGAAGAATGAGGGAAAGGAAAAGCAAAAAGAAGGAAACGAAGTGAATATAAAATGAAATAAAAAAGGAAAGAGAATGAGCTAAAGCTACGAAAAGGGAAGACAAGGCAAGGAAAGAAAAACATCTAAAAAGAAAGTAAAAGGGAAGGAATTTAAAAGAAAAAAAAGGAAGTCTAAGGAAAATAAAGGATAGGAAGAGAGTGTGGAAAAGGAAGGGAAAAGGAAAGGAAAGGAAAGGAAAGCAAAGGAAAGGAAAGGAAAGCAAATGAAAGCAAAGGAAAGGAAAGCAAAGGAAAGGGAAAGGGATTTCAAAAGCAAAGGGAAATGTGCAAAGAAAATGGATGATATAGAAAGTTTTTTTTTTAAAAAAGGGAGAAGAAAAGGGAAAGGAAAGGGAAGGGAAAGGAGAAGAAAAGAAAGGAAAGGGAAAGGAAAGGAAAGGAAAGGAAAGGAAAGGAAAGAAAAGGAAAGGAAAAGAGAAGAAAAGAAAAGAAAAGAAAAGAAAAATGAATGGAAAAAGAAATGGAAAATAAATGAAAAAAGAATAGGAAGAAAGGAAAGGAAAGAAAAGGGAAGGAAAAGAAAAGAAAAGGAAAATGAGATGGAAGGAAAGGTAAGGAAAGGAAGGGAATTCAAAGATAAAAAGTATAGTAAAGGAGGGGAGAAGGTGGGATAGGAAAAGAAACAAAAATAACAAAGACAGAAAAAAAGCAAAAAGAGAAGGAAAATGGTTATAGATATTCTTTCATTCATTCATTCTTTTCACATTTTTGTGCCTGCAGGAAAGGCCAATAGATATCCAGAGAGTACGACCAGCATTTACAAGCTGCTGAAGCTTAGTATTCAAATAAGTCAGCCTATATTTTTCCCTCCTTTGTTGGTTTACTCTAAGCTTAATGTAAGCCTTTCCAGACCACTAAACCGGCAAACTCCTGAGGTTTAAATTAAATCTAGGCAAATATTTAAAGAAATGTATTCTAGCGAGCAGAGCTTTACTCACGCCGGGTGTTTCATAAGAAGACAACGCCATAAAATCCAAAATGCAAATAAGGAGACGCCAAAGGAGAATATGCTACAGGCTTCGTCCTTTATATTGTGAGCAAACAGCACGCTCAGGTGAATTTCTAGTGCAGCCAGTGAGTAAACGACTTGGGCTAATTACCATACAGATAGAAGGGCCATTTGAATGGCACCTACGAGTAATCAGGGTAAAATAAATTAATCATTTATATAAAAGCCCTTTCACCTAATATCCTGAGAGCAATTATGTATTCTTCCTGCAAACAAAAGAAGAGGTACAGGGGTTTCAGCTGTTAATCCATGTACTGACAGCAAAAAAAAACAAGTTATATTTGGTCTCAAGATTTCCTTAAAAAGTCTACTTTTGACCAATTTTGTTACATTGTGACTCAATTTAAAGGAGTGTCAACATGTATGATAGATATTAAATGGGTACCTTTGTCCCAACAAAGTGGAGAGAAAGTTTTAATAATGAATTTTGTAAAAAATAAAATTTTATTAAGATTGTTACCCTCTAATTTTTTTCTAGCCTCCCCCCCCCCAAAACTTTCTCTCCACATTGTGACTCAAAATGTATTCTGAACTCCAGACATATAATAAAATAATATGATTTGATCCAGTAATAGTTTCATTAAAGGTTAAAGCTGAACTTTAGGCGATTATAAAAGACATAAATGTACATAGCGTTGTATTTCTTTAAAGTGGAGTTCCACCCAAAAATGGAACTTCCACTTTTTGGAACCCCCCCCTCCAGTGTCACATTTGGCACCTTTCAGGGGGGAGGGGGGAGCATATACCTGATCTATGCCACTTCCAGCGCCTACTCTTTCTCCCCCGCTGTCTTCTGGGAGACACACAGGTCGCAGAACACAACGGGGACCAGTGAAGACGCGCAGAGCGACTCGCGCATGCGCAGTAGGGAACCGGGTAGTGAAGCCACAATGCTTCACTTCCTGATTCCCTTACCGAGTATGGCGGCTGCAGCAGCCGATCCTCGAGCGACAGATCAGCTTTGGCTGCCGACATCGCGGGCACCCTGGACAGGTAAGTGTCCATATATTAAAAGTCAGCAGCTGCTGTATTTGTAGCTGCTGGCTTTTAATATATTTTTTTTAGTGGAACCCACTTTAGCTCCGGACGGTTTTACCGCCTTCCTGGCTAGGTCATTTTTTGCGATACTGCACTGTGTTGCTTTAACTGACAATTACGCGGTCGTGCGACACTGTACCCAAATAAAATTGATGTCCTTTTTTCCCACTAATAGAGCTTTCTTTTGGTGGTATATAATCACCTCTGCAGGTTTTTTTTTTTTGCGCTACAAAACAAAAAACGACCGACAATCTAAAAATAAAAATAAATAAAAAGCTTTACTTTCTGCTATAAAACATATCCATTAAAAAAAAAAAATCAAATTTCTTCATCAATTTAGGGCAATATGTATTCTGCTACATATTTTTGGTAAAAAAAAAATCCCATTAAAGCGGAGTTCCACCCAAAAATGGAACTTCCGCTTTTCGGAACCCTCCCCCCCTCCGGTGTCACATTTGGCACCTTACAGGGGGAGGGGGGAGCAGATACCTGTTTAATACAGGTATTTGCTCCCACTCCCGGGCATAGATAGCCGCATTATCTGCGGGTATCTACGCCACGTCCGGCGCCTCCCCCCCCGCTGTCTTCTGGGAGACACACAGGTCCCAGAAGACAGCAGGGACCATTTATATCGTGCAGCACGACTCGCGCATGTGCAGTAGGGAACCAGGAAGTGAAGCCGCAAGGCTTCACTTCCTGATTCCCTTAACGAAGATGGCGGCGGCAGCATCCGAAAGCCGAGGGAGAGATCGGCTTTCGGTGCCGACATCGCGGGCGCCCTGGACAGGTTAGTGTCCTTATTTTAAAAGTGAACAGCATTTGTAGCTGCTGACATTTAAAAAAAAAAAAATTGGTGGACCTCTGCGTATATTGATTGGTTTGCACAAAAAAGTTACAGCATCTACAAACTATGGCATAAATTTATGGACTTTTTAATTTTTTTATTTTTTTTACTAGTAATGGAGGCGATCAGCATTCTTTAGTGGGACTGCGACATTGCGGCAGACAAAACTGGCACTTTTTGGGGACCAGTGACACCAATACAGTGATCATAGCTAAAAAAAAATGTACTGTACAAATGACACTGGCAGGGAAGGGGTTAACATCCGGGGCGATCAAAGGGTTTACTGTGTTCCCTGGGAGTGCTTTCTGCCTTGTTTACATGCGATCTGCCTTGTTTACATAGGCAGACCGCTGGTCTGCCTCTCTCTGAACGATCGTCGGGTTTCTGGCAGACATCGGGTCCGCCGGACCCACTGATTGGCTCTTGCTGTCTCCTTCCAAAGCAAGAGTGGGGCTCCGGTGGCATGAAAAAAATCACATACAGGTATGTGATTTTGCGCTTGAGGGTCACCTTGTTGCAGTAAATGTACGTGGGGCAGTCCTTAAGCAGTTAACACATTATTACATTTATTTTTTAAAGGTAAAGCAATATAAGTACCTGAATGGGACTTTATTTTCTTGTAGCTATTAGACTGGAACTGAAGCTGCATTTCAGGAATTCAGCCATTTTGTAAAAAATGCATGCACACTATAAGTTAAGCCCAAAGAGGTAAATGAGAACTCCTGAACTTATCTCTATTATTTATATCTGATAGGTTTATGACTCTGCTGGAACGTACACTGACATTCAGGGCTGTGAGAGAGCGGAACAAAGCACATTGAGCAGCAAAGCCTGCCCCCTCCCTCTAATGCAGTGGTTCTCAACGCCGGTCCTCAGGGCCCACTAACAGGCCAGGTTTGCAAGATAACTGAAATACATCACAGGTGATATCCTTTGCTGCTCAGTGATTGCAGTATTCTAGCCTGCATCTCCCCATGGTAATACTTAAAATCTGGCCTGTTAGTGGGTCCCGAGGACAGGAGTTGAGAACCACTGCTCTAATGCCCATTCAGAGAAGCGTTTGTATTTTGTGAATGAGTTCACATATTACAAGGCTTCTGTTATTAGGCAGGGGGAGGGGAGGAACAGACATAGCAGCTGCACAGACTCTAATGTTGAAGATGCTGAGACCTGAAGGCTCCTGGAAATACAGAGAGAGCCGTTTTCTGGGAGTGCAATAATACTGTCAAATGCAAATGATAGAGATAAGCCAAGGAGATGTCATGCACCTCCTTGGACTTAATTCTTGTGCCGCATACACACGATCGAAAATTCCGCCAGCAAAAGTCAGATGTGAGCTTTTTGTCGGAAATTCCGTCCGTGTGTATCCTCCATCGGACTTTTGCTGTCGGAATTTCCGTAAAGAAAAGATTGAGAGCAGGTTCTCTATTTTTCCAATGGAAAAAGTTCCTATCGGAAATTCTGATCGTCTGTATGCAATTCCAACGCGCAAAAAATCACGCATGCTCAGAATCAAGCAGAAGAGCCGAACTGCCTATTGAACTTCATTGATCTCGGCTCGTCGTATGTGTTGTACGTCACCACGTTCATGACGATCGAAAGTTCCGAGAACTTTTGTGTGACCGTGTTTATGCAAGCCAAGCTTGAGCTGAATTCCGTCGGAAAAACCATCCAAGGTTTTTCCGACGGAAATTCTGATTGTGTGTACGCGGCATCAGAGGCGGCTCTAGGCTTTGTGACACCTTAGGCAAAACTTAGACATGAGGCCTCTCACACCCATAATTGGAAAAATAATTCAACTGATAAAAATTAATACTACATTGCAATGTACAGTATACAATGAACTGATAGCAATCCACCAATGGCCAGTCCTCAAGGGTTCCAGCATGTTATTGGATCATATCACACCAGCGAGCTCACACAGACGGTCCTCCCCCCCCCATTCCCGGGCTGTGCTCTGCTCTCCCCTGGAAGTGCCTTGTCAGCAGATTGCCATTTGTGAGCGGCACATAGAGATAACATTGACAGCTCAAAGTGACAGCGCCACCCTTCTTCCCGATGCTACATTGGTGTATTGTGGGTGTCAGTGTCCGGGGCAAAGAAAGTAATTAGAGCACCCTAACTCGTGGACTTTTAGCCCTGGTCTGGTCACATTGTTCCCTGTGTCAATCAGTGATGGCTGCAGGGGAGAGGAGAGAGCACTTGACAATGGCTGGTAAAGCCTGGAGCAGTGACATCCCCCACAGGTTCCCATGTCCCATCTGTTGTTGGCGATTGTATGGTCACATACCTTGGGAACCCATAAACCTTAGGTGCTCCATTATTCAAATCTTGACCAGTCACTGTTGTAGAACGCTTGGGCCGGCACTCCACCTTACTGGTAAAGGAGGCCATCCATCAAAGTTATAAGCCAATAACAACCATTGGAGCCTTACCACTTCCTCCTGGCTGGTCTAGATCTGTATATGATAGAGTTCTTGGGGACTCAGGTCTCCTGAATTTTCCACCAGGTAGGTAAGAGGAATGGAGCACCTATAGGGTCTTTTTTCATGCCCTGAGAGAGTTGGGAAGGCTTAAAGGGTAAGTTCACCTTTTCACACAAAATGAAAAGCTGAACTAAATCCGAGAGTCCTGGCCACCCCTCTAGACCTCGCTGTTCATAGTGCTCATGAGGCCCCATACTTCCGGGGTAGAGGTCCATGGTCTTTACACAATACATAATCCTGGAGGAGGAGGGAGAGGGGGGTGAGAGGAAGGAGGAAGGGGAGTAGAGGGGATAGGGGAAGGGGAAAGAGGACAGAGGGAGGGGATGTGAGAGGACAGAGAGAGAGGTGGAAAGAGAACAAAGAGAGGGGGGAGAGAGGGCAGAAAGGGGGAAAGGGAATGGGGGGAAAACAGAGAGAGGACAGAAAAAGGGAGGGGGAGAGAGTGGATAGATAGAGGGGGGAGAGAGTGGATAGACAGATGGGGGAGAGGAGAGAAGGAGGGGGGAGAAAAGACGGGGGGCAGAGAGAGGGACGGCAGGGAAATTGGAGAGAGGATAAAGAGAGGGGGAGGAGAGGGTAGACAGAGGAAGGGGGAGGGTAGAGAGAGGGTGGGGGGAGATCAGAGTGGACAGAGGGAGGTGGGAGAGGATAGGGAGAGGAGAGAATGGACAGAGGGAGGGGGAGAGGATAGAGAGAGGGAGGAGGAGAGGATAGAGAGAGGGAGGGGGAGAGGATAGAGAGAGGGGGGAGAAGAGAGTGGACAGGTGGAGGGGGAGAGGATAGAGGGGGGAAAGACAGGGGGCAGAGAGAGGGAAGGGGAGAGAGAATAGAGAGGGGGAGGTGAGAGTGAACAGAGGGAGGGGGAGAGGATAAAGAATAAAGAGGGGGAGGAGAGAGTAGATAGAGGAAGGGGGAGGATAGAGAGAGGGTGGGGGGAGATCAGAGTGGACAGAGGGAGGTGGGAGAGGATAGAGAGGGGGGAGGTGAGAGTGAACAGAGGGAGGGCATAAAGAGAGGGGGGAGAGAGAGGATATAGAGAGGGAGGGGGAGAGGAGGGAGGGGATGGAGGATCAAGAGAGGGAGGGGGAGAGGAGAGAGTGGACAGAGGGGGGGAGAGGAGAGAGTGAACAGAGGGAGGGGAGAGAGAGAGGCTAGAGAGAGGGAGGGAAAAGAGCATAGAGAGAGGGAGGGGGAGAAGAGAGAGTGGACAGAGAGAGGGAGGGGAGAGAGGATAGAGAGAGGGAGGGGAGAGGAGAGAGTGGACAGAGGGAGGCGGAGAGGAGAGAGTGAACAGAGGGAGGGGAGAGAGAGAAGATAGAGAGAGTGTGGGGAGAGGAGAGAGAAAGGAGACAGGAGGGAGTGGACAGAGGGAGGGGGAGAGGAGAGAAAGGGAGGGGAGAGAGGATAGAATGGAGGGGGGAGATGAGAGAGTGGACAGAGGGAGGGGGAGAGGAGAGAGTGGACAGAGGGAGGGGGAGAGGAGAGAGAGGGTGGAGAGAGGGAGGGGGGAGAGGAGAGAGCGGAAAGAGGGAGGGGGAGAGGAGAGAGGGGAAAGAGGGAGGGGAGAGGATAGAGAGAGGGGGGGGAGAGGAGAGAGTGGATAGGGGGGGATAGCCTGGGCAGAAGGAGGGGGGAGAGAGGATAGAAGGAGGGGGAGAGAGGATAGAGGGAGGCGGGAGAGAGGATAGAGGGAGGGGGGAGAGAGGACAGAGAAATGGAGGGGGGAGAGGATAGAGAGAGGGATGGGGGAGAGAGTGGAAAGAGGGATGGGGGAGAGAGCGGAAAGATGTATGGGGGAGAGGAGAGAGTGGAAAGAGGGAAGGGGGAGAGGATAGAGAGAGTGGATGGGGGGAGGGGGGATAGTGTGGACAGAGGGAGGGGGAGAGGATAGAGTTGAAAGAGGGAGGGGGAGAGAATATAAAGAGTGGATAGGGGGGAGGGGGGGAGATAGCATGAACAGAGGGAGGGGGGAGAGGATAGAGAGAGGGAGGGGGAGAGGAGAGAGTGGATGGGAGGAGGATAGCCTGGACAGAGTGGGGGAGGATAGCCTGGACAGGGGGGGGGAGGAGAAAGTGGACAGAGGGATGGGGTAGAGAAGACAGAGGAGGGAGGGTGGAGAGTGGACAGAGGGATGGGGGAAGAGAAGACAGAGAAGGGAGGATGGAGAGTGGACAGAAAGATGGGGTAGAGAAGACGGAGGGGGGAGGAGAGGGGTGGAGAGGGAGAGAAAGGATGGGGCGAGTGAGGAGGGTCAGAGTGCAGAGGGAGGGGGATAGAGGGGGCAAAAGGGGAGGGGTTGGAGGGGAGGTAGAAGGAGGAGAGGGGGAGGGGTTGACATGTGGTAATTGAGATATGTGGACACAGTGTATATATTGGGGTGTTCGGGGCTCCTCACACTGCAAAGCCATCCAGACACGTTATACGGAGAATGGGACTGCTACACTATGCTTCCACCTCCAGCCTCACACTTGCTCGTCCTCCAGACATGCTGGACATTGTAGTCCCACAGACTCCCCTCTACAATACAATGGGGCACACGACTATTCCACCCAGCCTCCGCCTCTATACCACACAGTGCTCCACTCACGAGCAGGGCTGCTCCCGAGTCCTGCTACACCCGCCCGCAGGACCCGTTCTCCTGTACCAGCACTCAATGTCATATGTCAGGCGGAGATGACTCCACCTGACATGAGACTTTGTCAGAGAATGGGGCAGCCCGCTGCAGCGATCCCACTCATGTTCAGTGCTGTCAATAATGTTGCGGCTCCCGCGGTTGGCTGGGGCATCACTGCATCGGACCCAGGGAAAGCGGGGCTCCACCGGCTGGCGGCTTCCCACGCTACTCCAGTGCTCCCCCTCCTCCGGTAGGCAAATTAGGCGGCCGCAAGGCCCCTGTGAGCACAAGGCCTTAGGCGACCGCCTAATTTGCCTAATTAAAGAGCCGCCTCTGCGCGGCATTAGTGTGCCTTTACTTTTTACAAAGAAGCTGAATTCCTGGATTCAGCTTTAATAGTGCTCTAATGCATGGAAGCATGCTGATGGAAGGAAAGAACAGAGTGAAAGATGAGCTGATCAGTCTGCTGCTTCTCTTTTAACTGTCCAGTCATGGGCTGGGCAAGGTACAGCAAACTTATGGCCTTAGCAGTGTGGTGGTGATCCCTCATTGTGCCATCACACGGCTAGTGAAGGGTCACGGTCGGATCAAACTGAATTGTTTAACTGCTTGCAGACTGCCCACCCTCAATGTACTGCAGACAGGTAGCCCATACAAGCACAGAGCTATACCTGTACATTGCTGCCTGTTTCTGGGTACAGGGCACGCTTTTTTTGCTCTGCTCTGACCTTGAAAACAACCCCCCCCTCCCTTTTTTGGATCTATCGAACATACCTATTTTACAGTCTGCCCTGGTGGGCCATATATTATATGTAGTCGTATGGTTTTCTGGTTCTATTTATTGATTGGCACAACTTAGATCATCATTACGTAATAATAGGCCAGCTACCATAAACAAGTGCATATTCAAAGTGTGTCATATTGGATCTATATTTGCCATAGCATATAGCCTGTTGGGCCAAATACTATGCGGATCAGAAGAGTTTTTCTGCTTCATTTATTGACTGCCACAATTTTTTGTTTATTACACCATAATAATATACCAACTACCACAAACATGTGCATAATTAAAGTGTGCTATGGCAGATACATAGCACCTGCTACACATCTCCCCTGGTGGGGGAGATGTATATATATATATTGTGAGGGGGTTAGCTCGGCAGCGGGTGTGTGTGACTTCCGGGATGGGCTCCCCACACAAAAACAGGCCCAGCAAACGGAGGTTGTGGTTTTCAAAATCAAAAAAGGTGCGGTTTATTTTCTATTTACAGTGACAAAACACAGCAAAGCCAAAAGAAACATAAACAAAATAAATCCTGGTCAACTTAACCTCTGACTAAACATACAGGTTTCCTAACTAACAACTGGGATCAGCCTAGTGCTGTCCTAGTCCCTAAGTCCCTGGTTTTAAATGTCCAAGCAAATAGCCACACAGGCTTTGTCTCACCGCACAGGGGTTCACTCTCCCTAGACAGTCCACACAGGTCTGGTTCCAGGCATGAGCTAACATCTAATGAAGCTGGGAGTTCTTATAGAGGCCTAAATGAGCTGACAAGCTTCAGCTGGTCTCATCAACTCCCTGTCTGCACGACGCCCCACACTCTCCCTAAACATATGAGTCATCCATGAGCCCACTAGCCTTAGCTGGGCTTATACAACTCTCCACCTAGTTGTATAAGTCGGCGTAAAGCCTGAATCTGGGCGAAATATATCTACCCCCCTGGATGCAACCAGGTGACTTTACCTTCCTGCTGTCACATACCCCCCCCCTCTTGTTTTAACCTCGGGGTTGGAACACCAGCAATCAGGCATTCATGTACTCGAGACAAAGCATCCACATTCCCCATTTGAACGCCAGGGCGATGCTTTACTGTGAAGTTGAATTCCTGGAGGGCCAGGAACCACCTATTCACTCTTCTATTTGTTTCCTTGTTTTGAGCCATCCACTTTAACGGAGCGTGATCCGTAACCATGTCAAAGTGCCTACCTAGCAGGTAGTACCGAAGGGAATCTAGAGCCCACTTCACCGCTAAACACTCCTTTTCAACGGTGGCGTAATTTACCTCATGGGACTTCAACTTCCTGCTGAGGTAAATGACTGGGTGCTCTTCCCCGTTCCAGACCTGGGACAATACTGCTCCTAACCCCAAATCTGACGCATCACTTTGTACGACAAAGTCTTTAGAGAAGTCGGGTGAGTACAACACTGGCTGGCTACATAAGGCTTGTTTCAAGAATTGGAATGCTGCCTCAGCCTCGGGGGTCCATTTAATCATGACCGACCCTTTCCCCTTCGTTAGGTTGGTTAGGGGCACAGCCTTAGAAGCAAAGTGGGGAATGAATCGCCGATAATACCCAGCGATTCCCAGAAAGGCTCGTACCTGCTTCTTGCTGTTGGGACGTGGCCAACTCTGGATGGCCTCGACTTTGTTGAGTTGGGGTTTTATTACTCCCCTCCCAATGGTGTACCCAAGATATTTGGCCTCCTCCTGCCCAATGGTACACTTCTTGGGGTTAGCCGTAAACCCCGCTTCCCGAACAGAGTCCAGGACTGCTTGCACTTTTGGCAGATGTGAGGCCCAATCTGTGCTATGGACAATTACGTCATCCAGGTAAGCCGCAGCATACTTCTGATGGGGCCTCAGCATCTGGTCCCTTTTCCGCTGGAATGTGGCCGGCGCATTCTGTAACCCGAACGGCATTCTTTTATATTGGAACGCCCCGTCTGGGGTTACAAATGCGGTTTTCTCTTTGGCCAATTTGGCCAGGGGGATTTGCCAATACCCTTTTGTGAGGTCAAGAGTCGTCATGTATCGGGCTGTTCCCAGCCGGTCGATCAACTCATCTATACGTGGCATGGGGTAGGTGTCAAATTTTGTAACTTTGTTCAACTGACGAAAATCGTTACAAAATCGCCAGCTCCCATCCGGTTTAGGCACCAACACAATGGGACTAGACCAATCACTTTGGGACTCCTCTATCACCCCTAAGTTCAGCATTTTCTGTACTTCCTCCCGTATTGCCTCCCGTCGGGCCTCTGGGATCCGATAGGGTTTTAACTTCACCCTTTCACCGGGCGGGGTAATGATGTCATGCTCTACCCCAAATGTTTGTCCCGGCAGCTCAGAGAATACCTCCTTGTTGCGAAGCACAAACTCCTTAACCTCCTGTTGTTGGGGTTGTGACAAGGTGGCTGCTATTCCAACCTCAGGAATCACGCAACCAGTTTGAGCTGGTGACCAAGTGTCTGCGACTAGGGACTCTCTATCCCTCCAGGCTTTCAACAGATTAACGTGATAGATCTGTTCGGGCTTTCGCCTTCCTGGTTGTCTGACCTTGTAATTCACTTCGCTCACTTTTTCCATTATCTCGTAGGGGCCTTGCCATTTGGCAAGGAATTTACTTTCAACCGTAGGGACAAGTACCAGTATCCTATCCCCCGGGGAAAAGGTACGGGTCTTGGCTCCACGGTTGTACACTCTCTGCTGTGCTAACTGCGCTTGGGCCAAATGTTCCTTCACGATGGGCATTACCTGTGCAATTCGGTCTTGCATCAGGGCGACATGCTCAATCACACTCCTGTGGGGAGAACTCTCACTTTCCCAAGTTTCCTTGGCAATATCCAACAGCCCTCTTGGGTGTCTCCCATACAGTAACTCAAAGGGGGAGAATCCCGTAGAGGATTGGGGCACCTCCCTAATAGCAAACATCAGATAAGGAAGTAGACAGTCCCAATCCTTTCCATCTCTATCCACCACTTTCTTCAACATTTGTTTTAGGGTTTTGTTGAATCTTTCAACCAGCCCATCGGTTTGGGGGTGATACACAGATGTACGTAATTGCGTCACTTTGAACAATTTACACAGCTCCTTCATAACCCGGGACATAAAGGGTGTACCTTGGTCCGTAAGCAGTTTTTTACAAATACCCACCCGGCTAAACACAAGAGATAGCTCTTTGGCTATGGTTTTGGCCGAGGTATTTCGGAGAGGGATCGCTTCTGGATAACGGGTGGCATAGTCCATTATAACTAATATGTACTGGTGCCCCCTAGCGGACTTGATTATAGGACCTACCAAATCCATGGCGATCCTCTCAAACGGGACCTCAATGATGGGTAGAGGGACCAGCGGGCTACGGAAATGTGGCATCGGGGCCGACCTCTGACACACAGGGCAGGAGGAACAATAATTTTCTATGTCCTTCATCACCCCCGGCCAATAGAATCTCTGTAATACCCTCTCTCGGGTTTTCTCTGTCCCCAGATGACCTCCAAGAATGTGCCCATGGGCCAACTCCAACACCAACTTCCTGTAAGGTTTGGGCACCACAAGCTGCTCAACGGTTTCTTCTGCCCTTTTTGCCACCCGATACAGTAGGTCCTTCTCTACGCTGAAGTATGGGTAAGTGCAGGTATTATCTGGGTTCACTAACTCGCCATCTATTTTCACTACGTTTTCCCGTGCCTTTATTAGGGCGGGGTCTTTCAACTGTTCTGTGGCAAAGTTTTCCCTGTGAACCTCAAGATCAGAAAACTCCACAGACGGCAGGTTTTCGTCTGAGGAGGTGGGCTCCTCTCCAGTTTCTTGAGTCTCCCCTGCCAATACTGATAAGGGAAATTCCGGAGAGTCCTCACCACTCTCAGGGGAGTTCTGGCTATCACATTCCTGGTACATAGGGGCACCAGTGGGGGGCTCAGGATCATCCCACAGTTCCCAGAACTTCGGAAAATCCCTTCCCACAATGGCGTCATACGGTAACTGAGATACTAAGCCCACTGGATGAGAGAGGGTACCTTTGGGGGTCTCGAAACACACTGTAGTCACTGGATACTCTCGGGTGTCCCCATGCACACAAATAACAGCTACCTTGCTATTCCCAGAGACCTCTGTTTTAACTAACTCAGCCTTTATCAGGGTCACAAGGCTACCTGAATCCAGCAATACCACAACATTTCTACCATTAACACACATTTTGCATAAATGTTTCTCAGTTCCTCGAATGGCAGTGCATGCGACTGTCGCACACAGCGACTGACGTCTGCCCGTCAGAAAGTCACACTGCATGGGTTCCTCCACAACCGGGCAATTGGCTGCAATATGTCCCGCTTGCCGGCAGCGGTAGCAAACGATCCTTCTTGCCGCCTCTTGAGCCGCTGATTTCCCAGGCTGTTCTCGCCAAACTTGGGGTAGAGCTCCCACCCTCTCACTCTCTCCACCCTTACCCCTTGGAATCCTCTTATCCGCCCCTGGGGATGGTCTGGTCTTAGGGTGGAAAGTCCGAGTGTCTCTGGAAGAGGCCGTCAGGTTCTCTGTAGCCAAGTATTTCTCCACACGATCCACAAGACCATCGGCCGTCTCTGGGTCTCCATGGCTTACCCACTTTTGGATGGCAGTAGGAAGAGCTCTCAAAAACCGATCCATTACAACACGTTCCACAATCTTTGGTGCGGACAAAGTCTCTGGCTGTAGCCACTTTCTGCTCAGGTGAATGAGATCATACATTTGAGACCTGGGGGGTTTTCCAAGCTGGAAAGTCCAGTTATGCACACGCTGAGCCCGGACAGCCTGGGTGACACCCAGCCTTGCCAATATCTCAGCTTTTAGCATCACATAGTCTTTTGCTTGGTCAGGCTCTAGGTCATAGTAAGCCTTCTGCGATTCACCAGTTAACAGAGGAGCCATCAGTCCAGCCCACTGCTCCTCAGGCCACTTTTCTCTTTCAGCAGTCCTTTCAAATGTGGTCAAAAATACCTCTGGATCATCCTCTCCAGTCATTTTTGTCAATAAACGACTCACCCCAAAGGACGCGGTATTAGTGGGACGGCTTTCCTCACTGGTCTGCGGACGTTGCTGCATTACTGCTTCCATTTGTTGTAGTCTCTGCTCTTGCTTCTGTAACAGGTCTATGAAGCGGGCCTCAGATTGCTGCTGGGCTTGTTGCTGAGCTTCCAGACTCTGTTGGTGAGCTTGCTGCTGGGCTGCAAGGCCCTGTTGATGAGCTTGCTGCTGGGCTGCGAAGTTCTGTTGTTGAGCTGCAAGGCTCTGTTGATGAGCTGCAAGGCTCTTTTGCAAACCTGCATTTGTCTGCTGTTGATTGGCATTTGCTAGAGCCAGCTGCTTCAGTATCTCCTCCATGCTGGCTTAAAAAAAACTGCCACTGGTTCTCCACCAACTGTGAGGGGGTTAGCTCGGCAGCGGGTGTGTGTGACTTCCGGGATGGGCTCCCCACACAAAAACAGGCCCAGCAAACGGAGGTTGTGGTTTTCAAAATCAAAAAAGGTGCGGTTTATTTTCTATTTACAGTGACAAAACACAGCAAAGCCAAAAGAAACATAAACAAAATAAATCCTGGTCAACTTGACCTCTGACTAAACATACAGGTTTCCTAACTAACAACTGGGATCAGCCTAGTGCTGTCCTAGTCCCTAAGTCCCTGGTTTTAAATGTCCAAGCAAATAGCCACACAGGCTTTGTCTCACCGCACAGGGGTTCACTCTCCCTAGACAGTCCACACAGGTCTGGTTCCAGGCATGAGCTAACATCTAATGAAGCTGGGAGTTCTTATAGAGGCCTAAATGAGCTGACAAGCTTCAGCTGGTCTCATCAACTCCCTGTCTGCACGACGCCCCACACTCTCCCTAAACATATGAGTCATCCATGAGCCCACTAGCCTTAGCTGGGCTTATACAACTCTCCACCTAGTTGTATAAGTCGGCGTAAAGCCTGAATCTGGGCGAAATATATCTACCCCCCTGGATGCAACCAGGTGACTTTACCTTCCTGCTGTCACAATATATATATATATATATATATATATATCCATGTGGGTCTGTATGTGTATGTGTCTGGTCCCCTGTCTATCCACAGTATGTCTGTGGTCTGCTATGTTTTTTCGTTACGCTGCCCCAACCCACCCCCCTTCTTATCAATTATTATTATTATCATTATTTTTAGATGTTGGTGTTTGTTCATTAACGCATTAGAATCAGAAATTATCTTGTACCGGCCCTTTAAATGTAGTCCGGAGATATATGTATTCAATGTTCTCTGGCATCTGACATGGTATGAAACTAAACATATCCTGTTTATACCTATGGGGGACCTGTTCAGTAGTCAAATCCTATCTATGTCCCCGCACACACATTGTAATGTCCTTTTTTTCTTTTTAAAAAATATATGTACTGGGCGGAGTGAGACGAGGGAGGGACGTTATAAGAAGGACCCCTCGCCCTCCGTCACATCTACGTCCAGATGAAGCTACGCATAGCTCATTGCTGTTGCCATTTATTTTGATTTGATTTGCAATTTTTCGGAGACCTCTCCCTAAACAATCTGGCGTCCGGACTTGTCTTATCTGTCTAGGTCATTTTATGTCTGTCCTGTCTTGTGTGTGTCAGTGTTTGATCTGGCAATTTTGACCGTGATCATTTTTTATACATGTTTTCCACTTCCCTGGATATAGTTCACGTTACAATGTAATATTATTTAATAAATCAATTTTGATAATTTTGCACAAACTGTTCATGAGCCTCCTATTTTTTCAATCGTCTTGATTGAAAAGTTTTTTGTCCACGCTCACCCCCATCTGCCTACTCCCGATTGTATACAGTGTATACAGTGGAAATTTGTCAGTAGGTCCCAGCCAAAGATTAATGGCTGGGACCTGCTAATCCGCTGTGTGCAATCCCAGCCCTGAGCTCTGTGTTGGCAATCAACACAGGCTCTGTACAGAGGGATTATTCTCTCTGTTTCTTCTCCCTGCAAAGCAGGGAGAAAACACAAAGCAATATTTAGTAAAAAGCAGCACACATTAACACTTGTTGGGCACAAATTTAACCCCTTGATTGCCCGAAATGTTAACCCCTTCCCAGTCAGTGTCTTTAGTACAGTGACAGTATATAGTATTGGTTGAGGAAAATGGAAAGATAGAGCTGGACCCATAGGTTTATTTCACTGTTATGGTTATCATAAGGTGGTAATATTCGAGTAAATTATCTTGTTCCTGGGCAGGTGGCTTCTACACCCCAGAAGATCTCCACAGTCTCCTTGAAGTGTAGTGTAATGTAAGAAGGGTTGAAATTTAAGCGCCTCGCCACTGCTATGAGGTCCAGATACAACTTTATCCCATTAAAGGTCAGGAGCACAGATCAAGAAATAGCCAACTGACCTACAATGGTATTTATTCAAGTGTGAGTTGAAAGCACAGTCCTAATCATCAGCTTGTTTGGCAGCCTATTCTACTGGTTTGTTCACTTGACTGCCCATGAGTCCCCATAATTAAGCTTCAGGGGCAGAGTGAAACACATTGGGGGCATGGCTTGGCTGAAGCCCGAGCCGAGGCTGTCATTTCACATATCCACAGGGTCTTGCAGTGATGTGCAATAGATATGAACTTTTTTGTCTGTTATAGCCTGGAACAAAGGTTTGAAAAAAGGGAAAGGACTTGTGCTCAAAACTTAGGGCACGGCTCTCTGTTATATGGGGTGACCTCCAGTGGCCCAAGAACAGTCTAAGAAATAAAAAGGATGGGTGACCCATATGAGCCCAACTGTCATTACCTGGATCACCTGCTGGTGGCACTGTGCTTACCAGAGCAAACGTTTGTAGTTTCAGTGTCCACCAGTGGGTGTTTCCCAGCAGCCAGCGAATCACAGTAATCAGTTTCCACCTGATGCTGGCTGCTGGGAGGGTATTTAGGTTCCCACATACTAGAGCCTCTCACAACAGTTATTTGCTTTGCTGCCAGAGTCTGTGTGCCATTTATTTTGATCTTGACCCTGATCCTGCTCCTTTCCTGTATCATGTACCCTGCTGCCTCCTATCTGCTCTCCTTGTTCATGATCCTAGACCTGGTTCCTCCTTCCCATCTGCTCCCTGCTGGGCGGGGACAAGGAGTGGGCAGGAGGGGGGATTTGTGGTATCAAGTGAGGTGCGGGGGGCACACATAAGGAGATTGGGGGGAGGGTATTTGTGTTGATTGGGGGAGGGAGAATTGGGAGGCATCATGGGATAAGAATTGATCTAGGAAAGGAAATTTAGGGGGGGTGTTAGAATTGATGATTTACGGGATTTGTGTTGGGAGGGGGGATTGGGGAGAGGATTTGTCCTAGGAGTGGGGATTTGTGCTAGAAAAGGTGATGTGTTAGAGGGGGTAGGGGAATTGTGCTAGGAGGGGGATGTGTGCTAGTAGGTGATTATTAGGGGGTATTCGTGCTAGGAAGAGGGATGGGTGGATTTGTGCTGGGAGGGGGATTTGGAGGGGGGAGTATGTGTACTAGGAGGGGTAGAAGATCTGTGCTTGGAGGGGTGATTTTCTTTTTGGGGGTGCATTTATGCTGGGGGGATTTGGGGGAGGGGGGAATATTTGTGCTGAGAGGGGGGATTTCAGCAGGGGGTGGATTTGTACTGGAAGGAGGGGGGTTTATGCTTGAGGTAAGTATGCAAATTAGTGCTCTTTTTTTTTTTTTTTAGGGGAGGATTTTTGCTGACACATAATGCTCATAAATCTTGGTGGGTGGCACAGTTTGGCATGCTCGACCTGGGCTGGTTCCCTGCATCTCCAATCCTTCCCATCTGCTTCCTGCATCTCCAGTTTACCCCATTTATCTGTGTTTCCCATTTTGTTTATGTATTGTATATAGTCAGTTTATTGGTTAGGCTTTCATTGGGGTCAAATTTACACAGTCCAGTCTCAGTCACCTACATGTAGCCACACAGATCTGACCTTCCCTGTTGCTGATTCCTGACACCAACAGGATTTTATTAATACATGTTTCAGGGGTTAAATACTCCTATTTCATCAGGGCTCAAAATCCTGGCAGTAATTAAGGGTAAAACTGGACAGAAATTTCTTGAGAAATGGGAAAAGAAGTATCCGCTCGGATCACCCAGCAAATGCACCTTTTAGCAGAGCAAATACTGTAGTTTGTTTGGGCCAACCTGGCCCAAATTACATAGTTAAAGGGTCAGTAAACCGGAAGTTAGTCCTGGTCACTGTTTTTCTGAAAAGAATATGGCATGGACTTGAAATTGCAGATTTGTAAAATTGTTCTTACCTTGCAGCCATTCTACAAGATAAGAACAGCTTTACTGAACAAATCCGCCATTTCAAGTCCAAAACATGTTTGGTTCAGAAAAACTGTGCACATTTTTAGCAAAGCTAGTTTTTTAAAAGATCTACGTCACCAAGAAAAATTAATATGTGGAAATTAAATTTAATGACCATATCCCGTCACACCAAACTTCTATTTCATGTCTATTTCACCTTAATATATTCAGACAGTCACCCAACAAAGTACAGATACATTTCCAATACCCGGAAACATCATTTCATTGCCACTTGTCTCCATCAAATCAATATTGATCAAGCATCCAATACAGAAAGAAACTCACTGTTTCTTTGGAATCATCTTGATTCATTTTGGAAAACAACCTTTAATATGGACTTTTCTTAATAGAATCTGGATGGGACTCTGCTTTAGTTTTTTCTTCACAACACTTGTTTTTTTTTTTTTGTTTTTTTTTTATGTTTTCTTTTTTTTTGTGTTTTTTTACAATCTACCATCACTTCATTTGTTTATACACTTGCTGATCACTGTGTTTATTCATATTCCAACCCAGGGTCATATATTTCACCTTTATTATCTTTCATTTGTTCATTTATGTGTTAATTCAATTTATCACTTTAGCACTGCACTTTTTAAAATTTTTATCTGTATTTAAGTTTTTGTACCAAACTTAGGTGCTAGCTTCTTTTTTCCATGAATCTATCAATTCTTACTACTAATAATATTAAACATTACGGTATATAGCGCAGCATTAGCCCTAGGGCTTCTTTTTTCTATTAGCAATAAAAATATTGTCAGAACTTTTTACTTTTTCTCCTCTCTACTAAAAATATGCTTTTTGTTTTGTCTGTGTCCCCATTGGAGAGATTGCCCAATACTTCTTGTTCCCACAGTAGTGCTATTATGAAGAAGCCGCTGTAATTTAGACATGTGCAATTTGTTTAGTTTCTAATTCGTTTTTCACGAATTTTGAGAAATTTGTTAATTCTGAAATTTCCGAATTTTCGGATTTCCGAAATTCGAAATTTCCAATTTTCGGAATTTAGAAAATTCGAAAATTCGAAAATTTGAAAATTCGAAAATTTGAAAATTCAAAAATTCAAAAATTTGAAAATTCGAAATTTCGAAAGTTTGAGATTCAAAAATTTGAAATTGCAAAATTCGAAAACTAAAATTCGAAAATCTAAAATTCGAATATGGGAAATTTGGAAAGTTGAATTTCCGAATTCCGAATTTTTAGAATTTCCGAAAATCTGAAATTCTTTTTTTTCGTTTTTTGCTTTTTTCGTAAATTCGAAAAAAATAATTTTTTGGTTTTATTTGTTTTTTTGGAAATTCGGAAATTCCAAATTCGAAAATTCGTAATTCGGATATCCGGAATTCCGAATCTCAGAAATTCTGAATTTTGGAAATTCGAAAATTTGAATTCAGAATTTCAGAATTACGAATTTCCTGAATTTCCGAAAAAAGCAAAAAAACTGAAAAAAAAGAATTTTTCAAATTTCCGAAAAAAGCAAAAAAATCGTAAAAAACGTCAGTGCACGTCTACTGTAATTTAACTGGTACTTTCTCAAGATTAGTGCAGAGGCAGCCAGGCAAACAGCAACAGTTCATTCACTGTGGCTCATTAATCAGTCTAGGCCTAGGGGATGCCTTTTTAGAATTCTTATTGCTGAATAACTTGGATGGAGTGTAGGCTGGAAACTCCTCCAGTAGGACTAGACTGGCTGCTCCAGATCCCAGACTATTGATGTGCTCTTCAGCTACCTACTGGGCACACCTCCTCAGGGATTGGCTGAAGTCCCATAAATATTCAGACAATTTTTTTTACTTTCCAGCCCACTATGTCCCAAAAAAAAGTGTGTGGGGGGGGGGGTGTCTAACCTACGGTCTGTGGAACTGAGAACAGCCCAAATAAATCAACATCTGCTCCACTGATTACAGATGAGCCAAGAAGAACAAAATTTGCATAGCATCCTGGTAAGCTACCTAGGAGGGGACTACACCTCTATTAGGGATACAGAGAATAATAAATACTGAACAACCATGATGGAACTGGGGTGGGGACCTTCAACACCATCTATCTTCCATGTATAATGCCTTGTTAACCTAGATATTCTGGCATTTTGACAACAATTCAAACTTTCAGGCATGTGAATTGAAGGATTAGCATTTTCAAAGCCTTTCTTACACCAGAGATGGGATAATGTAACTATAACAGGGTGGTCCCACAATTTTCACACCCCTCACCCAACCCTAGACAACATTCCATGGTAAATGTATTACAGTGTTGGTGCTACCAGTGTGGACATAAATGTTGGGGTATCTTCCTGACACAAATTAGAATTAAAGAAGTAAACACCTGGCTGAGGAACTACTAGTATCAGCTTGTCTCATAACACCGAGATGCTCCTGGCACCTCCATCAGCCAATGGTCTTCAGAAGCACTATGAATGACGGGCACAGGTTTAAGCAGTTTAGCTGCACGTCAACTACGGAACAATCTACCTTATGCCGGTCAATTAAAATGCAAATTCCAGGTATTAAAAAAGCATATGATTTTGCTGTGTATAAGGCAGCAATTTCCATTATGATTCATCTAGAAGCACTCACATCTGTCAGCTGTCTGAGCCTCCATGTGGACAAGGTCAGCCTCCTTATCTAAGCCCATTACAGACCTGGAGAAATGAAAAGAGAGAGAGAACACAGTGAGATTCTTCCAACAAAGACAGTTCTAGATAGACACATTATTCAACCACATTGTATTTTAATTGCCTGACCAATGTGGCAGAAATACCACAAATTGCCTATGCATTGAGAATAATCATAGGAGAGCTCTGCCTGGTCTCATCACTCTTGCCAAGGAAACAATACAGGTTAGGTTAAAAAAAAAATTACTGGCAACATGGCTGCAGGTGCTTTGTGAAAGTGGTTTCGTCCTTATCTGATCTCGTTTTCTAGTTGGCAATACTAAGTGCTGGAAAATGAGTATGTTTTCTGCACTTGCACCAGAATGGACCGATGGTTCTGCGGAGCAAAATTTGGAGTTGGATTTTTGGTACCATGCAACAAAATGTAAAATCTGCATAATAAAAAGCATGATAGTTTTATGCTTAGCATGATATTAATTGTCCCTCTATAATAACACTTTTATGGGGTGCAATTTAAAGTGAATCTAAAGCCAAAAACAAGAAATGAATATAAAAAAAATGAACACTCCTAAGATGAGATGTCTATGAGACAGTTTTCCTCTTTGATTTTCACCTTTAAAAGAAGAAGCAGGATTTTGAAAGTAAAAAGTACATCCAAATATATATATATATATATATATATATATATATTAGGGCTATGGAAATTAACTATTAATTCCTTGATTAATCGATTAATTGTTTTGATCGATCAAAATTCTTTTAATCGATCAAACTTCTTTTAATCGATCAAAATTCTTTTGATCAGTACTCACCTCTCTGCGGCTTCCAGGTCTTCAGGGAGATCCGGTGATGTCACAGACACCTGCGGGGCTTGCCGTGTCCATCTGAATGGCTCCTTTGCTGTGCCTTCATATCTGCATGCCGGCGGGACCTTACTATCTGCCACACGCAAGGGCTGTTGCACTTCCCTCTATCACTTCCCTCTATCACCCTGGGATTCTACAGCCATCCACTGGGAGTTGTGATAGTTCCCTTCACGGGACATCTACATGCCGACGGACTCATGTTAGCCCCTCCTCATCTGGATTCAGCAGTGGTATCGTTGTACACATTTTTATACCAGTATCATACTTAGCTACATGTTTTTATGACTGCTTTTGCTACCGTTTGGTATTACTCGCACCATTTTTACAGTTTATGTAGCTACATCATTTTTTTATCTCCAGTGCAATATTTATTTTGTTACCTACTTGAATACTATAAAAGTTTTAATGCTATTCCCATTGAGCGCTGCCTTTGTGTGTTTTTTGTATCCTGCTATCCATTTTTCCAGTGGTTGGTAGCTGCACTGGGAATCAGCCTGCAAGGAGATCAGCTAAAAGTAGTTGGATCTATGTGCGTTATAATTAATCGAAATTAGTCGATTAATCGATAAAAAAATAATACATTAATCGAACACGAAAATTTTAATCAGTAACAGCCCTAATATATATACATATATATACATATATATACAGTACACAGGTGATACTCGAAAAAAAAGTTAATTTATTTCACTAATGCAACTTAAAAGGTGAAACTAATATATGAGATAGACTTATTACATGCAAAGCAAGATAGTTCAAGCCGTGATTTGTCATAATTGTGATGATTATGGCTTACAGCTCATGAAAACCCCAAATCCACAATCTCAGAAAATTCAAATATTACATTCAATCAATAAAACAAGGATTGTACAGAACAATATCTGACCTCTGAAAAGTAGAAGCATGCATATGTACTCAGTACTTGGTTTGGGATCCTTTTGCAGCAATTACTGCCTCAATGCGGCGTGGCATGGAAGCGATCAGCCTGTGGCCCTGCTGAGGTATTATAGAAGACCAGGATGCTTCAATAGCGGCCTTCAGCTCTTCTGCATTGGGAGGAGATGCACGGCAGAAGCTCCACAGAGGGGTCATACAGCCCTACAGAGAGAAAGAACTTCCAATTTTAAACGTGTTTTGCAGTTTAAACAGCTTCATCGGGATTTGTAAATCCATCCATCTGTGGTTTCCTCCCTCCCATCTTGAAGAAGTGGTATTAAACGGGGAAACACATTGAGAATTGGAAGCTCTTTCTCTGTCCTCTTTGAACACCTCATAGTTATGTATAAATCATGTCATGATGATGTTCTTATATTGTATGCAGTCACTGTGTAGGGTCCATGGAGTTGTATGAGCTTAATAAGAGGATGAAACTTTATTGATCATGATGGACTTTTTTATTGTCATGATTTTATCATGATTCTAGATTTTTTTTATATTTTTATGATTAATTGTGTACCCTTGAGCACCACAAAAAGTCAATTTTGCCTCAAAACATTTTGTGTACAAGTACATAAGCATAAGTATGCCATAGGGCTTAGGGTTGGTGTTGGGCTCTGGTTGGAGATTATTTTACACTTACCGGCCACTTTATTAGGTACACCTTGCTAGTTTTGGGTTCGACCCCCTTTTGCCTTCAGAACTGCAATACTTTGTGGCAACACCAAGGTGTTGGAAACATTTCTCAGAGATTTTGGTCCATATTGACATGATAGCATCATGCAGTTGCTGAAGATTTGATGATGCAAATCTCCTGTTCCACCACATCTCAAAGGTGCTCTATTGGATTGAGATCTGGTGACTGTGGAGGCCATTGAAATACAATGAACTCATTATCATGTTCAAGAAACCAGTGGTGAGATGATTGGAGTTTTGTGACATGGTGCATTATCTCAGAAGATGGGTACACTGTAGTCATAAAGGGATGGACATGATCAGCAACAATACTCAGGTAGGCATTTAAACGATGCTCAATTGGCACTAAGGGGCCCAAAGTTTGCCAAGAAAATATCCCTTACACCATTACACCACCAGCCTGAATCGTCTGAACCTACCATCTGAATGTCACAGCTGAAATCGAGACTCATAAGACAGGGCAACTTTTTCCAACCTTCTATTGTCCAATTTTGGTGAGCCTGTGCGAATTGTAGCCTCAGTTTCCTGTTCTTAGCTGACAGGAGTGGCACCCAGTGTGGTCTTCTGCTGCTGTAGCCCATCTGCTTCAAAGTTTGATGTGTTGTGCATTCAGAGATGGTATTCTGCATACCTTGGTTGCAACGAGTGGTTATTTGAGTTACTGTTGCCTTTCTATCATCTGGAACCAGTCTGATCTTTTGACTCTGACCTGTGACATCAACAAGGCATTTTCCTCCACACAACTGCTCATCACTGGATATTTTCTCTTTTTCGGACCATTCTCTGTGAAACCGAGAGATGGTTGTGCATACAAATCCCAGTAGATCGGCAGTTTTGGAAATACTCAGACCAGCCTGTCTGGCACCAACAACCATGCCACATTCAAACTCACTTAAATCCCTTTTTTTCCCCGTTCCGTTGCTCAGTTTGAACTTCAGCAAGTCATCTTCGCCACGTCTTAATGCCTAAATGCATTGTGGTGATGCCATGTGATTTGGCTGATTAGCAATTTGTGTTACTAAGCAATTGAAGAGGTGTACTAAATAAAGTGGCCGGTGAGTGTAAGTTCTATATTTAGGAAGTCATTTGAGATTTATGAAAATGGGCCTAAAGTGAGCCTGTGCTTTGTTAAAGACGCCATTATGATTTTCAGCATCCAGCGCTTCTATATTTTCTATGTCAGCCCTGCAGGACACACTAGAGACATAGTGGTTGGGAGAACCACAGCACACAGAGCGCAGGATGCAAGCAGCTAACACACAAAAGTGTTGGACGCAAACAATTCTTGTGGTACCTTTAAAGCGGAGTTCCACCCAAAATCAGAACTTGCGCTTAAACCACTCCTCGCCCCCTTACATGCCACATTTGGCATGTAATTTTTTTGTGGGGGGAGTGGGGGCTTCAGTAGGAGTGGGACTTCCTGTCCCACTTCCTCCTTCCGCCCAGGGACCGCTTAGGCGACCCGTCATATCGCCCAAGGCGGGCCCCTCCCTGTAGACGATCACCTGGGACACGTGACAGGTCCCAGGCGATCGCCTGTCCACTCAGATTGCGCAGCGCCGCTCGCGCATGCGCAGTGAGTGCCCGGCTGTGAAGCCGAAAGCTGTCACGGCTGGGTGCCCACAGTAGGAATGGAGGCGCCGGTGAAGAAGGGGGGGACAGGAGCGAAGCTCCGTTCGGTCGCGTTGCTGGACAGTGGAGCAGGTAAGTGTCTGTTTATTAAAAGCCAGCAGCTACACTTTTTGTAGCTGCTGACTTTTAATAAACATAAAAAAGGCTGGAACTCCGCTTTAAGTCTGCCAGCAAATATTGGATTCAAAGGAGGCACTAATGGTAAGTATCATAAATGTATTTTCCATAACTGAGTGTAGTTCCATTTCTTATTTTTATGACAGATCCGCTTTAAGTGAAGATAAGAGTACAGCTAAGGACACTATCCTGCACTCCTCAGCATGAGCTCTGGAGCTGAAAGCCAGAGGCCGCGTCTTCATTGCAACATGTTCAAACTTATTAGCCTTCCCCATAACTCAATATGACTCCAAATCCTATTACACGGGATGCCGGTCTGCTGTTCCCTGACCTTGATATTTCCTGGCTGCTCAACATCTTCATTCCCCTGTAGCTGGTTTCTCGCTGGGAAGTAAGTGCTCTTGAAGTCTGTGACAACACCCAAGGCTGAAGCTGTCCCTGTTTCTTATCCGGGAGGCAAGTGCTACACAACCAACCCGTCCATCTCCCAACACAACCCCATGGGGACAGGGCCTCTTGCGGGAGGATAGCACAATACATTGCTTTTCACACTTGTTTAAGCTCGGAACCCGCAGAGAGGAAAGTCTGGGGAGATATTCCTTCAACGTACTTGCTTGTCACTGGAAAAAATAAATAATTCATGGTTTTTTTTTTTCCCAAGGCGCCAAACTATCTGACTGAGGAATCTCACATCCCAAACAAGTGCTGCAGAGCTAAAACACTGTGCAAACAATTTGCCAACCAAATTACAATAAGGTGACGTAACTGAGAGCAGATATCTTTATAGAGATCTTGATCAACACTTGTGTCCTAGTAGATGAGCCATGCTTCATGCTTTCCAGAGGAAGATATACCATACTTCACCTCTAAAGCATGAAGTTGCAATTGGAATACTAATACCAAATAAACTTTCTCAGCTCATCTGGGTTGCTTGGTGTCACATTTTATAATATAGGAAAAGCAGCTTTAATAAATTATTATTGCTACATTAAAAAATATCTAGTAGCTAAAAATCTACAGATGTTTCTTCTCTCTGACAAGTGCAAGTCATAGGTGCGGGAACACAGATAGGTGGGTGGTTTGTTAAACTGATTGACAAGCTCCACACCGCAGTCTGCAAGGGCAGAGTTAACTTAAAGCAAGTTTAACTGTTCTTAATCCCCAGTATGATAACTTATTGGATCTGTTTGGAAGATGTATTACAATCTACAAGCTCAGCTTCATGCAACCCAGTGGACGGTGTCAGTGGTGCAGAGGTTGTTGTCAGTTGGACAGTGGATGGTGTCAGTCAGTAGAGCAGTGCATAGTGTCAGAAGGGCAGTGGATTGTCACAGCAGGGCAGTGGACTCTGTCAGTAGGGCAGAGGACAGTTTCAGAAGACTAGTGGTTGGTGTCAGTTAAACAGTGGACGGTGTCAGTTAGTAGAGCAGTGCACGGTATCAGTAGGGCACCGGACTTAGTAGGGCAGAGGGCAGAATCAGAAGAGCAAAGAGGTGGCAGTAGGAAAGAGATTGGTGTCAATAGGGCAGTGGGCAGTGTCAGTAGTTTTATTATTAGATTTTATTATTTTTTTGCAATATACTTTTTTATTTTGTTTTTACATTTATTTTAGAAGCCCCATTGGAGGCTTTGCTGAGTTATTAGGGGTCTAAACAGACCCCTAATGTCTCATTTTGAGACAGAGAAAGGAACTGTTGGCAGAGATTCACCAGTCCTTTTCCTGTGCAGCTTTAGCTGCACTTGACAGTAAATTAATGTGAAATGGAATTTGCTGAGCAGGGGGAATAGGTTTTCCTTTGGCAACCTCATTTGTGCAAAATTTTCAAGTCAGTGATAAAAAAGGTCAGATTAAAATTTTAAGTCTGTGGGGGACAGGTGACAACTTTAAAAAGCTACGGACTAGATTGAAACACCCTTAAAAACCAATGGCAGGTTAAGGCACATTTAACAAAAAGAAGAAAAAGGTAGGAACTAGTCAGGGGGTCATAAAACTTCTAGTAGTATCATAAAAGCAATCAGTAGAGTCTGGAGAGCCTCTTAATAAATCCCAATTATAAAAAAAAAAAAACTGTTGTAAAACTGTCTCGGAGCAAATACACATCTGCAGGTTATTTGACCTTAAAATACATTTTTTGAGTTACTTTCATAAAAAGTGATTACACTGGCATATGAGAAGGTACCAGTCAGTTAGCTATCAAACACACTTATGCTTCTATGTCCAGAAGGTGAACTTGTAGAGGTCCCCTTAATGGTTGCTCCCCCTCCTGGTGTACTGTCATGGGGGTATCCCTATACTGTATATAGGTGGTGGCGCTTGGTCTCAGGGCTTTTTATAGCCAGGAGAGAGGTCTGCTTAAGATGGCCATGCTCTCTCCTGTGGGCTAGGGGCTGGAGAAGGCTCTTATCTGTTAAGTTACACAAGGCGAATGAGAAAAAAGGAACCTAAAGACAGAGAGGTTGGATAAGCACTTTGCAATTTGCAAAGAGGAAGAAATGTGCTTGTCCCCTTGTTCTCCCCTTCTAGGGGGACTGGTCAGCTTTATGTGAGGTGCTTACACCAGGGCCTGAGAGAAGGACTATTTCTTCTAAAAGCCACAAGCTACCTAACACCAATACATAACTATCTCAAGCCGATATTTGGAAAACGTTATTGCCATCGTGTGACAATCTAATGCAGTGAAGTGCCAATTACTGCAAAAACCTGGGGAAACTGACAGAATTTTGTTTTTTACTTGTGCAGGCCTGATCAGCACTGGAGTTGGTGGCGATGTACAATGAGAGAGAACATCCTCGTGCAGCACGTACTAGGTGGCTGAAGTCCCCCATCGTTTGTGCATCCCGGGTGGTCGGTTGGATTTCTGGAGCATCTGTCTGAAACCACATGTTAAACATGGGCCCATGTGTGAGTACTCCAGGTGGGAAGGGGTTAACTGTGAGGAGACCAGGAGGATGGTAAGAGGAGATCTAAGGCCACCATCTGTGCACATTACAGTATGTTATCTGGGCTGAGCAAATTGTAATGCCCTGCAACCTGGATGTTGAGGTGGTGACCCAGCTGTGCATGACGGCCACATGAAAACTAGACAGCGTGCTCACAAACTGAACACATTCAATCTCATAAGCAGCACAGTATATGGTCCTTATCAAATTTAGATTTAATTCTATGTAATTTTATATTTGTTGTCAGATTGTAAAACCTTGTCATTTAGAAATATAGATATACTAAAATTAGAATAATTGGCAAATAAAGATGATAATCACTTAGACACCAACGATGTCCAGCAAGTGACTGAAAAACAAAACTCCAAACCCATGTATATGATTTATATCTTATTTGGTCTCTGTCAAATCTCAATTTCATTCTATTCAATAATGCATTGGTTGTTAATATCTTGACAGCTGGAAATATAAATATAGTTTGAATAATTCTATCAACTATTTATATATATATATATATATATATATATATATATATATATATATATACATATACAGTGGGGCAAAAAAGTATTTAGTCATCCACCAATTGTGCAAATTCTCCCACTTAACAAGATGAAAGAGGCCTGTAATTGTCATCATAGGTATACCTCAACTATGAGAGACAAAATGTGGAAACAAATCCAGACAATCACATTGTCTGATTTAGAAAGATTTTTTTTTGCAAATTATGGTGGAAAATAAGTATTTGGTCACCTACAAACAAGCAAGATTTCTGGCTCTCACAGACCTGTATCTTCTTCTTTAAGAGGCCCCTCTGTCCTCCACTCATTACCTGTATTAATGGCACCTGTTTGAACTTGTTATCGGTATAAAAGACACCTGACCACAACCTCAGACAGTCACACTTCAAACTCCACTATGGTGAAGATCAAAGAGCTGTCGAAGGACACCAGAAACAAAATTGTAGACCTGCACCAGGCTGGGAAGACTGAATCTGCAATAGGCAAGCAGCTTGGTGTGAAGAAATCAACTGTGGGAGCAATATTTAGAAAATGGAAGACATACAAAACCACTGATAATCTCCCTCGATCTGGGGCTCCACGCAAGATCTCACCCCGTGGGGTCAAAATGATCACAAGAAGGGTGAGCAAAAATCCCAGAACCACACGGGGGGACCTAGTGAATGACCTGCAGAGAGCTGGGACCAACGTAACAAAGGCTACCATCAGTAACACACTACACCGCCAGGGACTCAGATCCTGCAGTGCCAGACGCGTCCCCCTGCTTAAGCCAGTACATGTCCGGGCCCATCTGAGGTTTGCTAGAGAGCATTTGGATGATCCAGAAGAGGATTGGGAGAATGTCATATGGTCAGATGAAACCAAAGTAGAACTGTTTGGTAGAAACACAACTCGTCGTGTTTGGAGGAGAGAGAATGCTGAGTTGCAACCAAAGAACACCATACCTACTGTGAAGCATGGGGGTGGCAACATCATGCTTTGGGGCTGTTTCTCTGCAAATGGAACAGTACGACTGACCGTGTACATGAAAAAATGAATGGGGCCATGTATCGTGAGATTTTGAGTGCAAACCTCCTCCCATCAACAAGGGCATTGAAGATGAAACGTGGCTGGGTCTTTCAGCATGACAATGATCCCAAACACACCACCCGGGCAACGAAGGAGTGGCTTCGTAAGAAGCATTTCAATGTCCTGGAGTGGCCTAGCCAGTCTCCAGATCTTAACCCCATAGAAAACCTTTGGAGGGAGTTCGTGTTGCCCAGCGACAGCCCCAAAACATCACTGCTCTAGAGGAGATCTGCATGGAGGAATGGGCCAACATACCAGCAACAGTGTGTGACAACCTTGTGAAGACTTACAGAAAATGTTTGACCCCTGTCATTGCCAACAAAGGATATATAACAAAGTATTGAGATTAACTTTTGATATTGACCAAATACTTATTTTCCACCATAATTTGCAAAAAAAAATATTTCCAAATAAGACAATGTGATTGTCTGGATTTGCTTTCACATTTTGTCTCTCATAGTTGAGGTATACCTATGATGACAATTACAGGCCTCTCTCATCTTTCTAAGTGGGAAAACTTGCACAATTGGTGGCTGACTAAATACTTTTTTGCCCCACTGTATATATATATATATAATACATGGCATCAATGAAGTGTTCATTGACAAACCATGCAGCCATAAAGAAGACAAAGAAAATGCACCTCTCTGCTTGAGCCATGGAATGCTACTCCGTTGCTGAGAAATCATCCCTCGAAGTCTCTTGGGAAGCGAATTCTTCAGGAAGCGAATACTTCAGAAAGCATCAATTTTCCTGTGTCCCCTGCAGCAAAACCTGTTTTTTCCTGTTGACTTCTGCATCACTATTTTCTCCCTTCTGCTCTCTTTCCCTCATTGAGCTGCTTAGGTGAAGTTGACTTTTTGTATTTTACTTAGAACAGTGGTGGTCAACCTATTTAATATGGAGGGGTGGGGGGATTGACATTACTGAAGAGGCCACACATGTTTAATATTTTTAGGGGTAGTTTACACTTGCTTCAAAACAAGTCTTCAGACAGGCTTTGTTAAAGCTCTCTGAACGCCAGTCAAAGCCCTTGTCACTAAATAAAATGGTTAGCTTAGGGCTCATTTACACTTGCTTCGGTTTCAACACACATTAAAGCGCCTACTGTTTCAAAATGCTTTTATGATGTGTTTTTGATGCTTCGGTGGTGCTTCTATGAAGCTTTGGTGATGCTTCAGTGAAGCTTCGATGATGCTCTTTTGAAGCTTGGCAGATGCCCTGTATGTGTGTGGATATCTCATACCTGCAATTTCTCCAAAACAAAGCAAAGCTACAGCTAAATTAAAGCCTCTCAAAAGCTGCAGGTGGTTCAAGCGAGCTTCAAGGGAACTTTGCCATAGACTTCTATGGAGGCTTTGAAGACACTTTGAAGCACCACTAAAGCTACATGGAGTATAATTTTTGAAGCAAAGCCAAAGCAAAGCATAAGCAGGTGTAAACAGGTTCTGAAGCTTCTTTGGGGCGATTGCTGTGTGTGGGGCACCCATTCAGGTGGATGGGCTGCCCTATGTGTGATGAGTGAAAATGCTCCAAAATGCCTCCCCCACTGGAGAGACACAAGTGGGAATGCGAGTTCCCACTATGCAGAGATGTGAACGGGGCTTGACAGCTAAGTGTTTCTGTCCCCTCCCTCCTATGTACTTGTATAAAGATGGCCATACACTATGCAATCTGATTGTATATTGTGTATTTAGTGAGAGGGGTGATCACTGATTAATTGCATCTCATTTAAAAAATGTGCACCTGGCAATGGGAGGGTGGATGATGCAGGGTGTGTGCTAATGAGGTCAGCTGGTCAACTCCTTTCTGTGTCATAACCTACAGTCTGTAAGGAAGTAAGACAGAAGCAGAAGATACGTTTGAAAACATGGATGGAGGACAGTAAGGTAAGTGTCTGTAGATTTTATGAAAATCTTTGATATTTTTGCAAAAAAAGTACATGAATGTTATATTGGTACATAGGGGAGCTGGAATTTAGAAAAAAAAAAAAAAAGTGAACTTATCCTTTAAAACAATATTTTTTTCCTCCACAGGAAGACACGGTTTCACCAGACGAATAGCTCTGCATTCTTATATATAGTGTATAAATAGATTCTTTAGTGTTCTCTTCTCTCATTTTTAATTGTATATGTGTTTAGTATTTGTGCACAGTTGTTTTTTTTTGTTTTTTTTATAGTACTTTTTCTGTATTAAAAAGAAAAAACACTCCACTAAATAAAATAACATTTTGGTAAATACATTGTGTATATGCTGTGCTCATATATTAAATACAGAGGAGATGCAGTTTAATAGTTCGCTCATGAATGGTGCGTCACCCCAGGAGCCGTAGTAAATCAGATTCATTGTGTAATAATGTTTCCCACTGAGCTCTCCATTCCTGTAAATATGAATGCAATGGAAAGCACCCTCACATCATGCATAAAGACTTCGTTTTTGATGTGGGGTGTAGTGTTTCTTTAAATAACTGCCATTTGTAGTCGGATTACTGAAGAAGAGTCGGATATTCCCATTCCAAGTCTGCAGATAGCTCTCTCCATTGTTTAATAAACTGCAACGCCGTCCTTCTCTATGAAATATTAATACTCTGCACTGAAATAATTATATGACAAGTAAACATATATAATCCAATTAACAGCTTAAATAAAATAGGCAGTTAAGGGATTTGTACGTGCGAGTGTTTCTGCTGCTCTTTGGAAATCAAGCGGCCGCACAAGACCGCCACAGCTTGGAATAAAACTTGTGTTTAAAGCAAACCATGCATCATAATGAAAAGTCAAGCTGACAAAACACAGAGAAGCTAAAACAGTTTTTAATTTAGTTTTTTTTTTTAACCACTTGACCTCTGGAAGATTTACCCCCCTTTATGACCAGGCAATTTTTTGCACGGCACTGCGTTATTTTAACTGGTAATTGTGTGGTCGTGCGATGCTGTACCCAAATAAAATTGATGTCCTTTTTTCCCCACAAATAGAGCTTTCTTTTGGGGGTATTTGATCACCTTTGCGGGTTTTTTTTTTTACACTATATACAAATAAAATCAAAATTTTTGAAGGAAATAAAACTATATTTTTTTACTTTCTGCTATAATACATATCCAATAAAAAAATTGAAATAATTAAATTTCTTCATCAATTTGGGTCAATATATTCTGCTACATATATTTGGTAAAAAAAAAATCCCACTAGGAGTATAATGATTGGTTTGCGCAAAAGTTATAGCGCCTACAAACTATGGGAATGCGATATTGTGGCGGACACTAACTGACAATTTGTGGGGACCAGTGACACTAACACAGTGATCAGTGCTAAAAATATGCACTGACACTGTACTAATGACACTGGCTGGGAAGGGGTTAAATGTGTGTCTAGACAGTATTTATGTCTTTACTGTATGTTGTGCTTTTACTAGGGGAAGTAATCAATTTCATTCACTGCTTTGTGGAGAAAGAAAATCTATTATTTCCCCACTGACAGGACAGGGCTCTGCCTTGCTTACATAGGGAGAGCTCCGTCCTGTGTGTGTTTCGGGCGATCAGCGGGTGCCAGCTGGAATCTATTGGCCGGCACTTGCTGATCGACATCTGTGTAAAATCACAGCACAGCCGGGTCGCTGGTGGCGCTCGTGCGACCCCTAACTGGAAGTGCCAGATCAGGCACAGGAGAGCCTTGCCGCCATATATCTAGGTTGTATGGTCGGCAAGTGCTTAATAAAAGCTCATAATGTAAACCAAAGTTTTATATATTTTTTTTTTATATAGCTTATTTAACAATAGTATGACATGTATCCATGATAATTTGCAGAGGATTCTGGGCTGATAGGAAAGTCCATCACCGTTGGATGCATACTGGTGGTCTACATGCAATTAACTAATCAAGACATGACCCTCTTTTTTTTTTTTTTTGTCTTGCCTATTTAGGTTACTTCGTCTTTATTAATTTAGAAATGTTTTTTTTTTTTTTTTGCATATATGACCATAACAATGTCTCCTTCCCCTTTGAATAAAAATTTGATTACGTTATGTTGAAATTTTTTCTTCAAATAATTACTACCTAACATTTATGTAATAAGTAATATTCTAGGGCTTTTTTACTTTCTTTTCTATATAATTCCACCTTAAACATGATTGTTGTATATTTCATTTGTGCTCTTTTTTCCTATTTTATGATTAAATACAGTATCTATGTGTTTTGTCACTTTTACCTTCACAATTACTTTGTAATCCACTTCTGTTAAAACCAATACAATTCTTGAAATATTAAGACGTTACCCTCTCCTCCTCTGAGTCAGTCAAGTCTATTTTTAGCCCATCAGCTGCAAGAAAGAGCCTTCAGAAAGCAAAGAGACCACTAACTGCCTGTTTTAATACATACAATAAATTGCACATTCCTTTAAAGTGATATTAAGGGCAATTACAAACATGTCATACTTACCTGCTCTGTGCAATGGTTTTGCACAGAGCAGCCCCGATCCTCCTCTTCTCGGGTCCCCCGTCTGAACGCCTGGCCCCTGCCGACTACCCCCCATAGCAAGCTGCTTGCTATGGGGGCACCCAAGCAGGTTCCCTCCCGAGTTTCTGCTCTGCGCATCCATTCACACACAGAGTCGTGGCTCAGCCCCATCCCTATCTCTCCTCATTGGCTCACTAGCTGTGATTGACAGCAGCGGGAGCCAATGGCTCCCGCTGATGTCTCAGCCAATGAGGAGGGATAGTTCCTGGAGAGCGAGGCTCTCATGCACATTACTGGATTGCAATGAGGCTTAGGTAAGTATTAGGGGGGGGGGGGACTCTGCTGCACAGAGAAGGTTTTTTACCTTCATGCATAGAATTCATAGAAAAAATACCTGTAGGTTTACTGGTGTACAATACATATGCCTGATTTAGGTAGGTAAATTAGACTATAAGCTCTTTAGGGGAATTGACTGATAGAAATAACACTACATGAACAAATTATGTGTATTCACCTCCAGATGATTACATTCATGTGTTTTAGTGAAGGGTATTGTTACTAGACAATAGGGATGAGCCAAACACCCCCCCCCCCCCGGTTCGGTTCACACCAGAACCTGCGAACGGACCGAAAGTTCGCGCGAACTTTAGAACCCTATTAAATACAATGGATGCAAACGTTCGAAATCAAAAGTGCTAATTATAACGGCTAATATGCAAGTTATTGTCCTAAAAAGGGTTTGGGGACCCGGGTCCTGCCCCAGGGGACATGTATCAATGCAAAAATAAGTTTTAAAAACTGCAGTTTTTTTGGGAGCAGTGATTTTAATGATGCATAAAGTGAAAAAAAAAAAGTTAAATATTCCTTTACATATCGTACCTGGGGGGTGTCTAAAGTATGCCTGTGAAGTGATACGTGTTTCCCGTGTTTAGAACTGTTCCTGCACAAAATGACATTTCTAAAGGAAAAAAAGTCATTTAAAACTGCTTGCGGCTTTAATGTAATGTCTGGGCCCAGCAATATTGATGAAAATCATTGAGAAAAATGGCATGGGTACCCACCTCCAGCCCACTACCAGCTCCTTTGGGTCTTGTATGGATATTAAGGAAAACCCTGCACCCAAATAAAAAAAAAGCCTTATATACAGTACTCTGAACAGCAGTATACAGGCGGTGCAAACAAGACAGGGACTTAAGTAGAATCTGTTTGTAATTTGGAACGGTACATTTTTTAAGTGTAGCTCCAGCCAAAAAATCTATTTTTAAGCTTTTTGGAGAACATAGGGATTAGGGAAGGGTTATCACCTCTGTAACATTTGTTTTGCTGTCTGTGCCCCTGTTTATAACATTTCACCTCACTTTCCGTCCCAATGACAAATGTTTTTTGAAAATTTGGGGGTTTTATTGAAACAAGGATTGGTGATAAAGCATCAGTGGAGAGGAGACACCTTTTTCCCATATTAACTCTTACAGGAGAGAATTTTCCTTCCTAGGGGTAGATTTCCTCTCACTTCCTGTTGTCTCCTTCAGTTTGCAAGTAGGAGTCGTTTGTAAGTTGGATGTTTGAAAGTAGGGGCCTGCCGTAAATACTCTGCAGAAATTTGGCCCTTAGGTCTTGGTGTTGCCACAACACTGTAAGCCCTCACAGTTACTCTTGGTGGGTGCTGGAACGCCCTGCTGTGAACTATTATATCAAGAATTGTAATTACATGACATTGTTGAACAGTGGTAGGAAAAATTGGGCCTTTGGTAGTGGTGGTGGTGCTGGTGCCACAACACTGTAAGTCCTCACAGTTACTCTTGGTGGGCGCAGGAATGGGCCCAGCTGTGAAATATTAGATCAATAATTGTAATTACATGCCCCTGTTGAACAGGGGCAGAACAATTGGGACTTTGGTGGTGATGGTGGTGGTGTTGCCACAACACTGTAAGCTCTCACAGTTACTCTTGGTGGGCGCAGGAATGGGCCCTGCTGTGAACTATTAGATCAAGAATTGTAATTACATGCCCCTGTTGAACAGGGGCAGAAAAATTGTGCCTTAGGCACTGGTGCCACAACACTCCAACCCCTCACAGATACTGTACTTGGAGCGCAGCAATAAACCCTGCTGCAAAGTATTGCATTAAAAATTGTATTTACACGCCCCTGTTAAACAGGGGCTGAAAAATTGGGCCTTAGCCACTGGTGGCGGTGCCCAGAACCAAATATGTTCTTTCAAGCTATCAGCATGATTATTGAGGAGGAAGAGGATAGTCACTCAGCATAACAGGATAGTCACTCAGCATCAGCATAGGCAGTCTTGAAGGGATCTGACATTTCCAAACAAATTATTCGGTTACATCAGCATCAGGTGCTTGGTAGCTGGTGGTGATCCAAGACTGATTCATTTTTATGAAGGTCAGTCGATCGGCCGAGTCGGTGGACAGGCGCACCCTGTGATCGGTTACAAAGCCTCCAGCAGCACTGAATGTGCGTTCCGAAATAACGCTGGAAGCAGGACAGGCCAGTAGCTCAATTGCATACTGTGCAAGCTCTGGCCAGTGATCCATCCTCAAGACCCATTAACCCAGAGGATTTTCGGTGGGAAAGGTGTCCAAGTCTGATCTTGCCCCTAGGTATTCCTGCACCATGTAAACGCTAGCGATGGTTGCTGGAAGCGATCATACCTTGGGGCTGCGTACTAAAAATTTGTCTGAACGCATCGGTCAGGCGGCCACCTTCTCCACCGCTCCTTCTTTGACTGACCGGAGCCTCAGCAACACGTTGTCCAGGACCAGGAATTTGAAACCTCCCAGTCTCTGGGAACGCGTTGCACAGACCTTTCTGCAGGGCCTCCCAAAGATGCTTCATCCTCTGCTCCCTCTGCGACGGCAAGATAAGGTCCGGAACCTTACCCTTAGATCAAGGAGGGTTGCCAGCCAGTAATGATCCCTCTCCTTGATCGCACGAATACGAGGATCCTTCTGCAGGCTTTGCAGGATCAGGGAGGCCATTCAGTGTATGTTTTCTGAGGCATTTTGTCCGGAGTCCTCTGGGTCACTGAGGACGACATGATCCGCAGCCACCTCCTCCCAGCCACGTACAAGTCCATGGGTGTCTTGGGACTGTAATTGATCCCTTGAAGACTACTGCTGATGCTGAGTGCTAGGCTCCACCTCCATGCTGACACAATAATCCTCCTCCTCCTCCTCGTCCTCTTCCTGTGTGATAGCCGGGCTAGCAGGAACACTGTCTGGATAAAGGGGGCATTGAGAAGTAAGGAAGTCTTCCTCTTCCTGCCTCTGTTCTGCCTCAAGTGCCCTGTACATTATTCCACACAGCGTGTGCTCCAACAGGTGGACAAGAGGGACAGTGTCACTGATGCATGCACTGTCACTGCTCTCCATCCTCATGGCCTCCTCAAATGGGGCCAGGACAGTGCATGCATCCGTGATCATGGCCCACTGGCGTGGGGAAAAAAATCCAAGCTCCCCTGACACTGTCTGGTGCCATATTGCAACAGATACTCATTGATGGCCCTCTGCTGTGTGTGCAGTCGCTGCAGCATGGCCAACGTAGAGTTCCACCTGGTGGGCATGTCACAGATTAGGCGGTTCTTTGACAGGTTGTAATCCTTTTGCAGGTCAGCCAGCCGAGCACTGGCATTATATGACCGGCGGAAATTCCCACAGTGTTTCCTGGCCTGCTTTAGGACCTCCTGTAAGCCCTGGTACCTGCCCAAGAACCGCTGCACCACCAAGTTAGGGACATGAGCTAAACAGGGCACATGGTCAGTTGTCCCTGTCGGAGGGTGGAGAGGAGGTTGGTGCCATTGTCGGAAACCACAATTTTTGGCTTAAGCTGGCATGGCGTCAACCACCTCTGAGCCTGCCCCTGCAGAGCTGACAGAATCTCTTCCCCAGTGTGGCTCCTGTCCCCCAAGCACACCAGCTCAAGCACCGCATGGCATCTCTTTGCCTGCGTACTTGCATAGCCCCTTGAACGCCTACGGAGCACCGCTGGTTCCAAGGACAAAGCACAGGAAGAGGCCATATAGGAAGAAGAAAAGGAGGGGGTGGAGGAGAGAGGTGTGTCAGAATCACCAGTAGTAGCATTTTGGAGGCGTGGTGGCGGAACCACCTCCAACACTACTGCACCTTGTCCTGCATCCTTTCCAGCTGCCAGCAGAGTCACCCAATGCGCCGTGAAAGATAGGCAACGTCCCTGTCCATGCCTGCTGGACCATGAGTCAGTGGTAATATGCACCTTACCGCTGACCACCCTGTCCAGCGAGGCCAAGACATTGCCTTCCACATGCCGGTAGAGAGTCGGAATCGCCTTCCGTGAGAAAAAGTGGCGTTTGGGAACCTGCCACTGAGGAACTGCACATTCAACAAACTCACGGAAGGGGGCAGAGTCTACCAACTGAAAAGGCAGCAGTTGAAGTGCTAGCAATTTAGCCAAGCTAGCATTCAACCGCTGGGCCTGTGGATGGCTGGGAAAGAACTTCTTTCGGCGGTGCAGCAGCTGGGGCAGGGAAATTTGCGTACGCTTGCCAATGGACTGCATGGCAGGTCAACATATGTCTGGTCAAGCACGTGGTGCCCAAGCGGCTGATGTTTTGGCCACGCAAGATACGCTTTAGACATATGTTGCAAATGGCAATGGTACGATCTGCTGCACACGTCTGAAAAAAGGCCCACACCAAAGAACTTTTGGAATAACGCGCAGAGACAGCAGCGCCCTGCACATGTGGAGCTCTGCGGTGTGAGGCGGTCGCTGTGCTGCCCTTAAGCTGGCCCCTGGAGGGCATCCTGCCTCATTGGAGATGTGCCTCCTCCTCCTCCTCCTCCTCTCTCCTATCAGGCACCCACGTGGAGTCAGTGAACTCATCATCCCCTCCCTCCTCATCACTGGAGACAATCTGGCAGTATGCTGCAGCTGGGGAAACATGACTGCCAGATAGCTGTCCTTGTTGGGCACCCCCTCTCTCTGGGCTCACGTTACTCCCCCCTCTCTCTGAGCTCACGTTACTGCCTTCCTCCAGCTGGGTTCCATCATCGGAGCCTTCAAAATGCTGGGCATCCTCCTGGAGCATGTACCCAACACTGTGGTCAAACAGTTTGGGGGACTCCTCAGGAGGACATGGTGGGGCTAGGGAAGGAGTGACTGATGCCATTGAGCCGAGGGAAGAGGCCGCTTTGGCAGCTGCTTTGCCAGACAAAGTACCCTGAGCCTGGGTGAGAGAGGATGAGGAGGAGGAGGACGACTTGGTCATCCACTCTACCAAGTCTCGGGCATGTTGCGGCTCAACATGGCCAGCTGCCGAAAAGAAGGACAAGCGTGTCCCACGGCCACGTGCTGATGAGGATGCACCGTGTCCACGACCAGCAGCACTGTTGCCTCTAGGCACAGAGCCTGCTTGCCCTGTTTTATTGTCTTGTGACTGTCTGCCTCTCCTTGTTTGCCTTCCAGACATACTAATGGCCTGCAGTGAGATGTAGCTGCACAAAGGTGGGATGTGTATATATATATATATATATATATATATATATATATATATATGTCTGTACTGATAATGCAGCTATCAGAATCAACTACTCAACTGTCTGCTGTGGTATTAGTATGGGAAAAGCAGCAGCAGCAGCAGCAGCAGTTAGTTTTAGGTGAAAACTGTGCAGAGAGGGACACAGTACACTAACTGAAAATACTTGCAGCTCTCTGCTTCTGGTTTTATTATGAGAACACAACTATAATAGTCACTAACTGTATTCAGGTAAGCTTTAGGTGAACGCTATGCAAAGCACACAGTACACTAAGTGAAACACTGACTATCTGCAGCTAGCACAATCACCTGCCTGCCTGTCACAGTATAGAGAATAACAGGAACGGATCTAGCTAAACTGAATACAGTGTATAAATATATATGCACAACACCTAGGATGCATATATATCCTCTACACACTGTAACTGGCCAATTATGGCTCTCCGTTTTTTCTGCACTGTGAATGGCAAAAGCATGCGGGTCATAGTGCATGCTTGGCCAATCATTAGACAGCAATGCACTGTGATGCCGCAGTGAATTATGGGCCATGACGCGCCACTCGAATTTGGCACGAACGGCCCATAATGTTTGATCTTCGAACGCTCGAACAGCCGATGTTCGAGTCAAACATGGGTTCGACTCGAACACGAAGCTCATCCCTACTAGACAATTGTGCGCTCCCAACCTTCTGGAAACAGTTTGAGGAAGTCCCGTTTCTGTTCCAGCATGATTGTGCCGTAAAAAGCCAGCTCCATATAGACCTGGTTTGATTAGTCTGGTGTGGAAGAACAAGAGTGTCCTGCATAGAGCCCTGGCCTCAACCTACTGAACAACTTTTGGATGAGCTGAAAACCCAATTACGAGTCAGATCTTCTCATCCAACATGACAATGTACACACAGCCAGCTTCATAAAGAAATGGTTTGATGCATTTGGTGTGGAGGAACTGAAGTGGCCTTCAACCCCAACCTCAACCCTACTGAACACCTTTGGTATGAATACTACAGTAATATCGACTCCAAGCCAGGTCTGCTTATCCGATGTCAATACTTGACCTCAAATTAACACAGACATATCCCCAAAATATTGAGAAAAGCCTTTCAAAAAGAGTAGAAGCTGTTATAACCACACAGGGTGGGAAGAGACTATTCGAAATTAGGCACAAGGGTTTTAAAAATTGGATGTCAAAAGCTCATATCCATGTGATGGTCAGGTGTCCACCGACTTTGACCATATAGTGTATGTCTTTGTTTACTGTAGATCCCACAAGAACAACACACAAGCACTATATTAATAAACATATTAAAAAAATGAAAATAGCGCACCTCTCACCATGCCTCGGGCCTGGAAAACAAATGTTTATGCAAAAGAGGTTGTTTTTTCCTCCATCACCACCCTCGGTTATGGTCAAAAGTTTAATTATCTCCCAAATGTTCCACCTTGCAGTAGTGAGTTCAGATGGAAACAATCTGATGGAAATTGTCACCATAAATCTCATTATTGCCATAGCCCAGGTAAAGTGACGTAAATCTTGTGCTAGGTTCTCTGCTGCTGCTACCTTATTTAATTCTGAAATTCTTCTGTCAGCCACAAAGCTCACTTGTAATATCTAGATGACAATTGTTTACCTGTTCTTCCATATGTTCTACCCACAATACGCCATGCCCTGCATTTATTCTTGGCCATTAAAATTTTTTTTTATAAAAAATAACTATACTTTAGTAAATGTTACCACATCAAAAAAAGTTGGTAATTTCATTATACATGTATATAAAATGCTCCTGCATTCTTGACTACTTTTTTATTACTGCTCGTCAACACTAACACCCAACTAATAAATCATGTATTTGCAGTTCAATAAATAAAGCGGGCAGACATGGTCAAGTGGATCGATTTATTCAACCAAACATTGAATGAGGAAGATGCATGATATAAGTGGTTTTGACTGCAGAATGATTGTTGATGCATCTCAAAAACTGCTGACCTCCTGGGATTTTCAGACAGAGTGTATGGAGAATGGTAGGTATATACCGTATATATATATATATATATATATATATATATATATATATATATATATATAAAATCAATTTATAACCAAAAAAGTGAGACATTCCTTAAAAATCTTTTGGAGTCATTTCTGTAATCTCTTATTATGTGAGAGTGTTTACTGGATATAAAAAAAAAGGAGCAGAAATAGGAAATACAAAAAAAAAATATCTAAGAAACTGTACACAAGGGTATATTTATTTTTTCTTGTGCTTTTTCTTGTTAAAAAATAACAGTAAAATAAAAATAAATAAAAAAGGAACAAAATCACAAATACACTTTGATGTGATGTCTGTTTCAAGCTGAACTACCCCCCCCCCATCCTTTTCAGCCAAGAAGCTACCATCTTAGCCTCTGTTTGATCTGCAAATGTCATGGTGCTGCACATGTGATCAGTTATGACAACCAATGGTTTGACAGTTTTGTTGAAAGAACAAGCAAATGTGGCAGTTATCATTACCGGCATGACACCATTAAATTGATGGGTTTAGTTTCACCTTAAATTTTAAAGTTGCTATGTTTGCGGGTGAAAAACACATTGAATAATAAGAAAAAAAAACACAAAAAAACCCCCACATAGGAGCCATTTAAAGTGTATAGCAGCCCTAGAAACCACCTTAGCCCACTTACCTTAGCCCACTTTGTTTCTGCTTTCCTAATTGACTCAAATTGGCAAAATTTTACCAAAATAAAGCTAATTATGATGAAATGTTGGTGAAACTAAATCAGTCAATCTCTCTTATAGCTATGGAGGGATAAGAATTTGGTGACACAGAATAAACAAAAAAATTTAATGATTCTATTAATGGTAGAAGCAGAGGGTATAATGGTGTGCTTTTATTTATTAAATTTGTATTCATAACCCTGAACCCCCAACTCTACACCCAGACCCAAACTCCAATTGTTAACCTCACCCTAACCCATATGTGTGCGCAGCCTATTGCATTAGGGTGTGCACCCCAAAGCTCAAACACATATGGTGTGTGTGTGCATGTGTATATATACTGACAGCATCAGTAGAGTAGTGGACGGTGTCAGTAGAGCTGTAGATGGCGTCCTAAGGGCAGAGATTGATGCAAGTAGGGCAGTGGATTGTGTCAGTAGTTTTCGTTTTTTTTTTTTTATATTTTATTATTTTTTACAATTTTATTTAGGAGAAAAAATAAAAGAATAGGAAAAAAAATATTTGGTGAAATATCAGGGGTCTAAACAGGGGGAATATGAGCCACACGGGGTGATTAGGGTGTGCCCAGGCACACCTGGCACACCCTGTGCGCATACCTATGTCCTAACTCCATGAAACCCTACCCTTTAGACCCCTTTCACACTGGGGCGGTTTGCAGGCGCTATTGTGCTAAAAATAGCGCCTGCAAACCGTCCTGAAACAGCAGCTGCTGTTTCTCCAGTGTGAAAGCCCGAGGGCTTTCATACTGGAGCGGTGCGCTAGCAGGACCGCTCCAAAAGTCCTGCTAGCCGCATCTTTGGAGCTCCTCCACCGCTCCTGCCCATTGAAAGCAATGGGACACCGCGGCTATACCACCGGCAATGCGCCTCTGCAGAGGCGCATTGCTGGCGGTATTAACCCTTTTTCGGCCGCTAGTTGGGGGTAAAACCGCATCGCTAGCGGCCGAATACCGCCGCAAATCCGACGGTAAATCGCCGCTAAAAATAGCGGCGCTTTACTGCCACCGCACCACCCGCCCCAGTGTGAAAGGGGCCTTAGACATAATTCCATGATTGCTATCATTTTCACACTGAACATTCCTCAAGACAAAACTACCATTGTAGTCTTCAATACCAATGCCTCAAAGGTACCATCTTATTACATACCAAAAAAAAAAAAAAGAAGAAGGGCATCACATCAACAGGGACTTTAAATGTACCAATGAAGAGAATGCATACACATACATAAAAAAAAACATATATGTTAAAAAGTTATTTCCCTTATTTTAATATACTGTACTACAAAACAAAACAAAAAAACAACAAGAAGCACATATTACCGGCATTAAAATTTCCATATATAAAATATGAAAAGATAGATCATATACCTTGTAAATAAACCAGTATACAATACCAATTTCAAAATATCCTTGTAGTTAATACCCATATTTTTCTATGCACTTTGCAATATTCACCAGCATCTTCAGTGTTGGCAGTTACGATCCCTTCTAAACTATCATATACATCATCAATAACTTACAATACATTGACTTGAAATTGAAAGACTTTCTTAAATAGAAACAATTTTTTTTTTCTCAACAGCATTTCAAAGACCACCCTATAATACCTTCCAATGCAGATTTATCACTACCTTTAGGCCCCTTTCCCACTGAGGCGCATTTCAGGCGCTTTCACCCTAAAAAAAGCGCCTGAAAACTTATCTCCATTAAAATCAATGAATCCTTTCACACTAGGGCAGTGCGCTGAAAAAACGCCCCTCTCCATTGAAATGAATTGAAAGCGCTTCAAAAGCGCCTGAAAAGCGCTTCAAAAGCGTTCAGTGTTTTACTGGCAGTTTTTCAAGCGCCTCAGTGTGAAAGTGGCCTTAATCAGCTATTTTACTCAGCTGTCTCTTGGCTTAATCACTTAAGACCCGGACCATTATGCAGCTTAAAGACCAGGCCACTTTTTGCGATTCAGCACTGTGTCGCTTTAACCGACAATTGCGCAGTCGTGCGACGTGGCTCACAAACAAAATTGGCCTCCTTTTTTCCCCACAAATAGAGCTTTCTTTTGGTGGTATTTGATCACCTTTGCGATTTTTAGTTTTTGCGCTATACACAAAAATAGAGATATTTTTTACTTTTTGCTATAATAAATATCACCAAAAAATATATAAAAAAAAAATTTTTTCCTCAGTTTAGGCCGATACATATTCTTCTACAAATTTTTGGTAAAAAAAAAAATTGCAATAAGCGTTTATTGATTGGTTTGCGCAAAATTTATAGCGTCTACCAAATAAGGGATAGTTTTATTGCATTTTTATTAATATATATTTTTTTCTAGTAATGGTGGTGATCAGTGATTTTTATCATGACTGCGACGTTATGGCGGACACATCGGACACTTTTGACACTATTTTGGGACCATTGTCATTTTTACAGCGATCAGTGCTATAAAAATGCACTGGTTACTGTAAAAATGACACTGGCAGTGAAGGGGTTAACCTGGAGGGGGCGCTGTAGGGGTTAAGTGTGCCCTGATGTGTGTTTCTTACTGTGGGGGGGCGTGGCTTAGCGTGTGATGTCACTGATCGTCGTTCCCTATGACAGGGAACAGACGATCAGTGACAGGCTCACTAGGAAGCACGGGGAGAGGTTTGTTTACACTTACCTCTCCCCGTTCTTCCTCTCTGTGACCCGATCGCGGGACACCGGCGGCGATCGGGTCCGCTGTTCCCACGGGAACGGTCACGGAGAAGAGGACCGGGGCGCGAGCGAGCCGCGGGCAACGCGCTCGTGACCCACGGCTGGGCTCTTAAAGGGGACGTATCTGTACGCCCTTGTGCCCAGCCGTGCCATTCTGCCGATGTACATGCATGTACATGTGTGCGGCGGTCCTTAAGTGGTTAAGTACAGAAGGCCATAAAGTCCATGATACAAATGTGAGTTATCTGTAGATGCAGGGGGCGTCTGTGTGTACAGTAAGGGGTGTATAATTTGCATATCTATTCATCCAGCAAAACAGTTGGTTAGTGGCGACCAGTCCACAAGGGGCACCCCCCCCCCAAAGCTGTGACCAATAGGCAAGCACTTAAAAGAACAATTTATTTTTAAATAAATGATAATTAGACTAACATTTTTTAACATCTTGAAGTAAAAAAATGTTAGTCATATCATGATTCATTTAAAAATTAATCATTATATGTGTGTGCAAGTGCACTGCAGGGCGCCAGACTAATAGAAGTCTACTAGGTCCGTCAATGTTAAACAAGCACATGATTACAGCCTGAGACTCTAATTGGCTTGTTTAACATTGTGCTCTTCGCCACATCTAGAGGCCTAAATGCATTGAGTTGCTGCCATGTGATTGGCTGATTAGCAACTTGTGTTACCAAGCAATCGAACAGGTGTACCTAATAAAGAACCAGTATTCAATATAAATTCTGTAAATGTCCACATTGTCAATGCCCATAGTTTTCTACATTTTTTTTACAGTGTTCTCCCAGTTCTTCAGGACGGGGTAGTTAGGATACCCTTTTTAAAATTACCATAGACATTGACAACAACAATTCAGGATCTTAGATTGTAAGTTCCTTGAGGGCAGAGACCGATGTGCAATGTACAATATGTTAATTGCTGCATAAAAATTGTTGGCGCTATATAAATGCCTGTAAAAAATAAATAAAGAATAAATAATAAAAATATAATAAAAAAATAATAATAATAAAAATAATAAAATGTATACAATAATTTGCTTCTGACTTTTAACTTCTCAATTTGCCCCAGGAGAATCATCTATACAACAAAAAGAAGAACGCAATGAGAAACAACATACAAGCGGATTGCAGTTGCGTGGAATGTAAAGGGAACTCTTGGCCGCCGAGTTGTAATTCAGTCCATAACATAAGACGGAGCTTATCACCGTTGCACAGATTTGCAGCACACAACTCAGTGTCTTGCATCAGTGGCTCCTTTCTCCCTCCTGACCTGGACAGGCTTTGTGTTCCTGAAAAGAATGTAAAATCTCTCACTAATTTATCACAGGAGGCTGTGCGAGAAGAGCATGGAACACCGCTTCCTACAGGAGAATCAGGATGAATGATCCGCCAAGCTCTGATGGACAGTCTAACCAAACGTAACATATGCAACCATCTGCAATAACACAGCAAAATAACTGCCTGTGCGTTCTCAACAGCAACAAGGCCTAAAAATAACTTATGCCGCATACACAAGGTCGGAATCTCCGACAACAAATGTTCGATGTGAGCTTTTTGTCAGAAATTCCGACCGTGTGTAGGCCCCATTGAACATTTGCTGTCGGAATTTCCAACAACAAATGTTTGAGAGCTGGTTCTCAATTTTTCCGACAGCAAAACTTGTCAGAAATTCCGACCGTGTGTATCCAATTCCGACGCACAAAAATTCTATGCATGCTCGGAACTGTGGCGGTGTGTCCATAGAGGGCGCCGGAGTGCCGCCCCCTCTCGCTCCCGCACCGCCACTGAAAGACAATACATAGATTCATGCATTGCATGAAACTGTGTATTTTCGCCGCTGCCGTGCTGCCCACTATACATATGGCCGGCCTCCTGGTGAGCGCCGGCCATATGAATTAGAGCGGTGGCCGGCAGTGGGTGTGACTTGGAAGTGTCTATCAGAGCCAGCGGCTCTGATAGGCTTTCCGAATACAGCTCTCACGCAGTAATCGGCTTCCAAAAACTCCTCCAAGGTACGCACGGGGGTGCGTTCCTTGGAGAAGACTGTGGGGGTTTCAGCCAATCAGGTTCACCGGATCTGGTTACCGGTAACCTGATTGGCTGAAGCCACATCGAGGGCGGGAGAAGACATCGAGGACGGCGCGGACCCGAGGAAGGTAAGTGCAGGGCTGGGGGGGGACAGGCTGCATTTGGGGGACAAACTGGCTGTATATGGGGACACACTGGCTGTATATGGGGACACACTGGCTGTATATGAGGACACACTGGCTGTATATGGGGGACACACTGGCTGTATATGGGGGACACACTGGCTGTATATGGGGGACACACTGGCTGTATATGGGGGACACACTGGCTGTATATGGGGACACACTGGCTGTATATGGGGACACACTGGCTGTATATGGGGACACACTGGCTGTATATGGGGACACACTGGCTGTATATGAGGAACACACTGGCTGTATATGAGGAACACACTGGCTGTACAGGTCCTTCTCAAAAAATTAGCATATTGTGATAAAGTTCATTATTTTCTGTAATGTACTGATAAACATTAGACTTTCATATATTTTAGATTCATTACACACAACTGAAGTAGTTCAAGCCTTTTCTTGTTTTAATATTGATGATTTTGGCATACAGCTCATGACAACCCAAAAATCCTATCTCAAAAAATTTGCATATTTCATCCGACCAATAAAAGAAAAGTGTTTTTAATACAAAAAAAGTCAACCTTCAAATAATTATGTTCAGTTATGCACTCAATAGTTGGTCGGGAATCCTTTTGCTTCAATGCGGCATGGCATGGAGGCAACCAGCCTGTGGCACTGCTGAGGTGTTATGGAGGCCCAGGATGCTTCGATAGCGGCTTTAAGCTCATCCAGAGTGTTGGGTCTTGCGTCTCTCAACTTTCTCTTCCCAATATCCCACAGATTCTCTATGGGGTTCAGGTCAGGAGAGTTGGCAGGCCAATTGAGCACAGTAATACCATGGTCAGTAAACCATTTACCAGTGGTTTTGGCACTGTGAGCAGGTGCCAGGTCGTGCTGAAAAATGAAATCTTCATCTCCATAAAGCTTTTCAGCAGATGGAAGCATGAAGTGCTCCAAAATCTCCTGATAGCTAGCTGCATTGACCCTGCCCTTGATAAAACACAGTGGACCAACACCAGCAGCTGACATGGCACCCCAGACCATCACTGACTGTGGGTACTTGACACTGGACTTCAGGCATTTTGGCATTTCCCTCTCCCCAGTCTTCCTCCAGACTCTGGCACCTTGATTTCCGAATGACATGCAAAATTTGCTTTCATCCGAAAAAAGTACTTTGGACCACTGAGCAACAGTCCAGTGCTGCTTCTCTGTAGCCCAGGTCAGGCGCTTCTGCCGCTGTTTCTGGTTCAAAAGTGGCTTGACCTGGGTAATGCGGCACCTGTAGCCCATTTCCTGCACACGCCTGTTCACGGTGGCTCTGGATGTTTCTACTCCAGACTCAGTCCACTGCTTCCGCAGGTCCTCCAAGGTCTGGAATCGGTCCTTCTCCACAATCTTCTTCAGGGTCCGGTCACCTCTTCTCGTTGTGCAGCGTTTTCTGCCACACTTTTTCCTTCCCACAGACTTCCCACTGAGGTGCCTTGATACAGCACTCTGGGAACAGCCTATTCGTTCAGAAATTTCTTTCTGTGTCTTACCCTCTTGCTTGAGGGTGTCAATGATGGCCTTCTGGACAGCAGTCAGGTCGGCAGTCTTACCCATGATTGCGGTTTTGAGTAATGAACCAGGCTGGGAGTTTTTAAAAGCCTCAGGAATCTTTTGCAGGTGTTTAGAGTTAATTAGTTGATTCAGATGATTAGGTTAATAGCTCGTTTAGAGAACCTTTTCATGATATGCTAATTTTTTGAGATAGGATTTTTGGGTTTTCATGAGCTGTATGCCAAAATCATCAATATTAAAACAAGAAAAGGCTTGAACTACTTCAGTTGTGTGTAATGAATCTAAAATATATGAAAGTCTAATGTTTATCAGTACATTACAGAAAATAATGAACTTTATCACAATATGCTAATTTTTTGAGAAGGACCTGTATATGAGGAACACACTGGCTGTATATGGGGACACACTGGCTGTATATGGGGACACACTGGCTGTATATGGGGGACACACTGGCTGTATATGGGGGACACACTGGCTGTATATGGGGACACACTGGCTGTATAGGGGGGACACACTGGCTGTATATGGAAACAAACTGGCTGTATTTGGGGACAAACTGGCTGCATTTGGGGACAAACTGGCTGCATTTGAGGGGACAAACTGGTGGCGTTTGGGCACAGTGGCTGCGTTTAATGGGCACAGTGGCGGCAATTGATGTTTTTTTTGTTCAGTTTGTTTGCGCCCCCCCAAAAATTTTGAGCACCAGCCGCCACTGGTTCGGAATCAATTAGACACATGCTCAGAATCATTGAACTTAATTTTTCTTGGCTCGTCATAGTGTTGTACGTCACCGCGTTCTTGACCTTCGGAATTTCTGAGCAACATTTGTGTGACCGTGTGTATGCAAGACAAGTTTGAGCCAAAAACCATCGGAAAAAAAACCCCAAGGTTTTGTGGTCGGAACGTCCGATCGTGTGCACGTGGCATTACAGTCTATCTGTACAGATCAGCAGTACAGAGTATATAATGTACAACACACATAGGCATGCGCACAGGGTGTGCCAGGTGTGCCCAGGCACACCCTAATCACCCTGTGCAGCACAGATTCCCCCCTACTGCCCTAGCCCCCCCTTCCCGCCGCACCGCTGCTGGCTTCCCTCCTCTCCTCTCCCAGCGGCTGATGCTGCGGGATGTTTTAGGATGAATGGGGGAAGGGGCCGGTAAATATGTGATTTACTGACCCCTTCCCTTTCTGAATAAACATCGTGAGCGATCGATAGTGTGTGTTTGAGCTTTGGGGTGCACACCCTAATGCAATAGGCTGCGCACACCTATGACAACACAGCTTACAGAGTACAATGGTATGGAATATTTACCTTACCGCACAGCATACAGAGTACAGGGGACTTATAGTGAGTGACCCTGGATTCACTATATCTGGTCTCCCACAGTACACAGAACATGGAAAAGCAATAGTTTTAAGAAATATAAACTGCTAAATACCTTTTCTCATCAGCAGTATATAGCAGTGTGATATATGTGTCACCGGCGCAAAAAAAAAATTCTTTATGTATACAATGTGTAAAAAATGTTGGGTCTGCTGCAGTTATAGATTCCCCACCAATAGTGCGGAGTCAGCAATATCACAGAAAAAAGGAGATAGCTGCGCCAACCCAAAAATAATCATTTAAATTTAAGTTTTACCACATCTTTTAGAACAGTAAATGATATTCATATATAACCCATCAATAGTTAATCAAAAACCATCAAGTGCATATTAACCACTTACGGACCGCCCGCCGCAGGAATAAATCGGCTGTTTGAAGAGGAATACCGTTGTTATGGTAGCAGCTAGCTACCATAACCCGGGTATCCTCTTCTTCAGCGGGCGGTCCACTACAAGATAAAAGTGGTCTCTGTGGGGAATTCGCCACGAGATCCATTTTATCAGCGGCGGGAAAGGGGCCCCCCTCCCGCCGCTCTCCGATTCCCTCCGCCGCTTACCGGAGCCATCTGCAGCGGCGGAGGAGATAGCGTGCTTTGTATGGAGAAGAGTGAGGGGAAGATGGTCCCCACCCGTCTCCATATCACTGCAGGGCGGAAGCGACGTCAAAACAATACTTCCGCCCATAATTCTTAAAGGTACATTTTTTTTTTTTTTATTATAATTTTTTTTACAATGACATCATTTTTTTTTTACTGCATTTTAGTCCAAATATGAGATCTGAGGTCTTTTTTGACCCCAGATCTCATATTTAAGAGGACCTGTCATGCTTTTTTCTATTACAAGGGATGTTTACATTCCTTGTAATAGGAATAAAAGTGACCACATTTTTTTTTTTTAAAACTGTGTCAAAATAAATAAAATAAAGTAAAATAAACAATAAAAAAACAACAACATTTTTTAAAGAGCCCCGTCCGCAGAAGAGAACGCATACGTGAGCAGCTTCCGCATATGAAAGCGGTGTTCAAACCACACATGTGAGGTATCGCGCGTTCGGTAGCGCGAGAGCAATAATTCTAGCCCTAGACATCCTCTGTGACTCAAAACATGCAACCTGTAGAATTTTTTAAACATCGCCTATGGAGATTTTTATGTGTAAAAGTTTGTCGCCATTCCACAAGCAGGTGCAACTTTGAAGCGTGACATGTTGGGTATTAATTTACTCGGCATAACATTATCTTCACAAATTGGGCTAACTTCACTGTTGTCTTATTTTTTAATTCAAAAAAGTGTTGTTTTTTTTCAAAAAAAGTGCGCTTTTTAGACCGCTACGCAAATACGGTGTGACAAAAAGTATTGCAACGACCGCCATTTTATTCTCTAGGGTGTTAGAAAAAAATGTATATATTGTTTGGGGGTTCTACGTAATTTTCTAGCAAAAAAAAATGTTTTTAACTTGTAAACACCAAATCTTAGAAAGAGGCTCGGTCATTAAGTGGTTAAGTGAACTAAATTAAATAAAAACAATTAATTTCCCCAATAAATATAAAATGAAAAATCATATAGCCTAGCCTCGATCTGGTGCTAGTTGGGGCAGGAAGTGACGTCGGAGTTACTCAGAAGCCTCTACGCATTTCACATCCAATCATGCATCTTCAGGAATTAATTTAGTTCACTTAAAGTGGTTGTAAACCCACTTTGTAAACAAACACCTACAGGTAAGCCTAGATTAGGGCTTACCTGTAGGTGCATGAAATATCTCCTTAACCTACACGGTTAAGGAGATATTTGCATTTAAAAGCGGCAACGCTGACGTCACGCGCATGTGCATGGGGTTAACCCCATTCACAAATTCGGCTAGGTCGCAGCATTCGACGACGTAGCCGAATTCGACGGCTCATGCGCGCATGCGCGAAGTCACGTCTTTGCCGCTCCGGCCAATCACAGCGCCGGAGCGGCGCTGTGATTGGCTGGAGCGGCGATACCCGGAAGTAATCTTCTGGCTATCACCGCAGCGATGGATGCGGCTGAAGAGGGAGACGAGGACGGCTTCAGGGGCCCCGATCTAAGGTAAGTGATGCATAATGAGCTATTATGCTAGTCATATTAGCTCATTATGCCTTTCTCTTACAGGTCGTTGGGGAAAAAAAAAAAAATAGTGGGTTTACAACCACTTTAATATGCACTTGATGGTTTTTGATTAACTATTGATGGGTTATATATGAATATCATTTACTGTTCTAAAAGATGTAGTAAAACTTGAATTTAAATTATTATTTTTGGGTTGGCGCAGCAGTATATAGCAGTCTTGTGACTTCTATCAGTATCTGCTTAAAGCTTGTGGGAGGAGTTTTCATTCTCCCCTGACCCTCTGTCTGGACAGTGCTGATTGGCCCTGTGCTGATCACATGCCCTCTCACAAGAACAAAAAAAAAAAACTCTCTAGCAATACACACCAAACTGAGTCTAGCGGCCTCACCCCATCTCCTTTGTCTAGGGGTATGTCACACGACAGGGTGAGATGCGCTACGGCCCATATCCTCCCCATAGCTGTGGGTGAGGTGAAGGCCAGCACCAGATATTTCCTCGGGCCTATGTGTTTTGTTCTAGAATACAGTCCTGCTGTGTCAACACTTCCCTCTGCTCCCATTAACCAGAGTTCCACACACCGATCACAGTCCAACTCTTGCTTTATTGTACATCTCACAATAAACAGTGCTTCAGTAGCCATCTGGTTGCGACTTGATAACATTTTGATACGGGGGTGAGCAGGTCGAGGCACTATCCTGGTTATTAACTAAACCACTGCGATCTCGCCAGCGGTTACTATAGCATTCAGCTAGAAAGGACTTAGAATCTGAGAGTCTCTACCAGCGACTCAAGAGAACGTAGATAGGAGTACCTTCGCTGCGTTGCGGCCCCTATCAGGGGAAGATGTCCCTCCAAGGGAGTTACCAGAGGCCCATCCGTCACTGGGTTGATGCCGCTCCAGACTCTCCGAATGGGTAACCTCCCCGGCCTCCTCACCTCAGACATGGGCCCCGTCCACCTCAGGGACCCTCGGACGTCTCCACTAGTGATGAGCCGAACACCCCCGGGTTCGGTTCGCACCAGAACCCGCGAACGGACCGAAAGTTCGTACGAACATTAGAACCCTATTAAATACAATGGATGCGAACGTTCGAATTCTAAAGTGCTAATTATCATGGGCGTCACCAGGGTGGGACCTGAGGGGGCCACGTCCCCCCCAATTTTACTGTGTGCCCCCCCATGTGCCCCCCCAAGTTAAGTTGTTGGTTTTAACACAAAAAATGTCCGACAGCGCCGCGGCTATCTGAGTTTCCATCCGCGGCGCTGAATGACTGAATCAGACTCACTATAGTAACAGACGTCAGTCTGTCACGTGACGTCGCGTCTGACGGCCGCCGCTATTGATTATGGGAATTGTAGTCCGCGGCGCTGGCTATGTCGTGCTCAAGCTCCCTGCTCCAGGGGGGTGGAGTCAGTGAGTCACTGAGAAGAGCAGCGCAGCCAGCCTACCGCATGCTAACTCCCATCGCCGCGGTAGGTTAGCATGAATAATTGATCATATTTTGCCCGCCAACTCCAGTCCAGTCACAGTGCCTCTGCCACCAGTGCTGCCACAGGAAAGGTAGGTCCAAAAAACAGTAAAAATTTGCTTGCATTACCATTTATAATCTGAAATAAATAGCTGGTGGTTCTGGTGCAACAGTAACTTCAAAGATACATAAGACAGAGCTCTCATGGAGGTAACAGAAAAAATACTTAACTAATATTAGAAAAGCATGATGAAAAGATGAAGTAATATTGACTAAATAGTATATAGGAGGCTTTGTTTTTTCTTTTTGCAAAACCCAAACCAATGTGTGTTTTAGAGGTTAAAATATATATCATTGACCCCAATATATAATATTAGTTAAGTATTTTTTCTGTTACCTCCATGAGAGCTCTGTCTTATGTATCTTTGAAGTTACTGTTGTCCGGCACCAGAACCACCAGCTATTTATTTCAGATTTAGGCTCAGTTCACACTGCTGCGATGCGGGAACGCTGCGAATCCACTGCGGGTTCCCGCATCGCAGGTTTTCCCGGCAGCAGTTCACACTGCCCTATGTGAACTGCTGGGAGTGTCAAGTAAAAGTTAATGACACCCCCAAATCAGTTAACATATCGCAGTGCGATCTGCAAACTCGGACAGGAATCGGATCGCATGGGTGTGAACACCCATGCGATCCGATTCTGCTGCGGACAAAAAAAAGGGTCCTGTGATGTGCACTTGCAGTGCGGTGCGGATCACATGCGAACTCTGACATCGCAGCAGTGTGAACCTAGCCTTAAATGTGAACTTGCGTGCGTGTCGGGTGCGATGCAGGAATCCGCAGTGGATTCGCAGTGTTCTCGCAACGCACCAGTGTAAACCGGGCCTAAGAAATATTTTTTTCAGTTTACAAAGTGCATGCAATGATAATTGATAAGGATTAAACAATAAATTGATATTTTACCATGAATGAGTTAAAATTTGCTGACAACGTAGGTGAACCGTGAATTAAGAATTCAAATTTCATATTTGTGCGTTTTGTGTGCATTGTCAGGAATATTTCATATTTGTGCGTTTCGTGTACATTGTCAGGAATATTTCATATTTGTGCGTTTCGTGTACATTGTCAGGAATATTTCATGTTAATGCGTTTCGTGTGCATTGAATTTGTCTGGAATATTTCATTTTTGTGCTTTTCATGTACATTGTCAGGAATATTTCATGTTCATGTGTTTCGTGTGCATTGAATTTGTCTGGAATATTTCATATTTGTGCGTTTCGTGTACATTGTCAGGAATATTTCATGTTCATGCGTTTCGTGTGCATACACACACACACACACACGTTTTATGGTTGGCCCCCCTACTTTTGTCCTTGTCCCCCCATGTGCCCCCCCTAAATATGAAAGCTAGAGACGCCACTGCTAATTATAACAACTATTATGCATGTTATTGTCCTAAAAAGGGTTTGGGAACCCGGGTTCTGCACCAGGGGACATGTATCAATGCAAAAAGAAGTTTTAAAAACGGTCGTTTTTCGGGAGCAGTCATTTTAATGATGCATAAAGTGAAAAAAAAAGTCAAATATTCCTTTAAATATCGTACCTGGGGGGTGTCTAAAGTATGCCTGTGAAGTGCCACGTGTTTCCCGTGTTTAGAACTGTCCCTGCACAAAATGACACTTCTAAAGGAAAAAAAAGCCATTTAAAACTGCTTGCGGCTTTAATGTAATGTCTGGTCCCGGTAATATGGATGAAAATCTTTAAGAAAAATGGCATAGCTACCCCATGACCCCCCCCCCCCCCTACCCCAGCCCATTACCAGCCCCTTTGGGTCTTGTATGGATATTAAGGGGAACCCCGCACATAAAATAAAAAAGGCCCTATATACTCTGAACAGCCGTATACAGGCGGTGCATACAAGACAGGGACTGTAGGTTTGTTCTTATGTAGAATCTGTTTGTAATTTTGAACAGGTACATTGTTGAAGTGTAGCTCCAGCCCAAAAATCTATTTTTAAACTTTTTGGAAAACATAGGTAAGGGTTATCACCCCTGTAACATTTGTTTTGCTGTCTGTGCCCCTGTTCAGAACATTTCACCTCACTTTCCGTCCCAATGTCAACTGTTTTTGAAATGTGGTGTTTTTCTTGAAAGAAGGATTGCTGATAAAGCATCAGTACAGAGGAGACACCTTTCTCCCATATTTATTCTTACAGGAGAGAATTTTCCTTCCTAGGGGTAGATTTCCTCTCACTTCCTGTTGTCTTCTTGCGTTTGCAAGTAGGAGTCGTTTGTAAGTTGGATGTTTGAAAGTAGGGACCTGCCGTATATACTCTGCAGAAATAGGCCCCTTAGTTGTTGGTGTTGGCACAACACTGTAAGCACTCACAGTTACTCTTGGTTGGTGCTGGAACGCCCTGCTGTCAACTATTATATCAGGAATTTTAATTACATATAATTGTTGAACAGTGGTAGTAAAAATTGGGGCTTTGATGGTGGTGCTGGTGCCACAACACTGTAAGCCCTGACAGTTACTCTTGGTGGGTGCAGCAATGGGCCCTGCTGTGAATTATTAGATCAAGAATTGTAATTGCATGCCCCTGTTGAACAGGGGCTGAAAAATTGGGCCTTTCGTGGTGGTGGTGGTGGTGGTGGTGTTGCCACAACACTGTAAGCCCTGACAGTTACTCTTGGTGGGTGCAGGAATGGGCCCTGCTGTGAATTATTAGATCAAGAATTGTAATTACATGCCCCTTTTAAACAGGGGCTGAAAAATTGGGCCTTTCGTGGTGGTGGTGGTGGTGGCGTTGCCACAACACTGTAAGCCCTCAGAGTTACTCTTGGTGGGTGCAGCAATGGGCCCTGCTGTGAATTATTACATCAAGAATTGTAATTGCATGCCCCTGTTGAACAGGGGCTGAAAAATTGGGCCTTAGGCACTGGTGGCACAACACTACAACCCCTCACAGATACTGTACTTGGAGCACAGCAATGAGCCCTGTTGCAAAGTATTGCTTCAAAAATTGTAATGACACGCCCCTGTTAAACAGGGGCTGAAAAATTGGGCCTTAGGCACTGGTGGCACAACACTACAACCCCTCACAGATACTGTACTTGGAGCACAGCAATGAGCCCTGTTGCAAAGTATTGCTTCAAAAATTGTAATGACACGCCCCTGTTAAACAGGGGCTGAAAAATTGGGCCTTAGGCACTGGTGCCACAACACTCCAACCCCTCACAGATACTGTACTTGGAGCACAGCAATGAGCCCTATGGCAAATTATTGCTAAAAAAATTGTAATTACACGCCCCTGTAAAACAGGGGCTGAAAAATTGGGCCTTAGCCACTGGTGGCGGCACCCATAAACAAAAATGATCTTCCAAGCTATCATCATCAATCGTATCATTGAGGACTCGGAGGAGGAGGATAGCCAGTCAACATAACAGCACAGGCACTCAGCATCAGCATCAGTCTTGAAGGGATGTGACATGTTAAAATCAATTAGTCTGTTATATCAGCATCAGGTGTGTGGTAGCTGGTGGTGATCCAAGACTGGTTCATCTTGATGAAAGTCAGTCGATCAACCGAGTCGGTGGACAGGCGCACCCTGTGATCCGTGACAAATCCTCTAGCAGCACTGAATGTGCGTTCCGAAAGAACGCTGGATGCAGGACAGGCCAGTAGCTCAATTGCATACTGTGCAAGCTCTGGCCAGTGATCCATCCTCAAGACCCAGTAAGCCAGAGGATTTTCGGTGGGGAAGGTGTCCAAGTCTGACCTTGCCCCTAGATATTCCTGCACCATGTTTATCAGACGCTGGCGATGGTTGCTGGAACCGATCATACTTTGGGGCTGCGGACTAAAGAATTGTCTGAACGCATCGGTCAGACGGCCACCTTCCCCACCGCTCCTTCTTTGACTGGCCAAAGCCTCAGCAACTCGTTGTCCAGGACCAGGAGTTTGTAACCTCCCAGTCTCTGGGAACGCGTTGCACAGACCTTTCTGCAAGGCCTCCCGGAGTTGTCTCATCCTCTGCTCCCTCTGCGACGGTAACATAAGGTCTGCAACCTTACCCTTGTACCGTGGATCAAGGAGAGTGGCCAGCCAGTAATGGTCCCTCTCCTTGATCCGAAGAATACGAGGATCCTTCCGCAGACTTTGCAGGATCAGGGAGGCCATGCAGCGTAGGTTTGCTGAGGCATTCGCTCCGGAGTCCTCTGGGTCACTAAGGACGACATGATCCGCAGTCACCTCCTCCCAGCCACGTACAAGTCCACTGGTTTCTTGGGACTGTAAATCATCCCTAAAAGACTGCTGCTGATGATGCTGAGTGCCAGCCTCCACCTCCATGCTGACACAATCCTCCTCCTCCTCCTCCTCCTCCTCCTCCTCTTCCTGTGCGATGGGTGGGACAGAAGGAACACTGTCTGGGTAAAGGGGGCCTTGAGAGGCAAGGAAGTCCTCCTCTTCCTGCCTCTGTTCTGCCTCAAGTGCCCTGTCCATTATTCCACGCAGCGTGTGCTCCAACAGGTGGACAAGAGGTACAGTGTCACTGATGCATGCACTGTCACTGCTCACCATCCTCGTGGCCTCCTCAAATGGTGCCAGGACAGTGCATGCATCCCTGATCATGCCCCACTGGCGTGGAGAAAAAAAAACAAGCTCCCCTGACCCTGTCCTGGTGCCGTAGTCGCACAGGTACTCATTGATGGCCCTCTGCTGCGTGTGCAGCCGCTGCAGCATGGCCAACGTTGAGTTCCACCTGGTGGGCATGTCACATATAAGGCGGTTCTTGGGCAGGTTCAACTCCTTTTGCAGCTCAGCCAGGCGAGCACTGGCATTATAAGATCTGCGGAAATGCACACAGACTTTCCTGGCCTGCCTCAGGACATCCTGTAAGCCCGGGTACCTGCCCAAGAACCGCTGCACCACCAGGTTAAGGACGTGAGCCACACAGGGCACATGGGTCAGTTGTCCCTGTCGAAGGGCGGAGAGGAGGTTGGTGCCATTGTCGCAAACCACCATTCCTGGCTTAAGCTGGCGTGGCGTCAACCACCTCTCGGCCTGGCCCTGCAGAGCAGACAGGACCTCTGCCCCAGTGTGGCTTCTGTCCCCCAAACACACCAGCGCAAGCACGGCATGGCATCTTTTTGCCTGCGTACTTGCGTAGCCCCGTGAACGGCTACGGAGCACCGCTGGTTCATAGGACAAACCACAGGAAGAGGCCATGGAGGAAGAAGAAGAGGAGGGGGTGGAGGAGAGAGGTGTGTCACAACCAGTAGTAGCATTTTGGAGGCGTGGCGGTGGGACAACCTCCAACACTACTGCACCTTGTCCTGCATCCTTCCCAGCTGCCAAAAGAGTGACCCAATGGGCCGTGAAAGAAAGGTAACGTCCCTGTCCATGCCTGCTGGACCATGAGTCAGCGGTAATATGCACCTTACCGCTGACCGCCCTGTCCAGCGAGGCCAAGACATTGCCTTCCACATGCCGGTAGAGAGCCGGAATAGCCTTCCGTGAGAAAAAGTGGCGTTTGGGAACCTGCCACTGAGGAACCGCACATTGCACAAACTCACGGAAGGGGGCCGAGTCTACCAACTGAAAAGGCAGCAGTTGAAGCGCTAGCAATTTAGCCAAGCTAGCATTCAACCGCTGGGCATGTGGATGGCTGGGAGTGAACTTCTTTTGACGGTCCAGCAGCTGGGGCAGGGAAATTTGCCTGCTAGAATCGGACGTCGGTGTACTGCTAGCAGAGTGGCCGCAAGTACTTGGCTGTGACACACCTAATTCTACACCTTCATTCCTCTCAGTGCATGCTTCAGAGAGGACTGAAGTTATAGTGGGGTTGGAGATCCCAGCTGATGCGGTGCAAGGAGAGGTCCGCTTTGTTCTTTGGTGTGGGTCTTTGAGGTAGGCTTGCCAACGAGCTGCATGGCAGGTCAACATATGTCTGGTCAGGCATGTGGTACCCAAGCGGCTGATGTTTTGGCCACGCGATATACGCTTGAGACATATGTTGCAAACAGCAGCTGTGCGATCTGATGCACTAGCCTCAAAAAAGGCCCACACCAAGGAACTTTTTGAATGACGGGCAGAGGCAGCGCCCTGCACAGGCGGAGCTCTGCGGTGTGATTCCGTCGGTGTACTGCCCTTACGCTGGCCACCAAAGGGCATCCTGCCTCGTTGGAGATGTGCCTCCTCCTCATCCTCCTCCTCCTCCTCTCTCCTATTAGGCACCCACGTGGAGTCAGTGACCTCATCATCCCCTCCCTCCTCATCACTGGAGCCAATCTGGCAGTATGCTGCAGCTGCTGGAACATGACTGCCAGATTGGTGTCCTTCTTGAGCATCCCCTCTGTCTGCTCTCACCCTACTGCCTTCCTGTAGCTGGGTTTCATCATCAGACCCTTCGAAACGCTGGGCATCCTCCTGGAGCATGTACCCAACACTGTGCTCAAACAGTTCGGGGGACTCCTCAGGAGGAGGACATGGTGGGTCTAGGGAAGGAGTGACTGATGATGAGTCTGACATTGATACCAGGGAAGAGGACGCTTTGGCAGCTGCTTTGCCAGTACCCTGAGCCTGGGTGAGAGAGGATGAGGAGGAGGAGGAGGGCTTGGTCATCCACTCTACCAAGTCTTCGGCATGATGTGGCTCAACATGTCCAGCTGAGGAAAAGAAGGACAAGCGTGTCCCATGGCCATGTGCTGATGACAATGCACCGCGTCCACGACCAGCACTGTTGCCCCCAGACACAGAGCCTGCTTGCCCTCTTTTATTGACTGTCTGCCTCTCCTTGTTTGCCTTCCAGACATTCTAATAGATGGCCTGCAGGGAGATGGGAAAAAAGCAATAAGGGCTACCTTCAGGTGTCCTTCTCTGTCCCTTTACTTAAGGATTTCTAAATATGGTTGAGGATGATTGCTTTTGCACAGAATAGCACAACGACAATTTCCCTGACTGTCCAAAAAACAAGGATTTCAAAGATGGTTGATGAGGAATGCTTTAGCACACTATAGCACAAGGAGAATTCCCCTCACTTTCCTTCTTTGTCCCTAGAAACAAGGACTCGCACAGTGAAAGAAACTGACACTCTCCCTACCTAGAGTTTTCTGTCCCTAGAAAAAATGTTTTTTTAAAGCACACTATAGCACAAGGAGAATTCACTCACTGTCCTTCCCTGTCCCTAGAAACAAGGACTTGCACAGTGAAAGAAACTGACACTCTCCCTACCTAGAGTTTTCTGTCCCTAGAAAAAATGTTTTTTTAAAGCACACTATAGCACAAGGAGAATTCACTCACTGTCCTTCCCTGTCCCTAGAAACAAGGACTTGCACAGTGAAAGAAACTGACACTCTCCCTACCTAGAGTTTTCTGTCCCTAGAAAAAATGTTTTTTTAAAGCACACTATAGCACAAGGAGAATTCACTCACTGTCCTTCCCTGTCCCTAGAAACAAGGACTTGCACAGTGAAAGAAACTGACACTCTCCCTACCTAGAGTTTTCTGTCCCTAGAAAAAATGTTTTTTTAAAGCACACTATAGCACAAGGAGAATTCACTCACTGTCCTTCCCTGTCCCTAGAAACAAGGACTTGCACAGTGAAAGAAACTGACACTCTCCCTACCTAGAGTTTTCTGTCCCTAGAAAAAATGTTTTTTTAAAGCACACTATAGCACAAGGAGAATTCACTCACTGTCCTTCCCTGTCCCTAGAAACAAGGACTTGCACAGTGAAAGAAACTGACACTCTCCCTACCTAGAGTTTTCTGTCCCTAGAAAAAATGTTTTTTTAAAGCACACTATAGCACAAGGAGAATTCACTCACTGTCCTTCCCTGTCCCTAGAAACAAGGACTTGCACAGTGAAAGAAACTGACACTCTCCCTACCTAGAGTTTTCTGTCCCTAGAAAAAATGTTTTTTTAAAGCACACTATAGCACAAGGAGAATTCACTCACTGTCCTTCCCTGTCCCTAGAAACAAGGACTTGCACAGTGAAAGAAACTGACACTCTCCCTACCTAGAGTTTTCTGTCCCTAGAAAAAATGTTTTTTTAAAGCACACTATAGCACAAGGAGAATTCACTCACTGTCCTTCCCTGTCCCTAGAAACAAGGACTTGCACAGTGAAAGAAACTGACACTCTCCCTACCTAGAGTTTTCTGTCCCTAGAAAAAATGTTTTTTTAAAGCACACTATAGCACAAGGAGAATTCACTCACTGTCCTTCCCTGTCCCTAGAAACAAGGACTTGCACAGTGAAAGAAACTGACACTCTCCCTACCTAGAGTTTTCTGTCCCTAGAAAAAATGTTTTTTAAAAGCACACTATAGCACAAGGAGAATTCACTCACTGTCCTTCCCTGTCCCTAGAAACAAGGACTTGCACAGTGAAAGAAACTGACACTCTCCCTACCTAGAGTTTTCTGTCCCTAGAAAAAATGTGTTTTTAAAGCACACTATAGCACAAGGAGAATTCACTCACTGTCCTTCCCTGTCCCTAGAAACAAGGACTTGCACAGTGAAAGAAACTGACACTCTCCCTACCTAGAGTTTTCTGTCCCTAGAAAAAATGTTTTTTTAAAGCACACTATAGCACAAGGAGAATTCACTCACTGTCCTTCCCTGTCCCTAGAAACAAGGACTTGCACAGTGAAAGAAACTGACACTCTCCCTACCTAGAGTTTTCTGTCCCTAGAAAAAATGTTTTTTTAAAGCACACTATAGCACAAGGAGAATTCACTCACTGTCCTTCCCTGTCCCTAGAAACAAGGACATGCACAGTGAAAGAAACTGACACTCTCCCTACCTAGAGTTTTCTGTCCCTAGAAAAAATGTATTTTTAAAGCACACTATAGCACAAGGAGAATTCACTCACTGTCCTTCCCTGTCCCTAGAAACAAGGACTTGCACAGTGAAAGAAACTGACACTCTCCCTACCTAGAGTTTTCTGTCCCTAGAAAAAATGTTTTTTTAAAGCACACTATAGCACAAGGAGAATTCACTCACTGTCCTTCCCTGTCCCTAGAAACAAGGACTTGCACAGTGAAAGAAACTGACACTCTCCCTACCTAGAGTTTTCTGTCCCTAGAAAAAATGTTTTTTTAAAGCACACTATAGCACAAGGAGAATTCACTCACTGTCCTTCCCTGTCCCTAGAAACAAGGACTTGCACAGTGAAAGAAACTGACACTCTCCCTACCTAGAGTTTTCTGTCCCTAGAAAAAATGTTTTTTTAAAGCACACTATAGCACAAGGAGAATTCACTCACTGTCCTTCCCTGTCCCTAGAAACAAGGACTTGCACAGTGAAAGAAACTGACACTCTCCCTACTTAGAGTTTTCTGTCCCTAGAAAAAATGTTTTTTTAAAGCACACTATAGCACAAGGAGAATTCACTCACTGTCCTTCCCTGTCCCTAGAAACAAGGACTTGCACAGTGAAAGAAACTGACACTCTCCCTACCTAGAGTTTTCTGTCCCTAGAAAAAATGTTTTTTTAAAGCACACTATAGCACAAGGAGAATTCACTCACTGTCCTTCCCTGTCCCTAGAAACAAGGACTTGCACAGTGAAAGAAACTGACACTCTCCCTACCTAGAGTTTTCTGTCCCTAGAAAAATTTTTTTTTTAAAGCACACTATAGCACAAGGAGAATTCACTCACTGTCCTTCCCTGTCCCTAGAAACAAGGACTTGCACAGTGAAAGAAACTGACACTCTCCCTACCTAGAGTTTTCTGTCCCTAGAAAAAATGTGTTTTTAAAGCACACTATAGCACAAGGAGAATTCACTCACTGTCCTTCCCTGTCCCTAGAAACAAGGACTTGCACAGTGAAAGAAACTGACACTCTCCCTACCTAGAGTTTTCTGTCCCTAGAAAAAATGTTTTTTTAAAGCACACTATAGCACAAGGAGAATTCACTCACTGTCCTTCCCTGTCCCTAGAAACAAGGACTTGCACAGTGAAAGAAACTGACACTCTCCCTACCTAGAGTTTTCTGTCCCTAGAAAAAATGTTTTTTTAAAGCACACTATAGCACAAGGAGAATTCACTCACTGTCCTTCCCTGTCCCTAGAAACAAGGACTTGCACAGTGAAAGAAACTGACACTCTCCCTACCTAGAGTTTTCTGTCCCTAGAAAAAATGTTTTTTTAAAGCACACTATAGCACAAGGAGAATTCACTCACTGTCCTTCCCTGTCCCTAGAAACAAGGACTTGCACAGTGAAAGAAACTGACACTCTCCCTACCTAGAGTTTTCTGTCCCTAGAAAAAATGTTTTTTTAAAGCACACTATAGCACAAGGAGAATTCACTCACTGTCCTTCCCTGTCCCTAGAAACAAGGACTTGCACAGTGAAAGAAACTGACACTCTCCCTACCTAGAGTTTTCTGTCCCTAGAAAAAATGTTTTTTTAAAGCACACTATAGCACAAGGAGAATTCACTCACTGTCCTTCCCTGTCCCTAGAAACAAGGACTTGCACAGTGAAAGAAACTGACACTCTCCCTACCTAGAGTTTTCTGTCCCTAGAAAAAATGTGTTTTTAAAGCACACTATAGCACAAGGAGAATTCACTCACTGTCCTTCCCTGTCCCTAGAAACAAGGACTTGCACAGTGAAAGAAACTGACACTCTCCCTACCTAGAGTTTTCTGTCCCTAGAAAAAATGTTTTTTTAAAGCACACTATAGCACAAGGAGAATTCACTCACTGTCCTTCCCTGTCCCTAGAAACAAGGACTTGCACAGTGAAAGAAACTGACACTCTCCCTACCTAGAGTTTTCTGTCCCTAGAAAAAATGTTTTTTTAAAGCACACTACAGCACAAGGAGAATTCACTCACTGTCCTTCCCTGTCCCTAGAAACAAGGACTTGCACAGTGAAAGAAACTGACACTCTCCCTACCTAGAGTTTTCTGTCCCTAGAAAAAATGTGTTTTTAAAGCACACTATAGCACAAGGAGAATTCACTCACTGTCCTTCCCTGTCCCTAGAAACAAGGACTTGCACAGTGAAAGAAACTGACACTCTCCCTACCTAGAGTTTTCTGTCCCTAGAAAAAATGTTTTTTTAAAGCACACTATAGCACAAGGAGAATTCACTCACTGTCCTTCCCTGTCCCTAGAAACAAGGACTTGCACAGTGAAAGAAACTGACACTCTCCCTACCTAGAGTTTTCTGTCCCTAGAAAAAATGTTTTTTTAAAGCACACTATAGCACAAGGAGAATTCACTCACTGTCCTTCCCTGTCCCTAGAAACAAGGACTTGCACAGTGAAAGAAACTGACACTCTCCCTACCTAGAGTTTTCTGTCCCTAGAAAAAATGTTTTTTTAAAGCACACTATAGCACAAGGAGAATTCACTCACTGTCCTTCCCTGTCCCTAGAAACAAGGACTTGCACAGTGAAAGAAACTGACACTCTCCCTACCTAGAGTTTTCTGTCCCTAGAAAAAATGTTTTTTTAAAGCACACTATAGCACAAGGAGAATTCACTCACTGTCCTTCCCTGTCCCTAGAAACAAGGACTTGCACAGTGAAAGAAACTGACACTCTCCCTACCTAGAGTTTTCTGTCCCTAGAAAAAATGTTTTTTTAAAGCACACTATAGCACAAGGAGAATTCACTCACTGTCCTTCCCTGTCCCTAGAAACAAGGACTTGCACAGTGAAAGAAACTGACACTCTCCCTACCTAGAGTTTTCTGTCCCTAGAAAAAATGTTTTTTTAAAGCACACTATAGCACAAGGAGAATTCACTCACTGTCCTTCCCTGTCCCTAGAAACAAGGACTTGCACAGTGAAAGAAACTGACACTCTCCCTACCTAGAGTTTTCTGTCCCTAGAAAAAATGTTTTTTTAAAGCACACTATAGCACAAGGAGAATTCACTCACTGTCCTTCCCTGTCCCTAGAAACAAGGACTTGCACAGTGAAAGAAACTGACACTCTCCCTACCTAGAGTTTTCTGTCCCTAGAAAAAATGTTTTTTTAAAGCACACTATAGCACAAGGAGAATTCACTCACTGTCCTTCCCTGTCCCTAGAAACAAGGACTTGCACAGTGAAAGAAACTGACACTCTCCCTACCTAGAGTTTTCTGTCGCTAGAAAAAATGTTTTTTTAAAGCACACTATAGCACAAGGAGAATTCACTCACTGTCCTTCCCTGTCCCTAGAAACAAGGACTTGCACAGTGAAAGAAACTGACACTCTCCCTACCTAGAGTTTTCTGTCCCTAGAAAAAATGTTTTTTTAAAGCACACTATAGCACAAGGAGAATTCACTCACTGTCCTTCCCTGTCCCTAGAAACAAGGACTTGCACAGTGAAAGAAACTGACACTCTCCCTACCTAGAGTTTTCTGTCCCTAGAAAAAATGTTTTTTTAAAGCACACTATAGCACAAGGAGAATTCACTCACTGTCCTTCCCTGTCCCTAGAAACAAGGACTTGCACAGTGAAAGAAACTGACACTCTCCCTACCTAGAGTTTTCTGTCCCTAGAAAAAATGTGTTTTTAAAGCACACTATAGCACAAGGAGAATTCACTCACTGTCCTTCCCTGTCCCTAGAAACAAGGACTTGCACAGTGAAAGAAACTGACACTCTCCCTACCTAGAGTTTTCTGTCCCTAGAAAAAATGTTTTTTTAAAGCACACTATAGCACAAGGAGAATTCACTCACTGTCCTTCCCTGTCCCTAGAAACAAGGACTTGCACAGTGAAAGAAACTGACACTCTCCCTACCTAGAGTTTTCTGTCCCTAGAAAAAATGTTTTTTTAAAGCACACTATAGCACAAGGAGAATTCACTCACTGTCCTTCCCTGTCCCTAGAAACAAGGACTTGCACAGTGAAAGAAACTGACACTCTCCCTACCTAGAGTTTTCTGTCCCTAGAAAAAATGTTTTTTTAAAGCACACTATAGCACAAGGAGAATTCACTCACTGTCCTTCCCTGTCCCTAGAAACAAGGACTTGCACAGTGAAAGAAACTGACACTCTCCCTACCTAGAGTTTTCTGTCCCTAGAAAAAATGTTTTTTTAAAGCACACTATAGCACAAGGAGAATTCACTCACTGTCCTTCCCTGTCCCTAGAAACAAGGACTTGCACAGTGAAAGAAACTGACACTCTCCCTACCTAGAGTTTTCTGTCCCTAGAAAAAATGTTTTTTTAAAGCACACTATAGCACAAGGAGAATTCACTCACTGTCCTTCCCTGTCCCTAGAAACAAGGACTTGCACAGTGAAAGAAACTGGCACTCTCCCTACCTAGAGTTTTCTGTCCCTAGAAAAAATGTTTTTTTAAAGCACACTATAGCACAAGGAGAATTCACTCACTGTCCTTCCCTGTCCCTAGAAACAAGGACTTGCACAGTGAAAGAAACTGACACTCTCCCTACCTAGAGTTTTCTGTCCCTAGAAAAAATGTTTTTTTAAAGCACACTATAGCACAAGGAGAATTCACTCACTGTCCTTCCCTGTCCCTAGAAACAAGGACTTGCACAGTGAAAGAAACTGACACTCTCCCTACCTAGAGTTTTCTGTCCCTAGAAAAAATGTTTTTTTAAAGCACACTATAGCACAAGGAGAATTCACTCACTGTCCTTCCCTGTCCCTAGAAACAAGGACTTGCACAGTGAAAGAAACTGACACTCTCCCTACCTAGAGTTTTCTGTCCCTAGAAAAAATGTTTTTTTAAAGCACACTATAGCACAAGGAGAATTCACTCACTGTCCTTCCCTGTCCCTAGAAACAAGGACTTGCACAGTGAAAGAAACTGACACTCTCCCTACCTAGAGTTTTCTGTCCCTAGAAAAAATGTTTTTTTAAAGCACACTATAGCACAAGGAGAATTCACTCACTGTCCTTCCCTGTCCCTAGAAACAAGGACTTGCACAGTGAAAGAAACTGACACTCTCCCTACCTAGAGTTTTCTGTCCCTAGAAAAAATGTTTTTTTAAAGCACACTATAGCACAAGGAGAATTCACTCACTGTCCTTCCCTGTCCCTAGAAACAAGGACTTGCACAGTGAAAGAAACTGACACTCTCCCTACCTAGATTTTTCTGTCCCTAGAAAAAATGTGTTTTTAAAGCACACTATAGCACAAGGAGAATTCACTCACTGTCCTTCCCTGTCCCTAGAAACAAGGACTTGCACAGTGAAAGAAACTGACACTCTCCCTACCTAGAGTTTTCTGTCCCTAGAAAAAATGTTTTTTTAAAGCACACTATAGCACAAGGAGAATTCACTCACTGTCCTTCCCTGTCCCTAGAAACAAGGACTTGCACAGTGAAAGAAACTGACACTCTCCCTACCTAGAGTTTTCTGTCCCTAGAAAAAATGTTTTTTTAAAGCACACTATAGCACAAGGAGAATTCACTCACTGTCCTTCCCTGTCCCTAGAAACAAGGACTTGCACAGTGAAAGAAACTGACACTCTCCCTACCTAGAGTTTTCTGTCCCTAGAAAAAATGTTTTTTTAAAGCACACTATAGCACAAGGAGAATTCACTCACTGTCCTTCCCTGTCCCTAGAAACAAGGACTTGCACAGTGAAAGAAACTGACACTCTCCCTACCTAGATTTTTCTGTCCCTAGAAAAAATGTGTTTTTAAAGCACACTATAGCACAAGGAGAATTCACTCACTGTCCTTCCCTGTCCCTAGAAACAAGGACTTGCACAGTGAAAGAAACTGACACTCTCCCTACCTAGAGTTTTCTGTCCCTAGAAAAAATGTTTTTTTAAAGCACACTATAGCACAAGGAGAATTCACTCACTGTCCTTCCCTGTCCCTAGAAACAAGGACTTGCACAGTGAAAGAAACTGACACTCTCCCTACCTAGAGTTTTCTGTCCCTAGAAAAAATGTTTTTTTAAAGCACACTATAGCACAAGGAGAATTCACTCACTGTCCTTCCCTGTCCCTAGAAACAAGGACTTGCACAGTGAAAGAAACTGACACTCTCCCTACCTAGAGTTTTCTGTCCCTAGAAAAAATGTTTTTTTAAAGCACACTATAGCACAAGGAGAATTCACTCACTGTCCTTCCCTGTCCCTAGAAACAAGGACTCGAACAGTAAAACACACTGACACTCTCCCTACCTATCCTTCTCTTTCCCTAAACTAAAGGAATCCAGGTTAAGCAAGAAAGAAATAAATGTCACTGTCCCTGCCTATGCTGCTCTTTCCCTGCTCCGGAACACACTACACTAGGCCGCCGTGCTGGTGGCCTTTTATAGTGTGGGGCGTGTACTAAACACCCTCAGCAATAATTGGCCACAGGCATCCTGCCTGTGGCCAATCATTGCTCTCCTTGCTGCCGGCGCTGTGATTGGCCAAGCATGCGGGGTCACAGTGCATGCTTGGCCAATCACAGCGCCTGGATGACACTGCGATGGCGTAGTGCATTGTGGGCCGTTCGCGTCACTCGAATTTGGCGCGAACGGCCCAAATCGTTCGATCTTCGTCGAACGATCGAACAGCCGATGTTCGAGTCGAACGTATGTTCGACTCGAACACGAAGCTCATCCCTAGTCTCCACCCTCGCGGGATCCAGTCGAAATCACTGGACCCCAGGCCTCCTAGTTTAGTACTTCACCCCAGGCTGAAGGTGCCTGGGATGGACTCCAACTCCATTCCGGTCATGCCTTGGGCGCCTGGGCCGGAATCCGGAACCGCCCGCACCCAGGCCTAAGGTGCCTGGGCGCGTGAAGAACTTCCTCCAGAAGACCTCGTGGTTAGGGCGTCTCCCCCTTTTATCTCCTCCCATTGACACCACGGCAGGTTCCCCGCCCTCGCCGTACCATCTCCGGAAAGGGACAAAAAAGCTAGCACTGTAATGGCAAATCTACCTTGAGCCTCCAGGTACCCCGCCACCCAGAGGCCAAGGAGATTATTACACCATCCAATCCTCCACAAACACAAGTGGTCCACTATCCCTATACTTACACACCTGGGTGCCCCACATAAATTTAGAGACCCCGCTACATGAGCATGTGCAGCCTGATTCTTAATGCTCTGTTCTACCAGTAGATGGGTTGGAGTCAGTTAAAGAAGAGGATGATCAGAGAAGACAGGATCAAACAGTCTTCATACACAATGCAAAGGATTAACCCCTTAGGTTCCACAGGGAGTATAACAAGCATGGTTCACTGCATATATATACTGTTGTGGGTTTTTTTTTTTTTAAATTTATGTTTATTGATTTTTCCATTGAACAGAGAAAAATTACAGAGCATATCAACATACACGCTTACACATTATTTTCTTGTATTCAGTAGCAATATACCAGTATTACACCGTGAAGCGGGAGCATAAACAATATAGTCTCGAAATAACATTCAAGCCTAATAAGGCCTACAGCTTGTGGCCACATGGCCACATAGGTGTCCCAGTTCCTCAACGGAGGAGAAGAAAAAAGAAAAAAGAAACACAAAACCCTAATACCAAAGGTGTATCGAGAGTATTTAACTGTGATTTTCACAGGACTCATTCGGTTATCCTTATTCAGTAATACTTAAGTGCTTGCATTCACTCACACAACACTCATACCCATTCACCCAGCACTTCCACCCATTTCCCCAGCCGAAACTACAGCTGGGTGGGGGCACTCCTCCTACTCCCCCCCCCACATTTATGTGGGATATGTTTCATGTCCCCAGCTTCTTTATTTAGGATAGGAGGTAGTTCTCCCCCCCCCCATCAAACAGGAGGGGCTGAATCAGGGCCCACTACTGCTGAGACAGAGGGGTATCCTTCCAAAAGGAGCTGTCTATATCCAGCCAAGGTTGCCAGATCTTGTAGAATTTCTGTATACAGGCCCTTCCTTTATAGATTAGTTTAAAGGTTGGTACGACTTTGTTTATCATGCGGTACAGCAGTTGGATGTTGGGAGCAGATTCACACTTCCATTGTAGTAATATCAGTTTTCAGGCATAAAAGAGTATCAAGCGGACTAGGGTCCGTTCGTGGGTTCTGGGTATGTGGTCATTAAGGATGCCCAGGAGCCCCACTTCAACAGTGTGGGGGGTCACTAGGCATAGATTGTTTTCAAAAAAAGAGAATAGGTCCACCCAAAACCCCAAGAGGGCCGGGCAGGACCAAAACATGTGTACATAACCAGGATTGGTGCACTTACATCTAGGGCAGAGGGCCCCTGAAACATAACCCATGCGAGCCAGACGGGCCGGCGTGTAATGCAGTTGATGAATAAATTTGAACTGTATATATTGGTCGTTAGACCCAACAATATCCAAGAAACAGGCCCCAGAGGCCTCCTCCCACCCCTCCTCTGAAAGCCCAGGGATGTCGACAATCCACTTCCGCTGTGCAGCACGGAAGGGAGAACTCCCACCCGTCTGCAGTCGGGAGTAAATGGTCGTGGCTAATTTCGTAATGCCAGAACACGACATCAATGCCTCAAGCGGGGATTCAGCGAGCTCAAGAGTCAGGCCATGAAACTGCGCACGGACAGCGTGTCGTATGAGAAGATATTTAAAATAGAATTTATTTGATAATCCACTTGTAGCTTTTAGGACTTCAAAAGAGATAAATTCACCATTGAGAAAAATGTGGGCAGCGTGGGTAATGCCCAGCCGTGTCCACCACAATGCATCGGGGTGACCCATGAGCTCCAGAAGATTGGGGTTATGCCATAGGGGGGTTTTCGGTGAGACCCCCCAATTCTGAAATCGTCTTATTCCCTTCATGCCAGGCCAACCAACTCACTTCTATCGGGGAGCCGCGGGAGCATCGTTTTGGTAAAGATCTATGCATAATATCTACCAATGGGGTCTCTAGGCCAGCAAGTGCCTGCAGTAGATAGGTAGAGCAGGATGCGGAGGCCCCCTGGAACCATTCATAGACATAGGTTAATTGGGCTGCTATAAAATAGTGTCGCAAGTTGGGGCAGGCCAGTCCCCCATCACCCTTAGAGGCCTGGAGGGAAGCCTTCGCTATTCTGGGATTGGTCCCCTGCCATAGGAAGGAGGATAATAACGAGTCTATTCTTTTGAAGAGCTTTTTGTAGAGAAAAATAGGGGATGCCCTAAAGGCATATAAAAATTTAGGTAGGTATATCATTTTAAATATGTTCACCCGCCCTATCAAATTCAAAGGTAATGAGGCCCAAGTTTGCAACCTGGTCTCCATGTGTGTAACAACTGGGGCAATGTTAAGAGATTCAAAGAGGGCCAGGTCTGCATTAATGTGAATGCCCAAATATTTAAATGTGGATCTGACTGACAGGTTAGAGTGAGATAAGTAAGTATAATCCTGTTTGGGGCCTATGGGAAAAGCAACAGACTTGTCTCAGCCCACCTTTAGTCCCGAGACCCTCCCGAACTCCTCCACCACTTCCATTAAAGATTTAAAGGACTGTTCTGTGCCATCAAGGTATATTAATGCGTCATCAGCATATAATGAGATCTTCTCTGTAAGATTTACTGTTGTGGGTTTAGTAACACTTTAAGTATAAAACATACAACACAGCGTTTGGGCATTTCAGAGTATGTCAAAGGCTGTAACACACAGCATACTGTACACAATGGGGTGTTACAGAGTATTGTGAGGGGGTTAACTCGGTAGCGGGTGTGTGTGACCCCCTGGTTGGGCTCCCCACACAAAAACAGGGCCAGCAGACGGAGGTTGTGGTTTTCAAAATCAAAAGGTGCGGTTTATTTCTCTATGTACAGTGACAAAAACACAGCAAAGCCAAAAAGAAACAAACAAAATAAATCCTGGTCAGTTTGACCTCTGACTAAACATGCAGGTTTCCTAAACTAACAACTGGGATCAGCCTAGTGCTGTCCTAGTCCCTAAGTCCCTGGTTTAGTAAAAGTCCAAACAAATAGCCACACAGGCTTTGCCTCACCGCACAGGGGTTCACTCTCCCTAGACAGTCCACACAGGTCTGGTTCCAGGCATGAGCTAACATCTAATGAATCTGGGAGTTTTTATAGAGGCCTTAAACGAACTGACAGGCTTCAGCTGGTCTCATCAACTCCCTGCCTCACGACGCCCAGCACTCTCCCTAGAGGTATGAGTCATTCATGAGCCCACTAGCCTCAGCTGGGCTTCATCAACTCCCTAGTTGTATAAGTCGGCATAAAGCCTGAATCTGGGAGAAATATATCTACCCCCCTGGATGCAACCAGGTGACTTTACCTTCCTGCTGTCACATACCCCCCCCTCTTGTTTTAACCTTGGGGTTGGAACACCAGCAATCAGGCATTCATGTACTCGAGACAAAGCATCCACATTCCCCATTTGAACGCCAGGGCGATGCTTTACTGTGAAGTTGAATTCCTGTAGGGCCAGGAACCACCTATTCACTCTTCTATTTGTCTCCTTGTTTTGAGCCATCCACTTTAACGGAGCGTGATCCGTAACCATGTCAAAGTGCCTACCTAGCAGATAGTACCGAAGGGAATCTAGAGCCCACTTCACCGCTAAACACTCCTTTTCAACCGTGGCGTAATTTACCTCATGGGACTTCAACTTCCTGCTGAGGTAAATGACTGGGTGCTCTTCCCCGTTCCAGACCTGGGACAATACTGCTCCTAACCCCACATCTGACGCATCACTTTGTACGACAAAGTCTTTAGAGAAGTCGGGTGAGTACAACACTGGCTGGCTACATAAGGCTTGTTTCAAGAATTGGAATGCTGCCTCAGCCTCGGGGGTCCATTTAATCATGACCGACCCTTTCCCTTTCGTCAGGTTGGTTAGGGGCACAGCCTTAGAAGCAAAGTGGGGAATGAAGCGCCGATAATAACCCGCGATTCCCAGAAAGGCTCGTACCTGCTTCTTGCTGTTGGGACGTGGCCAACTCTGGATGGCCTCGACTTTGTTGAGTTGGGGTTTTATTACTCCCCTGCCAATGGTGTACCCAAGATATTTGGCCTCCTCCTGCCCAATGGTACACTTCTTGGGGTTAGCCGTAAACCCCGCTTCCCGAACAGAGTCCAGGACTGCTTGCACTTTTGGCAGATGTGAGGCCCAATCTGTGCTATGGACAATTACGTCATCCAGGTAAGCCGCAGCATACTTCCGATGGGGCCTCAGCATCTGGTCCATTTTCCGCTGGAATGTGGCCGGCGCATTCTGTAACCCGAACGGCATTCTCTTATATTGGAACGCCCCGTCTGGGGTTACAAATGCGGTTTTCTCTTTGGCCGACTTGGCCAGGGGAATTTGCCAATACCCTTTTGTGAGGTCAAGAGTCGTCATGTATCGGGCTGTTCCCAGCCGGTCGATCAACTCATCTATACGTGGCATGGGGTAGGTGTCAAATTTTGTAACTTTGTTCAACTGACGAAAATCGTTACAAAATCGCCAGCTCCCATCCGGTTTAGGCACCAACACAATGGGACTAGACCAATCACTTTGGGACTCCTCTATCACCCCTAAGTTCAGCATTTTCTGTACTTCCTCCCGTATTGCCTCCCGTCGGGCCTCTGGGATCCGATAGGGTTTTAACTTCACCCTTTCACCGGGCGGGGTAATAATATCATGCTCTACCCCAGATGTTTGTCCCGGCAGCTCAGAGAACACCTCCTTGTTGCGAAGCACAAACTCCTTAACCTCCTGTTGTTGGGGTTGTGACAAGGTGGCTGCTATTCCAACCTCCGGAATCACGCAACCAGTTTGAGCTGGTGACCAAGTTTCTGCGACTAGGGACTCTCTATCCCTCCAGGCTTTCAACAGATTAACGTGATATATCTGTTCGGGCTTTCGCCTTCCTGGTTGTCTGACCTTGTAATTCACTTCGCTCACTTTTTCCATTATCTCGTAGGGGCCTTGCCATTTGGCAAGGAATTTACTTTCAACCGTAGGGACAAGTACCAATATCCTATCCCCCGGGGAAAAGGTACGGGTCTTTGCTCCACGGTTGTACACTCTCTGCTGTGCCAACTGCGCTTGGGCCAAATGTTCCTTCACGATGGGCATTACCTGTGCAATTCGATCTTGCATCAGGGCGACATGCTCAATCACACTCCTGTGGGGAGAACTCTCACTTTCCCAAGTTTCCTTGGCAATATCCAACAGCCCTCTTGGGTGTCTCCCATACAGTAACTCACAGGGGGAGAATCCCGTAGAGGATTGGGGCACCTCCCTAATAGCAAACATCAAATAAGGAAGTAGACAGTCCCAATCCTTTCCATCTCTATCCACCACTTTCTTCAACATTTGTTTTAGGGTTTTGTTGAATCTTTCAACCAGCCCATCGGTTTGGGGGTGATACACAGATGTACGCAATTGCGTCACTTTGAACAATTTACACAGCTCTTTCATAACCCGGGACATAAAGGGTGTACCTTGGTCCGTAAGCAGTTCTTTACAAATACCCACCCGGCTAAAAACAAGAGATAGCTCTTTGGCTATGGTTTTGGCCGAGGTATTTCTGAGAGGGATCGCTTCTGGATAACGGGTGGCATAGTCCATTATAACCAATATGTACTGGTGCCCCCTAGCGGACTTGATTATAGGACCTACCAAATCCATTGCGATTCTCTCAAACGGGACCTCAATGATGGGTAGAGGGACCAGCGGGCTACGGAAATGTGGCATCGGGGCCGACCTCTGACACACAGGGCAGGAGGAACAATAATTTTCTATGTCCTTCATCACCCCAGGCCAATAGAATCTCTGTAATACCCTCTCTCGGGTTTTCTCTGTCCCCAGATGACCTCCAAGAATGTGCCCATGGGCCAACTCCAACACCAACTTCCTGTAAGGTTTGGGCACCACCAGCTGCTCAACGGTTTCTTCTGCCCTTTTTGCCACCCGATACAGTAGGTCCTTCTCTACGCTGAAGTATGGGTAAGTGCAGGTATTATCTGGGTTCACTAACTCGCCATCTATTTCCACTACGTTTTCCCGTGCCTTTATTAGGGCGGGGTCTTTTAACTGTTCTGTGGCAAAATTTTCCCTGTGAACCTCCAGATCAGAAAACTCCACAGACGGTAGGTTTTCGTCTGAGGAGGTGGGCTCCTCTCCAGTTTCTTGAGTCTCCCCTGCCAATACTGACAAGGGAAATTCTGGAGAGTCCTCACCACTCTCAGAGGAGTTCTGGCTATCACATTCCTGGTACATAGGGGCACCAGTGGGGGGCTCAGGATCATCCCACAGTTCCCAGAACTTCGGAAAATCCCTTCCCACAATGGTGTCATGCGGTAACTGAGATACTAAGCCCACTGGATGAGAGAGGGTACCTTTGGGGGTCTCGAAACACACTGTAGTCACTGGATACTCTCGGGTGTCCCCATGCACACAAATAACAGCTACCTTGCTATTCCCAGAGACCTCTGTTTTAACTAACTCAGCCTTTATCAGGGTCACAAGGCTACCTGAATCCAACAATACCACAACATTTCTACCATTAACACACATTTTGCATAAATGTTTCTCAGTTCCTCGAATGGCAGTGCATGCGACTGTCGCACACAGCGACTGACGTCTGCCCGTCAGAAAGTCACACTGCATGGGTTCCTCCACAACCGGGCAATTGGCTGCAATATGTCCCGCTTGCCGGCAGCGGTAGCAAACGATCCTTCTTGCGGCCTCTTGAGCCGCTGATTTCCCAGGCTGTTCTCGCCAAACTTGGGGTAGAGCTCCCACCCTCTCACTCTCTCCACCCTCACCCCTTGGAATCCTCTTATCCGCCCCTGGGGATGGTCTGGTCTTAGGGTGGAAAGTCCGAGAGTCTCTGGAAGAGGCCGTCAGGTTCTCTGTAGCCAAGTATCTCTCTACACGATCCACAAGTTTACCGGCCGTTTCTGGGTCTCCGTGGCTTACCCACTTTTGAATGGCGGTAGGAAGAGCTCTCAAGAAACGATCCATCACAACACGTTCCACAATCTCCGGTGCGGACAAAGTCTCTGGCTGTAGCCACTTCCTGCTCAGGTGAATGAGATCATACATTTGAGACCTGGGGGGTTTTCCAAGCTGGAAAGTCCAGTTATGCACACGCTGAGCCCGGACAGCCAGGGTGACACCCAGCCTTGCCAATATTTCAGCTTTTAGCATCACATAGTCTTTTGCTTGGTCAGGCTCTAGGTCATAGTAAGCCTTCTGCGATTCACCAGTTAACAGAGGAGCCACCAGTCCAGCCCACTGCTCCTCAGGCCACTTTTCTCTTTCAGCAGTCCTTTCAAATGTGGTCAAAAATACCTCTGGATCATCCTCTCCAGTCATTTTTGTCAATAAACGACTCACCCCAAAGGACGCGGTATTAGTGGGACGGCTTTCCTCACTGGTCTGCGGACGTTGCTGCATTACTGCTTCCATTTGTTGTAGTCTCTGCTCTTGCTTCTGTAACAGGTCTATGAAGCGGGCCTCAGATTGCTGCTGGGCTTGTTGATGAGCTTGCTGCTGGGCTGCAAGGCTCCTTTGCAAACCTGCATTTGTCTGCTGTTGATTGGCATTTGCTAGAGCCAGCTGTTTCAGTATCTCCTCCATGCTGGCTTAAAAAACTGCCCGCATTCTCCACCAACTGTGAGGGGGTTAACTCGGTAGCGGGTGTGTGTGACCCCCTGGTTGGGCTCCCCACACAAAAACAGGGCCAGCAGACGGAGGTTGTGGTTTTCAAAATCAAAAGGTGCGGTTTATTTCTCTATGTACAGTGACAAAAACACAGCAAAGCCAAAAAGAAACAAACAAAATAAATCCTGGTCAGTTTGACCTCTGACTAAACATGCAGGTTTCCTAAACTAACAACTGGGATCAGCCTAGTGCTGTCCTAGTCCCTAAGTCCCTGGTTTAGTAAAAGTCCAAACAAATAGCCACACAGGCTTTGCCTCACCGCACAGGGGTTCACTCTCCCTAGACAGTCCACACAGGTCTGGTTCCAGGCATGAGCTAACATCTAATGAATCTGGGAGTTTTTATAGAGGCCTTAAACGAACTGACAGGCTTCAGCTGGTCTCATCAACTCCCTGCCTCACGACGCCCAGCACTCTCCCTAGAGGTATGAGTCATTCATGAGCCCACTAGCCTCAGCTGGGCTTCATCAACTCCCTAGTTGTATAAGTCGGCATAAAGCCTGAATCTGGGAGAAATATATCTACCCCCCTGGATGCAACCAGGTGACTTTACCTTCCTGCTGTCACAGTATGTAACATACAGCACAATGTACAGAAGTGCTCTGGAGTATATTACATACAGCATGGGGGATAGAATGTGGTGGTCCAAAGTATAATGTATGCATCGGTATTCAGTATACAGTGTGGCATACATAATGTACAGCCCAGCATACAAAGTGGAGTGATCTGAATGATGACACATAAAGCACAAAATACAGAATAGGGACACACAGAGTATGTAACATACAACATGCACAGGATAAGATGGTCTAGAACCAGGGTCTCCAAACTTTCTCATCAAGGGTCCAGTTTATTGTTCTCCAGACTTTAGGGGGGGCCGGACTGTGGCCATCAGAAGTGGAAATTTTCTTGGCATCAGTGAGAGTAAACATCGCCACATTTTGTATTAGCGGGAGGAATAGCACCCTATCATTGGTATCAGAGGGAAGAATAGTGCCCAATTATTGGTGTAAGTGGGAGAAATGGTGCCTTATTGTTGGTGACCGTAATAGTGTCTGGTATAGACGTGTGCAAAAGGAAAAAATTAGTTTCGTTTCGTTTCGTTTTAATTCGTTAATTAATTAATTTCGTTTAGTTAGATTCGTTAAATTTGTTAAATTCGTTTTCGGATTTCGTTTTGTTTTTGACCGAATTCGAAAATCGGTCGCAATCGAAAATATTTCAACCGAATTCGAAAATATTTCTACCGGATTCGAAATTATTTCAACATGATTCGAAATTATTTCAACCGCATTTGAAACTATTTCAACCGGATTCGAAAATATTTTGCGACCCGACTTTGGGTCCACGTATCTCAGGGTCACTTAGTAATAGAAACCCCAAATTTGGAGATGTTATAGTGCTAGTTCTACTGTGTTTGCATACCAAACTTGGGGTTTCTAGCTACAAGTGGCCCCGAGATATGTGGCCCAAAATTCGGGTCGCAAAATGTCATTCTCTGCTGCAGAAGTGTTTGACATTTTGCGACCCGATTTTGGGTCCACGTTTCTCGGGGTCACTTAGTGATAGAAACCCCAAAATTGGTATGCAAACACAGGAGAACTAGCACTACAACATCCCCAAATTTGGGGTTTCTATCGCCAACTAACCCCGAGATACGTGGACCCAAAGTCGGGTCGCAAAATATTTTTGAATCCGGTTGAAATAGTTTCAAATGCGGTTGAAATAGTTTTAAATGCGGTTGAAATAATTTCGAATCATGTTGATAATATTTAAAGCAGATTCGAAAATATTTTGCGACCCGACTTTGAAAAAAAAATGAAATTGATTCTAACAGTCTGCAGGAGATCTGCAAAAAAAAAAAAGAAGTGAAATGGCTGTTAATAGTCTACAGGAGATCTGCTAAAAAAATAAAATAAATGCTAATAGTCTGCAGGAGATCTTATGTAAAAAAATAGTAATCTGCAAAAAAAATTAAACATGAAATAGATAGTATCTATATTCTATTCTATTCTATTGTTTTTCTAGTGTATTCTCTATTTCTATTCTAATCTATTCTATCCAAAGTTAAAATTAATTAATTTTTTTTTTTTTAATTCCTACTATTCGAAATTCGAATTTCATAAGATGGTTGCATATTCTTTCTATTTTATTCTATTAAATTATATTTTTTTTCTATTCTGTTCTAATCTTTTCTATTTGAATTATAAATTTTGAAAGATGGTTAGTTACTTACATCTGTCACATAAAAAAAAAAGATGTGAAATGGCTGTCATGGATGTCGATCACAAGGCAAGTACATATGCTGTATGTCATTGTCCGAGTGCCACGTGACCGGCCACGAGTGCCACGTGACCGGCCACGTGACCAAGTTGTGGATTGTCCACTTGCCACGTCACCTGCCACAAGTTATGGGGTTCCTAGCACCAAGTGACCCCCAGATAGGGGCGATCTGTCAAGTGCTTTTCTGCAGCAGAGAATTAAATTTTGTGACCCGACTTTGAGGCCACGTATCTCGGGGCCACTTATAGCTAGAAATCCCAAAATATTTGGTATGTAAACACATTACAACTGGCACTACAATAACCCCAAATTTGGGGTTTCTATCACCAAGTAACCCCGTTTTAATGCTAGTTCTACTGTGTTTGCATACCAAATTTGGGGTTTCTAGCTATAAGTGGCCCCGAGATACGTGGCCCCAAAGTCGGGTCACAAGATGTCATTCTCTGCTGCAGAAAAGTACTTGAAATATCGCCCATATCTGGGGGTCACTTGGTGCTAGGAGCCCCATAACTTGTGGCAGGTGACGTGGCAAGTAGACAATCCACAACTAGGTCACGTGGCAGGTCACGTGGCACTCGTGGCCGTTCACGTGGCACTCGTGGCAGGTCACGTGGCACTCGTGGCCGGTGTCGTGGCACTTGTGGCCGGTGTCGTGGCACTCGTGGCAGGTGTTGTGGTAAGTGGACAATGACATACAGCATATGTACTTGCCTTGCGATCGACATCCGTGACAGCCATTTCACATCTTTTTTTTTATGTGACAGATGTATATAAGTAAGTAAATAACCTTCTTCCAAAATTTATAATTCAAATAGAAAAGATTAGAACAGAATAGAAAAAAAATATAATTTAGAAGAATAAAATAGAAAGAATATACAACCATCTTCTGAAATTCGAATTTCGAATAGAATAAATTTGAATTTCGAATAGTATGAATTCAAATTTTTTAATTAACCACTTAAGCCCCGGACCATTTCGGGCCATTAGGACCAGGCCTGTTTTTGGGATTCGGCACTGCGCTGCTTTAACTGTAAATTGTGCGGACATGCAATGTTGTACCCAAATGAAATTTGCGTCCTTTTCTTCCCACAAATAGAGCTTTCTTTTAATGGTATTTGATTGCCTCTGCGATTTTTATTTTTTGCGATATAAACAGAAAAAGACCGAAAATTTTGAAAAAAAATGATATTTTCTACTTTTTGTTATAAGAAAAATCAAATAAACTCAATTTTAGTCATACATTTAGGCCAAAATGTATTCAGCCACATGTCTTTAGTAAAAAAAATGTCAATAAGCGTATATTTATTGGTTTGCGCAAAAGTTATAGCGTTTACAAACTAGGGTACATTTTCTGAAATTTACACAGCTTTAAATTTATGACTGCCTATCTCATTTCTTGAGGTGCTAAAATGGCAGGGCAGTACAAAACCCCCCCAAATGACCCCATTTTGGAAAGTAGACACCCCAAGGAAATTGCTGAGAGGCATGTTGAGCCCATTGAATATTTTTTTTTTTTGTCCCAAGTGATTGAATAATGACAAAAAAAAAAAAAAAATTACAAAAAGTTGTCACTAAATGATATATTGCTCACACATGCCATGGTTATATGTGGAATTGCACCCCAAAATACATTCTGCTGCTTCTCCTGAGTACGGGGATACCACATGTGTGGGACTTTTTAGGAGCCTAGCCACGTACGGGACCCCGGAAACCAAGCACCGCCTTCAGGATTTCTAAGGGCGCAAATTTTTGATTTCACTCCTCACTACCTATCACAGTTTCGAAGGCCATAAAATGCCAAAACAGCACAAAACCCCCCCAAATGACCCCATTTTGGAAAGTAGACACCCCAAGCTATTTACTGAGAGGCATTTTCAGTCCATGGAATATTTTATATTTTGCCACAAGTTGCGGGAATATGACAAACTTTTTTTTTTTTGCACAAAGTTGTCACTAAATGATATATTGCTCACACATGCCATGGGCATATGTGAAATTACACCCCAAAATACATTCTGCTGCTTCTCCTGAGTATGGGGATACCACATGTGTGGGACTTTTTGGGAGCCTAGCCGCGTACGGGACCCCAAAAACCAAGCACCGCCTTCAAGGTTTCTAAGGGCATAAATTTTTGATTTCACTCCTCACTACCTATCACAGTTTTGAAGGCCATAAAATGCCAAGATGGCACAAAACCCCCCCCAAATGACCCCATTTTGTAAAGTAGACACCCCAAGCTATTTGCTGAGAGGCATGTTGACCCCATTGAATATTTTTTTTTTGTCCCAAATGATTGAATAATGACAAAAAGAAAAAAAAAATGTACAAAAAGTTGTCACTAAATGATATATTGCTCACACATGCCATGGTTATATGTGGAATTGCACCCCAAAATACATTCTGCTGCTTTTCCTGAGTACGGGGATACCACATGTGTGGGACTTTTTGGGAGCCTAGCCGCGTACAGGGCCCCAAAAACCAAGCACTGCGAACGCTGCAGTTATGTGTGTTGTGTTTGGTAAGTGACAGTGATCGATCGATACTGCACTTGGGTGGGCTGGGCTGGGCTGGGCTGGGCGGAGGGGCTAAACGCAGGCGCTAGCAGGTATCTGGGCTGATCCCGCTAACACTGCGTTTTTGGGAACCCTAAACCGCTGGGGATGCTAGTATAGATCTGATCAGATCTGATCAGATACTATACCACTAAGGGGGGTGTATGCTTTGCGCGTGGGTGTTAGCGTTACTGTCACTAACCTAACACTGCCTGGGGCGACGCAGACCCTCTCTGGCGCTAAAACCTAATTGATCTCACCCGCCGGGCGATCAGGGGGGTTAAACCTTTATTGGGTTATATACGGCGGGTGCCCTGATGCTATAAAAAGCAAACTAATCAACCAGCGTCACCCGTAACCTTTATATGGTGATCACTGGTGAAAGGGTTAACTAGGGGCAATCAGGGGGTTAAAACCTTTATTAGGTTAAATATGGGGGTACCTGACACTATATAAAAACCTGACGGGTAACCTAAATAACTAAATAACTTACTGGCTAACCAGTGACGCTTATACGGCGATCACTGGTGAAAGGGTTAACTCTAGGGGCAATCAGGGGGTTAAAATAATATATGGGGGTACCTGACACTAATAAAAACCTGCGGCGAACCTAAAAAAAAATAACTGCCTATCTAAAACACCAGCGACACGAATACAGCGATCGGAAAAACAATCGCTTAGTGACGCTGAAGTTAGGGGGTGAAAGGGTTACCTGGGGGGTGATCAAGGGGTTAAACCTTTATTAGGGGGGGGGGGTTAGGGGGCTACCCTGGACCTAAAGGGGCCTAATCCTAACTGCCCTGCAACTTTTTACAATCACAGATGACACTAAATGCAGTGATCAGTAAAATAAATGATCACTGCAATCAATGACACTGTGATTGGGGGCTTTGGGGTGACCTGGGGGGTGATCTGGGGGTGACTGGGGGGTGATTTGTGTGCCTATGTGTACCTACGTGTCAGTGGACTGTTGGTGCACTAACCTGCTTCTTCTCTGCTCGGCGCCGGGAACGAAAAGACCGCGGCGAGGGAGATGACATCACTTCCTCCAGCATGTGTTTACATCACATGGCGGAGGAAGCATTTTCATTGGCCGGGAGCGATCGCGAGGGGGGGGGCGGAATCGAGCGGCCCCACCCTCATGCCTGATCGCTCCCGAACACTTAACGGCCGCTCACTGCAGTGAGGGGGGGTCCGGAAGGACCCCCCAACTGCACAAAGGCGATCACGTAGATCTACGTGATTCTGCCTGTCGGTGCCATTCTGCCGACGTAAATCGGCGGTGGGCGGTCGTTAAGTGGTAAATTAATTAATTTTAACTTTGGATAGAAAAGATTATAATAAAATAGAAAATAGACTAGAAAAACAATAACCCCAAATTTGGGGTTTCTATCACCAAGTAACCCCGAGATACATGGACCCAAATTCGGGTCACAAAATATTTTCGAATCCGGTTGAAATAGTTTCAAATGCAGTTGAAATAATTTCGAATCATGTTGATACTATTTCAACCGGATTCGAAAATATTTTGCGACCCGACTTTGGGTCCATGTATTTTGGGGTTACTTGGTGATAGAAACCCAAAATTTGGAGATGTTGTAGTGCTAGTTCTACTGTGTTTGCATACCAAATTTGGGGTTTCTAGCTATAAGTGGCCCCGAGATATGTAGCCCCAAAATCGGGTCGCAAAATGTCATTCTCTGCTCCAGTAAAGTGCTTGACATTTTGCGACCCGACTTTGGGTCCACGTATCTCGGGGTCACTTAGTTATAGAAACCCCATATTTGGTATGCAAACACAGAATAACTAGCACTACAATATCTCCAAATTTGGGGTTTCTATCACCAAGTAACCCCGAGATACATGGACCCAAAGTCGGGTCAAAAATATTTTTAGATTCGAAAAAATTCGGATTTGGTTAAATTCGTTAGTATTGTAATTCGGTAATTCGGATGCATCCGAATGTCCGAATAATGAAAAATTCGTCCGAATTTTGATTCGGAACGAAACGAAATGCACATGTCTAGTCTGGTATCAGTGGGAGGAATAGTGCCCCAAGGGCCGGATAAAGGCAAGCAAAGGGCCACATCTGGCCCCTGGGCCGCAGTTTGGAGACCACTGGTCTAGATTATATAACATACAGCACATTGCACAGAGGGAAGTGTTCTGGAGTATGTGACACGCAGCACAAGGTACAGACTTTGGTGGTCTAAAGTATGCTTTTCAGTATATAGTGTGGTGTATATAATCTATGGAACAGTATAGAGAGTTAAGTAGTATGTAGCATGTACAGCCCAGCATACAGTAGTAGAGCTATCTGAATGATAACATATATTACAAGGTGCAGAATAGGTGCATCTGGATTATGTAACGTACAGCATAGTGCACAGGATGGGTTGGTCTAGAACAGGGGTCTCCTTTGGGGTAAAATGACCACACCAGCCAAGCACACACTGGCTGCAAAAAGCACCTAGAGGCGATTCAGTTCACATGTGTAGCGCTGTACAAGTCACTCATTCATTCATTCACTATTCCTCCAACTGACACCAACAGTGGGGCACTATTCCTCCCACTGACACCAAAGATATGGTATTGTTTACTCCCACTGGACACCTGGACATGTTTGACTCCCGATAGCCACAGTCCGGCCCCCCTAAAGTCTGAAGGATAGTAAACTGGCCCCTTCTTTCGAAAGTTTGGAGACCCCTGGTCTAGAATATGTAAAATACAGTGCAACAAACAGGATAGTTTGGTCCAAAGTATGGAATGCAAAGTGGTAATGGTGTAAAAAAAGGGATTTTTATAACAGCTTACCTGTAAAATCCTTTTCTTGGAGTACATCACGGGACACAGAGCGACTTAGTCATTACTAATGGGTTATATAGATTACCTTCAGGTGCTGGCACTGGCAACTTCCAAAACCGGAAGTACCCTCCCCTATATAAGCCCCTCCCATCCGGGAGCACCTCAGTTTTGTAGCAAAGCAATAAGTGTCCCAAAAAGAGGGGTGGGAGCTCTGTGTCCCGTGATGTACTCCAAGAAAAGGATTTTACAGGTAAGCTGTTATAAAAATCCCTTTTTCTTTTTCGTACATCACGGGACACAGAGCGACTTAGTCATTACTAATGGGACGTCCCAAAGCAATGCCAAATGAGGGGAGGGATACACCATACATAAGCTGGGCGCCATCAGGCATGAGGATCTTTTGCGGCCTGCAACACACTGCGCCCAAAGGCGACATACTCCTGACTTCTAACGTCTACCTGGTAGAATCTAGTAAACGTGTGTACTGAAGACCATGTTGCGGCCTTACAGGCTTGAGCCAGGGAGGCCTGGTGATGCACTGCCCATGAAGTTCCAACTGCTCTTGTGGAGTGCGCCCTAACTTTGAACGGAGGCGGTCTCCTTCTCAAGCCATAGGCTTGTATTATGACCTGTCGAATCCACTTGGCTAAAGTAGATTTTGATGCTGCCTGACCCTTTCTGGGGCCTTCCGGCAGAACAAACAAAGTATCCGTTCTACGAATCTGAGCAGTGGCTTTTAGATAAGCTTTAACTGCTCTTACTACATCCAAAGAATGCAATAACTTTTCCTCTACCGAAGTAGGTTTGGGAAAAAAAGAAGGAAGAACCACATCTTGGTTCAAATGAAACCTCGATACCACCTTAGGAAGAAAGGCTGGATGAGGACGTAATACTACTCTGTCCTTATGGACAACCAGATATGGCTCCTTACAGGACAAGGCGGCTAATTCCGATACTCTTTTAGCCGAACAAATGGCTAACTAAGAAAATCAATTTCCTGGTGAGAAGAACCAAGGAAATGTGCTGCAATGGTTCAAATGGTTGTTTCTGTAGAACCGACAGAACCAGGTTTAAGTCCCATGGACATATGGGAATACTAACCAGAGGGCTAATACGCATCACTCCTTGTATGAAAGCTTTGACTAATGAATGCAAAGCCAAGAGCCTTTGAAAAAATATTGACAAGGCCGAAATCTGACCCTTGATAGTACTCAAGGCAAGCTTCCTATCTACAGCCCACTGTAGGAAGTCCAGAATCCTACCTATTACGTACTTACGTGGATGCCATTTCCTGGCTTCACACCACGCGATGTACGCCTTCCAGATCCTATAATAGATCTGCCTGGATACCGGCTTCCTTGCATTGATCATGGTAGATACCACAGGATTAGAGAGCCCTCTCTTTCTTAGAATGTGGGCTTCAATAGCCAGGCCGTCAAACCCAGGGCTGGTAAGGAAGGGTGGTATATCGGTCCCTGCGAAAGCAGGTCCGGACGATGTGGGAGGGTCCAAGAACTCCGCACTGACATTTTTACGATCTCCGCGTACCATGCCCTTCGGGGCCACGCTGGAGCCACCAGAATCATCGGTTTCTTTTCTACCCGGATTCTGCGGAATAATCGCGGTAACAATTGTGGCGGTGGGAATGCATATATCAGCTTGAACTGATCCCAAGGGAACACTAGGGCATCCGAGCCGCAAGCTAGGGGATCCCTTGTGCGAGACACAAATCTGTCCACCTTTGCGTTGAATCTGGATGCTAGCAGATCTACATCCGGTGTTCCCCACCGCTGGCATATTGCCTGGAAAACCTCGGGGTGAAGAGACCATTCCCCCGGGCATAATTGCTGGCGACTTAAAAAGTACGCTCACCAATTTTCCACTCCTGGGATGAAAACCGCGGATATGGCTGGGACATATCTTTCTGCCCATTCCAGGATGCAATTCGCTTCCCTCTGGGCTGCACAACTCCTGGTGCCACCCTGGTGATTGATATATGCCACTGCTGTGGCATTGTCTGATTGAATTCTGACAGGGGACCCTTGGAGTTTGGATGTCCATGCTACTAGGGCATACCGGGCTGCTCGTATCTCTAAGAGATTGATGGGCAGGGCCTTCTCTGCTTCTGACCACTTGCCCTGGAGAGACCATTGCTCCAGTACTGCCCCCCAGCCTATGAGGCTGGCATCTGTAGTGACCACCTTCCAAGAAACCGGACTGAAGGGTTTCCCTTTTTCCAGATTCTGGGGCACCAACCACCAATGGAGGCTCTTGCGAACGGAAGGGGACAGGGACATTGGTAAGTCTAAAGCCTGAACTTTTTTGTTCCAGGCTGACAGTATGGCCCTCTGCAAGTTCCTTGAATGGAATTGACCGTAGGGTACTGCTTTGAATGAAGCCACCATTTTTCTCAGCAGCCTCATGCACAGGCGTATGGATGGTTTTCTTTTTGTACCCACTAAGTGGGTCAAATCTTTCAAAGACGACACCTTCTCTGGAGGTAAGAAAATCTTTCTCTGATTTGAATCCAGCCTTAACCCCAAGTATTCCAGACTTTTGACTGGTCTTAGAGCTGACTTGTCTCGGTTGATAATCCAACCGTGATATTCCAGATACTTGATTGTCTCGTGAATAGCTACTTCCAGTTTTTCCACTGAGTGGTCTATTCGTAGCAGGTCGTCTAAATATGCCATTATCGTTACACCCCGTGTTCTTAGATTGGCCAATAGTGGGGCCAGAATTTTTGTGAACACTCGTGGTGCTGTGGCCAGACCAAAAGGTAAGGCTCTGAACTGAAAATGGCGCCCTTCTACTGCAAAGCGTAGAAATTTCTGATGGGCCGGAAAGATGGGAATATGCAGATAAGCATCCTTTATGTCGATCGAGGCTAACCATTCCTGCCCTTGTAGGGCGGTGGCCACCGATCGGATCGACTCCATCCGAAAAGTCCTGATATGTAGGAACTTGTTTAGCCCTTTTAGATTTAATATGGGCCTCACGTCCCCATTTGGTTTGGGGACTGTGAAGAGGTTCGAGTAAAACCCGAACCCGCTTTCTTCCAAGGGAACCTTCATGATTACACCTTGGAGCAATAGTTGTTCTAGTGCCAGAAGGAGGGATCCTCTCTTCTGGGGATCGCTTGGCACGTTTGACCTCATAAAATGGGCAGGAGGAGTGTCTTTTAACTCCAGCTTGTATCCCAGACTTACTGCGGAGATCACCCATTTGTCTCTGATGGTGTCCCGCCAGGTCTCTGTGAACAACTGAAGTCTTCCCCCCACCCGATTGAGTGGGGGCAACCCTTCATGACTTGGGGGGAGGTTTTGTACCTCTCTTGACCCAGGGTTTCTTGTTACCCTGTGATTGTCCCTGATTTCTGCCCCCTGGATTTGACCGCGGAGGCCGTCGGAACTGTTTCACAGCCGATGTGCCAGGGACTGGAGAAGTAGGCCTCTTAAAAGAAGGACTTCTACCCTTGTTCTTAACCGGCAAGAGTGTACTTTTACCGGCAGAAATTTTCTGGATATACTTGTCCAGATCTTCTCCAAATAAGCGTTCTCCGTGAAATGGGAAGCTAATCAGCAATTTCTTACAGGGAGCTTCAGCAGACCAGTTTTTGAGCCATAGAAGCCTACGCATATGTACTACAGACAGCGTAAAGCGGGAGGCCTGTTGGATTGTATCCTTTATGGCGTCCACCGCAAAACACAAGGCTCTAGGTAGGTCAGCTAGGGCAAGAGCCTGCTGATCTGGTAAGTCCCTTAAGACTTGTTTCAACTGATCTTTCACTGCTTGGCAGACTCCAATCGCTGCTACTGCAGGTTGTGTCACCATGCTTGCTGTAGAGAAAGCAGATTTTAGTAAAGACTCCAATTTTTTATCTATTGGGTCTTTGAACATTGGAACATTATCTACTGGACATGTCAGTGATTTATTCACACAAGAGATGGCTGCGTCCACTGTAGGGACCCTCCATTTTTTTATGAACTTATCCTCCATGGGATAGATCACTGGAAATCTCTTGGGGGGAATAAATATTTTGTCAGGATGCTCCCAATCCTGGTAAATAAGCCCTTCCAATAAAGGGTGGATTGGGAAGGAACAGACAGTCTGGGGAGCTTTCAGCGACCCCAGCGAGGAGACAGTAGTGGTTGATGGCTCCGCAAGAGGCATTTTAAATGCTGATCGGACCATGTTAGTCAGAGACTGAACCCATAATCTTTCAGCCTGAGATGCTGAGAAAGGTTCTTCCACTGTTGATTCCTCTATAACCGAATCAACCTCATCCTGATCCCCTTCAGGTAGGTCGATCTCTGTGTGGGACTGTTCCTCCACTAACAGGCACTCTGAAGGAGGAGACGGAGATCGGACGCGCTTTCCCTGTACCAGGGAAGCAGCGATCAATGCTGTTAATCTCTCTTCCAATCCTCCCAGAGTTGAGGAAAAAACCTCCTCTGTTATATATACAGGAGCAGGTGGACTGGGGACAGCCGCAGCACCAGGTACTCCTGCGGGGTTCCTACGGCTACTGACCTCTGAATTTTCAGGGGAGATTGGTGCAATACAAGCATGCCCAAAATCCTCAGAGCCCGATGGAGACCCCTTTGGCTTCCTGGAAGACTTATTTCCGGAGCGTCTGGACGACATATCCTTTAAGCACAAAGCTGAGGTATTCCCGTCGTCATACACCAATTTTGCTGGTAATAGTCTAACACAGTTGCTGCTATATACCAGCTGGTGTCCACTAAAGTGTCTTTCTATGGGGATGCCTGCATCAACCGCCTCTGTGTGCCACCGTTTGTTGCTAGCTCTGCTTGCATCCAGCTGACACTTGTACTGTGTCTTTTATCCATGCTGGGACGCCTGCACATGCGCAGAAGCGCCGCGGCGCGCATCGAGCGTCATCCACCCGCCCCGCCACTTTCCTTTCATAGGAGGCGCGTGCACGCGCCCGCGCGCCCGTGCGCCTTCGGCGCCTTTTTTGAAACCAAGCAGGGACTAGGAGCCAGGGCCCTTTTTGCCGGAGGGCCTGTGCGGTGGATGAGCGCAGCAACAGGGCAGAGGAAGTGGATTCCCACAGAGAAACTTACCAACTGCCTGGATCTTTTGACTTTAAAAAGCCAAAGATCCACATGACAAGAAAAATGGACCACAGCGGCCTCTAGTGGTTTAACACAGGTACCGCGGTCTCCTTTTTTTTTTTTTCTTGACTACTATTAAAATTTTACATTTTCCAGTAGTTACAGGCATACACAGATATCAGCGGGAATACCGTTAGGTAACAGACAGAAAGACAAATTAGGCTTGGGGGTCCCCCAATAGAACCAAGTTCCTGGGGGCCCCCACTTACCTGTTCCCCGCCGCAGGACTTTGTTTGGTCCACAGAAGCCCAAACTTCACCTATCACGGCAGGCATTGTAATTAAACCTTCAGGGACCGGGTTCCCAAGGATTCCACTCCCCTGGACCTGTATAGCACCCTGCACAGACAACATCTTGGTCGTGGGTATGACCAGAGCTCTGGATCCCAGGGTCCAGCCCTCCTAAGAGAGGCATTACAGGCAAAACCTTGCTCTTCTGTTGCAAGGCCCGGGTACCGACCGTTTAGCTATGAAGCTTTTTTGGTCGGATCCGGAACAGCTTACTGAGGCCCATAAAAGAACCTGTACGCAAGCCCAGTGAAAACACGTTACTCTTTGGCCAACACCTTAGACACTGGCAAAAAACTGAGGTGCTCCCAGATGGGAGGGGCTTATATAGGGGAGGGTACTTCCGGTTTTGGAAGTTGCCAGTGCCAGCACCTGAAGGTAATCTATATAACCCATTAGTAATGACTAAGTCGCTCTGTGTCCCGTGATGTACGAAAAAGAAATCACATGTTGTTGTAACACGTCAGTGCACATTTCCGAGCATCTTTAAAGGAGAAGTCAGGTAAAACCTAACTAACCAGGAAAACCTGCTTTGTGCCACATTCTAAACTTACTCTATCTAACCCTGTAAAGCAAAAATCACTGTACTTACCTATTCTGCACCTGATCTCCAGTGGCGGATGCTGTGTGCAGGAGAGGACCGATAACAGTTGTGAAATTAATAGGAAGTGACGTCACCCATAGACTTACTATGGGGCTTCTGTTAGCTGGTCCGACACAAGTCAGTCTGACTTTGAAAAAGTTTTCTGCACTACTTTGGTCCGACTTTGGTCCTACTTCAGTCTATTGAATATCATTGAAGTCGGATCAAAGTCATATCATCATCTTAACTGATCTGACTTTGGCATGTGACTTGTGCTCTGAGGATCTTGAAGGGAAATCCCGCACCAAAATTAACCACTTCCCGCCCGCACACCATCATATGATGTTGCAGACCTTGAGTGGTGATATCTGAATGATGCCTACAGTTACAGGCATCATTCAGATATCTTCTTTTACAGCCGGCAATTCCCTGCACCGTAAAAAACAAATATAGCGGATTTTTTTTTACAGGCGGCGGAAGGGGACACTCCCCCCTCCCGCTGCACTCCGGTGTTTCTACCGGCTCGCCCGTGCGCCAGAAGTTGACCATAGAGAAACTGGCGGGCCAGATGGTCCCCGGAAGTCTCTATGATCTTTCAAGGGCCAGGCGTGATGTTATCACGTCACACCCGGCCTCTGCATTTGAAAATATGCCGCCGCCTTGGCTAGGGAGCCGAGATCATTTTTTTTAATGAATTTTTTTATTTCAGGCTTTCCAGTCTAGAGGCAAGATCTGGGGACTTATAGACCCCAGATCTCACTGTAAAGAGGACCTGTCATGCCCTATTCCTGTTACAAAGGATATTTACATTCCTTGTAATAGGAATAAAAGTGATAAAAAATTTAAAGAAAGCATCAAAATAGAAAAATAAAAGTAAAACAAACAATAAAAATAAAATAAAAAATTTAAGTCTCCATGTGCTCGCTCGCAGAAGCATACGTATACGTAGGTCATGCCCACATATGTAAACAGCGTTCAAACCTTAGATGTGAGGTATCGCTGCGAAGGGTAGAGCGAGAGCAATAATTCTAGTGCTGGACCTCCTCTGTAACTCTAAACAGGTAACCTTTAAAGCGTCGCCTATGGGGATTTTTAAGTACCGAAGTTTGGCGCCATTCCATGAGTGTGCGCAATTTTAAAGCGTGACATGTTAGGTATCTATTTAGTCGGTGTAACATCATCTTTCACATTATTCAAAATAATTGGGCTAACTTTACTGTTTTTTTTTTTTTTATGCACAAAACTTTTTTTTTTGTGTTTTTAAACGCGTTTGAAAATTTTCTGCGCAAATACTGTGAAAGATAAAAAGTTGCAATGACCACCATTTTATTCCCTAGGGTCTCTGCTAAAAAAAAACATATATAATGTTTGTGGGTTCTGAGTTATTTTCGAGCAAAAAAAATGATGATTTTTACATGTAGGAGAGAAGAGTCAGACTTGGCCTGGCAGGCAAGTGGTTAAAAAAAAAAAAAAACGGCATAGGGTTCCCCCCCCCCCCCAAGACCATACCAGACCCAGTAGGTATGGTTTTTAAGAACCCCCATGCAAAAATATAAAAAAATAAAAAAATGGCATGGGGTCCCCCTCAAAATCCATACCAGACCCTTATCCAAGCATGCAGCCCGGCAATTCAGGAAAGGTGGGGATCCCAGCCCCCACCCTATGTGAAAGAATATAGAGAACATTGTACACATGTACACATTTACCCAAAAAAGGTGTCAAAGAAATAAAACCAGCAATCAGGTTTTTGACAAAGTCCTTTATTATAGCAGGTCAAGCGTCTCTTCTCCCTCCGATTTCTTCTCCCTCTGGTGATGTCTTCATCCTTCGGTTCTTCGCACCGCGCGGTTCTTTTATAGACATGTGACGTCAATCTGGAGACTACGCCCACTTGTAACGTCACCGCCCAGTGTGCACCTGGCCTTCCATCCATCCACTCCCTCCATTCTCTCTCCGGCCTCCCAGTGAGTATTCTGATGTAAGGGTCTCTCTCCCTCCCACTCCCTCCCCCTCACACCCTCACTCCCTCTACAGACCAGGATCCCCCAGTTTAACTCCAGTTCTCCTCTACCCATCCCTCATCTCCTACCCACTTCCTCCTTTTACCCCCTCCTCCTTCTCCCCTATCCCATGGTTCCCAGCCCCATACCCCATACCCACCCTAATTTTTTCAGAGGCATTTCAATGAATACCCAGAGGTGGCTCTAGGCTTTGTGAGGCCTTAGGCAAAATTTAGACACGAGGCCCCACTCACGCCTATTGCAGGGGTTAAGGTAGAACCCCGAGGCGGAGCATCTTATTACTGTTGCTCTCTGTGTGGGTGGAATGTGTACTGCGCCAGTCATTACTGGCCCTCTTCTCCTATTCATCCAATGTGATTGACGCAGTACACATCCCACACACACAAGCAGCAGCAGTAATAAGATGCTCCGCCTCGGGTTCTTCCTTAACCCCTGCAATAGGCGTGAGTGGGGCCTCGTGTCTAAATTTTGCCTAAGGCCTTACAAAGCCTAGCGCCGCCTCTGGGTATTCCTTACTATATAATTTAATCCTTAACTACACCAATGGCCAGTGGAATCCCAGGGCCGCCAACCGGGGCTACATAAGTGTTATACATCAATGGCATTCTGAGGCTGATTTGCTGAAGGAATGGAGGCTGATCACGGATCCCTTTGCAAAGTAAATGTTGGTGAATAAGGTGAAACGGTGCTCACTCTGGGTGCCCAATCACATGCTAGCAAAAAAATCTATTTTTTTTATTTATTTTTTGTTTTGTATTTTTTTTTTTTTTATTTATTTCCTATGCACGATTGGGCTTTGCAAGTGTTTTAAGATGTTCTATCCAAGTTCTTTTGCAGAATTACAGAAGATGGCAAGAGACAAGAAATACATCAAGCTTACAACCCTTTAATGCTTTGTGACTTGCTACACAGTTACAATATTGCAGTCTGATCACTGGGGCCAGGAGACTGAGGAAAATAAATCTTTCCAACCTAGACAAAGGCACTGGACTGCAGCATTTCTAACAAAATTTGGATAATTTTTGAAAATTCAATCTGATTCTGTATGTTGGCAAGAATTTCTTTTCTGAAGGCTAGATATATTTATAGTTACTAAAAGGTCCACTTAAAAAAATAAAAAATAAAACATTCTTGCATTACGTTGTAATTAATAATATTATTAAAAACATTGGAAATAGCTTTAATCAAATTGTAATAATTTTAAATAGATTGTAACAATTGTCGTAGTAATCATGTTATTATTTTTTTAATAAATTGTAATAATTAGAATAATAATCATTTTTAATTATTTAAAATAAATTTTAAATAATATGTGTACGTAAATTACTTGAAAATAATATTTGCGAAGTTAATAAAAGGTCTACTTTTAAAGCGGTAGTAAACCGCTGGGCGTATTTATTTATTTTTTGCACCCTGCAAGGTGCACTAGCACATTATGTGAAACTTACCTTAGAACCAAGCCCTTCCAGCAACGAGCTGTCACCGCTGACAAGGCTGTCATGTTTAGGAGATATTCACAGTACTTCTAGGTAAGCCTTATTATAGGCTTGTCTATAGGTACAAATTATGCATGGGAGTTTACTCTTTAAAAAAAAAACATTCATTGCATTACTTTGAAAATACTATTGGGTATTTTGTATCTTGTCCCAGGGAGGGGGAGAGGGAGGGGGAAGGGGGAGAGAAATGTTTGATTTTCTTCTTCCTCACTCTCCCTTGTTTAGACCTTGTTTATTTTTTTTATTTTTTTCCGGTTCACACAGGGGCGGCATGACTTTGGGGGCGACTCGGCGACGCGATCTCAAGACGACTTGAGAGGCCCGGTTCAGGCGATTTGCATAATGACTTCTGTATAGAAGTCAATACAAGTCGTCCCGAGTCGCCCCCAAAAGTAGTACAGGAACCTTTTTCTAAGTCGGAGCGACCTGAGTCGCTCCTATTAGAACGGTTCCATTCAACAGAGCGGGACGCGACTCGTCAGGCGACTCAGTCGCCTGACGAGTCGCCCCTGTGTGAACCGGGCCTAAGGGTGGAATGTAATGTATATTGACCTTTTTTTCGTTTTGTTTGTGTGGTTTGCATTTATTAATATGAAAGAAAAAAAGATTTGATGATGAAATGTGATATTGTTGACTGATGTAAATGCAGACTTATGAAATAATAAAAACGTATTTAAAAAAAAATAATAATAATAATATTTGTAAATTCATTTAAAATAGATTAAAAATACATTTTAATAATTGTCATAGTAATAATTTTATACATTTTTAATACATTTTAATCATTACAATAATAATAATTTTACATGATTTTAATTAAATTGTAAATAATATTTGTACATAAAATTACTTGAAAATAATATTAGTAAAGTTACTAAAAGGTCCACTTAAAAAAAAAAAAAAAACACATTAACCACTTCCATACAGGGCACTTATACACCTTCCTGCCCAGACCAATTTTCAGCTTTCTGCGCTGTTGCACTTTGAATAACAATTGCGCGGTCATGCTACACTGTACCCAAACTAAATTTGTATCATTTTGTTCCCACAAATATAGCTTTCTTTTGGTGGTATTTGATCACCTCTGTGATTTTTATTTTCTGCTAATTTTTTTTTAAAAAGACCGAAAATTTTGAAAAAAAAAGTTTTTTTTTGTTTCAGTTACAAAACTTTGTAAATAAGTAAGTTTTCTCCTTCACTGATGGGCACTGATGGGGCTGCACTGATGGGCACTGATAAGGCGGCACTGATGGGCACCGATGAGGTGGCACTGATGGGCACCGATGAGGTGGCACGGATGGGCACTGATGGACTGCACGGATGGGCACGGATGGGCGGCATGGATGGGCACCGATAGGCGGCACGGATGGGCACAGATAGGTGGCATGGATGGGCACAGATAGGCGGCACGGATAGGCGACATGGATGGGCACTGATAGGTGGCACGGATGGGCATGGATGGGCACTGATAGGTGGCACGGATGGGCACTGATAGGTGGCACTGTATTGTGCTGTACTAATGGATGCCAATCAGTGCCAAACAATAATGCCTGCCAATCAGTGGTGCCCATTGTGGGCACTGATTGGCATCCATTGTGGGCACTGATTGGCATCCATTAGGCATTTAATTGGCATCCCTGGTGGTCTAGGGTGGCATACTTTATGGTGGGCATCCCTGGTGGTCTGGTGGCATCCCTGGTGGTCCAGTGTGGGCATCCTCAGGGGGGCTGCGCTGATAATGGATCAGCACAAACCCCCCCTGTCAGAGGAGCAGCCGATCGGCTCTCCTCTACTCGCGTCTGACAGACGCGAGTGAGGAAAAGCCGATGACCGGCTTTTCCTGTTTACATCGTGATTAGCTGTGATTGGACACGGCTGATCACGTGGTAAAGAGTCTCCGTTGAAGACTCTTTACCTAGATCGGTGTTGCGGGGTGTCAGACTGACATCCCGCAACAACGATTGCCGCGATGCGCGCCCCCGGGGCGCCCAGCGGCTCAATATCCTGAAGGCGTCATATGATGTCCAGTCAGGATATTGAAACCACTTTGCTGCCGTCATTTTGCAATAGGGCAGGCAGCAAGTGGTTAATTGCATTATTTTTAAAGCACTCCTACTTTACAGCAAAGGACTTTACAAAGGACTAAAACTTTTACACAGTATGATACATATATAAAAAAAGTTAAAACATATAGTTTTCCTTTAACAGATGTTATCAAATACAGTAGTTTGCCATCAAATTTTTTTTCTTGCCCAAAAATCACAGCAGAAACCCATCTGGTGTGCCATGAATGGCTTCCAGATGAACAGAACATGGCAGGCACAGCTATGGAGCTTCCGATGATATATAATGTTCAATAATTATGGTGGGGAGCAAGCGTTATATTCAGCATCACTTGGAGTGGCCCCGGCAGTGTGTCTGGCAGGGTCCCCCAGCCTCTGAGCCAGACACCAAGGCCAGAATAAGTTACATTTCAGTTCTAAGAGATGATTACTGACTGTGAGGCTCACCGGGCCAGACAGGGGAATGCAGAATACGAAGTGACATCAGCCAAAAATCTGGCTATGGAGCTCACATTGAAGGCAATGGGGTTGATTTACTAAAGACAAATAGACTGTGCACTTTGCAAAGTGCAGTTGCTGCAGAGCTTAGTAAATGAGCAGAAACTCTGCTGACTTCCATCATCCAATCATGTGCAAGCAAAAATGCTGTTTTTTAATTTCCTTGCACGTGATAAGTGTCGGTAAGCTCGGAACCTATCCGATGCGGCTGATGGCTAGGCAGGAAGCCAAGTGAGGGCAAGATTGCCCCCACTCGACTCTATGGTCTTGGAGGACTGGAGCGACCTCTAACGTCACTTATGGTCATTGGGCAGATCGACAGGATTTTTTTTTTTTTTCTTAAAGTCAAAATGACATTTTTTTTTTTTTTGCTCTTAAAGGTAAAAGAGAGATTTTGCATCTTTTTGATCCCAGATCTCTCCATAAATAGCACCTGTCATGCTTATTTCTATTACAAGGGATGTACGTTTACATTCCTTGTAATAGGAATAAAAGTGCTAAAAATTTAATTAAAGGGACAGTGTACAAATAAAGAATAAAAAGTAAAATAAATAAGAAAAAAAAATGTAATTTAATTTAAAGTGCCCCATCCATCCGAGCTTGCATGCAGAAGCAAAAGCATACGCAAGTCGCGCCTGCTTATGTAAATGGTGTTCAAACCACACATGTGAGGTATCGCCGATATCCTTAGAGCGAGAGCAATAATTCTAGCACTAGACCTCCTCTGTAACTCTAAACAGGTGACCTGTAAAAAAATGTAAGTGTCACCTATGGAGATGTTTAAGTACCGTAGTTTGTTATCATTCCACAATTGTAAAGCATGACATGTTAGGTATCTATTTACTCAGCGTAACATCATCTTTCACATTATACTAAAAAAATAGGATTTTTATAACAGCTTACCTGTAAAATCCTTTTCTTGGAGTACATCACGGGACACAGAGCGACATAGTCATTACTAATGGGTTATATAGATACCTTCAGGTGCTGGCACTGGCAACTTCCAAAACCGGAAGTACCCTCCCCTATATAAGCCCCTCCCATCCGGGAGTACCTCAGTTTTGTAGCAAAGCAATAAGTGTCCCCAAAGAGGGGTGGGAGCTCTGTGTCCCGTGATGTACTCCAAGAAAAGGATTTTACAGGTAAGCTGTTATAAAAATCCTATTTTCTTTCTCGTACATCACGGGACACAGAGCGACATAGTCATTACTAATGGGATGTCCTAAAGCAATGCCCAATGAGGGGGGGGATACACCATACATAAGCTGAGCGCTATCAGACATGAGGATCTTTTGCGGCCTGCAACACACTGCGCCCAAAGGCGACATCCTCCTGACTTCTAACGTCCACCTGGTAGAACCTAGTAAACGTGTGTACTGAAGACCATGTTGCGGCCTTACAGATTTGAGCCAGGGAGGCCTGGTGATGCGCTGCCCATGAAGTTCCAACTGCTCTCGTGGAGTGCGCCCTAACTTTGAACGGAGGCGTTCTCCTTCTCAAGCCATAGGCTTGCATAATGACCTGTCGAATCCACTTGGCTAAAGTAGATTTTGACGCTGCCTGACCCTTTCTGGGGCCTTCTGGCAGAATAAACAAAGTATCCGTTCTGCGAATCTGAGCAGTGGCTTTTAGATAAGCTTTAACTGCTCTTACTACATCCAAAGAATGCAATAACTTTTCCTCTACCGAAGTAGGTTTGGGGAAAAAAGAAGGAAGAACCACATCTTGGTTCAAATGAAACCTCGATACCACCTTAGGAAGAAAGGCTGGATGAGGACGTAACACTACTCTGTCCTTATGGATAACCAGATATGGCTCTTTACAGGACATAGCTGCTAATTCCGACACTCTTTTAGCCGAACAAATGGCTACTAGAAAAATCTATTTCCTGGTGAGAAGAACCAAGGAAATATGCTGTAATGGTTCAAATGGTTGTTTCTGTAGAACCGACAGAACCAGGTTTAGATCCCATGGACATATGGGAATATTAACCGGAGGACTAATACGCATCACTCCTTGTATAAAGGCTTTGACTAGTGAATGCGAAGCCAAGGGCCTTTGAAAAAATATTGACAAGGCCGAAATCTGACCCTTGATAGTACTCAAGGCAAGCTTCCTATCTACAGCCCACTGTAGGAAGTCCAGAATCCTACCTATTACGTACTTACGTGGATGCCATTTCTTGGCCTCACACCACGTGATGTACGCCTTCCAGATTCTATAGTAGATCTGCCTGGATACCGGCTTCCTGGCATTGATCATGGTAGATACCACAGGATTAGAGAGCCCTCTCTTTTTTAGAATGTGGGCTTCAATAGCCAGGCCGTCAAACCTAGGGCTGGTAAGGAAGGGTGGTATATCAGTCATTGCGAAAGCAGGTCCGGACGATGTGGGAGAGTCCAAGGACTCCCCACTGACATTTTTACAATCTCCGCGTACCATGCTCTTCGGGGCCACGCTGGAGCCACCAGAATCACTGGTTTCTTTTCTACCCTGATTCTGTGGAGTAATCGAGGTAACAATTGTGGCGGTGGGAATGCATATATCAGCTTGAACTGATCCCAAGGGAACACTAGGGCATCCGAGCCGCAAGCTAGGGGATCCCTTGTCCAAGTGACAAACCTGTCCACCTTTGCGTTGAATCTGGATGCTAGCAGATCTACATCCGGTGTTCCCCACCGCTGACATATTGTCCGAAAAACCTCGGGGTGAAGGGACCATTCCCCTGGGCATAATTGTTGGCGACTTAGAAAGTCCGCCTTCCAATTCTCCACTCCTGGAATGAATACCGCGGATATGGCTGGGACATATCTTTCTGCCCATTTCAGGATGCAATTTACTTCCCTCTGGGCTGCACGACTCCTGGTGCCACCCTGATGATTGATATATGCCACTGCCGTGGCATTGTCTGATTGAATTCTGACAGGGGACCCTTGGAGTTTGGATGTCCATGCTACTAGGGCATACCGGGCTGCTCGTATCTCTAAGAGATTGATGGGCAGGGCCTTTTGCCGCATCCGACCATCTGCCCTGGAGAGACCATTGCTCCAGGACTGCTCCCCAGCCTATAAGGCTGGTATCTGTAGTGACCACCTTCCAAGAAATCTGACTGAAGGATTTCCCTTTTTCCTGATTCTGGAGAACCAACCACCAACGGAGGCTCTTGCGAACGGAAGGGGACAAGGACATTGGTAAGCCTAGGGCCTGAACTTTCTTGTTCCAGGCTGACAGTATGGCCCTTTGCAAATTCCTTGAATAGAATTGACCGTAGGGTACTGCTTTGAATGATGCCACCATTTTTCCCAGCAGCCTCATGCCCAGGCGTATGGACGGCTGTCTTTTTGTACCCACTAAGTGGATCAAATCTCTCAAAGACAACACCTTTTTTCGAGGCAAGAATATTTTCTTCTGGCCTGAATCTAGCCTTAGCCCCAAGTATTCCAGACTTTTGACTGGTTTTAGGGCCGACTTGTCTCGGTTGATAATCCAACCGTGAGATTCCAGATACTTGATTGTCTTGTGAACGACCACTTCTAGTTTTTTCACTGAGTGGTCTATCAGCAACAAGTCGTCTAGATATGCCATTATCGTTACACCTTGCGTTCTTAAATTGGCCAACAATGGGCCCAGAATTTTTGTGAACACTCGCGGTGCTGTGGCCAGACCGAAGGGTAAGGCTCTGAACTGAAAATGGCGCCCTTCTACTGCAAAGCGTAGAAATTTTTGGTGGAATTTGTTTAGCCCTTTTAGATTTAATATGGGCCTCACGTCCCCGTTTGGCTTCGGGACTGTAAAGAGGTTTGAGTAAAACCCGAACCCCCATTCTTCCAGGGGAACCTCCATAATTACTCCTTGGAGCAATAGTTGTTCTAGTGCCAACAGGAGGGACTCTCTCTTCCGGGGATCCCTTGGCACGTTTGACCTCATAAAATGGGAAGGAGGAGAGTCTTTTAACTCCAATCTGTATCCCAGACTTACTGCGGAGAGCACCCATCTGTCTCTGATCGTGTCCCGCCAGGTCTCTGCGAACAACTGGAGTCTTCCCCCCACCCGATTGAGTGGGGGCAACCCTTCATGAATTTGACTTTGGGAGAGGTTTTGTACCTCTCCTGACCCAGGGTTTTTTATTACCCTGCGATTGTCCCTGATTTTTACCCCCGGGATTTGACCCAGGAGGCCGTCGGAACTGTTTCACAGCCGATGCCCCAGGGACTGGAGAAGCAGGCCTCTTAAAAGAGGGACCTCTAACTCTGTTTTTAACCGGCAAGAGTGTACTTTTACCGTTGGAAATTTTCTGAATATATTTGTCCAGGTCTTCCCCGAATAAGCGTTCACCATGAAATGGGAAGCTAACCAGCAATTTTTTACAGGGAGCTTCAGCAGACCAGTTTTTTAGCCATAGAAGCCTGCGCATATGTACTACAGACAGCGTAAGGCGGGAGGCCTGATGGATTGAATCCTTTATGGCATCAACCGCAAAGCACAAGGCTCTAGGTAGATCAGCTAGGGCAAGGGCCTGCTGATCTGGCAAGTCCCTTAAGACCTGTTTCAACTGATCCTTCACTGCTTGGCAGACCCCAATAGCTGCCACTGCTGGTTGTGTCACCAAGCCTGCTGTAGAAAAAGCAGATTTTAATAAGGACTCCAATTTTTTATCTATTGGGTCCTTGAACATTTGGACATTATCCACTGGACATGTCAGTGATTTATTCACACAAGAGATGGCTGCGTCCACTGTAGGGACCCTCCATTTTTTGATGAACTTATCCTCCATGGGATAGACCACCTGAAATCTCTTGGGGGGATTAAATATTTTATCAGGATGTTCCCAATCCTGGTACATAAGCCCTTCCAATAAAGGGTGAACTGGAAAGGAACAGACAGTCTGGGGAGCTTTTAGCGACCCCAGCGAGGAGACAGTAGTGGTTGATGGTTCCGCAAGGTGCATTTTAAATGCTGATCGGACCATGCTAGTCAAAGACTGAACCCATAATCTTTCAGCTTGAGATGCTGAGAAAGGTTCCTCCACAGTTGATTCCTCTATAACAGAATAAACCTCCTCCTGATCCCCTTCAGGCAGGTCGATCCCTGTATGGGACTGTTGCTCCGCTAACAGGTACTCTGAAGGAGGAGACGGAGATCGGGCCTTTCCTTGTGACAGGGAGGCAGCGATTAATGTTGACAATCTCTCCTCTAATCCTCCCAGAGCTGAGGAAAAAACCTCCTCTGTTACATACACAAGAGCAGGTGAACTGAGGACAGCCACAGTACCAGGCACTTCTGCGGGGTCTCTACGGTCACTAACCTCTGAATTTTCAGGGGAGACTGGTGCAGCAGAAGCATGCCCAAGATCCTCAGAGCCCGATGGAGACCCCTTTTGCTTCCTGGAAGATTTAGTTCCGGAGCTTCTGGACGGCATATTCCTAAGCCCAAAGCTGAGGTATTCCAGCCGTAATACACCCTTTTTACTGAGAATAGTCTAGCACAATTGCTGCTATATATCAGTTGGTGTCTACTAAAGTGCCTTTCTAGGGGATGCCTGCATCAACCGCCTCTGTGTGCCTTTTTTACTGTTGCTAGCTCTGTTTGTGCACTTCAATAGCCAGCTTGATTGCTTTTAAAACATGCTGGACGCCCGCACATGCGCAGTAGCGCCGCGGCGCACACTGAGCATCATCCACCCGCTCCGCCCCTTTTCCAGATTGCCTCTATATAGAGAGGCACGTGCACGCGCGCGGGCACGTGCGCCTTCGGCGCCTTTTTTGAAAAAAACAGGAGCTAGATGGGAGCCAGGGTCCCTTGCCGCAGGGCCCGGGGATGGATCAGCGCAGCAACAGGGTAGAGGAGACAGCTTCCCCGCAGAGAACTTACCAACTGCCTGGATTTGACTTCGGAAGAAAAAAATCCACATTATAAGAAAAAAAGAACCATAGCGGCCTCTAGTGTTTAACACAGGTACCGCGGTCTTACACATTTTTTTTTTTTTTTTTTTCTTGCCTACTATAAAAAAAATTTTTACATTTTCTCAGTAGTAACAGGCATACACAGAATATTTAGCGGGAATACCTTAGGTAACAGGCAGAAAGACAAAATAGGCTTGGGGGTCCCCCAATAGAACCAAGTTCCTGGGGGCCCCCACTTACCTTTTCCTCGCCGCAGGACTTTATTTGGTCCACAGAAGCCCAAACTTCACCTATCACGGCAGGCATTGTAATCAAACCTTCAGGGACCGGGTTCCCAAGGATTCCACTCCCCTGGACCTGTATAGCACCCTGCACAGAAAACATCTCGTTCGTGGGTATGACCAGAGCTCTGGATCCCAGGGTCCAGCCCTCCTAAGAGAGGCATTACAGGCAAAACCTTGCTTTTCTCTTGCAAGGCCCGGGTACCGACCGTTTAGCTATGAAGCTTTTTTGGTCGGATCCGGAATAGCTTACTGAGGCCCCAAAAGAACCTGTACGCAAGCTCAGTGAAACACATGTTACTTCTTGGCCAACACCTTAGACACTGGCAAAAAACTGAGGTACTCCCGGATGGGAGGGGCTTATATAGGGGAGGGTACTTCCGGTTTTGGAAGTTGCCAGTGCCAGCACCTGAAGGTATCTATATAACCCATTAGTAATGACTATGTCGCTCTGTGTCCCGTAATGTACAAGAAAGAAATTGGGCTAAATTTACTGTGTTTTTTTGTTTTTTTTATATGTGAAAGTGTATTTTTTCCCCAAAAATTGCTGAGGACATCCCTCCTATAGAAACCAGCAGCAGATCACATGGCTGCTATCTCTCAATTGCAGCTGTCAGTGGCAGCCAGTGTTCCCACTGACAATCACGAACCAATCAGAGTCATCTTGGGATCCCTACACAATGATCACATGTAGGCTGGAAGCTCCACTGACAAAAATGAAAGTCTGCAGTGTTCATCTGGGGAAGTTCAGCTTTTCTGCCTCCCCTTTTCAAATTTTGGCACACTACATTTTTATTTGAGGAGCAGGTATCTGGTTGTTGACAGGTACTTGCTGCCACTTCCATCTGGATTACCTAGGCCTAGGTAATCTGGGAGGAAATTACCCTTCACACACGTCACAGGTTTCATAAGGCTACAGGACCATTCAAAGTGCAGCGTGGATCACACATGCACATTGTGAAACCATAAGGGGTCACAGCCGATTTCACACATTAAACATTCCGGCACTGGGGAACCGAAGACCGGTGAAGAACAGGCCTGGGTGAGGACAGCGCTAGATCCCTGGACAGGGAAGTGTCCTTCTATTAAAAGTCAACAGCATAGGTGTGCGTATGGGGTGTGCCGGGTGTGCCTGGAGACACCCAAGTCACCCGGTACAGTGCAGATTCCCCCTGCTGATACTTTCCATATTTGAATACAATTTAAAATGTTTTTTTACATTTATTTCTAAGCGTATGTATACGTAAATAAGTATATATACATACACACTATATTGTCAAAAGCATTGGGACACCTGCCTTTACACGCACATGAAATTCACATTTAAGTTCATGTGCTTGTAAAGGCATGTGTCCCATTACTTTTGATAATATATACAGTTAGGTCCATATGTATTTGGACACAGACACAATTTTAGTTTTTTCATGTATTTTTCCAAAACATATTCAAGCTATAGTTATACAGGTCCTTCTCAAAAAATTAGCATATTGTGATAAAGTTCATTATTTTCTGTAATGTACTGATAAACATTAGACTTTCATATATTTTAGATTCATTACACACAACTGAAGTAGTTCAAGCCTTTTCTTGTTTTAATATTGATGATTTTGGCATACAGCTCATGAAAACCCAAAAATCCTATCTCAAAAAATTAGCATATCATGAAAAGGTTCTCTAAACGAGCTATTAACCTAATCATCTGAATCAACTAATTAACTCTAAACACCTGCAAAAGATTCCTGAGGCTTTTAAAAACTCCCAGCCTGGTTCATTACTCAAAACCGCAATCATGGGTAAGACTGCCGACCTGACTGCTGTCTAGAAGGCCATCATTGACACCCTCAAGCAAGAGGGTAAGACACAGAAAGAAATTTCTGAACGAATAGGCTGTTCCCAGAGTGCTGTATCAAGGCACCTCAGTGGGAAGTCTGTGGGAAGGAAAAAGTGTGGCAGAAAACGCTGCACAACGAGAAGAGGTGACCGGACCCTGAAGAAGATTGTGGAGAAGGACCGATTCCAGACCTTGGAGGACCTGCGGAAGCAGTGGACTGAGTCTGGAGTAGAAACATCCAGAGCCACCGTGAACAGGCGTGTGCAGGAAATGGGCTACAGGTGCCGCATTCCCCAGGTCAAGCCACTTTTGAACCAGAAACAGCGGCAGAAGCGCCTGACCTGGGCTACAGAGAAGCAGCACTGGACTGTTGCTCAGTGGTCCAAAGTACATTCGGAAATCAAGGTGCCAGAGTCTGGAGGAAGACTGGGGAGAGGGAAATGCCAAAATGCCTGAAGTCCAGTGTCAAGTACCCACAGTCAGTGATGGTCTGGGGTGCCATGTCAGCTGCTGGTGTTGGTCCACTGTGTTTTATCAAGGGCAGGGTCAATGCAGCTAGCTATCAGGAGATTTTGGAGCACTTCATGCTTCCATCTGCTGAAAAGCTTTATGGAGATGAAGATTTCATTTTTCAGCACGACCTGGCACCTGCTCACAGTGTCAAAACCACTGGTAAATGGTTTACTGACCATGGTATTACTGTGCTCAATTGGCCTGCCAACTCTCCTGACCTGAACCCCATAGAGAATCTGTGGGATATTGGGAAGAGAAAGTTGAGAGACGCAAGACCCAACACTCTGGATGAGCTTAAGGCCGCTATCGAAGCATCCTGGGCCTCCATAACACCTCAGCAGTGCCACAGGCTGGTTGCCTCCATGCCACGCCGCATTGAAGCAGTCATTTCTGCAAAAGGATTCCCGACCAAGTATTGAGTGCATAACTGAACATAATTATTTGAAGGTTGACTTTTTTTGTATTAAAAACACTTTACTTTTATTGGTCGGATGAATTATGCTAATTTTTTGAGATAGGATTTTGGGGTTTTCATGAGCTGTATGCCAAAATCATCAATATTAAAACAAGAAAAGGCTTGAACTACTTCAGTTGTGTGTAATGAATCTAAAATATATGAAAGTCTAATGTTTATCAGTACATTACAGAAAATAATGAACTTTATCACAATATGCTAATTTTTTGAGAAGGACCTGTATAATGGATATGGGCTAAAAGTGCACACCTCAGGTTTAATTTGAGGGTATGTACATCCAAGTCAGGGGAAGGGTTTAGGAATTACAGCTCTTAAGAATAGCCATCTCCCCCCCTTTTTCAAGGGACCAAAAGTAATTGAACAGTTGAATCAAATGCTGTTTCATGGCCAGCATTTACCTGCATTATTTAAGCAGGTAAAATGTCTGGAGTTGATTCTAAGTGTGGTATTTGCATTTGGAATCTATTGCTGTGAACCTACGTAATGCGTTCAAAGGAGCTGTCCATGCAAGTGAAAAAGGCCATTCTAATGCCGCGTACACGCGACCGTTTTTCATGACGAGAAAAATGCCATTTTTTTATTTAGTCATTAAAAATGATCGTGTGTGGGCTCCAGAGCATTTTTCGCGACGTGAAAAAAGGGCATCAAAAATTTGGAACATGCTCTATTTTTTCTCGTCGTTTTTCTCGTCCATGTGTAGGCTTTAACGACGTGAAAAAAACGAGCATGCTCAGAAGCAAGTTATGAGACGGGAGCGTTCTGGTAAATCTAGCGTTTATAATGGAGATAGCACATTCGTCACGCTGTAACGGACTGAAGAGCACGAGGCTGAAAAGCGTGAATCGTCTCTCACCAAACGTTACTAACACGAGGATCATCAAAAGCAGCCCAAAGGGTGGCGCCATTTGAATGGAACTTCCCCTTTATAGTGCCGTTGTACGTGTTGTCGAACGTGTTGTACATCACCACGCTTTGCTCAAGCATTTTTTTCACGATCGTGGGTAGGCAAGGTAGGCTTGAGAAGAATCTGGTCGAGAAAAATGTAGTTTTTTCAATGACATTAAAAACGGTCGTGTGTACGCGGCATAAGGCTTCAAAAATGAAACCAATCCATCAGAGATTATATACATTTGTCCAATTACATTTGAACCTCTGAAAATAGGATGACTGTGTATACAAATGGTTGCAGTTCTTAAAATTTTGTACTTGATATTTATGTTCAACCCCTTGAATTATAGCTGAAAGTCTGCACTTCAATTTAATTTGGATTGTTTCATTTTAATTGTATTCTGGTGACATACAGGCCAAAAGTATGAAAATTGTGCCTGTGTCCAAATATATATGGACCTAACTGTATATATATATATATATATATATATATATATATATATATATATATATATATACATATATACACACACACACATGTGCGCATCGCATGTGAGTTTTTAGCTTTGTAATAGGCTGCGCACACCTATAATCAGAAGCTATAGTATTTGTAGCTGCTGACTTTTAATTTTTTTCTTTCTAGGGTGAAGATCCTTTTAATAAACTGTCAGATACAGTTGCACTATTAATTATAATAATAATAATAATAATAATAATAATAATACAGAAGACTGCTGGCACTATTTATATTAGACAATTCTAATTGGACTATTTCTTTATTGATTTAATTGTATACATTTTTTTTACTTTTACTTAACTTTCCTCTGACTATGGGGCAAAGCCAACTTATTGAAGATTTCTATAAGTCACATGTATACTGTATGTTTTGTTAGAGTAATTTGGCTTTGAGCACATCATTTAGTTGTTATTATTTTAGTTGTGTGGAATCAGTTTTTCTGTGTTGCTTGCAACCCACATTAGATAGGGGACTGAATGTGCGGATTGTTTTTAAAGAATTTTTAGCATAGTAAAGGTGACAGATTTTCTTAGAGGAGACAACAGAGGTTTAGCTTGAGCTCTCATGTCATCCCTGTGCTTGATCAGCTTCTTCCCTGGCCATAGTGGCAGCTCTGAACCTGGAGGTGCTCAGCTCTGAAATCTTCTGGGTTCAGAACTGTTAAACCGTGGTAATTGTAATTTTTTTTATTTAACATTTGATAGAATATTGCAGTGCCAAGTTCTCTTCAAAAAGGCAAGAGATGCCTATTTGCCCCCTAATGTCCCCCCTGTCAGGGGCGTGTCTACCGCGAGGCAAACAAGGCGTCTGTCTTGGGTGGCATTTATCGGGGGATACCTCCCCCCCAGGCAAAGGGGATACTTCCAGCAGTGGACCGCACTTCACACCAAACCTCTGACAGGCTCATACTTAAGCCCCTCTCCTGGTGACCAAGCTGGAGCTGCCGGTGGCCTCAACCGGCGTTCACCTCTTCACCCGGACTCTGTCCCTTTCTAGGTGCCTCAGCTGAATTCACCCCGCCCAGCAGAGAGGAGAAAGAGAGAGTGGAGGGGACGTCACATCGCTTGGGGCTTTCTACGGGAGTGACAATGGGGAGGAAGAAGAGGGACTGCCTGGGAGCAGCATTGCCCTGCCTCCTGCTGCAGGTGAGTGGGGACCACCAGTGGCCTGGAGAATAGAGACCAACCAGCTGGTGTAACCTCAATCCTAGGGACACATACCTACAGTACCTAGACAGCACAGTAGAATCCTAGGAATACATATCTGACCATGTGTACATATACCTACAGTCCCTGGACAGCTATATATTCTACTGCCCTATCAGCTCCGACCCTTCTCTATACTACCTACTGCACTATGAACACCTACCCTTCTCTATACTACCTATTGCTCTATGAACACCTGCCCTTCTGTACACTACCTACTGCACTATGGACAACTACCCTTCTACAGTTTAACTCTTGCTCTATGGACACCTACCCTTTTATAGTTTACCTAATGCCATTGGCTTCTCGTCTTTTGGACACCTACTACCCATCTCTGTATTAGCTACTGCCATTTGGATACCCACCTTACTAAATAATATCTACTGTCCTATGGACACCTACCCAACTCCGTATAAGGTACTGCCTTTTGGGCCAGGGGCTTCGGGAAGGTGAGAGTCCAGTGTAATTTTTTGGGGGAGGGATAGGAGAATCCTCTGGTGTAGTATGGGGGGGACAGGGGAGCCCCACCTCTCACGCCCCCTCTATCTCACCCCCCCTCTCCTCTCTACCTCTGTAGAGGTGAAGCTTTTATAGGAAGAGGTGGAACCTAAAGAGGAAGGAGTGGAGTTTACAGATGAAGAGGTGGATGTTAAACAGGAAGGAGTGGGACAAATTTAGATGGGGGGCACCCGATTTTAGTCTTGCCTAGGGCAGCACAAATTCAAAATACACCACTGACCCCTGTGCTCAAACAGACGGTTCCCTGACCAGAGTGGCCACAGATAGATAGCGCTGAACTGGGAAGTGCTCAAAGCTGAGCACTTCCAGGTTCATACTACTCAGGGAAGATCAGCAAGTTGTCCATTTTGACAGCTGTCATGATGGTCTCAGACACCCAAGAGATAAAGGTTAGACCAGGACACATGGCAGGGGCAGCTTTATTACAATTGTATAAAAGTGATCAGATGACTGTAAATCACTTCTATTGTACAAAGCTGGCTCTACAACATGTAAACAACTTTGCAGCTGCAAGTTGGTTTAAACACTGATACCGCTGTGCCGAACCACTGCAATAGGGTTTAGTGATTATGACAGGCCCTCTCTAATAAACCTAATGCATATGGTCCAGTATCAGAGAAGGAATGCTGAGATTTGTAGTTACAGAGTAGCTGAAGTGAGGAATGACTTCTCTGATTTGGAATAATGAAAAAGGCGGACAGAGAATTCCCCGAGAGGCCCTAGTCTGAGTCTCTCTGCCATATTTCCTGCACACAGCCACCGTCACATTTATTCCTTTCACGGCAGCACAGCCAAGTATGTTTTTCTGCTACACTAAAATCAGCTTTATGGATGGTAACAGCATTTGCAATTGGTTTTATATCTTTTTGCTACCAAGCATCTTGCAAGCTCATATTTTGTGTTAATTAAAGAACACAAATAGAAAGGACCTTGTAAATTATTTAGCTCTCTTTAACAGAAAGCAAAAAATCACAGCGATTAAACTGAGTGTAAAAAGGCAAGGGCTAAAACCGATACAAAGATGGAAGACTTTCTAATTGGAACTTTCTCAATTCTACGCTAAGAGCTAAATACACAGACTAAATATACACTCACCGGCCACTTTATTAGGTACACCTGTTCAATTGCTTGGTAACACAAATTGCTAATCAGCCTTTTGGTATCTAGACGTTGGGAAGGCGACTTGCTGAAGTTCAAGCCGAGCATCAGAATGGGGAAGAAAGGGGATTTACATAGGTGCCTTGTGACCAGTGAACATAGTTGTTGGTGCCAGATGGACTGGTCTGAGTAATTCAAAAACTGTTGCTCTACTGGGATTTTCACACACAACCATCTCTTGATTTTACAAAGGATCGTCCGAAAAAGAGAAAATATCCAGTGAGCGGGAGTTGTGTGGATAGCAATTCCTTGTTGATGTCAGAGGTCAGAGGAGAATGGGTAGACTGGTTCAAGATGATAGAAAAGCAACAGTAACTCAAATAACCACTCAATACAACCAATGTATGCAGAATAATATCTCTGAATGCACAACACATCGAACCTTGAAGCAGATGGGCTACAGCAACAAAAGACCACACCGGGTGCCACTCCTGTCAGCTAAGAGGACGAATCTGAGGCTACAATTCTCACATGCTCACCAAGACTATTCTATGGACAATAGAAGATTGGAAAAACGTTGCCTGGTCTGTTGAGTCTCAATTTCAGCTGGGACATTCAGATAGTAGGATAAGAATTTGGTGTAAACAACATGAAAACATGGATCCATCCTGCCTTGTATCAACAGTTCAGTACTACCGCTGGTGTAATGGTGTGCGGGATATTTTCTTGGCACACTTTGGGCCTCTTAGTACCAATTGAGCATTGTTTAAACTCCACGACCTACCTGAGTATTGTTGCTGACCATGTCCAGCCCTTTATGACTACAGTGTACCCATCTTCTGATGGCTCCTTCCAGCAGGATAATGCACCATTTCATAGTTAGTCAGGTTGAAAAAAGACACAAGTCCATCCAGTTCAACCATAAAAAAATAAAATAAAATATATAATATCATACAATCCCATATACCCACAGTTGATCCAGAGGAAGGCGAAAAACCCCAGGAGAGCATGATCCAATTTGCTACAGCAGGGGAAAAAATTCCTTTCTGATCCCCCGAGAGGCAATCGGATTTTCCCCGGATCAACTTTACCTATAAATGTTAGTACTCAGTTATATTATGTACATTTAGGAAAGAATCCAGGCCTTTCTTAAAGCAATCTACTGAGCTGGACAGAACCACCTCTGCAGGGAGTCTATTCCACATTTTTTACAGCTCTTACTGTGAAGAAACCTTTCCGTATTTGGAGATGAAATCTGTTTTCCTCTAGATTTCACAAGCTTAAATCATCTCACCACTGGTTATCATGTCAATATGGACCAAAATCTGTTTCCAACTCCTTGTTGAATCTATGCCACGAAGAATGAAGGCAGTTCTGAAGGCAAAAGGGGGTCCAACCCTGTAATAGCAAGATGCACCCAATAAGGTGGCCAGCGAGTGTATATATAAATGTATATATGGGAGCTGGTTTACTTGCCGAAGGATTTGTATTTCTGCCTATACAGTTGTAAGATTTACACAGCTCTGCCACTAAGGACAGCCTTGTCTGGGAGGGCAGGAGACCTGATTTTTCTCAACTGCAATTCAGTAACACTCATAGATCTTGTTCCTGCTCCAGCCTTTGATTGGACAGTGAAAGGAGAAGCAGCAGCCTGATAAGCTCTTCTCTTTGTTACTCTGCTCTCTCCTCCTATTAGCATGCTCTTGCATTTCAGCAAAACTAATTGGCTCCTTGAGCTTCTTTTCCCTATCTCAGTCTAAGCTGTGCAGTACAGGGACTGGAAGTGGTTGATGATACCAAGTTAAATACATTTTATTAAACAGCCCTGGGTTTGGTTCGAGTACAGTCTAATGCCTTGTACACAAGATCGGAATGTCCGATGAAAAAAGTCCGATGGACTTTTTTCATCACAAATTCCGATCGTGTGTGGGCCCCAACTGACTTTTTTCCGTCGGTGTTTAGAAATAGAACATGTTTTATTTTTTTTCGATGGGAAAAAAAACTATAGGAAATTCCGATCGTCTGTGTGGAACTCCGACTGAGAAAAAAAACACACATGCTCAGAATCAAGTCGACGCATGCTCGGAAGCATTGAACTTAATTTTTCTCGGCTCGTCGTAGTGTTTTAGGTCACCGCGTTTTGGACGGTCGAAATTTGGTCTGACGGTGTGTATGCAAGACAGCTTGAACGGAATTCCGACGAAAAATTCCATCGAATTTTAGGCCATCGGAAATTCCGATCGTGTGTACAGGGCATAAGCTATGGCCATACCATGGTTGTGGGGTGGTTGAGGCACAACCCCATAGACTTGCATGGGTTCCATTTGAGGGTGGTAGCACATCACCATGGCCACAGCATGTGTATAGGTGGAAGACTAGCACATGGCTCAACTGCCTGTTTTTTACTGCACAGCTGCAACCCTTTGTCAGGCACTCTCATTAGACTTTGTACACATGGTTGGCCCTTTTTAACAGAAACCTTGTCTCAGATAGGGATACTCTATCAAACCCCAACAGCTACTGTAGGGTATGAGTCAATGGGTTGTTATCAAAACAAATAGTTCTAGGAAATGGCACGAGACAGGGTGTCCTCTTTCACCTATCATGTATATTTCGGCAATGGAACATCTAGTCAATGCTATTAGAAAGAACCCCTTGATACAAGGCTTTGAGAGGTAATATGGAATGTAAAATGTGCCTCTTTGCAGACGACCTGTTGTTGCTTGTTTCAAACCCTCACATTACTTTTGCAGCATTGTTAAAATAATTTAATGACTTCTCTATGGTCAGTAACTTTAATGCCGCGTACACATGATCGGTTTTCCCGTCGGAAAAAGTCAGATGTGAGCTTTTGAACGGAAATTCCGACCGTGTGTATGCTCCATCTGACTTTTTTCTGTCGGAATTCATTCCCGCCAGCAAAAGTTTGAGAGCAGGTTCTCTATTTTTCCGACGGGAAAAATTTCAATCGGAAAAAACGTTCGTCTGTATGCAATTCCGACCGGAAAAAAAAACATGCATGCTCGGAAACAATTCGACGCATGCTCGGAAGCATTAAACTTCTTTTTCTCGCCCCGTCATAGTTTTGTACATCATCGCATTCTTGACGGTCGAAAGTTCAGAGAACTTTTGTGTGACCATGTGTATGCAAGACAAGCTGAATTCGGTCGTAAAAAACATCCAAGGTTTTTCCGATGGGAAAACCGATCGTGTGTACGCGGCATTAGGTGAATATACATCAAACAGAGGCATTGGATGAATCCTTAGTGGAAGGCGAAGTAAACGTCCTAAAGAAACACATTTTGTTGGAAAGAGAAAACCTTGGTGTCTAGCTGGCTAATACACAGGGTGATTTGTACATGCTAAACTACCAGCCACTAATTGCTTTAATGCAACAGAAATCAAAACAGTGGTCGAGGCTACAGCATTCTTGGTTTGGTAGAGTGGCATTGTTCAAAATGGATATTCTTCCAAGATTTTAGTACATACACTATATTATCAAAAGTATTAGGACACCTGCCTTTACACGCACACACACAATTTAATGCCATATCAGTCTTGGTCTGTAGGGTTCTATATTGAGTTTGCTCACCCTTTCCAGCTATAACAGCTTCAACTCTTCTGGGAAGGCTGTCCACAAGGTTTAGGAGTGTGTCTATGGGAATGTTTGACCATTTTTCCAGAAGAGCATTTTTGAGGTCAGGCGTTGATGTGGAGGAGAGAAGGCCTGGCTCACAGTCTTCACTCTAATGCATGCCAAAGGTGTTCTATCGGGTTGAGGTCAGAACTCTGTGCATGCCAGTCAAGTTCCTCTACCCCAAACGCGCTCATTCATGTCTTTATGTACCTTGCATTGTGAACTGGTCCAAATCATTTGGTGGAGAGAGTATAATGGTGTAGAGTTGTTTTTCAGGGGTTGGGCTTGGCCCCTTAGTTCCAGTGAGGGGAACACTTAAGGCGTCAGCATTCCAAGACATTTTGGACAATTTCATGCTCCCAACTTTGTGGGAACAGTTTGGGGATGGCCCCTTCCTGTTCCAACATGATTGAGCGCCAGCAAGGTCCATAAAGACATAGATGAGCGAGTTTGGGGTGTATATTTTGCTTCAAGGATAAGCATTAGGCCCAGATAGAAGACCAGATGTCCCCACTTTCCCCCCTCTCTTTGCCACGAATACCCGCTAAAAAAGTTAGAAAACAACTGACTTAGCCTTTTTATTATCCCCACTTATTAAGTTTGGGATCATTTAATTAAAACTATAACTATTTTGACATGCAAAGGTCGAATGACCCTGATTTTGGGTAACCACACGGTCGGACTTCCATCGGACTTTTCCATGGTTTTTAGTCCGAACGGAGTTGGTTGGGAACACCCATAGCATACACACGTTCGGACTTTGCTCCATTGGACTTTTGTTGGGCAAAAGTTTGTCCGTTTGCAGACCCAACTTTTGTCCGATGAAATCAAAAACCAAAGTAAAAAAGTTTGTCCGATGGAGCGTACACACGGTCGGATTGTTGGTCCAACTTGCTTAAAACTAAGTTTGTTGGGCAAAAGTCTGACCGTGTGTACGGGCCTTTAGGGTTGCAGGCTCCTTCCTGCCCAATTTCAACCATTTATACTCTACTGCTGTCTGCCTCAACCCCAATAGTACCATACCATATAGCTGAGTGGGAAAGGGAATTTGGGAGTACAATCTCACAGGAAGACACCACAAAAGCATTTATGTGGACACATAAAATGCCCTTAGTTAGTAAAGTACAAGAAAAAAACTTTACACTAATATCAAGATGGTATCGATATCCAGTTAGGCTGCACAAAATATTTCCTCAAAAGTCAAATACCTGCTGGAAGTGTCAAACACATCTGGGCACATTGCTCCATTTGTGGTGGACGTGCCCAATAATTGCACCCTCTTGGACAACTAAGTTTGATGTTTATAAATGTATAAGAAATAGAGAAGTTGCTTGTACATCGCAGACAGCATAGCTGACGATCCTTCTGGGCTCTGCTAGGGAGATCAAGAAAGGACTCCTACGCTTCTGTTTGTTGGCTGCAACGGCTGTAATGCCAAGATTTTGGAGATCTTCTGAACCCCCAGGAATGGAAGAGTGGGTAGAGGAAATGCAATATTTGCAGAGGATTGTAAAAAGTGACCGCAATGATAAATGACAATTGCGAGAAATTTCTCGCAGTATGATCCTCATGGAAATCTTTCTGTACATCCTCGAAGATGAGGGAGTTGTTGGAAGTGAGTTACATTGTAAATTAGTTAAGTGGGGCGTGGAGAGACAGGTGGAGATGATGGGAGAGAGAGGAGAGAGAATTATATTGTCGGTTTCTTTTTGTTTTGGCCTTTTTTTTTTTTATTATTCCCCCAGTGGCTGGTGGTTGGGTTTATGGAGCAGGAGATGTTTCAAGAATACTACATTCAAGAATGTGGTAGATTTATTCAGGAATAGAGAGACACGTAACTGAAGACTATGTTTGTGTTAATATTGATAAAAAATGTCAATAAAAATGATAATGACAAGACCAATAATAGACTTTGAACACGTGAATGTTCAACTCTGGATCCTTTTCTCACGGAGTACCTATCTGTCGTAGACAGCAGCCTCACCGGAGCAACTGTGCCCTGTGTCATTTTGGTTCACCTACTAATACTGTAAGTTGAATACAGTGCCTCGTTTTCATTTTTTTAACAATAAAAACCCATCAGAGGTTCCCAACCCCCATATCACTCTACAAAAAAACTAATTAAAAAATGTACCGTGTATACTCGAGTATAAGCTGACCCGAATATAAGCTGAGGGACCTAATTTTACCACAAAAAACTGGGAAAACTTATTGACTCAAGTATAAGCCTAGGGTGTCCATCTGCATGCCTCACTGTGCCTCACTTTGCCTCACTGTGTCCATGTGCATGCCTCACTGTGCCCATGCCTCACTGTGTCCATGACTAGACTGACATTTAACATGGGAGTCTATGGAAGGGGTGCCTGGGTTTGAAAAATCGGTGCTTCCCGGCCGTAGGTCCCCCAGACAACAAACTTGTCACACTTGTAAAGGAGAAATGGGGCTATATATGTTTGCCAAGTTCCAGGTCCAGGGTACCTAGGACCAGCTGGTAACGGGTCCCCAAAGTTACTGGAGAAATTACCGTTTAACATGGGAGTCTATGGAAGGGGTGAAAAATCTGTGCTCCTCGGCCGTAGGTCCCCCCGGCAAAAAACTTTGCACACTTGTAGAGAAAGTGTGGGGTCCAGGGGACCAATGGCCGGCCGGTAACGGGTCCCCAAAGTCCAGATGATCAGGCACAAAAAGGTGACTCGAGTATAAGCCGAGGGGGCATTTTCAGCAAAAAATGTGCTGAAAAACTTGGCTTATACTCGAGTATATACAGTACTCTTTAGATATACTTTAACCCCCTTTGTGCCTAAGGGTAAAACAAATCTTAATGCCTAAGCCCAAGTTTACAACTTTGACATGTGTTAGTAACACCATCCATATCATCACAACTACTTTGTGCATCCAGATGGATTAGACAAATTGGGCTTTCATTTGGTTGTAAACCGTAATGGATATCTCCTGATTTTTTTTTATTATTATAATCTAAGAAAAACTGGCCCAAAATAGTAAAACATTTTTTTTTTTTGGATGTATCCTTATTGCAACTTCCATAACCTACCACCAAAGAACAACCCAAAATAATTTCTCCGGCTCCTGGCGATCGCAGCGATACCACATATGTGTATGTTAGTTGTTGTTTGTACCTGTAGTACAGCCCAGAAATAATAGTACGCATTTAGCTTTTTTTTTTTTATCCTGCCTAAAACACACTAATACTAACTGATACTAATTTAAAAAGAAAAAAAAATCCTGTCCAAAAAATACTGACCCTGACCTTTGACCCTGACCTAAACATTAACCCTGGGGCTGACCCAGATCAAACCTTGATATAGGTATTTTTTTTCTAAATTTTTTTTTAATTATTATAATATTATTATTTTTTTTTATTCTACACACACTTTTTTCTATTTCTGCAAGGACAGAGAAAGATACAGTGTATCTGTCTCGTCCATTCACAGAGACATAAAACACGGGAGCGGGCTTCACAGTGACTAATCTTTGTGATAGCCAATCAGAGGCTACCACATCAATTAGATGGCCCGCAATCGGATTGTTCTGGGTCCCGATCATAAGAACGGGGCCCGGGGCTCTCGGTGAGACCCTGATCTCTGTGCTGGAAGCGTGCCATGGGGCGCTCCAAGCACAGAGAGAGATACGCAAATATGAGGCCCAATGGAAAAAAGCCCAGTCCAGTGGGGCCGCATATTTGCATACAGTCGGCGTGAAGGGGTTAATATAAAAAATGTAATCAACTTGACCTACAACTATGATAATATTTCCTTTTAAGCAAGTGCTCCTTAAGATCCTGGCCAGCTGGAAGACATCACCAGTGAACTGATGATTTAGCAGGACTGTGGTCCATTGTTACAATCCTTACATTAGAAAGCAGTGTTTAGATGGTGCTGATGGAGCTGCAGATACGTTCCTGTGCTGCGTCGCACGGCAAGGCAGCCCGCTAAATCTTATAGATCTGGGTGTCAATGCGGACTGAAACTCCCATACATCAAGTCAACTATTTCAATCCCAGCGAGATTATAATTCATTCCATTCAGCATCTTACAAGTGTTCCAGATCTCATTTAGATTTCAGTATCAGAAATTGAGGCGAGCCCAGATGTTATTATATCTGGCGTTTCAGAAAATCCTCACTGTACTGATAATGCTGGAAATAATACAAAATACAACTGCATTAGCATGGAGTGTGCTGCAATATCTGGGGACTTAGAGGAAACATGACGTGCAAAGGGAGGAGGGGATACATTTAGTGTTTACTGGTTTAAAGGATACCTGCATTTTTTTTACGGAAACTATAATAGCTTAATTTTATTCATTTAGTTAGTTATTTTTTTAAGTTTATATGTTTTACGTATAAATAATTGTTTGCTGCCTTCATATAAACAGGATTTTAACACAATTCCAGCCAAATATGTATTAATTACCATTTAATCTTGTTATGCATTCAGTCAAAACACATTATGTACATATTTACAATAAACTATTAATATTGATATTAGCCTCTTCTATGGCAGAGTGCTATAGTACTCTGGGAGTCCTTTGTCATATATGGAGGGTGTGGGGATTTTTGTTTTGGTTTAAAGGATGTGTGTACTTTTCAAGGGAAGCTACAGTGCCTTGAAAAAGTATTCATACCCCTTGATATTTTCAACATTTTGTCATGTTACAACCAAAAACGTAAATGTAGTTTATTGGGTATTTATGTGATAGACCAACACAAAGTGGCACATAATTGTGAAGTGGAAAGAAAATGATAAATGGTTTTCAATTTTTTTTACACATAAATATGTGAAAGGTGTGGCGTGCATTTGTATTCAGCCCCCTTTACTCTGATACCTCCAACTACAATCTAGTGGAACCATGTGCCTTTAAAAGTCGCCTAATTAGTAAATAATAGTCCACCTGTGTGTATTTTAATCTAAGTATAAATACAGCTGTTCTCTGAAGCCCTCAGAGATTTGTTAGAGAACCTTAGTGAACAAACAACATCAGGAAGGCCAAGGAACACACCAGACAGGTCAGGGATAAAGTTGTGGAGAAGTTTAAAGCAGGGTTAGGTTATAAAAAAATATCCCAAGCTTTGAACATCTCACAGAGCACTGTTAAATCCACCATCGGAAAATAGAAAGAGTATGGCACAACTGCAAACCTACCAAGACATGGCCGTCCACCTAAACTGACAGGCCGGGCGAGGAGAGCATTAATCAGAGAAGCAGCCAAGAGGCCCATGGTAACTCTGGAGGATCTGCAGAGATCCACAGCTCAGGTGGGAGAATCTGCCCACAGGACAATTATTAGTCGCACACTCCACAAATCTTGCCTTTATGGAAGAGTGGCAAGAAGAAAGCCATTGTTGAAAGAAAGACATAAGAAGTCCTGTTTTCAGTTTGTGAGAAGCCATGTGGGGGACATAGAAAACATGTGGAAGAAGGTGCTCTGGTTAGATAAGACCAAAATTGAACTTTTTGGCCTAAAAGCAAAACGCTCTGTGTGGCTAAAAACTAACGATGCACATCACCCTGAACACACCATCCCCACCGTGAAACATGGTGGTGGCAGCATCATGTAGTGGGGATGCTTTTCTTCAGCAGGGACAGGGAAGCTGGTCAGAGTTGATGGGAAGGTGGATGAACCCAAATACAGGGCAATCTTATAAGAAAACCTGTTATGCCTGATACACACGTTTTTCCGACGGATAAAAATCTGATGGTTTTCCCGACAGAATACCTCTCAGCCTGCCTTGCATACACACGCTCAGACAAAAGTCTGCTCGTCCAAAGTGCGGTGATGTACAACACGTACGACAGCACTATAAAGGGGAAGTTCCATTCCAACGGCGCCACCCTTTGGGCTGCTTTTGCTGATCCTCGTTTTAGTAAAAGTTTGGTGAGAGACGATTTGCACTTTTCAGCCTCGTGCTTTTCAGTCCATTACAGAGTGACGAATGTGCTATCACCATTACGAACGCTAGTTTTACCAGAACGAGCGCTCCCGTCTCATACTTGATTCTGAGCATGCTCGGGTTTCGGAAAACCATACAGACGAACGGATTTCCCTTCGGATTTTTGGCTTGAGGGGAAAAAAGAGATCCTGATGTCTTTTTTTGTCTGCCAATTTTCCCGTCGGAAAAACTGCGATGGAGCATACACATGAAAGCTCTCATAGCAGTTTTCCTGTCAGAAAAACCGGTCGTGTGTACGACGCATTAGAGTCTGCAAAAGATTTGAGACCGTGGCAGAGGTTCACCTTCCAGCAGGACAACAACCCTAAACATACAGCCAGAGCTACAATGGAATGGTTTTGATCAAAGCATAATTATGTCTTAAGCCCCGTAAACACGGTCGGACTTCCATCGGACTTTTCCGTGTTTTTTTGTCCGAACGGAGTTGGTCGGGAACACCCATAGCATACACACGCTCGGACTTTTCTGCAAACTTTCCCAAAACTTTTTGCAACATCTCTTGGTTTTTCTGTTTTTTTCTGCTCTTTACCGCCACCTTTTGGTCAACTTCTGCTATTGTTGGTTGATTTTAACATTAGTTGTTTTGTCCATCGGACAAAAGTCCGATGGTTTTCTGTACACACGGTCGGACTTTGCTCCATCAGACTTTTGTTGGGCAAAAGTTTGTCTGTTTGCAGACCCAACTTTTGTCCGATTAAAACAAGAAAAAAGCAAAAAAAGTTTGTCCGATGGAGCGTACACACGGTCGGATTGTTGGTCCAACTTGCTCAAAATGAAGTTTGTTGGCCAAAAGTCCGACCGTGTGTACGGGGCTTTAGAATGGCCCAGTCAAAGTCCAGGCCTAAATCCAACTGAGAATCTGTGGAAAGACTTAAAAATTGCTGTTCACAGATGCTCTCCATCCAATCTGACAGAGCTTGAGCTATTTTGCAAACAATGGGCAAAAATGTCACTTCTCTAGATGTGCAAAGCTGGTAGAGACATCCCCAAAAAGACTTGCAGCTGTAATTGCAGCGAAGGGTGGTTCAACAAAGTTTTGACTCAGGGGGGCCAAATATAAATGCACACCACACTTTTGGCAATTGCTGCAGCATTTACATGACCACACGCTTGTGTTAAATGATGACCATGTGAGTGTACTCTGTTTTTCTACTTAATAAATCTTTTAGACAGTATCATGCTATGGTCTTCTTCTATTTATATGTTGATGTACCTGCGTGAGGCTGTGTTGCGAGATCTACAAGGACCTACGGTACCTCTGTGGATATACCTGGGAAACGGTTTTCCCTACTGCGCTTCTGGCTTTTCCATTAGTTTAGAGGCCAACACTGTTTGGTAAGCTGCCATCTTTCTATCTTGGTGGTGTTTCACACAGAGGACCCGGGGAAGCTGTTTTTTTACTATGTGTAGCTACATTTTCCGTTTTCACCTTCACCTGCTGGAATTGATTGTGTCACTGGACTTCATCTCTAATCCCTTTTTATTCATATTAACTTTTTCCTTGATTTTTGATTATACACGGACTCCAGGTGCCATTGATAGTTTTAATTATCATTATTATCATGTTCATTTCCTTTTGAATTATCTTCATATATGATAGCGCTTCACTTTTTACATTATACTGTATATACCCCACACTTTTCACATATTTACTTGTAAAAAAAATTGAAAATAATTTTATCATTTTCCTTTCACTTCACAACTATGTGCCACTTTGTGTTGGTCTGTCACATAAAATCCTAATAAAATACATTTATGTTTTTGGTTGTAACATCACAAAATGTGGAAAATTTTGAGGGGTATGAACACTTTTCAAGGCACTGTATATTAGTTTTAGGCATGCACCGATACCATTTTTTTTTACTAGTACAAATACCGATACTTTTTTTTTTAGTACTTGCCGATAGGGATGAGCTTCGAGTTCGAGTCAAACCCATGTTCGACTCGAACATTGCCTGTTCGGCTGTTCGCTGAATTTCAAACATTATGGTCCGTTCGCGCCAAATTCCAGTGGCGCGTCACGGCCCATAATTCTCCTTGCGGCATCGTAGTGCATTGCTGGCTGATGATTGGCCAAGCATGCACTATGACCCGCAAGCTTGGCCAATCACAGCGCCATAAGTACAGAGAGCCGTAATTGGCCAAAGCCAGGGTGGTTTTGGCCAATCATGGCTCAGAGGAGTAGGTACATGCCCCACACTATATAAGGCCGCCGGCTTGGCGGCCTTGTGTAGTGTGTTGCGGCGTTGGTTAAAGGAAAGAGACAGAGAGAGAGACAGTGTAATTTGATTTGAGTTAGATAGAGCAGGCAGGCGAGTCAGTTAGCTTCAGTTACAGTGTGTAGAGGATATATATGCATCCTAGGTGTTGTATATATATTTACACACTGTATTCAGTTTAGCTAGATCCGTTCCTGTTATTCTCTATACTGACAGGCAGGCAGGTGATTGTGCTAGCTGCAGTGTTTCACTTAGTGTACTGTGTCCTTTGCACATTGTGCACCAAAAGCTAACCTGAATACAATTGCTGGTGTTCTGATACAAATACAGGCAGGGAGCTGCAGTATTTTGCTTTAGTGTCCTTTGCACAGTGTGCACCTAAAGCTGTTGTATATATATTTACACACTGTATTCAGTTTAGCTAGATCCGTTCCTGTTATTCTCTATACTGACAGGCAGGCAGGTGATTGTGCTAGCTGCAGTGTTTCACTTAGTGTACTGTGTCCTTTGCACATTGTGCACCAAAAGCTAACCTGAATACAATTGCTGGTGTTCTGATACAAATACAGGCAGGGAGCTGCAGTATTTTGCTTTAGTGTCCTTTGCACAGTGTGCACCTAAAGCTTACCTGAATACAATTGCTGGTGTTCTGATACAAAATACAGGCAGGGAGCTGCAGTATTTTGCATTAGTTTTCCTTTGCACAGTGTGCACCTAAAGCTTACCTCAATACAATTGCTGGTGTTCTGATACAAATACAGGCAGGGAGCTGCAGTATTTTGCTTTAGTGTCCTTTTCACAGTGTGCACCTAAATCCATACAAGACCCAAAGGGGCTGGTAATGGGCTGGGGGGGGGTACCCATGCAATTTTTCTCAATTATTTTCATCCATATAGCCGGGACCAGACATTACATTAAAGCCGCAAGCAGTTTTAAATGACTTTTTTTCCTTTCAAAATGTCATTTTGTGCAGGGACAGTTCTAAACACGGGAAACACGTGCCACTTCACAGGCATACTATAGACACCCCCCAGGTACGATATTTGAAGGAATATTTCACTTTTTTTTTCACTTTATACATCATTAAAATCACTGCTCCCGAAAAAACTTCAGTTTTTAAAACTTCTTTTTGCATTGATACATGTCCCCTGGGGCAGGACCTGTGTCCCCAAACCCTTTTTAGGACAATAACTTGCATATTAGCCTTTAAAATTAGCACTTTTGATTTAGAACGTTTGAGTCCCATAGACTTTAATAGGGTTCTAAAGTTTGTGCGAACTTTCGGTCCGTTCACAGGTTCTGGTGCGAACCGAACCGGGGGTGTTCGGCTCATCCCTACTTGCCGATACCAATTACTGTTTTGTTTACTCTTCAGCTGTCAACAATGGTACAGAGCATTGTTATTACACAGTAAATAAAGTTATTTACTAATTTAATGTTTGTTTGTTTTTTATGCTTTTTCAATGTAAAACGTGTAAATATATTTTACAGGTGTAAAAATATTATGGAACAAAGCGAACAAAAAAAAGTTTTAAATTATGAGGGGATGCTGAAAAGTATTGAGTCTTACCGAGAAACAAATTGAGCTAGGAAGCTGTTAATTGCAGGGTGTACTGGCCAATTTGTCCATATTCAATGGTGCAAAAATCAACTTTCTATGATTTTAACTTATCTTTCTTTTTCAGGTCCAAAGTGAACATGGCAGCACCTCCAGAAAAATTCAGTGTGGAAGAGCTTAGGATCATAATCAATTTCTTATTTCTCCAAGGGAAAGGTGTGAAGAAGATCCATGATGGAATGACACAAACTTTGGGTGACAGTGGCCCTTCATATGCAATAGTTAAACGTTGGGTTGTCAAACTTAAAACTGGCCATTTCGGTGTAAAATTAAAAAATTCAGTGGAAGGCCTGTCTGTCTCTGTGCCTGCAAATGTGAAGGCCATCCATGACATGATCGATCATGGAGGACCGCCGAACATCAGCCAAAAGTATTGCTACATATATGGGAATATCACGTGAGACAGTTGGTGCCATTATCCACAACGACTTGGAAATGAGAAATCTGGTAGAAAAGTGGATCCCAAAACTTTTGAAAACCGAACAAAAAAGGAAACGTGTGGAGACATCAGTGGCTGTTTTGGAAAATTTTGCAAGAAACTAGTCAGATTTCCTGGACAAACTGGTAACTGGTGATGAGACATGGATCTACTGTTATGATCCTGAGACAAAGGAACAGTCTAAGGAATGGAGACACCGTGGTTCCCCCAGGCCAAAGAACTTTAGTGTGCAAAGGTCAGTGCAGAAGCAAATGGCAACAGTTTTTTGGGATAAGAAGGGAGTTCTGCTGGTAAACTACCTCCAAAAGGGTTCAACCATGAATGCAAAATATTACTGTGCTTTATTGATGAAGCTGAGGCAAAATATCAAGGAAAAATGTTGAGGAAAGCTCTCCAAAGGTGTCATCCTGTTGCATGACAATGCCTCGTCACTAGGGATGAGCTTCGTGTTCGAGTCGAACATACGTTCGACTCGAACATCGGCTGTTCGATCGTTCGACGAAGATCGAACGATTTGGGCCGTTCGCGCCAAATTCGAGTGACGCGAACGGCCCACAATGCACTACGCCATCGCAGTGTCATCCAGGCGCTGTGATTGGCCAAGCATGCACTGTGACCCCGCATGCTTGGCCAATCACAGCGCCGGCAGCGAGGAGAGCAATGATTGGCCACAGGCAGGATGCCTGTGGCCAATTATTGCTGAGGGTGTTTAGTACACGCCCCACACTATAAAAGGCCGCCAGCACGGCGGCCTAGTGTAGTGTGTTCCGGAGCAGGGATAGAGCAGCATAGGCAGGGACAGTGACTTTTATTTCTTTCTTGCTTAACCTGGATTCCTTTAATTTAGGGAAAGAGAAGGATAGGTAGGGAGAGTGTCAGTGTGTTTTGTGCTTGTGCTATATTGTGCTTAAAAAAAACATTTTTTCTAGGGACAGAAAACTGTAGGTAGGGAGAGTGTGTCAGTTTCTTTCACTGTCAAAGTCCTTGTTTCCAGGGACCTGGAAGGACAGTGAGTGAATTCTCCTTGTGCTAAATTGTGCTTAAAAAAAACATTTTTTCTAGGGACAGAAAACTGTAGGTAGGGAGAGTGTGTCAGTTTCTTTCACTGTCAAAGTCCTTGTTTCCAGGGACCTGGAAGGACAGTGAGTGAATTCTCCTTGTGCTAAATTGTGCTTAAAAAAAACATTTTTTCTAGGGACAGAAAACTGTAGGTAGGGAGAGTGTGTCAGTTTCTTTCACTGTCAAAGTCCTTGTTTCCAGGGACCTGGAAGGACAGTGAGTGAATTCTCCTTGTGCTAAATTGTGCTTAAAAAAAACATTTTTTCTACTGACAGAAAACTGTAGGTAGGGAGAGTGTGTCAGTTTCTTTCACTGTCAAAGTCCTTGTTTCCAGGGACCTGGAAGGACAGTGAGTGAATTCTCCTTGTGCTAAATTGTGCTTAAAAAAAACATTTTTTCTAGGGACAGAAAACTGTAGGTAGGGAGAGTGTGTCAGTTTCTTTCACTGTCAAAGTCCTTGTTTCCAGGGACCTGGAAGGACAGTGAGTGAATTCTCCTTGTGCTAAATTGTGCTTAAAAAAAACATTTTTTCTAGGGACAGAAAACTGTAGGTAGGGAGAGTGTGTCAGTTTCTTTCACTGTCAAAGTCCTTGTTTCCAGAGACCTGGAAGGACAGTGAGTGAATTCTCCTTGTGCTAAATTGTGCTTAAAAAAAACATTTTTTCTAGGGACAGAAAACTGTAGGTAGGGAGAGTGTGTCAGTTTCTTTCACTGTCAAAGTCCTTGTTTCCAGGGACCTGGAAGGACAGTGAGTGAATTCTCCTTGTGCTAAATTGTGCTTAAAAAAAACATTTTTTCTAGGGACAGAAAACTGTAGGTAGGGAGAGTGTGTCAGTTTCTTTCACTGTCAAAGTCCTTGTTTCCAGGGACCTGGAAGGACAGTGAGTGAATTCTCCTTGTGCTAAATTGTGCTTAAAAAAAACATTTTTTCTAGGGACAGAAAACTGTAGGTAGGGAGAGTGTGTCAGTTTCTTTCACTGTCAAAGTCCTTGTTTCCAGGGACCTGGAAGGACAGTGAGTGAATTCTCCTTGTGCTAAATTGTGCTTAAAAAAAACATTTTTTCTAGGGACAGAAAACTGTAGGTAGGGAGAGTGTGTCAGTTTCTTTCACTGTCAAAGTCCTTGTTTCCAGGGACCTGGAAGGACAGTGAGTGAATTCTCCTTGTGCTAAATTGTGCTTAAAAAAAACATTTTTTCTAGGGACAGAAAACTGTAGGTAGGGAGAGTGTGTCAGTTTCTTTCACTGTCAAAGTCCTTGTTTCCAGGGACCTGGAAGGACAGTGAGTGAATTCTCCTTGTGCTAAATTGTGCTTAAAAAAAACATTTTTTCTAGGGACAGAAAACTGTAGGTAGGGAGAGTGTGTCAGTTTCTTTCACTGTCAAAGTCCTTGTTTCCAGGGACCTGGAAGGACAGTGAGTGAATTCTCCTTGTGCTAAATTGTGCTTAAAAAAAACATTTTTTCTAGGGACAGAAAACTGTAGGTAGGGAGAGTGTGTCAGTTTCTTTCACTGTCAAAGTCCTTGTTTCCAGGGACCTGGAAGGACAGTGAGTGAATTCTCCTTGTGCTAAATTGTGCTTAAAAAAAACATTTTTTCTACTGACAGAAAACTGTAGGTAGGGAGAGTGTGTCAGTTTCTTTCACTGTCAAAGTCCTTGTTTCCAGGGACCTGGAAGGACAGTGAGTGAATTCTCCTTGTGCTAAATTGTGCTTAAAAAAAACATTTTTTCTAGGGACAGAAAACTGTAGGTAGGGAGAGTGTGTCAGTTTCTTTCACTGTCAAAGTCCTTGTTTCCAGGGACCTGGAAGGACAGTGAGTGAATTCTCCTTGTGCTAAATTGTGCTTAAAAAAAACATTTTTTCTAGGGACAGAAAACTGTAGGTAGGGAGAGTGTGTCAGTTTCTTTCACTGTCAAAGTCCTTGTTTCCAGGGACCTGGAAGGACAGTGAGTGAATTCTCCTTGTGCTAAATTGTGCTTAAAAAAAACATTTTTTCTAGGGACAGAAAACTGTAGGTAGGGAGAGTGTGTCAGTTTCTTTCACTGTCAAAGTCCTTGTTTCCAGGGACCTGGAAGGACAGTGAGTGAATTCTCCTTGTGCTAAATTGTGCTTAAAAAAAACATTTTTTCTAGGGACAGAAAACTGTAGGTAGGGAGAGTGTGTCAGTTTCTTTCACTGTCAAAGTCCTTGTTTCCAGGGACCTGGAAGGACAGTGAGTGAATTCTCCTTGTGCTAAATTGTGCTTAAAAAAAACATTTTTTCTACTGACAGAAAACTGTAGGTAGGGAGAGTGTGTCAGTTTCTTTCACTGTCAAAGTCCTTGTTTCCAGGGACCTGGAAGGACAGTGAGTGAATTCTCCTTGTGCTAAATTGTGCTTAAAAAAAACATTTTTTCTAGGGACAGAAAACTGTAGGTAGGGAGAGTGTGTCAGTTTCTTTCACTGTCAAAGTCCTTGTTTCCAGGGACCTGGAAGGACAGTGAGTGAATTCTCCTTGTGCTAAATTGTGCTTAAAAAAAACATTTTTTCTAGGGACAGAAAACTGTAGGTAGGGAGAGTGTGTCAGTTTCTTTCACTGTCAAAGTCCTTGTTTCCAGGGACAGAGAAGGACACCTGAAGGTAGCCCTTATTGCTTTTTTCCCATCTCCCTGCAGGCCATCTATTAGAATGTCTGGAAGGCAAACAAGGAGAGGCAGACAGTCAGGAGGCAATAAAAGAGGGCAAGCAGGCTCTGTGTCTGGGGGCAACAGTGCTGGTCGTGGACGCGGTGCATTGTCATCAGCACATGGCCATGGGACACGCTTGTCCTTCTTTTCGGCAGCTGGACATGTTGAGCCACATCATGCCGAAGACTTGGTAGAGTGGATGACCAAGCCCTCCTCCTCCTCCTCATCCTCTCTCACCCAGGCTCAGGGTACTGGAAAAGCAGCTGCCAAAGCGTCCTCTTCCCTGGTATCAATGTCAGACTCATCATCAGTCACTCCTTCCCTAGACCCACCATGTCCTCCTCCTGAGGAGTCCCCCGAACTGTTTCAGCACAGTGTTGGGTACATGCTCCAGGAGGATGCCCAGCGTTTCGAAGGGTCTGATGATGAAACCCAGCTAGAGGAAGGCAGTAGCGTGAGAGCAGACAGAGGGGATGCTCAAGAAGGACACCAATCTGGCAGTCATGTTCCAGCAGCTGCAGCATACTGCCAGATTGGCTCCAGTGATGAGGAGGGAGGTGATGATGAGGTCACTGACTCCACGTGGGTGCCTAATAGGAGAGAGGAGGAGGAGGAGGATGAAGAGGAGGCACATCTCCAACGAGGCAGGATGCCCTTTGGTGGCCAGCGTAAGGGCAGTACACCGACGGAATCACACCGCAGAGCTCCGCCTGTGCAGGGCGCTGCCTCTGCCCGTCATTCAAAAAGTTCTTTGGTGTGGGCCTTTTTTGAGGCTAGTGCATCAGATCGCACAGCTGCTGTTTGCAACATATGTCTCAAGCGTATATCGCGTGGCCAAAACATCAGCCGCTTGGGTACCACATGCCTGACCAGACATATGTTGACCTGCCATGCAGCTCGTTGGCAAGCCTACCTGAAAGACCCACACCAAAGAACAAAGCGGACCTCTCCTTGCACCGCATCAGCTGGGATCTCCAACCCCACTATAACTTCAGTCCTCTCTGAAACATGCACTGAGAGGAATGAAGGTGTAGAATTAGGTGTGTCACAGCCAAGTACTTGCGGCCACTCTGCTAGCAGTACACCGACGTCCGATTCTAGCAGGCAAATTTCCCTGCCCCAGCTGCTGGACCGTCGAAAGAAGTTCACTCCCAGCCATCCACATGCCCAGCGGTTGAATGCTAGCTTGGCTAAATTGCTAGCGCTTCAACTGCTGCCTTTTCAGTTGGTAGACTCGGCCCCCTTCCGTGAGTTTGTGCAATGTGCGGTTCCTCAGTGGCAGGTTCCCAAACGCCACTTTTTCTCACGGAAGGCTATTCCGGCTCTCTACCGGCATGTGGAAGGCAATGTCTTGGCCTCGCTGGACAGGGCGGTCAGCGGTAAGGTGCATATTACCGCTGACTCATGGTCCAGCAGGCATGGACAGGGACGTTACCTTTCTTTCACGGCCCATTGGGTCACTCTTTTGGCAGCTGGGAAGGATGCAGGACAAGGTGCAGTAGTGTTGGAGGTTGTCCCACCGCCACGCCTCCAAAATGCTACTACTGGTTGTGACACACCTCTCTCCTCCACCCCCTCCTCTTCTTCTTCCTCCATGGCCTCTTCCTGTGGTTTGTCCTATGAACCAGCGGTGCTCCGTAGCCGTTCACGGGGCTACGCAAGTACGCAGGCAAAAAGATGCCATGCCGTGCTTGCGCTGGTGTGTTTGGGGGACAGAAGCCACACTGGGGCAGAGGTCCTGTCTGCTCTGCAGGGCCAGGCCGAGAGGTGGTTGACGCCACGCCAGCTTAAGCCAGGAATGGTGGTTTGCGACAATGGCACCAACCTCCTCTCCGCCCTCCGACAGGGACAACTGACCCATGTGCCCTGTGTGGCTCACGTCCTTAACCTGGTGGTGCAGCGGTTCTTGGGCAGGTACCCGGGCTTACAGGATGTCCTGAGGCAGGCCAGGAAAGTCTGTGTGCATTTCCGCAGATCTTATAATGCCAGTGCTCGCCTGGCTGAGCTGCAAAAGGAGTTGAACCTGCCCAAGAACCGCCTTATATGTGACATGCCCACCAGGTGGAACTCAACGTTGGCCATGCTGCAGCGGCTGCACACGCAGCAGAGGGCCATCAATGAGTACCTGTGCGACTACGGCACCAGGACAGGGTCAGGGGAGCTTGGTTTTTTTTCTCCACGCCAGTGGGGCATGATCAGGGATGCATGCACTGTCCTGGCACCATTTGAGGAGGCCACGAGGATGGTGAGCAGTGACAGTGCATGCATCAGTGACACTGTACCTCTTGTCCACCTGTTGGAGCACACGCTGCGTGGAATAATGGACAGGGCACTTGAGGCAGAACAGAGGCAGGAAGAGGAGGACTTCCTTGCCTCTCAATGCCCCCTTTACCCAGACAGTGTTCCTTCTGTCCCACCCATCGCACAGGAAGAGGAGGAGGAGGAGGAGGAGGAGGAGGAGGAGGATTGTGTCAGCATGGAGGTGGAGGCTGGCACTCAGCATCATCAGCAGCAGTCTTTTAGGGATGATTTACAGTCCCAAGAAACCAGTGGACTTGTACGTGGCTGGGAGGAGGTGGCTGCGGATCATGTCGTCCTTAGTGACCCAGAGGACTCCGGAGCGAATGCCTCAGCAAACCTACGCTGCATGGCCTCCCTGATCCTGCAAAGTCTGCGGAAGGATCCTCGTATTCTTCGGATCAAGGAGAGGGACCATTACTGGCTGGCCACTCTCCTTGATCCACGGTACAAGGGTAAGGTTGCGGACCTTATGTTACCGTCGCAGAGGGAGCAGAGGATGAGACAACTCCGGGAGGCCTTGCAGAAAGGTCTGTGCAACGCGTTCCCAGAGACTGGGAGGTTACAAACTCCTGGTCCTGGACAACGAGTTGCTGAGGCTTCGGCCAGTCAAAGAAGGAGCGGTGGGGAAGGTGGCCGTCTGACCGATGCGTTCAGACAATTCTTTAGTCCGCAGCCCCAAAGTATGATCGGTTCCAGCAACCATCGCCAGCGTCTGATAAACATGGTGCAGGAATATCTAGGGGCAAGGTCAGACTTGGACACCTTCCCCACCGAAAATCCTCTGGCTTACTGGGTCTTGAGGATGGATCACTGGCCAGAGCTTGCACAGTATGCAATTGAGCTACTGGCCTGTCCTGCATCCAGCGTTCTTTCGGAACGCACATTCAGTGCTGCTGGAGGATTTGTCACGGATCACAGGGTGCGCCTGTCCACCGACTCGGTTGATCGACTGACTTTCATCAAGATGAACCAGTCTTGGATCACCACCAGCTACCACACACCTGATGCTGATATAACAGACTAATTTATTTTAACATGTCACATCCCTTCAAGACTGATGCTGATGCTGAGTGCCTGTGCTGTTATGTTGACTGGCTATCCTCCTCCTCCGAGTCCTCAATGATACGATTGATGATGATAGCTTGGAAGATCATTTTTGTTTATGGGTGCCGCCACCAGTGGCTAAGGCCCAATTTTTCAGCCCCTGTTTTACAGGGGCGTGTAATTACAATTTTTTTAGCAATAATTTGCCATAGGGCTCATTGCTGTGCTCCAAGTACAGTATCTGTGAGGGGTTGGAGTGTTGTGGCACCAGTGCCTAAGGCCCAATTTTTCAGCCCCTGTTTAACAGGGGCGTGTCATTACAATTTTTGAAGCAATACTTTGCAACAGGGCTCATTGCTGTGCTCCAAGTACAGTATCTGTGAGGGGTTGTAGTGTTGTGCCACCAGTGCCTAAGGCCCAATTTTTCAGCCCCTGTTCAACAGGGGCATGCAATTACAATTCTTGATCTAATAATTCACAGCAGGGTCCATTGCTGCACCCACCAAGAGTAACTCTGAGGGCTTACAGTCTTGTGGCAACGCCACCACCACCACCACCACGAAAGGCCCAATTTTTCAGCCCCTGTTCAAAAGGGGCATGTAATTACAATTCTTGATCTAATAATTCACAGCAGGGCCCATTGCTGCACCCACCAAGAGTAACTGTCAGGGCTTACAGTGTTGTGGCACCAGCACCACCATCAAAGCCCCAATTTTTACTACCACTGTTCAACAATTATATGTAATTAAAATTCCTGATATAATAGTTGACAGCAGGGCGTTCCAGCACCAACCAAGAGTAACTCAGTGCTTACAGTGTTGTGCCAACACCAACAACTAAGGGGCCTATTTCTGCAGAGTATATACGGCAGGTCCCTACTTTCAAACATCCAACTTACAAACGACTCCTACTTGCAAACGAAAGAAGACAACAGGAAGTGAGAGGAAATCTACCCCTAGAAAGGAAAATTCTCTCCTGTAAGAATAAATATGGGAGAAAGGGGTCTCATCTGTACTGATGCTTTATCAGCAATCCTTGTTTCAAGAAAAACACCACATTTCAAAAACAGTTGTCATTGGGACGGAAAGTGAGGTGAAATGTTCTGAACGGGGGCACAGACAGCAAAACAAATGTTACAGGGGTGATAACCCTTACCTATGTTTCCCAAAAAGTTTAAAAATAGATTTTTGGGCTGGAGCTACACTTCAACAATGTACCTGTTCAAAATTACAAACAGATTCTACATAAGAACAAACCTACAGTCCCTGTCTTGTATGCACCGCCTGTATACGGCTGTTCAGAGTATATAGGGCCTTTTTTATTTTATGTGCGGGGTTCCCCTTAATATCCATACAAGACCCAAAGGGGCTGGTAATGGGCTGGGGTAGGGGGGGGGGGGTCATGGGGTAGCTATGCCATTTTTCTTAAAGAATTTCATCCATATTACCGGGACCAGACATTACATTAAAGCCGCAAGCAGTTTTAAATGGCTTTTTTTTCCTTTAGAAGTGTCATTTTGTGCAGGGACAGTTCTAAACACGGGAAACACGTGGCACTTCACAGGCATACTTTAGACACCCCCCAGGTACGATATTTAAAGGAATATTTGACTTTTTTTTTTTCACTTTATGCATCATTAAAATGACTGCTCCCGAAAAACGACCGTTTTTAAAACTTCTTTTTGCATTGATACATGTCCCCTGGTGCAGAACCCGGGTTCCCAAACCCTATTTATGACAATAACATGCATAATAGTTGTTATAATTAGCACTTTAGAATTCGAACGTTCGCATCCATTGTATTTAATAGGGTTCTAATGTTCGTTCGAACTTTCGGTCCGTTCGCGGGTTCTGGTGCGAACCGAACCCGGGGGTGTTCGGCTCATCACTACTCGTCACACACTGCAGGTGAAACAATGGCAAAACTGACCTCCTTAGGCTTTCAAGTGATGCCCCATCCACCCTATTCACCCGACCTGGTTCCTTCTGACTATCATCTGTTCCCCAATCTCAAAAAAACACCTAAAGGGACAACGATTTTGGAGTGTCCTGGAGGCAACTAATGCTGCAAATAAGTGGTTACACCAGCAGTTGGAAGAATTTTATTTGCAGGGACTTAAAAAGCTGCAGGACTGATATCGCAAGTGCATTGACTTCCTGGGGGAATATGTAGAATAGTGCTGCAGTTACAGCTTGCTAGCTCAATTTTTTCTGGGTAAGACTCAATACTTATCAGCACCCCCTCATATAAATAGTTTATAAAATAGAAGTGAAAGGAAAATAATAATTAAATGGCTAAGGAGAAAAAGGAGTTAATTAAGGCCGATTAGAGTAAATTAAGGGCAAATAATGGGGATAAACAGAGGAACATGTAATTAAAAAATAAATTAACAGGTTGTTTTAAACTGACTTCAACTGCAGATCGAAGTTCATCCCTTTGATCTATAGATGAATAAACAGAAAGATACAAAAATAATGTTTCTTTTTTGCTTTCTGTTTCAGCAGCTGAGAAATGTTTTGATCACACTGCCTTGCTTTTTTTTTTTACAGCTCCTATTGCTGGGACTTCATTTACATTTCAGCTGTCAATTGGGGAACCCCACTGATGGCTAAATGAGTCATCGGTTGTTAAAGACAAAGCAGCCCCGCTCCTTAGCAAACGATAACTGTCTGCTTTTTTTTTTTCTTTTTACATTTCAGCTGTCAGTGGGGAAATCCCACTGACAGCTGAAAGAACAGAGCCTGCTTAGTATTGGCACTGATACCGGTATCAGTATTCGTGTAACCCTAACTCTTTTTTAAACTTATACATGTTAAAATTATGGTTTATTGCCTTTATATGAACAAGAATTCATATAAATAAATCACTATTTCATTTTGTTATACATTCAGTCAAAACTCGTTACATGCATTTTTACAATGAATTATTATTATTGATATGAATCTCCTCTGCAACACAGTGCTATAGTGCTCCGGGGATCCTTTGTCATATATATGGGGGATTTCATGTTTGAGCCTAAAGAATATGTGTAGAGCCCTCAATCACCATCTCTGCATCATCAGCTGCATAGAATGAATGAACAGGAATAGCTCTGTACAGAGCTTCCCATTAATTCACAAACTGAAGCATAGTAAATGCAGTTATAAATGAACACATGTATAAGTTGGAGTGGTGCAAGGCTGAGGCCAACTTATACATGTTAACCACATAGACTGGATAGGGTTGAGCAGCGATTTTTTTTATAGTATGCTAAACACTACTGGATGGTGATATTTATCACCAGCACCCCATTCCTGAGTACCAGCGGGACTATATATACTCCCTTTTTTGCTTAAAGTGGCACTACAAGTATTAGTACTTCATTGGTCTGAGATGGTGCTCAGAGATTACATAATCATGTAAATCCATGTTGCCCGCACAGTTCCACCAGGATTTTGTTCAAACCTTGGGAAGGTCCTGCCAAAACAGATACAGTAAGGAGCAGGGGCATACGTACAGGGGTGGCAATTGTGACCCAGCCCCATGCTCCAGGGGGGCCCCTTGTACAACTGGATATGAAGGGTAGCAGGGGCAGCATATAGAGGAACTGATCCCCTCCATTTTTCCACTGCAGCCTTTCAGCAGCTGCAGGAGGAAAATGGAGGGGATCAGTTCCTCTACATGCCGCCCCTCTGATCCACCTCATGCTGTGATCGGGCTCCTGGACCCTCCTCATCCTCCACAGCAGTGTTGGGTCCCCCCCACCCCTTTACCGCCGCTGCTGTGGAGAATGCTTTTAGGATGGAGAGCAGGGAAAGGGGCCAGTAAATGTGTAATATACCGGCCCCTTCCTTGTCTGAATGAATAGAGTCAGTGATCTGTACTAATCACTGACTCTGTCCATTCATAACTGAAACATTGTAAACTGTGTTCATTCATAACTGTGTTCACTATGCTTTAGTTTGTGAATGAACGGGAAGCTCTGTACAGAGATATTCCTGTTCATTCATTCTGTGCAGCTGATGCTACAAATATGGTTATTGAGGACTGTGTCCTCAAGCTCCTTTCTCTGTCTCAAAGGTGAAGCATCAGAGATCTGTTAAGACCCATGATATTTCACCAAAGCCCCCCAACGGAGCTTTTAAAAAAATAAAAATTGTGAAAAATAAGAAAAAACGAAATCGTAAAAAATAAATAAAAATTAAATAAATGAAATAAAATAAAATGATAAAATAGCAAAAAGAAAAAGGACTGACACCAGGGTCCCAAAGGTCGCACTTGTGACCGGGCCCTGGCGATCTGCCACCGTGGGGGGCGCCGACCGGGGGTCAAGGGGGCCCTTTATGGTTTCTTGCACTGGGGCCCTGAAGGTTCTAGTTAAGCCTCTGGTATATAACAACCACTTTAATACAATGTTTACTTATTCACCCATTTTATTTTTATAAAAAGGCCATTTAGTAAGTTTTTAGTAAAAAAACATAAATCTGAAATACTTTTTAGCAATTACAGGGTTAAAGGTTTGCATTATTTCTGCCCTTTACCTTCTACCTCTCAGTCTGTTCAACTTGTTCATTTTGCTTTTTAAAATCCTTTTTGTCAGCTGGAAGTCAAATTTTTTTGCATAAAATTCAGACCGGTTTTTTCAATGGCAGCGTTTCTCAGCATTATGTAAAGCAGATGTGAAGCCACAGATTTAACACATTTGCATGGACATGTCCTTAAGTGTTTTGCTGATGTTGTATCTGCTGGTTATTTTACTCGTGGACCTGTGTAGGGGGTTGTGTAATTATCCTTGTCATCACTAATTGTCAGCTTCCATCTGTGGTGCTTGTATTTTTTATTTATTTTTTTGCATCATTTTCAGAGATGAGCAAAAAGGTAAAACTATATTCTGCCAGCAGTCCACCCGATCTGCTGCCAGGATCTGTAGAGAGGAGCTAAAATAAAAGTTTTTATTTTCTCAAAATTTCAGCAACTTTTGGGACATTTCCAGGAAATGCTGCTTTTTTTGGGCAGTAAGCAGGAATATGAGACAATGGGGAAAGTGAAAGGGTGTTTTTTTTGTTGTTGTTGTTTAACCACTTCAATACCAGGCACTTTCATCCCCTTCCTGTCCAGGCCAATTTTCAGCTTTCCGCGCTGTCGCACTTTGAATGACAATTGCGCGGTCCTGCAATGCTGTACCCAAGCAACATTTTTACAATTTTTTTGAGACAGATAGAGCTTTATTTTGGTGGCATTTATTCACCACTGGGTTTTTTTTTTTTTTGCTAAACAACATTTTGTAAATTAGTATGTTTTCTCCTTCACTGATGAGCACTGATGAGGCGGCACTAATGGGCACTCATAAGGTGGCACTGATGGGCACTGATGAGGAGGCACTAATATGCAGTACTGATGAGCACTGATGAGGAGGCACTGATATGCAGCGCTGATGGGCACAGATAGGCATCACTGATATGCAGCACTGATGGGCACTGATGCGCAGCCTTTATGGGCACTGATAAGGCACTAATAAGAGGTACTGATGGACAATGATGGGCACTGATGAGAAGGTACTGACAAGCATTACTGATGGGCACTAACTGGCATTACTGATGGGCACTAATTGGCATTACTGTTGGACACTGATTGGCATCACTGGTGGGCACTTGTGGTCATTGGTGGGTATCACTGGTGTGCAATGGCAGGCGTCACAGTTGGGCATTGATGATGGGGCAGAACAAACAGTTACTGCACTGATTATCAGTGCAGACCCCCTGTCAGGAAAGCCGCTTATCGGTTAGCCTCTACTCATGCCCTGTCAGCGTTAATAGAGAAATGTCGACAACCAGCACTTCCTAGTAACGCTGTGATCAGCTGTGATTGGACACAGCTGATCACATGTTAAAGAGCCCACGTCATAGGCTCTTTACCGTGATTGGAGATGCAGTGTGTCAGAGCGACACACCGCACTACTGATCGCTGCGTGCAGCCTGTTCTGCTGGACGTCATATGACGTCCAGTCAGAATGGGAGAGCCACCGCCCAGCGTCATTGTGCTATAGGCCGGGCAGGAAGGTGTTAAAGCGTGCAATCCCAGGTGTTACATGACTCCATTCACAAAGCGGTATTGTACCCCTTCCGAGTATGCGGTAAGATACCGGTACAGCGTTTTTCAAAACAATTTTCAGCATTCACTAAAAAAACGCTACTACTTTATTTCATGAAGTCATGCAGTACTTTAGTAGTGAAAGCCTGGCAGTAGCCAGCGTCCTTAGACTGTAAATAGCCAGTCATTAAGGAGTGGGCGTCCGCTGACGTCCTTAACAACCAGTAACTGTCATGGTTGTTAAGGAATCGGCAGCCGCTATGTCCATAACAACCGATGAGTCATCAGTTGTCAGTGGGAAAATATTAACTACTTAATCATTTAAAAAAAACAAAGAAAGAAAATTTGCTCAAATCTTATAGTTTTCTTTCCCGGATGTAATTCATACATGTGCCTAAATATTTATACACAGATACACAAATAATTTCCATTCAAAATGCAGCGTGATCTCTCCTGGATGAAATGTGCTAAACAGCCTTCTGTAAAATGTCTAGAATGACTTCACACTCGCTTTCAAATCGCTTTGCATTAATTAAACCGAAAAGCGTACCCAGGAGTTTATGCAGATGTCATAATGTAAAGTGCCGCGTATATCACCGTGAAAATGAATCTTCAATTTTGAAGCAGCCATTTGAATCATCCAGAGATAAGCGCCCGCGATCCTCCAGATAGATAGACGCGTCTGTAATGAGCCTGATTACTACTTAAAACCGCATTAATACCGGGCAGAGCGTCAATAAACCGTAACTTTCATTAGGGCGACGGCAAGCATGATGCTGAGCGAAAAGGCCGGGGCTGCGGTTCAACTTTTTGTCTGGAGTGTATAAAATCGCTAAAAGAAAATCATTTAACGGGGCGCCATACATTTCATTTCCACTGCGAGCATCACAAGATTACCGTGTCATGGATTTCCATAACATTACGGGAAGGAGAGCGAAGAATCACCCCGTCCTTTATTCGTTCTGTACAGAAGATTTTTTTTTCCCCAGTCTCGTGATCGCTTGGGCGAGCAAAGACTTCTTTAATTAAATTTTCTTCACTCTGCTATGACAAAAAATGTCACTTTGGGGCCTGTATGTGGAAATATCTGAAATCAGAGAATTTTACCACCTGGAATAAACATTTAACCACTTGCTTACTGGGCACTTTTACGCCCTTTCTGCACAGGGCAATTTTCAGCTTTTAGCGCTGTCACACTTCAAATGATAATTGCGCGGTCATGCAACACTGTACCCATATGACATTTTTATAATTTTTTGGTGGTAATGAATAACCACTGGGATTTTTATTTTTTGCTAAAAAACAAAGACCGAAAAAAAAAAAAACATTTCTCATAGTTTGTTATAAAATTTTGCAAACAGATAATTTTTCTCCCTCACTGATAGGCAGCACTGATGAGGTGGCACTGATGGGTACTTATAGGTGGCACTGATGAGGCTTGCACTGATAGGCGGCACTGATGGGCACTGATTGGAAGCACTAGTGGGCACTGATTGGGACTGCACTGATAATCAGGTGGCACATAAGGGTATTGATAGGTGGCTCTGATGGGCACCGGTAGGTGGTACTGATGGGCACGGATAGGCAGGACTAATAGGTGACACTGATGAGCAGGCACTGATGGGCACTGATTGGCAGCACGGATGGGCACTGATTGGCAGCACTAATGAGCACTGATTGGAAGCACTGGTGGGCACTGTTGGGACTGATAATTAAGACACTGATAATTAGTGCCCTGATTATCAGTGCCGATGTACCTTTAACCACTTCAGTTCCGGAGGATTTGGCTGCCAAATGACCGGGCCATTTTTTGCGCTTCGGCACTGCGTTGCTTTAACGGACAATTGCGCGGTCGTGCAACTTGGCTCCCAAACAAAATTGACGTCCTTATTTCCCCACAAATAGAGCCTTTTTCTGGTGGTATTTGATCACCTCTGCAGTTTTTATTTTTTGCGTTATAAACAAAAATAAAGCGACAATTTAAAAAAAAAGCATTTTTTACTTTTTGCTATAATAAATATCCCCAAAAAATATATAAAAAAACTTTTTTTTTTCCCTCAGTTTAGGCCGATACGTATTCTTCTACATATTTTTGCTAAAGAAAATCGCAATAAGCGTTTATTTATTGGTTTGCCCAAAAGTTATAGCGTCTACAAAATAGGGGATAGTTTTATGGCATTTTGATTAATATTTATTTTTTTACTAGTAATGGCGGCGATCAGCAATTTTTATCATGACTGCGACTTTATGGCGGACACATCAGACACTTTTAACGCTATTTTGCGACTATTGTCATTTATACTACGATCAGTGCTATAAAAATGTGATTGACGCTTTACCCCAATCTGTGATCAGCTGAGTCTGAAGGAATGACATTTTAACTACCCGCCGACACAGTAAATATACTGAGAGAGGGTGGAAGGTACAAGCCCAATCACATACGTATTGGGCTTCTACTGGGCGTGTGGACCCCCTAACAACCCTTGCTATGATTGGACACAGCACAGGTTTGGAAGAAGGTTTTAGCCAACGATTTTGCCACATCGGCTGTGTCCAATCACACACAGAGTTCTGTGTGTACAAACACAGAACTCTGTGTACAGTGAACAGCGATCTGGCTGTTTTTTCTCCCTGAAAAGCAAGGAGAAGAACAGGGCCGGCGCTACCACTAGGCGAAGTAGGCAGCCGCCTAGGGGCGCACTACCACCTAGGGCGCAACCACAGCCTCTGTCCTGTGTGAGCTAGGCTCTCCTCTCTCCTGATCGCTGGCCTGGCCCCATTCAGTGTGCCGCCACGGCGCCACCAAATTCCCCCCATGTGTAGCGCAGAGCGCCCCGCTGCGCTGTCACACCTTAGTCCTCAGACAGGTATAATCACACAGCGCTGCTCCGGGACTCCTTTGCTCCAGCCTGTCCCTCTGGTGCGGCGCTGTGTGTCTTGTGTGTGCAGCGGAGGGGCGGGGCTGAGGAGTAGCTGACTGACCTCCCGCCCAGCGAGGACTCCATGGAGCGGGTGGATGGCATTGGTGGTGGCGCGGCGCTGGCCTGGCCCTGGCGGGGACTCCGTGGAGAGGATGGATGGCGCTGGCCTGACCCCTGAGCAGAGCCCTGATGATGGCTGAAGAAGCACCAGAGCAGAGGTAAGGAGGAGGATGGATCGATCTACATGCTGTATGAGGGGGAGAGTGTGTTTGAGTAGTGCAGGAAGTAGGAGTCAGGGGGGTCAGTGTATGTGTCATCACTGTCATGTAAGGGGGGGTCAGTGTATGTGTCATGTAAGGGGGGGTCAGTGTATGTGTCCTGTAAGGGGGGGTCAGTGTATGTGTCCTGTAAGGGGGGGTCAGTGTATGTGTCCTGTAAGGGGGGGTCAGTGTATGTGTCCTGTAAGGGGGGGTCAGTGTATGTGTCCTGTAAGGGGGGGTCAGTGTATGTGTCATGTAAGGGGGGGTCAGTGTATGTGTCCTGTAAGGGGGGGTCAGTGTATGTGTCCTGTAAGGGGGGGTCAGTGTATGTGTCCTGTAAGGGGGGGGTCAGTGTATGTGTCCTGTAAGGGGGGGGTCAGTGTATGTGTCCTGTAAGGGGGGGGTCAGTGTATGTGTCCTGTAAGGGGGGGGGGGTCAGTGTATGTGTCCTGTAAGGGGGGGGTCAGTGTATGTGTCCTGTAAGGGGGGGTCAGTGTATGTGTCCTGTAAGGGGGGGTCAGTGTATGTGTCCTGTAAGGGGGGGTCAGTGTATGTGTCCTGTAAGGGGGGGGTCAGTGTATGTGTCCTGTAAGGGGGGGGTCAGTGTATGTGTCCTGTAAGGGGGGGGGGGGGTCAGTGTATGTGTCCTGTAAGGGGGGGGGGTCAGTGTATGTGTCCTGTAAGGGGGGGGGGGGGTCAGTGTATGTGTCCTGTAAGGGGGGGGTCAGTGTATGTGTCCTGTAAGGGGGGGTCAGTGTATGTGTCCTGTAAGGGGGGGTCAGTGTATGTGTCCTGTAAGGGGGGTCAGTGTATGTGTCCTGTAAGGGGGGGTCAGTGTATGTGTCCTGTAAGGGGGGGTCAGTGTATGTGTCCTGTAAGGGGGGGGGGTCAGTGTATGTGTCCTGTAAGGGGGGGGGTCAGTGTATGTGTCCTGTAAGGGGGGGTCAGTGTATGTGTCCTGTAAGGGGGGGTCAGTGTATGTGTCCTGTAAGGGGGGGTCAGTGTATGTGTCCTGTAAGGGGGGGTCAGTGTATGTGTCCTGTAAGGGGGGGGGGTCAGTGTATGTGTCCTGTAAGGGGGGGGTCAGTGTATGTGTCCTGTAAGGGGGGGTCAGTGTATGTGTCCTGTAAGGGGGGGTCAGTGTATGTGTCCTGTAAGGGGGGGTCAGTGTATGTGTCCTGTAAGGGGGGGTCAGTGTATGTGTCCTGTAAGGGGGGGTCAGTGTATGTGTCCTGTAAGGGGGGGTCAGTGTATGTGTCATGTAAGGGGGGGTCAGTGTATGTGTCATGTAAGGGGGGGTCAGTGTATGTGTCCTGTAAGGGGGGGGTCAGTGTATGTGTCATGTAAGGGGGGGGGTCAGTGTATGTGTCCTGTAAGGGGGGGTCAGTGTATGTGTCCTGTAAGGGGGGGTCAGTGTATGTGTCCTGTAAGGGGGGGTCAGTGTATGTATCCTGTAAGGGGGGGTCAGTGTATGTGTCCTGTAAGGGGGGGGGTCAGTGTATGTGTCCTGTAAGGGGGGGGTCAGTGTATGTGTCCTGTAAGGGGGGGGTCAGTGTATGTGTCCTGTAAGGGGGGGTCAGTGTATGTGTCCTGTAAGGGGGGGTCAGTGTATGTGTCCTGTAAGGGGGGGTCAGTGTATGTGTCATGTAAGGGGGGGTCAGTGTATGTGTCCTGTAAGGGGGGGGGTCAGTGTATGTGTCCTGTAAGGGGGGGGGTCAGTGTATGTGTCCTGTAAGGGGGGGGGGTCAGTGTATGTGTCCTGTAAGGGGGGGGGGTCAGTGTATGTGTCCTGTAAGGGGGGGGGGGGTCAGTGTATGTGTCCTGTAAGGGGGGGGGGTCAGTGTATGTGTCCTGTAAGGGGGGGTCAGTGTATGTGTCCTGTAAGGGGGGGTCAGTGTATGTGTCCTGTAAGGGGGGGTCAGTGTATGTGTCCTGTAAGGGGGGGTCAGTGTATGTGTCCTGTAAGGGGGGGTCAGTGTATGTGTCCTGTAAGGGGGGGGTCAGTGTATGTGTCCTGTAAGGGGGGGGGGGGGTCAGTGTATGTGTCCTGTAAGGGGGGGGGGTCAGTGTATGTGTCCTGTAAGGGGGGGGGTCAGTGTATGTGTCCTGTAAGGGGGGGGTCAGTGTATGTGTCCTGTAAGGGGGGGTCAGTGTATGTGTCCTGTAAGGGGGGGTCAGTGTATGTGTCCTGTAAGGGGGGGGTCAGTGTATGTGTCCTGTAAGGGGGGGGTCAGTGTATGTGTCATGTAAGGGGGGGTCAGTGTATGTGTCCTGTAAGGGGGGGGGGTCAGTGTATGTGTCCTGTAAGGGGGGGGTCAGTGTATGTGTCCTGTAAGGGGGGGTCAGTGTATGTGTCCTGTAAGGGGGGGTCAGTGTATGTGTCCTGTAAGGGGGGGTCAGTGTATGTGTCATGTAAGGGGGGGTCAGTGTATGTGTCCTGTAAGGGGGGGTCAGTGTATGTGTCCTGTAAGGGGGGGTCAGTGTATGTGTCCTGTAAGGGGGGGTCAGTGTATGTGTCCTGTAAGGGGGGGTCAGTGTATGTGTCCTGTAAGGGGGGGGGGGTCAGTGTATGTGTCCTGTAAGGGGGGGGGTCAGTGTATGTGTCCTGTAAGGGGGGGTCAGTGTATGTGTCCTGTAAGGGGGGGTCAGTGTATGTGTCCTGTAAGGGGGGGTCAGTGTATGTGTCATGTAAGGGGGGGTCAGTGTATGTGTCCTGTAAGGGGGGGGGTCAGTGTATGTGTCCTGTAAGGGGGGGGTCAGTGTATGTGTCCTGTAAGGGGGGGTCAGTGTATGTGTCCTGTAAGGGGGGGTCAGTGTATGTGTCCTGTAAGGGGGGGTCAGTGTATGTGTCATGTAAGGGGGGGTCAGTGTATGTGTCCTGTAAGGGGGGGTCAGTGTATGTGTCCTGTAAGGGGGGGTCAGTGTATGTGTCCTGTAAGGGGGGGTCAGTGTATGTGTCCTGTAAGGGGGGGTCAGTGTATGTGTCCTGTAAGGGGGGGGTCAGTGTATGTGTCCTGTAAGGGGGGGGTCAGTGTATGTGTCCTGTAAGGGGGGGGGGGTCAGTGTATGTGTCCTGTAAGGGGGGGGGGTCAGTGTATGTGTCCTGTAAGGGGGGGGGTCAGTGTATGTGTCCTGTAAGGGGGGGGGGTCAGTGTATGTGTCCTGTAAGGGGGGGGGGTCAGTGTATGTGTCCTGTAAGGGGGGGGGGTCAGTGTATGTGTCCTGTAAGGGGGGGGGGTCAGTGTATGTGTCCTGTAAGGGGGGGTCAGTGTATGTGTCCTGTAAGGGGGGGGTCAGTGTATGTGTCCTGTAAGGGGGGGTCAGTGTATGTGTCCTGTAAGGGGGGGGGGTCAGTGTATGTGTCCTGTAAGGGGGGGGGGTCAGTGTATGTGTCCTGTAAAGGGGGGGTCAGTGTATGTGTCCTGTAAGGGGGGGTCAGTGTATGTGTCATGTAAGGGGGGGTCAGTGTATGTGTCCTGTAAGGGGGGGGGTCAGTGTATGTGTCCTGTAAGGGGGGGGTCAGTGTATGTGTCCTGTAAGGGGGGGTCAGTGTATGTGTCCTGTAAGGGGGGGTCAGTGTATGTGTCCTGTAAGGGGGGGTCAGTGTATGTGTCATGTAAGGGGGGGTCAGTGTATGTGTCATGTAAGGGGGGGTCAGTGTATGTGTCCTGTAAGGGGGGGTCAGTGTATGTGTCCTGTAAGGGGGGGCCAGTGTATGTGTCCTGTAAGGGGGGGTCAGTGTATGTGTCCTGTAAGGGGGGGTCAGTGTATGTGTCCTGTAAGGGGGGGGTCAGTGTATGTGTCCTGTAAGGGGGGTCAGTGTATGTGTCCTGTAAGGGGGGGTCAGTGTATGTGTCCTGTAAGGGGGGGTCAGTGTATGTGTCATGTAAGGGGGGTCAGTGTAGGGGACAGGGGGTCAGTGTATGTGTCCTGTAAGGGGGGGTCAGTGTATGTGTCCTGTAAGGGGGGGTCAGTGTATGTGTCCTGTAAGGGGGGGTCAGTGTATGTGTCCTGTAAGGGGGGGTCAGTGTATGTGTCCTGTAAGGGGGGGTCAGTGTATGTGTCCTGTAAGGGGGGGTCAGTGTATGTGTCCTGTAAGGGGGGGTCAGTGTATGTGTCCTGTAAGGGGGGGTCAGTGTATGTGTCATGTAAGGGGGGTCAGTGTAGGGGACAGGGGGTCAGTGTATGTGTCCTGTAAGGGGGGGTCAGTGTATGTGTCATGTAAGGGGGGGTCAGTGTATGTGTCCTGTAAGGGGGGGTCAGTGTATGTGTCCTGTAAGGGGGGGTCAGTGTATGTGTCCTGTAAGGGGGGGGGTCAGTGTATGTGTCCTGTAAGGGGGGGGTCAGTGTATGTGTCCTGTAAAGGGGGGGTCAGTGTATGTGTCCTGTAAGGGGGGGTCAGTGTATGTGTCATGTAAGGGGGGGTCAGTGTATGTGTCCTGTAAGGGGGGGGGTCAGTGTATGTGTCCTGTAAGGGGGGGTCAGTGTATGTGTCCTGTAAGGGGGGGTCAGTGTATGTGTCCTGTAAGGGGGGGTCAGTGTATGTGTCCTGTAAGGGGGGGTCAGTGTATGTGTCATGTAAGGGGGGGTCAGTGTATGTGTCATGTAAGGGGGGGTCAGTGTATGTGTCCTGTAAGGGGGGGTCAGTGTATGTGTCCTGTAAGGGGGGGCCAGTGTATGTGTCCTGTAAGGGGGGGTCAGTGTATGTGTCCTGTAAGGGGGGGTCAGTGTATGTGTCCTGTAAGGGGGGGGTCAGTGTATGTGTCCTGTAAGGGGGGGTCAGTGTATGTGTCCTGTAAGGGGGGGTCAGTGTATGTGTCCTGTAAGGGGGGGTCAGTGTATGTGTCCTGTAAGGGGGGGTCAGTGTATGTGTCCTGTAAGGGGGGGTCAGTGTATGTGTCATGTAAGGGGGGTCAGTGTAGGGGACAGGGGGTCAGTGTATGTGTCCTGTAAGGGGGGGTCAGTGTATGTGTCCTGTAAGGGGGGGTCAGTGTATGTGTCCTGTAAGGGGGGGTCAGTGTATGTGTCCTGTAAGGGGGGGTCAGTGTATGTGTCCTGTAAGGGGGGGTCAGTGTATGTGTCCTGTAAGGGGGGGTCAGTGTATGTGTCCTGTAAGGGGGGGTCAGTGTATGTGTCCTGTAAGGGGGGGTCAGTGTATGTGTCCTGTAAGGGGGGGTCAGTGTATGTGTCCTGTAAGGGGGGGTCAGTGTATGTGTCATGTAAGGGGGGTCAGTGTAGGGGACAGGGGGTCAGTGTATGTGTCCTGTAAGGGGGGGTCAGTGTATGTGTCCTGTAAGGGGGGGTCAGTGTATGTGTCCTGTAAGGGGGGGTCAGTGTATGTGTCCTGTAAGGGGGGGTCAGTGTATGTGTCCTGTAAGGGGGGGTCAGTGTATGTGTCCTGTAAGGGGGGGTCAGTGTATGTGTCATGTAAGGGGGGTCAGTGTAGGGGACAGGGGGTCAGTGTATGTGTCGGGGTCAGTGTAGGGGTCAGATAGGTCACATGTGTTGCAAGGGCAGGTTAAAGTGGAGTCAGGGGCGCAGCCGGAGGGGGGGGGCGGCAAAATTAGGTTTTGCCTAGGGTGTCAAAGATCCTTGCACCAGCCCTGGAGAAGAAACAGCAAGATCAGAAAGTAAAAGCTGCACACATTACACATTGTTAGACATACAGTTAACACCTTCATTGCCCCTAGATGTTATTAGCCTTACAAAGGCTATCCCCCCTTCAGTCTATTATGAATGCTGCTGCTAGACTAATACACCTTACTAACTGATCCTTGACTCCTGCTCCTCTCTGCCAATCCCTTCACTGGCTTCCCCTATCCCACTGTATAAAATGTAAATAATAACCACAACACACAAGGCCATCCACAACATCGCCCCAATTACATCACCAACCTCATCTGCAGACATCACCCAAATCGTCCATTCCGCTTCTCCCAGGACCTCCTCCTCTCTAGCTCCCTTGTTACCTCCTCCCATGCTCGCCTACAGGACTTCACTAAAGCCTCTCCCATCCTCTGGATCTTCCTGCCCCGGTATGTTTAATCAGCGCCTAACCTGTCCACCTTTAGAAGATCCCTGAAAACTCATGTATTCAGGGAAGCCTATCCCACATCCACCTAAGAACTGTACCCGAGCCACCCCCATCGAATCATCCCCCGCAGCTATTACCTGTTGTACCACCACCCCCTCCCTTTATAATGTAAGCTCCACAAGCTGGGCCCTCTTGTCCCTTCTGATTTCAAGGGACTGTCCCTGATTTGGAACAAAGTCCCTCTATCCCCCTTTCCTCCTCATTTGTCCCTCATTTTGGTCTGATCTATATAGTTGTATATAAAATACACCATTTAACTGTTAAAAAATGTTTCCCAGTGCGAAACATTTGATTCAATTTCTAAACGGTTGCATTTGGAAATTTTAAAAGCCAGTATAAAGGAAAAGTAGTGATAAAAGAAGCACTTGTGAATTTAACTAAGGTTTTTTTTTTTGTTAATATTATTCTCATTTAAGAGGGCGTGGCGGGGGTGTGTCCTATACCTACATACTTTTGCTAATAGGTGTGCCTCGCTCTCATCTCAAAAAGTTGGGAGGTATGTTAGTACAGTGTACAGTATTTTCACTGATCACTGTATTAGTGGCACTAGTGACGTCAGTGTCAGTGTCTGTTAGCGCCAAATTTCCCGCCACCCTATCACATATCCAATATAAGTCACTGATTACAGCTATTACAGTATAGCGTCTATAGCTGCATAAAGTCTAGTATATATACCATAGTTTGTAGACGCTATAACTTTCACACAAACCAGTTAAAGCAGAGCTTCACCCAAAAGGGCAAGCTCCACTTGTTTGCACCCCCCCCCCTCCTCCACTGCCACATTTGACACTTTTAGCGGGGGGGGGGGGGGGTGCCTGGTTCTGCTAGGTACCTGCTCCCACTTCTGGCTCATATTGGCGCAGCAAACTAAGCTGGACCTTTGCTGCTCTACATCTATTCAGCTTGCCCTCCTCTAATGATCAGACAAGTCTTGACGTGCCCCCTCCACTTCCTTCACAGCCATTCACTGGGAAGATCTCTGCTCTTAGCTGCATAAGGAGCTTAGAGGGAACATGATCACGTATAAAAAAGGGAAAAAAAAAGGTATTTAGAATGTTTTTTATATCTGCACACAAATGTTTTGCTTTTCATTTATTTTTTTAACTAAATTGTTTTTTTTACAAGGTGAGCGTGCACATATACTTTAAATAACACCTATGCTAACAGAGGCTGTTTGCTGAAATACGATAAGGTCTGGCGTACTTGGTTGGCGGAACCTGAAACTGCTGGCTGAAATGGAATACATGTTGTCTAGATTGGAGGCCTTGACCCATACCATGACACATCTCTGTGAACTATCGGCCTGCCCCCTTTTTCGTATGGGTGGGCGCTATACATGTATCATTTTCAGCTGTAATTGGATAAATATTTGATGCACTCTAGATATGTCATATGATATGAGGCCATGTATGTTTTGTTATATTTGACTACCTCTAGTTGCTTTTCTGATTGTGCGATAAGCACTTGAGCAATGTTTCTTTATTGTGTTTTTGTCTGTCTTTGTGTTTAAATCTTCAATAAAAACAAATTAAAAAAAAAGATATATATATATAAACTCTGGGAAAAAAGCTAAATACATGTTTTGCTATTTATTATGATAAAGGATATGCAGCTCTGTCCATCCAGTTCTAAGATTTACATAGCTCTGCCACACAGGATAATGCTGTCCTTATTTTGATCTGTTGCATTTAAGTAATACTTATAGCAGGGCTCAAAATTTCAAGTCCTAAGCTACTAGCCAGGCCTTAAGGGTTACTCTCCACCAGTTGCCCCACCCAACCCCTACTCTGCCCCGCCCCTAAACACACCCTCATAAATTATCTCATGAAGTGACACTTAAATGTTTTATGCAGAATTAAGTTACAAAAATAAATATTAACAACAACTTTATCAGTGCCCACCGGTGCAGCCTCACCTGTGCCCATCATTGCAGCCTCATCAGTGCCCAACAATGCAGCCTCACCTGTGCTCATCAATGCAGCCTCCCCTGTGCTCATCAATGCAGCCTCCCTTGTGCCCAACAATGCAGCCTTATCTGTGCCCATCAATGCAGCCTCCCCCTGTGCCCAATAATGCAGCCTCACCTGTGCCCAACAATGCAGCCTCACCTGTGCCCAACAATGCAGCCTCACCTGTGCCCAACAATGCAGCCTCACCTGTGGCCAACAATGCAGCCTCACCTGTGGCCAACAATGCAGCCTCACCTGTGGCCAACAATGCAGCCTCCCCTGTGCCCAACAATGCAGCCTCCCCTGTGCCCAACAATGCAGCCTCCCCTGTGCCCAACAATGCAGCCTCACCTGTGCCCAACAATGCAGCCTCACCTGTGTCCAACAATGCAGCCTCACCTGTGTCCAACAATGCAGCCTCACCTGTGTCCAACAATGCAGCCTCACCTGTGCCAAACAATGCAGCCTCACCTGTGCCCATCAATGCAGCCTCACCAGTGTCCATCAATGCAACCTCACCTGTGCCCAACAATGCAGCCTCACCTGTGTCCATCAATGCCGCTTCACCTTTGCCCAACAATGCAGCCTCACCTGTGTCCATCAATGCCGCTTCACCTGTGCCCAACAATGCAGCCTCATCTTTGTCCATCAATGCCGCTTCACCTGTGCCCAACAATGCAGCCTCACCTCTGCCCTTAAATGCCGCTTCACCTGTGCAGAGGAAGAGAGAGGAGAGGATTGCCAGCCGGATCATCACAAAGCGGGGGAACATCGCTATAACCGAGTGTTTCCCACGCTCGCCGTCACATACAGCCCCGCCTCCTGGCCCGGGTACTTTGATATACATCACACGTCCTGCCATTGGACTGGTGTTCTGTCTATCAAAGTACCCGAGCCAGGAGACGAGGCTGTGTGTGATTGCGAGCACGGGGAACTCTCAGCAATTCAAATGAAAGCTGATACAGCGATGTTCCCTGCTCTGTGATAATCCGGCCTGGTCTCTCTTCCCCTGGGCGATCGCTGGGAGAAGGGCTCCTATTCAACTCCCGCCTGCCGGCCGAGGCAGCCCACGTTTTCCAGCAATCATTTTCCACTCGCAAAATGCGAGTAGGCCAGTGGAAATTTTGAGGGCTGCTTATAGGACTCCCCATGCCTCCAGACTTTGGACAGTGAAAAGAGAAGCAGTGGACTGATGAGCCCTTCTTTCTGCTCTCTCCTACTATCAGTGTGTTCCTAGTTAGCACAACAGAAATGCAGCACAACTGATTTGCTTCCTCTCCAGTCTGCTGTACATGGATTACAATACGTTGTTACCAAGTCAAATTCAAGTGCAGTGGAGGATGAGGAGTGAAGCATTGGCATGTGGGTAGTGTAAGGTATTTAAAAAAATATTTAGCAGAGGTGGGCATTAAATATGGTCTAATGCATTCCATTCAGAAAGCGGATACAGTTTTGCAAAGTCTCTTTTTGCATTTACAATCGTAGCAAAAATAAACAGGACACATAACATGAGTGATATTAAGAATACATACAGTACCTATATTCATTACCAGGGTTCAGCAAGAATCTGTAAAAAATAAAATACAAGGGGTTCTCTCCGAGCATGTGCAGCTGCTTTAGTATGAGCAGCAATAAACCTTTCAAACATCTCATTTAAAAAAAAAAATAGCATGTGCACCTTTTATTAGAACAAAATTACAATGCCAGGGCACATTCCCATCTCTCAAAGTAAATAGAAAGCATGGCTGGAGACTTACCAATAGAACCTGTTGGGTGTTATCCTTTCATGCATCAGATGCCACCTTCTTCCAAAATCCATAGAGCTGTAGAGCTGGAAGGAGATAAAAATGAAAAAAAAGTTTGTTTTTTATAAAATATATATATATTATAATTTTATAGTAGATAAGAACCCCAAAAACATTGTTTCACTTCTGCAACTCTTTTTCTTATAGTCAAAGGTTATTGAGACATGGTGGAACGTCCTTAAAGGGAACATATCAACCATTAAAAAAATAATAATAATAATAACAAGCAATTATACAAGGGTGTATATATATATATATATATATATATATATATATATATATATATATACATACATACACCATATATACAGTAACTGATACACAAGTTCTTTCTATTTCTCTCTTGCATGATTGGATCACGGTTTTACAACAGATGTCTGCACAAAGCTTGAGGTAGCTATTTGAGGAGCCATTCAGTTAATGTCACCTGTGGACCCGACTGAAGCTGATCAAGCACAGACCATGCTTGATCAGCTTTCATCCCTGGTCGCAAGCCCTGCTGGAGAATAACAATGCTGAACTTGGATGTGACTAAACATTTGCTATTTCTGGCTTCATTCTCTGGATGGGAAATCAATGAACAGATGTTTGCTGATCTTCCTCCACTCCACCTGCTATGACCATCCTGGGGTTCTGAGTGGGACACTTCTAGCATGGGGAGGGGTACTTTTGTATGGTTTGCTCCTGACATCAGTAGGATTGGCTCATGTGAGTGGTGTGCACCTGAAATCAGTGGGGTGGGCTCATATGAGTGGTGTGCTTCTGGCATCAGTAGGATGGGCTCATATGAGGGGTCAGCTCATGACATCTGTAGGATAGGCTTATGTTTGCTGATCTTCCTCCACTCCACCTGCTATGACCATCCTGGGGTTCTGAGTGGGACACTTCTAGCATGGGGAGGGGTACTTCTGTATGGTGTGCTCCTGACATTGGTAGAGTGGGCTTATGTGGGTGATCAGCTCCTGAAATCCGTAGGGTGGGCTCATGTGAGTGGTTTGCTCCTGACATCGGTAGGGTGGGCTCATGTGAGTGGTTTGCTCCTGACATCGGTAGGGTGGGCTCATGTGAGTGGTGTGCTCCTGACATTGGTAGAGTGGGCTTATGTGGGTGATCAGCTCCTGAAATCCGTAGGGTGGGCTCATGTGAGTGGTGTGCTCCTGACATCAGTAGGGTGGGCTCATCTGAGAGGGTACATAGTTACATACTGTATTTATTGGCGTATAACACTCACTTTTTTACCCTGAAAATAGAGGGTAAACTGTGCCTGCGTGTTATACGAAGGGGGCTGTGGAAAGTTTTTTTCCTGAAACGTCCCTCTTAAAGTTAGGGTGTGTGTTATACGCCTGTGCGTGTTATACGCCGATAAATACGGTAGTTAATCTGGTTAAAAAAAAGACACAAGTCCATCCAGTTCAACCAACACACACACAAATAGAAAACCTCCATATACACTATCCTAAATCCACAGTTGATACAGAGGAAGGCAAAAAAACACCAATAAAGCATGATCCAATTTGCTCCAGCGGGGGAAAAAAAATCTTCCTGATCGCCCAACCTATGTATAGCTTGAAGTCACGCATCAGTGCCGCTTACCAGTGCCACCTATCAGTGCCCATCGGTGCCACCTATAGTGCTCATCAGTGCCGCCTTTCAGTGTAGCCTCATCAGTGCTACCTCATCACTGCCCATCAGTGCAGCCTCATCAGTGCTGCCTCATCAGTGCACATCTGTGCAGCCTATCAGTGCAGCCTCATCAGTGCTGCCCATCAGTGCCCATCAGTGCAGCCTCATCAGTGCTGCCCATTAGTGCCCATCAGTGCAGCCTCATCAGCACACATCAGTGCCCATTAGTGCAGCCTCATCGGAGGACATCAGTGAAGGAGAAAAATTACCTGTTTGCAAAATGTTATAAAAAACTATGAAAAACTTTTTTTTCACAACATTTTCGTTTATTTTGCAAAAAACAAACAAAAAAAAACAGTGGTGATTAAATACCACCAAAAGAAAGCTCTATTTGTGTAATTTTTCTTTTATAAAAATGTAATTTGGGTACAGTGTTACATGTCCACGCAATTGTCATTCAAAGTGTGATAACGCTGAAAGCTGAAAATTTGCCTGGGCAGGAAGGGAGTAAAGATGCTCAGTAGACAAGTGGTTAAAGCAACATCAAACTTAGGCTTTAATTCCATCCAACTGTGCTTCCTCCATCTCTCTTGCTAGTTTTTCATTATATTCCCACCAGTCATTAATCTCCAGTTAATTGGGGAAAGGGAGCTGTTTCATGAGGAATAAAGCCCTGCCTCTACCAAGATGGTGCCTCCACACAGGAGTACAGTGCAGACCAAGGCATGGACATTTAGTCCTGGAGGAAAAATCAGCTGCAGAGACACCATAGGCAATGTGACTTCCATTGTCCTTGACTTTGTTGGACATGGCTTCCACAGTACAGGTCCTCTTTAAGTATTACTTGTCTTTTGATTTCAATGTAGTACTGGTTTAAGTGCAATGGGTTTCGGCACTTTTACAGTACGGTATATATCACCACTATGCTCTGCAATGCCTACTGAAAAAAAAAACAATGGACAACCCATTACCAAGTCGGAAGCTTTGCTTCCCCTTATAATGAGTTAAACCTGTTTCCCCTCTTGGGGTCGGATTTTGCTATTTCAATCAATTTCCAGCTGACTAATTTTCTGTGTGAGTGATTCTTGGCTCTGGAGTGATGTTCAAGATAAAGCACTCTTGAATTTGCTCACTGTGCGAGCGCAATCATCCGTCTATTTATCACCGAGATGTCTAAAGAGTGAGCGGCCGCAGTGCAGCTTGAGTGATAATGAAACAACAGGGCAAGAGTGGGATGACTGTTCCTTAAAGTGTAATTTCACCTTTGAGTAAGTTTTCAGGGTAAATGCAGCATAAGCTCTCTAAAGATCTTACCAACGCCATTGTTTTTCTTTATTTCTGCTCCCGCTCTTCCATCTGTTTTCCAACTTTGCCATCTTTTGTCTGTAAAAATAGCTTGTTATCGGTTGGGAGTGTGTCTTCGGTTTTCTAAAGTGGAATTCCAGTTCACCTCGTATTGATTATGTGAATAGAAAATGTTGATCTGTCCCTTTAAATTTAGTAAACCTTATATGCTTTAATTCAGGGTTCCCCAAACTACGGCCCTCCAGTTGTTCAGGAACTACAATTCCCATCATGCCTAGTCATGTCTGTGAATGTCAGAGTTTTACAATGCCTCATGGGACGTGTAGTTCCACAACAGCTGGAGGGCCGTAGTTTGGAGATCCCTGCTTTAATTCAAAAAACATGTGAATAAAAGTCTAATAAAGTCCAACTGTGTGCACAAATTCTTGTGAGGTCAGTCTAGTGGACCACCACCATCAAAACACGTAAGCCTCTTACCAGATAATCTGACCCCCAAAACAAAAGAGGTATAACCATCCTCAGAAATCAAGCTTAAACTCTCCTCAACCCACCATCTGGGCTGCCCGACTCGCTCCACCAATGGTACTCACGAGTAGAGATGGACCGAACACCCCCCCACGGTTCGGTTCCCGCCAGAACTCTTGAACATCACAAAAGTTTGGAGCTGAATAACGAACCCCATTGAAGTCTATGGGACCCGAACTGGAAAAATCAAAAGTACCCATTTTAAGGGCTTAGCTGCAAGTTATTGCCCATAAAAAGGGTATGGGGACCTGGGTACTGCCCTGGGGGACATGTATAAATGAATATTTTTTTTTAATGGAGCAGTGATTTACTGATGCTTAAAGTGAAACAATAAAAATGAAAAATTCCTTTAAATATTTGCCTGGGGGGTCCCCTTAGTCTGCCTGTAAAGTGACGCATCTGTACCGTTTATATAACCTGCTGCAGCAAAACTGACATTTCTAAACAAAAAAAAAATTACATTTAAATAATTTTCCCCCTAAGCTTTCTTTTTTGGGACAAACGGGCATGTGGGTGGCAGTGACTGAATTTTTTTATTCGCTGCAGCAGCTGGGGCAGAGAAATTGGCCTGCTATAGTCTACAGCTGGTGGTGTGCTGCTGGCAGATGTGCTGCAAGGACCTGGGACACCCTTCGCTATACCATCATCCCTATTAGTGGAGGCTGCTGAGAGGTCATGAGGTATAGCAGGGGTAGACCTGAAAGGTGATGAGGAGCAGAATTGCGTCCCTTTTGTGTGGCTGTCAGTTGCTGAGTGGGAGGTTAAATGCCTTGTCAAGTCATGTGCGGCTGTACATGTGCTAAAAAAGGCCCAGACAGCTAAGCTGTGGGAAGTGGGCCGGGAGATAACAGCTCCACAATCTGGTGGAATAGGGTGGCTGCTCTCTACTCTTCCATGATGGCTGCCTCGTTGGGGTTGTGCCTCACTCTCACTTTCTTCCTCTGCTCTATCCAGCACCCAAGTCAGGTCAGTGACCTCATCATCATCATCTCCTCCATCCTCATTATCACTGGAGCCAACCTGGCAATACGCTGTGGCTGGGGGAACATGACTGCCAATTTGTTATTTACCAGTGTTCTCCCCTCTCTGTAAGCTCATGTTCCTACCGTCCTCAACCTCAGAACCAACATCAGAATCAAGTAATGTCTGTGTATCGTCACGGAGCACGTGCCTGATGCTGTGTTTAAATAACTCTGCTGACTCCTCCATGCCCGATGCTGGGGCTATGGCAGGAGTAGCTGTGGACAAGGAGGCAGAATAAGCCACTCTGGCAGCTGCGGAGGACTGGGCACTATTCTCTGCTTGGGTGACGTAGGATGAGGAGGATGATTTAGCAAGCCAGTCCACCACCTCCTCTGCATGCTGTGGCTAAATGGCATGGGCAACATCACTAAACAGAGGAAATGGTGCCCTGCCTGAGAACAGACCACATTCGCCTGTGAACTCATATGCTGCTGGCCCCCTCACAGTGCCATGGGAATTTCTGCCTCTCCTTGTTGGCCTTCCAGACCGGGGGGGGATAGGGTGACCACGTGTCCCGGATTGCCCGGGACAGTCCCGCATTTAGCAGGTCTGTCCCGGGCACATTCATTCCAGGACAATACAGTGTCCCAGAATAAAACTGACACAGCCACCCCCCGGGCCAATCTGATGCCCCCAAAAAAGGCCACCACATCACCGCTTTACTCACTGACAGTACTTGTCCTGGCCGGGAATGCCTGGAGGAGCACAACCCCGCCCCTGCTTGTGATTGGAGAAATCATAAATCCCGCCTCTTGTGTCCAATCACAGTGCTGTGATTCGTTACAGCACAAGCTGGTTTTTGTGAAGGGAGGGTGTCCCTGAATGGTAGTTTGGAAATGTGGTCACCCTAGGGGGGACTTATGACCAAAATGTAATAGAGATGGGGAAATATGTACTTGGATGCACTTTAATCAATGGAAAGTGGTGTTTGGTGCACTTTAACTTGAATACTCACTACACAGACACACTGCACTGACACACTACAATATACTGCAGTAAAACTGCACTGATGCACTTCAATATACTGCAGTAAAAGTGCACTAACGCACTGAAATATGCTGCAGTAAAAGTGCCCTGATGCACTACTATCCTGCAGTAAAACTGCCATAACACTCTACACTCAATAAACGGCAGTAAACCTGCCCTGAAACACTAAACTGACACTATAGTAAAAATGAACTGTCACACTACACTCACACTAAACTATCACTATATTCACACTACACTGACACTCTACACTCAAAATAGAATCACAATAGCACACTATAACTCACTAGTAGCAATGAACACAGGGGTTGATTCACTAAAACTGGAGAGTGCAAAATCTGGTGCAGCTCTACATAGAAACCAATCAGCTTCCAGTTTTTTTTTTGTCAAACCTTAATTAAAGAAGCTGAGGTTGGACTCTGATTGGCTACCATGCAGAGCTGCACCAGTTTTGCACTCTCCAGTTTTAGTAAATCAACCCCAGAGCCCTGTTCTGTCTATCTCCACTCCAATATCACACTGTAAATAGCTGCTCTGGGAAGGAACCTTTTTTTAGTGGGGGGTGGGTCTATGAGCAAAGAGCCATGATTGGGCACAGTCATTACTTTCTCAAATCATGGCTCTGACAGTGTTCTGTGCCCTGATTGGGCAAATCCTTCATCACTTCAGACAATCAGGGCTTCCAATGCACTGTGCAACATGCAGTGCATTGTGGGGCGATCGGCAGGCCAAACAAACGGTTGATTGCCCTGACAATTCGGGTGTTTGCCAAACGGGCGAACAGCAAATGTTCAGCCCAAATTCATGCTTGAGCCAAACAGTTTGCCCAACTGACAAATATTGATGTGGGTAAATATCCACTTACACTCTATAGTGTAAAATCTTAAGGAACCATTTTATTAAAACCAAAGAGGTACTCACGAAGTAAAACGGAAAGTAAGCATGTAAAGATGGCTGCACTGTTCATAACAGGCGGGCATGATATTGTCGCTGCTAGCTCCTTACGACGCGTTTCGTTGCAGATTATGTCTTCAAGGGGCACAGAGATATTTATTATGGCTATAATCACACTTTGTGCATGTCGGAAATGCATGAAAAAATCACGAGCTTTGCCAACACGCATAGAAAAGTGCTGCCCTTTAGTAGACACGTGGTAGTGCTATTAATTCCCAATAGTGCTCCCACGCATCTCCCTATAGATGAAAATGTGTTTCAATGCAGCATAACTTTGCAAAAAGGTCAGTAAATAACATAAATATATATATTTTTTTTACACCTCAATGTCTTACTGACAGCATCTGAAAAAATAAATGAAGGTTTAACATTACTCTAGGCCCTCATGGGTCAATTCCTTTCCCTGTAGCAGGAGATTCAGTGTAATTAATAATAAACCCTCTTTGTCAACTATTAGCATTCAGGAGGTTGAACAATGCCATCAGAGGTTTCATTTGCTGTACATTTCTACCAGTGCAGAGCTGGGTGCTCCCTGCGTTATTTGCCCAGAGATTCCCTCTCCATCCATGGCTGAGCAGAATTAATGATGACTTTTTTCAGATTAGTATGAATCACAGCAGTTCTGATCTTGTGCTTTGCCCCCTTCTTAACAATCCCAAGAAACAGGATGAATAACAAATAAACAGATATGATAACACACCGGAGCAAATTCCAGAAAACCGGCCTCGTACAGAACAGAGAAGACTTTATCAGGAACATTTTATTATAAAAAAAACAGCACTTATGTGTTCCCATTGAATTATCGCAAATATGGATTTTTTTTTTGGGGTAGTGTACTGGTCAATATTAAAGCTGAACTTATATAGCTGATATACAGTGCCTTGAAAAATTATTCACACCCCTTGAAATTTTCCACATTTTGTCACATTACAGCCAAAAACGTAAATGTATTTTAATGGGATTTTATGTGATAGACCAACACATAATTGTGAAGTGTAAGTAAAATTTTAAATGGTTTTAAAAAAAAAATTCCAAATAAAGATCTAAACATTGAAGCTGCATTTGTATTCAGCCCCCTTTACTTTGATACCCATAACTAAAATCTAGTGGTACCAATTGCCTTCAGAAGTCACCTAATTAGTAAATAGAGTCCACCTGTGTGAGATTTAATTTCAGTATAAATATAGCTGTTCTGTGATGCCCTTAGAGATTTGTTAGAGAAGCTTAATTAACAAACAGAATCATGAAGGCCAAGGAACACACCAGACAGGTCAGGGATAAAGTTGTAGAGAAGTTTAAAGCAGGGTTAGGTTATAAAAAAATATCCCAAGCTTTGGACTTCTGACGGAGCTCTGTTCAATCCGTCATCCGAAAATGGAAAGAGTGTGGCACAACTGTAAACCTACCAAGACATGGCTGTCCACCTAAACTGACAGGTTATTAATCAGAGAAGCAGCCAAGAAGCCCATGGTAACTCTGGAGGAGCTGCAGAGATCCACAGCTCAGGTGGGAGAATCTGTCCGCACTCCACAAATCTGGCGTTTATAGAAGAGTGGCAAGAAGAAAGCTATTGTTGAAAGAAAGCCATAAGAAATCCCCTTTGCAGTTTGCAAGAAGCCATGTGGGGGACACAGCAAACACGTGGAAAAAGGATGCTGTGTCAGAGGAGACCAAAATTGAACTTTTTGGCCTAAAAGCAAAAATGCCATGTGTGGCGGAAAACTAACACTGCAGATCACCCTGAACACACCATCCCCACCGTGAAACATGGTGGTGGCCGCATCATGTTGTGGGGATGCTTTTCTTTAGCAGGGACAGGAAAGCTGGTCAGAGTTGATGGGAAGATGGATGGAGCCAAATACAGGGCAATATTAGAAGAAAACTGTAAAGCCCTGTACACATGATCGGATTTCCTATGGATTCTAATCCGATGGATTTTTCCATCGGAAATCCGATGAAGCTGACTTCCATCAGTCTTGCCTACACACCATCAGTCAAAAATCCGACCGTCCCAAACGCCGTGACGTAAAACACTCCGACAAGCCGAGAAAAATGAAGTTCAATGCTTCTGAGCATGCGTCGACTTGATTCTGAGCATGCGTGTTTTTTTTTGTCCGATGGAGTTCCACACAGACGATAGGAATTTGCTATCGGTTTTTTTCCCATCGGATAAATGTAAAACATGTTCTATTTTTTCTCACCGATGGAAAAAAGACCGATGGGACCCATACACGATCGGTTTGTCCGATGAGAAAAGTCCATCGGACTGTTTTCATCGGTAAAACCGATCATGTGTACACGGCATTATAGTCTACAAAAGACTTGAGACTGGGGCGGAGGTTCACCTTCCAGCAGGACAATGACCCTAAACATACAGCCAGAGCTACAATGGAATGGTTTAGATCAAAGCATATTTATGTGTTAAAATTGCCCAGTCAGGGCAAGTTCAGACCTAAATCCAATTGAGAATCTGTGGCAAGACTGGAAAATTGCTGTTCACAGACGCTCTCCATCCAATCTGACAGAGCTTGAGCTATTTTGAAAAGAATGGGCAAAAATGTCACTCTCTAGATGTGCAAAGCTGATAGAGACGTCCCCAAAAAGACTTGCAGCTGTAATTGCAGCGAAAGGCGGTTCTACAAATTATTGCCTCGGGGGGGGGCTGAATACAAATGCAAATTTGGAAACCATTTTTCATTTTCCTTTTACGTCACAATTATGTGCCACCTTGTAATAGTCTATCACATAAAATCCCAATAAAATATATTTACGTTTTTGGTTGTAACATGACAAAATGTGGAAAATTTCAAGGGGTATGAATAATTTTTCAAGGCACTGTACATATAAGTGACCTGTCAAAGGATTGGGAAATCTGTCCAGCCAGTCCTGAGATTTACACAATACTGCCACATAGATGACCTAACTCTTCTCTAGTCTAGTTAGATAATAAGACTTGGTCACCTCCTCGCACCCAGTCTGGGACTGGACGGTGTTGGAGCAGTAGAAGGATGATGTCTATGTCCTCTCGTCAGCAGGTTCCATATCAGTGCATTTACATGCAGCAGAGTTCAATTGGTTCAGATTATTAACAACAATCTAAATATATAGTCAATGTGCATATTTGATTTGCACAGCCCTGCCAGTCCGGTGACCTGGCTTTTCTCTAGTGTAGTTAAACAAAAAGGTTTGGTCACCTCCCCACCCCCAGTCTGGGACTGGGCAATGTAGAAGCAGCAGAAGACTAATGAGGTCATTAACTTCCTCTCACCACCAGGTTCTCTATCAGCACATTTCCATGCAGCAGAGCTTGATTGGCTCAGATTATTGACCCTCCCTCTGGCAATCTAAGTATCCAGTTAATTTACTGTACATATAAGTGAGCTTTGGGAAACTCTGTCCAGCCAGCCCTGAGATTCACACAACCCTGCCAGACTGGTGACCTGAGATTTCTCTAGTGTAGTTAGGCAATAAGGCTTGGTGACCTTCCGGCCCCCAGCCTAGGATTGGCCAGCGCAGAAGACTGATGAGATCATCCACCTCCTCCCATCAGCAGGTTCCTATCAGCCCATTTCCATGCAGCGACACAGATTTACACAGCACTGCCACACTGGTGATCTGACTTTTCAACAGTCCTCAGTCTGAGCCCAGGCCATCCTGGACCAGCCCCCCAGCCTGTGACTGGACAGTGAAAGGAGAAGCAGCACAGTGATGAGCTCATCTTTCTGTCACTCTGCTCTCTCTCTCTCTGTTAGCACATGAACTGATTGACTATTTGTGCTGTTTCTCCCTCTCGCACCCAGCCCTGCTGTACAGGGACTGCAAGAAATTGATACAAGTAAAATGTTGGTACTTACACTGCTTGTATTTAAAAGAAAAACATATATTTTGGATGTGTTAATGAGTACAGAGCTGCATTCATTGGTATCTTTTATATCTCCCTTTAAAAGGCTGTTCCTGAGCTCCAATTCCTGTGCAAGCTTCCGAATCCCAATAGATGGACCATTTGAGGGAGAAGCTATACAATTCTCTAAGCATCAACTAATGAAAAAAAAAAAAGATTGGTTCATTATACGGCTGGAGATTGTTGTGGAATTGTGGAGAGATTAGTCTCAAGAGATTAATATTGCAGGGCTTTGCTTACAGGCAGGAGAAATTACCCATCAGTGTAATAAATGAGTGATTAATCTGCTTAACCCTTTCCAATCTGTATAAGATTACCAATAAGACTCAGATCCAAAAGAGGTATGAAGAAGACTCATCTCATACATGAGATAGAAATCAATTAAATGAAAAGCAAAACTGACAGAGAAGACTAATTACACAGGATTATAAAGGATATGTGTACAATATAATACACTGCAATGGTGGGTTGTCCCTGGTACCACATCTGAAATATGAGCATGAACAAAATGGAAAAACTAAACTAATGGTTTTTAGTAAAAGTAGCCTCCAGCTGAAAATACCAGGATAAAAATGAATAGCTAATTAAAAGCTAATTTGCAAATCAATATTTGATCCAGAGATTTCCCCTGCGGTGATCTTTTTTCTACCACTAGATATCCTCAGTCTGAGTCCAGGCTATCCCGGACAAGCCCCCAGTAGCACAGTGATCAGCTTGTCACTTTGTCGCTCTGCTCTCTTTTCTTTTTCTTTAATGGTATGACATCACACCCATTAGTATGGTTAAAAATATGTTTTTCAACCACTTCAATACAGGGCCTTTTCACCCCTTTCCTGCCCAGGCCAATTTTTAGTTTTCAGCGCTGTCGCACTTTGAATGACAATTGCGCGGTCATGCAACACTGTACCCAAATAAAATTTATGTTTATGTTCCCCACAAATAGAGCTTTCTTTTGGTGGTATTTGATCACCTCTGCGGTTCTTATTTTTTGCCCTATAAACAAAAGAAGAGTGACAAGTTTGAAAAAAACACAATATTTTTAGGCTGATATGTATTCTTCTACGAATTTTTGGTAAAAAAAATAGCAATAAGCGTATATTGATTGGTTTGCGCAAAAGTTATAGCGTCTACAAAACAGGGGATAGATTTATGGCATTTTTATTTTTTTTACTAGTAATGGCGGCGATCTGTGATTTTTATCGTGACTGTGTCATGGCGGCGGGCATATCGGACACTTTTGACACATTTTTGGGACCATTAACATTTATACAGCGATCATTGCTATAAAAATGCACTGATTACTGTGTAAATGGGACTGGCAGGGAAGGGGTTAACAGTAGGGGCGATCAAGGGGTTAACTGTGTGTCCTAGGGAGTGATTCTAACTGTAGGTGGAGGGGACTCAAAAGGGCAGGAGACCGATCGGTGTTCCTCTGTACAAGGTACACACCATTGGTCTCCTCTCACCTGACAGGACGTGGATCTGTGTGTGTTTACACACACAGATCCACGGTCCTGCTGTGTTAACTGGCAATCGCGGGTGCCCGGTGGACATCGCTGCCGCCGGGCACGCGCGCGCACCCTCCGCGTCACTCGGGAGCCGATGCACGTGCCCGGCGGCAGCGATGTCCACCGGGCACCCGCGATTGCCAGTTAACACAGCAGGACCGTGGACGGCCGGGAAGCCCAGGATATCATAGTGAAGTGGTTAAATATCAAAATAATTTAGGAAAAAAATGCACAAAATCAAATAAAAAAACAATAGTGAAGTGGTTAAATATCAAAATAATTTAAGAAAAAAATGCACAAAATCAACATTGCAATAAAAAATAGCCATTGTCATTTATTTTTTAGATTTTAACCTCCACATGCTTCACCTCCACCATCCACTGATGAGCTACAATGGGCCTGCCTTTTATTCCACTGAAAGAAGCATGCCGATAGGAAGAGAGGAAAGAGTGACAGAGGGTTGAGCTCATCACTATGCTGTGCCTCCTTTCACTGTCCACTCACAGTTTGATGCTGGCCATTAGACTAAGGACATCTAGTGGCAGAAAAAAGTACTTTTAGGAAAAAGATGGTTTTGTTTTTTTAACTTAACATTATGGTTTGGACTATTCATGTTTATCTTATTTTTGGCTGAAAGTTCTGCAATGATAATACACCATAAATATATTATTTAAAAGCAAACAGTGTTTGTACCTAAATTTGACCTGGTATCTGCTTCTTGCCGCCACAGTTCAGCAGGGCTGGAGTGTAAGAGGGAAAACGCAAACAAATAGCTGACAAGAAGCATTTTGTTGGATGAAGAGAGCTGCTTCTTTCACTCTCCAATCCAATCAAGTTGGGGGTGCGTCCGGGATGACCTGGGCTCAGAAGAATTGGCTTGAATTATGCTGGATATCTAGTAGCAGAAAAAAGCACTGCGGGGGAAATCTCTGGATTGCAGGTAAATATTGCAACAAAGACTGGTTTTATAATTTTTTTTTTTTTTATCAGGCTATTTATTTTATCTTGACAGGTTTGGCTGTATTTCTGTTTTACATTTTTGTTTTTGGGTTTAGATCTAATTTAAAGGTAAACTGCCCCTAAGCGCTCATCGCCAGGTAAGCACTTCTCGGAGGTGTCCAAGATTAAACACATTACGATACAGGAGGCGCTGATTACTGGGGAGTGCGATGGCTCTTTGCTGAAGGCGAGAGACAATGCTTTATACTGGATACAATAATGAAAATCACTTCCTCCTGATTGAAACAGTGCCTGGCGGATTATGTATTAGGAAGTAATGGGATTATTTAATCGAGTCATTTGTAGTGATATACCTGCGGGCTGTACTGCACTCAGCCGTCCCCAGCACATAACCACAACGTGTGCTGTTTGTCCTGCCAAGGCCGCGTCATGTGAGAGCTTCGAGGAGCGGTTTTATGTTGGCGATACATCTCTATAGAGTCTGCTTGTATAATAATCCAATTATTCAGACTCAACATTTGCATAGTCAGCTGCGATGTCGTACTTTCATTGCCGTTCCCTTTGTTCAACAAATGTTCTGGCGGAGTGGGAAAAGCAAAATATTAAATTGCACTCACTTTATTAGCATCAATCAGCCCGCGCCAATGAAAAAAAAACAATTACGGGCCGCGTGTAATGGCGTTGACGGCTGCAAAAACAAAAGAGCTAGAGTGCTTATTTAAATAATTCTCCTATTAATGTCCTAACTGGCTACGTAACAAGATCCCAATAGGGTTCCTGAAAACAGCAGTGTAAAAACAGAGATAAGTGAGATTGCCATACACTATATGGTCAACAAGCTTGGGATTGGGAACTGCTGACCATATAAGCTTGTTGGACATCCCATACCCCTACTATACTCTTTAATACAGAATTGCCCATATTAGTCAAGTCATGAGTCAAAGCTAGAGCTCTCCAATCAGCAGGGGGTATGCAATGTGCTAATTGGAGAGCTCTAGCTCTCTGCAGAGAGACCACTACTTCCACTCGGAGTGCATGCTGGCAAGAGAAAGGCTTGTCTACTCCAAATGTGGCTTCTTTCTAAAAAGAAAATGGAACGTAAGGCTTTACCCAACTTTTGTTTTGATGCACCTGGAATGTATTTTGCTGATTTAAAGGTATTTAATATGCACTCCTAAATGGTGCTTTTTTTTTTCATTTTTTAATTATATTTGAGACTAACCAATAAATTAATTGAACCTCTTGCTGACCATGTAATGAATATGTGCAATGGTAAGGAGGGTAGGCCTTAATGCCCACATGCCACACATATGCGTTCATGGCAGTGGAGGTCTCTGTGCTCAGCAGGGACATTCGGTGAGGTCAGTGGCTGGTGAGGCACTGGCTAGTACCAGAGCCAGATAGACACAGGTTACTTACACTGCGATCATTAGAGCGAGAGCAATAATTCTAGCACTAGATCTCCTCTGTAACTCTAAACATGTAATCTGTAAACAAAATTTAAAGCGTTGCCTATGGAGATTTTTAAGTACTTAAGTTTGGCGCCATTCCACAAGTGTGCGCCATTTTAAAGCCTGACATGTTAGGTATCTATGTACTTGGCGTAACATCAGAATTGGCCAGGGTGGCAAGCGATTAATTACCATAAGTAATATACAAATAATTATTATATATTTTTTTTAAGGTAATTTACTATATTTTCAAAAACTGTACTCAAGCAGGTGGCTTAACAGACAAATTACTGAAGTTTGAAGTTATAACTTCCAACCAGTAATTTCACAGTAAATAGATTAATAATACATTATTATGTTATAACTAGGGATGGGCTATCTGTTCGAGTCGAACATGAGTTTGAGTCGAACATTGGCTGTTCGCCTGTTCGACAAACAGCGAACAATTTGGGGTGCTCGCGGCAAATTCGAAAAGCCGCGGAACACCCTTTAAAAGTCTATGGGAGAAATCTAAAGTGCTAATTTTAAAGGTTAATATGCAATTTATTGTCATAAAAAGTGTTTGGGGACCCGGGTCCTGCCCCAGGGGACATGTATCAATGCAAAAAAAAGTTTTAAAAACGTCAGTTTTTTCGGGAGCAGTGATTTTAATAATGCTTAAGGTGAAACAATAAAAGTGAAATATTTCTTTAAATTTCGTACCTGGGGGGTGTCTTAAGTATGCCTGTAAAGTAGCACACGTTTCCCGTGTTTATAACAGTCTCTGCACAAAATGACATTTCCAAAGGAAAAAAAAAGTAATTTAAAACTACTCGTGGCTATAATGAATTGTCGGATCCCGGCAATATAGATAAAAGTCATTGAAAGTCATTGATAAATAAATAAAAATGTGTGGGGGTCCCCCCCAAATTCCATTACCAGGCCCTTTAGGTCTGGTATGGATATTAAGGGGAACCCTGCGCCAAATTGAAAAAAAATTGGCGTGGGGTTCCCCCCAAAAGTCCATACCAGACCCTTCAGGTCTGGTATGGATTTTAAGGGGAACTCTGCGGCAAAATAAAAAAAATGGCGTGGGGTTCCCCCCAAAAATCCATACCAGATCCTTATCCGAGCACGCAACCTGGCAGGCCAGAGGAAAAGAGGGGGGGATAAGAGAGCGCCCCCCCTCCTGAACCATACCAGGCCACATGCCCTCAACATGGGGAGCCTTAATCTAGGCTTACCTGTAGGTGCAAATTGTCTAAGTGGGTTTACAACCACTTTAAGGACCAAGCCTCTTTCTGAGATTTTGGCTTTTACAAGTTAAAAACTGTTTTTTTTGCTAGAAAATTACTTAGAACCCCCAAATATTATATATATTTTTTCTAACACCCTAGAAAATAAAATGGCAGTCGTTGCAATACTTTTTGTCACACCGTATTTGCGCAGCAGTCTTACAAGTGCACTTTATTTGGAAAAAAAATCACTTTTTTTAATTAAAAAATAAGACAACAGTAAAGTTAGCCAAAAATTTTTTATATTGTGAAAGATAATGTTACGCCGAGTAAATTGATACCCAACATGCCATGCTTCAAAGTTGCGCCCGCTCGTGTAACGGCAACAAACTTTTACCCTTAAAAATCTCCATAGGCGAAGTTTAAAAATTCTATGGGTTGCATGTTTTGAGTTACAGAGGAGTTCTAGGGCTGGAATTATTGCTCTAACGATCGTGACAATACCTCACATGTGTGGTTTGAACACCGTTTTCATATGCGGGCGCTGCTCACGTATGCGTTTGCTCCTGCGCGCAAACTCGTTGGGACGGGGCGCTTTAAATTTTTTATTTTTTTATTATTTATTTTACTTACATTTGTTTCTTTTGACACTGTTTTAAAAAATAAATAAAAATTTGGCTCACTTTTATTCCTATTACAAGGAATGTTAACATCCCTTGTAATAGAAAAAAGCATGACATGTCCTCTTAAATATGAGAGCTGGGGTCAAAAAGACCTCAGATCTCATATTTAGACTAACATGCAATAAAAAAAACTGATGTCTTTTAAAAAAAAAAAAAAATGTCCCTTTAAGAGCATTGGGCGGAAGTGATGTTTTCACGTCGCTTCCGCCCTGCAATTATATGGAGACGGGTGGGGGCCATCTTCCCCTCACTCATCTCCATACCCAGGCAGAGAATAGACCCGATCGCCTCCGCCACTGCCAATGGCTCCGGTAAGCTGCGGAGGGCACCGGAGAGTGGCCGCCGATAAAAGTGATCTTGCGGCGTATCCGCTGCAGGGACCACTTTTATCTGAAAGAGGACCGCCCGCTGAAGAAGAGTAGCTGCTACTAGCTGCTACCATAACAACGGTATTCCTCTTCAACGTACAGACGTATCCCTGCGGCGGGCTGTCCGTAAGTGGTTAAGGACCAGCCGCAGCATCCTTAACAACCGATGAGTCATCAGCTGTCAATGGGCTTCCCCACTGACAGCTGGATAAGGAAAAAAAAATGTGCTGGTAAAAAATAGTAAAAAAACAAAACGCCGTGGAGTCCCGCCAAAATCCATACCAGACCCTTATCCAAGCATGCAGCCTGGCAGGTCAGGAAATGGGTGAGAACAGGCGAGCTTGACCCCACGCCGTTTTTTCCTTTATTGACGACAAGTCAATTTAACCACTTAAGGACCAGTCACTGTATATATACGTCGGCAGAATAGCTTGTACAGGCACAATCACATACCTGTACGTCCCCTTTAAATGCCCGACGTCGGGGTTGTGTGCGCGCCGTCGGCGCTCGCGACCCCCCTGCCTTCCCCCCTGCCTTCCCCTTGAGTCAGACCGCGGGTCCCGCGGACTCGATCGCCGCGGGTATCCCCGCGATCGTCTCACGGAGGCATGGAGCGGGGAGATGTAAGTGTAAACACAACATCGCCCCGCTCCCCTACTGACAATGTCAGCGATCTCCGTTCTGTGTAATCAGAGCGGAGATCGGTGACGTGTCAGTCGTAGCCACGCCCCCACACAGTAGTAATCACGCCCTTAGGCACACCTACTGGTTAACCCCTTCACTGCCAGTGTCATTTTCACAGTAATCAGTGCATTTTTATAGCACTGATCGCTGTGAAAATGACAATGGTCCCGAAAATGTGTCAAAAGTGTCCGATGTGTCCGCCATTATGTCGCAGTCACAAAAAAAAATCGCTGATCGCCGCCATTACTAGTAAAAAAATGAATAAAAATGCCATAAAACTATCCCCTATTTTGTAAACGCTATAACTTTTGCGCAAACCAATCAATAAACACAGATTGCGATTTTTATTTAACCAAAAATATGTAGAAGAATACGTATCGGCCTAAACTGAGGAAAAAAAAGTTTTTTATGTATATTTTGGGGATATTTATTATAGCAAAAAGTTAAAAATATTGCATTTTTTTCAAAATTGTCGCTCTAGTTTTGTTTATAGCGCAAAAAATAAAAACCGCAGAGGTGATCAAATACCACCAAAATAAAGCTCTATTTGTGGGGAAAAAAGGACGTCAATTTTGTTTGGGAGCCACGTCGCAACACCGCGCAATTGTCAGTTAAAGCGAAGCAGTGCCGAATCGCAAAAAGGGGCCTGGTCTTTATGCTGCGTATTGGTCTGGGGCTGAAGTGGCTAAAGCAGTTGTATACCCTTATTTTTAATTCTTTAAATGTGATTTGACTCGTTTTTTTATTTTATTCAAATTTTCTTATTTTTGCTGCAGCATGCTACAGATGCGCCACTTAACAGGCAGGCTTATGCCCCATACACACGATCGTTTTTCATGCCGTTAAAAATGATCGTGTGTATGCTCCAGAGCATTTTTAACGACATAAAAAACGGCCATTAAAAATTTCGAACATGCTCTCTTTTTTCACGTCGTTTTTTTTAACGACGTGAAAAACGATAGTGTGTATGCTTTAACGACGTGAAAAAAAAACACGCATGCTCAGAATCAAGTATGAGACGGGAGCGCTCGTACTGGTAAAACTAGCGTTCGTAATGGAGATAGCACATTCGTCACGCAGTAACGGACTGAAAAGCACAAGGCTGAAAAGCGCGAATCGTTGCTCAACAAACTTTACTAACATGAAGGGTGGCGCCATTCGAACGGAACTTCCCCTTTATAGTGCCGTCGTACGTGTTGTACGTCACCGCGCTTTGCTCGAGCGTTTTTTTTAATGATCGTGTGTACGCAAGACAGGCTTGAGAGGAAACATGAAAAAAAATGACAAGAAAAACATCGGTTTAAAAAATGGCATGAAAAATGATCGTGTGTATGGGGCATAAGGGGATCCCCCAGGCACTATATTTAAAGGAATTTTTCATTTTTATTGTTGCACTTTAAGCATCAATAAAATCACTGCTCCTGAAAAAAACGATTGTTTTAAAAAAATTAATTGCATTGATATATGTCCCCCAGGGCAGTACCCAGACCCCCATACCCCTTTTGTGGCCAATTGCTTGCATATAAGCCTTCAAAATGGCCACTTTTGAATTTTCCTGTTTGGCTCCCATAGACTTTAATGGGGTTTGCCATTCGGGTTCGGACTTTTCCTCTGTTTGGGAGTTCTGCTGCAAACTGAACAGGGTGGTGTTCAGCCCATGTCTACTCTTTTATTTCAGCCAGTGCCCCCAACAGATTGTTTTCCAGATGTTAAAAGTAACTAAAGGCAAAACATATTTGTTTCCATTCCATTTTGGATAGAGGGATTGAGGGTTACAGTGTATAACCCCTGTCGGTTTTTATTTTTTAGTTGTTGTTTTTTTTGCCATCCATGTCCCATAGGGGAGATTTCCCTTCACTTCCTGTTGAATAGCCAATACAGGAAGTGAGAGGAAATCCCTCTAAAGTCAGGGAACCCCAGGATGCCACCAGGGCCACCAGAATTAGGGTTTGAAATTTGAAGATTTCCCCTCTATTACTGCTCTGATGTCAACCCATAGTTTTGTCTTTAGGCTGGTTTCACACTGGGGCGGTGGGTGCGGTGGCGGTATAGCACCGCTATTTTTAGCAGCGCTATACCGCCAGAATAGCTGAGGTATTCGCCCGCTAGCGGTGCGGTTTTAACCCCCGCTAGCGGCTGAAAAAGGGTTAATACCACCCGCAAACCGAGGCTACAGCCGCGGTTTGCGGGCGGTATTACCGCGGTGTCCCATTCATTTCAATGGGCAGGAGCGGTGTAGGAGCGGTAAACACACCGCTCCTCTCACCGCTCCAAAGATGCGGCTAGCAGGACTTTTTTTCCCGTCCTGTTAGCGCACCGCTCCAGTGTGAAAGCCCGAGGGCTTTCACATTGGAGAGACAGCAGCCGCTGTTTAGGCTCGGTTTGCAGGCGCTATTTTTAGCACAATAGCGCCTGCAAACCGCCCCAGTGTGAAAGGGGCCTTTGTTACACTCTAACCCTGAAGAAGGAGGACCTTTCCCCCGAAATGCATTGGATGTATTTGATGTTCCTAATCAAAAAATATTTTTAACAAATCACCATGCAAGATACACATTTATATTAGGCACTCCTAACTCCACACCCAAGAATATATCAACTGGTAATCACGTAGGAAGTGCAATAAATAAAAAACTAAAACTCCAGCCAAATCTTTATTTGTTTTGGCTTTGCGTAGTATAGAAAAAGATCGAACCTCAAATTATCAGAAGGTAAGGAGAAATTTGTCTAGGTTGACCTTGAAATATAAAAAAAAAAAAACAAAGCCTTTAAATAAATACAAAATAAAATAAATACATAAAAATGTTAAACAAAATTAATTTACAAAACTTTTGAAAAAGTTCCCAAACCATTTTAGTTTCCCTTTACAAAATTAATTAGTTGCAAACACTGATCAAGATTTTCTAGTGTCAACAGCTCATTCCAGGGTTGGGATGTGAACAGTAAATGGAACAGCTTGTTATCATGCAACCAGGCAAGCAATCCTTTCTGCATACATAATTTCTATGCTAATTCGGTGCTAGAATAGCCCAACGGTACGAGTGCAAATTTCCAGGGTGAGCAACACAACCAGGGTGGAACAGATTGCCTGTCTGCCAGTAAAAACCCAATGAGGCCCATCAAATACCCTTTGGAACATCATCTGATAAATTTGTAGCACCGTGACTAGGGCATAAAGCGCATCAGTCAACCGTACTATGCACACATGATGAAGAAAACATCGCTTTACCAAGCTGCCAAGGTTTCAAAAAATTATTTTAAAAAAATGTTGGCACTTTGTTGAAAAAAAAACAAAGGTCCCGATGCATGATACACAGCTCATTCTAGGGCGAGACATTCCCAGATGCCTTGTCAGCCAAGTGTAATTGCATCCTAGCTGGTTTTCAATACTAATGAGTATCCTGCATTAATTATAGATGATATATTTATCAACAGAGAATTTTACACTTAAAAGATGACCACTGACCAGTAAAAATGAATGGCCCAAAGTCAGCGCTAAAGGAACTGATGGACCTTACAATCTGAAGACTGCACTTTAAAGTGGACTTTTCAGTAACTTTACAAGTTTGCATTAATAAATTCCTGATATGTCACAATATACAGTAACCAGGGCTTTTTTTTCAGCTGGAACTTGGTGGAACTCAGTTCTACCACCTCTGACTCAGGCCTTTTGCTCCCTGCTCACCACAATCACTTGGAAACACAGAAGTTTGGCTTCTGTGTTTACGAGTGACAGCTTGTCTCCCAACGACTCCCATAGATCTGATCGGAGTGGCTTCCACTGAGTGCAGGATGTGGACAAGGGAGATGCAGGTGCCTGGGGTGCAGTGCAGATGCCAACATCCCCACTGGATGATCTCCCCGCAAGTGAAAGAGGCAGAGCCACCTACAGTGTGCAGGGAGGTACTAGAGCCAGCCGGGTGCTTCAGCTTCTTAATATAGCAACACAGTAAGACATGTGGAAGATGGTGGAGCTTTAAGGCTGGGTTCACACTTGTGCTGTGCGAATTCCAGCTCTCTTATCTCTACAAAGAGATAAGAGAGCTGTTCAGCAGATCATCTCCGTTTTAGCTGCGAATTTGGTGACCTGGGAGAGAGGAGAGTGAGGGGGGAAGTGTAGTGAGGAGAAGGAGAGAAATCCTGTTGAGAACTCAACACATTTGCGAATCAGATGCGTGCCCATAGAAGATAATGGGCCTGAATTCGCACCTGAGCCGCACCGCAATGCCTAGAAAACGCACGTTTTTGGGCAATGCGCAGTGCGAATGCATCGCACATTTGTGAACCAGCCTCATTAAAATCAATGTATTTTATAATGTTATGCGAATTGGATGCAGTTTAAGCCGCAACCAATTCGCATAGGTGTGAACAGGGCCTTAAGGAGGGAGGAGAAGATGGGGTGAGGGCAATGGAGGGAGGTCGCATGCAGAGGTCAGCGCTGAAGAGGAGTAAAAGTGAGTTATGGATGGGGAAGAAGGCTGAACTCTGCACTTTGTGTGTAGCACACCCCTGAACTCTGTGTGTAACGCACCCCTGAACTCTGCACTCTGTATGCAGCACACCCTTGAACTCTACACTTTGTACATAGTACCCATGCCGAATTCTGCATGTAGGGCACGCCTGAACTCTGCACTCTGCGTTTGACACCCCCCCCCCCCCCCCGAACTCTGCACGCCTGGTATTCAATGCTCTTCTAAGATCCTCCCACTGTAAGTAAGATTTGACCACACCCCCCATTTAATTCGGTTTTGACGGTGTGTGTGTGGGGGAGGGGGGTTTAAGGGGTAAAAATTAAGTTCCTTTACCTATTTTCTGAGGGAAAAAAAGCCCTGACAGCAACAGTAATATGTTTTTGTTTTTTTTTAAGTAGATTTTAGGCTCCAGTCCAGTGACTTTGCTTAGGCTAAGATGATGACATGAATCTGCTGCAGGTAGGGGAAAGGATTTCCTCTGTTTCCTCTTCCTTAGTGATCAGACTTCAACATTGTAACAACTTGTTACTAACAAGTCACAGATGAGAGCGAGGCTGCAGCAGGGGCTGGTCTGTATCAGACATTCAGAAATACAACTAAGAACAGCACATGCCTTAGGATTTATATGATTGTGTCATCTCAAAGCTAACATCTAAGTCTAGAAATTATAAGGGATCCAGAATAGGGATGAGCCGAACACCCCCCGGTGCGCATCCAGAACATGCGAACAGGCAAAAAATTTGTTTGAACACACGAACACTGTTAAAGTCTATGGGACACGAACATGAAAAATCAAAAGTGCTAATTTTAAAGGTTAATATGCAAGTTATTATCATAAAAAGTGTTTGGGGACCCGGGTCCTGCCCCAGGGAACATGTATCAATGCAAAAAAATGATGTTTTTTCGGGAGCAGTGATTTTAATAGTGCTTAAAGTGAAACAAAAAAAGTGAAATATTCCTTTAAATTTCGTACCTGGAGAGGTGTCTGTAGTATGCCTGTAAAGTAGCGCATGTTTCCCATGTTTAGAACTGTCCCTGCACAAAATGTCATTTCTGAAGGAAAAAAAGTCATTTAAAACTACTCGCGGTTATAATGAATTGTCGGGTCTCGGCAATACAGATAAAAGTCATTGAAAAAAATGGCATTGACCCCCCCCCCCCAGTCCATTACCAGGCTCTTTTGGTCTGGTATGAATGTTAAGGGGAACCCCAAACCAAAATTAAAAAAAAAAAAGCGTGGGGTCCCCCCAAATTCCATATTAAGGGAAACCCTGCACCAATTATTTTTTTTAAATGGCGTAGGGGTCCCCCTAAAAATCCATACCAGACCCTTTAGGTCTGGTATGGATTTTAAGGGGAACCATGCACCAAAATAAAAAAAAAAATGGTGTGGGGTTCCCCCAAAAAATCCATACCAGACCCTTTATCCGAGCACGCAACCTGGCAGGCCGCATGAAAAGAGGGGGGATGAGAGAGCGCCCCCCTCTCCTGAACCGTACCAGGCCACATGCCCTCAACATGGGGAGGATGTCCCCATGTTGATGGGGACAAGGGCCTCATCCCCACAACCCTTGCCTGGTGGTTGTGGGGGTCTGCGGGCGGGGGGCTTATCGAAATCTGGAAGCCCCCTTTAACAAAGGGGACCCCTAGATTCCGCCCCCCCATGTGAATTGCTAACGGGGTACATTGTACCCCTACCATTTCAAAAAAGAAGGTGTCAAAAATGTTAAAAACCACACAGACACAGTTGGGACAAATCCTTTAATAAAAAGAAAAAAAAAAAAAAAAGAAAGAAAAAATTCTAACAATGTAATCCAGTCTCGAGCGATACGGAGGAAAAAAAAAGCCGTCTCGATCCTCTCTCCATGGGAGGTACCCACGGAATGACGCTTTCCCTCCATGACAGTTCTTTTAAAGCTGAGGGCGGGGCCACCCATCACTTGCGCGGGTTACCCCGCCCCCTCTGACACAACAGGGAAATGCAGGGGTTACCCAATGACATGTACGGGTGACCCGCCCCCTCTGGCGCGTCACGGGAAACCCGCGTTGCGTCAGAGGGAGCGGGGTCACCCTTACACGTCACTGGGTAACCCCGGCATTTCCCCGTTGTGTCAGAGGGGGCGGGGTCACCCGCGCAAGTGACAGGTGGCCCCACCCTCAGCTTTAAAATAACTGTCACGGAGGGAGAGCGTCATTCCGTGGGTACCTCCCATGAAGAGATGATCGAGTCTGCTTTTTTTTTTTTTTCGTATCGCTCGAGACTGGATTTTTCTTTCTTTTTTTTTTCTTTTTATTAAAGGACTTGTCCCAACTGTGTCTGTGTGGTTTTTAAAAAATTTTACACTTTCTTTTGTGAAATGGTAGGGGTACAATGTACCCCGTTATTAAGCCCCCCCCGCCCGCAGACCCCCACAACCACCGGGCAAGGGTTGTGGGGATGAGGCCCTTGTCCCCATAAACATGGAGACATCCTCCCTATATTGAGGGCATGTGGCCTGGTACGGTTCAGGAGGGGGGGCGCTCTCTCGTCCCCCCTCTTTTCCTGCGGACTGCCAGGTTGCATGCTCAGGTAAGGGTCTGGTATGGATTTTTGGGGGGAACCTCATGCCATTTTTTTTTGTTGCGGGGTTCCCCTTAAAATCCATACCAGACCTAAAGGGACTGGTATGGATTTTTAGGGGGACCCCTACGCCATTTAAAAAAAAAATTGGTGCAGGGTTCCCCTTAATATCCATACCAGACCTGAAGGGCCTGGTAATGAAATTTGGGGGGACCCCCACGCTTTTTTTTTTTTCATTTTGTTTCGGGGGTTCCCCTAAATATTCACACCAGACCCAAAGGGCCTGGTAATGGACTGGGGGGAACCCATGCCGTTTTTTTCAATGACTTTTATCTGTATTGCCGGGACCCGACAATTCATTAATAGCCACGAGTAGTTTTAAATGACTTTTTTCCTTCAGAAACTACGTTTTGTGCAGGGACAGTTCTAAACACTGGAAACATGCACTACTTTACAGGCATACTATAGACACCCGCCAGGTACGAAATTTAAAGGAATTTCACTTTTATTGTTTCACTTTAAGCATTATTAAAATCACTGCTCCCGAAAAAACGTCAGTTTTTAAAACTTTTTTTTGCATTGATACATGTCCCCTGGGTCAGGACCCAGGTCCCCAAACACTTTTTTATGACAATAACTTGCATATTAACCTTTAAAATTCGCATTTTTGATTTCTCCCATAGACTTTTAAAGGGTGTTCCGGGGGTTTTGAATTTGCCGCGAACACCCCAAATCGTTCGCTATTCGGCGAACGGGCGAACAGCCAATGTTCGAGTCAAAATCATGTTCAACCCGAACATAAAGCCCATCCCTAATCCAGAAGATAGTGGAGATCACTGTAGTAGCAGTATCTACTATAGTAATTTCCAGCTTCCACGGGGAAAACACAGGTATGGCACATATATATTATACTTACATTGGTCTGACATGGACCAATTTATCTTTGTAAAACATGCCATACCTGAACTTTGCTAAACTCACAAAGATTTTCTGGGTCATACTTTCTAATTGAGTCCCAAACCCTATTCAATAGAAGCCATGGTTTCCATGCATACTTATACTTATATAAAAAGGCTTTAATGTGCTATTCTTTGGATCAGTGGAAGGTTCTCTGGTTCATTTAGTCCCTTCTCATGATAACCTTCTGGGTCATGCTTTTTTTTGGGGTCCCAAGTCTTACTATATATAGAAGCCATGGTTTTGGTGTTTCCATGGATGTACAGTTGGCCATGAAGCATTAAGGAATTATTTGCATAGCTCCACACATTATCTTGAAATGAGGAATAATTCTCAAATGTCAAATGTTCAGTTGGCCATGGGGCATTAAGGAATGATTTGTATGTCTCCACCTACTATATTGAAAAGAGGAATAGTCTTCTTTTTTTGGGGATATGTGTTGGAAAACGACATGAGAAAATACATTTTCTAAATGTATACTGTCCTAAGAAAGCTCTAATGTGCTATTCACTGGAAGGCTTTTTGGTTCCTTTAGTCCATTCTCATGATAACCTTCTGGGTCACAATTTCTTGCTGGGCCCCAAGACCTACTCTATAGAACCAATGGTTTCCATGCGTCAATGCATGTACAGTTGACCATGGAGCAATAAGGAATGATTTGCATAGCTCCACACATTATCTTGAAATGAGGAATAATTCTCAAATTTCAAATGTTCAGTTGGCCATGGGGCATTAAGGAATGATTTGTATGTCTCCACCTACTATCTTGAAATGAGGAATAGTCTTCTTATTTTGGGGTTATGTGTTGAAAAACGACAAGTGAAAATATTCTAAATGTATACTGTCCTAAGCTCTAATGTGCTATTCACTGGATCAGTGTAAGCCTTTTCGTTTCCTTTAGTCTCTTCTCATGATTACCTTCTGGGTCACAATTTCTTGATGGACCCCAAGCCCTACTCTATAGAACCAAAGGTTTCCATGCATTTTTGCATGTACAGTTGGCCATGGAGCATTAAGGAATGGTTTGCATAGGTTCACCCATTATCTTGAAATGAGGAATAACTCTCAAATTTTTGGATATTTGCTGGAATAAGACATTATTCCTTCTCATACTGTCCTAAAAGGGTTCAAATGTGCCATTTGATGAACGGTTTGGTTTCTATAGTCCTTTCTCATGATAACCTTCTGGCTCATACTTTCTTGTTGGGTTCCAAGCCCTACTCTTTAGAACACATGGCTTTCATGCTTCTATTGATGTACTCTTGGCCATGGGGCATAAAGAGCAATGATTTGCATGGTTCCTCCCACTATCCTAACATGAGGACTAATCCTCAAATTTTTTGATATTTGTTTAAAAAAGACACCTTATGGGTCATACTTTCTAGTTGGGACCCAAGTAAACAACTTACTTTGTTGTTGGGTCCCAAACCTTATTCCATAAAAAATCATGGCTTATGTGGCCATGTTCGTGTTGGCCATGGGGCATTAAGGAATAATTTGCATGGTTTCACCCACTATCCTCAAATGAGGAATAATCCTTTTTGAAATACAGAATGTGTTGGAATAAGACATGTGAATACCTTCTCATACTATTCTAAGAAGGTTCCAATGTGCTTTTCACTGGACCAGTGAAAGGCGTTTTGGTACCTTTAGTCTCTTATTATTGTGGGGCTTATTTCTTGTTGGACCCCAAGTTATTAATATATAGAACCCATGGTTTCCATGCTTCCATGGATGTACATTTGGCCATGAAGTATCCAGGAATGATTTGCATGGCTCCACCCATTATTAATAATCCTCAGATTTTTGGGATATTTGTTAAAACAATACATGTGAATACCTTCCCATAGTGTTCCTAGAAGGTTCTAATGTTCTATTTGATGGATCAGTGTGTGTGTGTGTGGGGGGGGGGGGGGGGCTTTTTGGTTCCTTCAGTTGTTTCTCATGATAATCTTCTGGGCCATACTTTCTTGTTGAGTCCCAAACCCTACTGTATAGAACCCATGGCTTTCATGATTCCATTGATGTGCTGTTGGCCATGGGACATAAAGAGGAATGGTTTGCGTGGTTCTACCCACTATCCTGAAATGAGGAATAGTTCTCCTAATTTTGGGATATGTGATGGAAAGAGCCATGTGAGTACCTTCTGCTCTAACAAGGTTTCACTATGCAATGTACTGTAACTGATTTGGAGAGACCTTTTCATTTTGGTCTTCTTATGCCCTGTACGCACGGGATAAAATCCAATGGAATTTTCCGTCGGAATTCTGTTCAAGCTGTCTTGCATACACACTGTCAGACCAAATTCCGATCTTCAAGAACGCAGTGACGTACAACACTATGATGAGCCGAGAAAAATTAAGTTCAATGCTTCCAAACATGCGTGTTTTTTTCTCCATCGGAGTTCCACACAGACGATCAGAATTTCCGATAGGCTTTTTTTCCATCGGAAAAAAATAAAACATGTTCTATTTCTAAACTCCGACGGAAAAAAGTCCGATGGGACCCACACACGGTCGGAATATCCAATGAAAAAATTCCGTCAGACTTTTTTCATCGGAAATTCCGATCGTGTGTACAAGGCATTACTCAACAAATCTGGGGTCTAACATTTTGGGGAGGGTTCACAAACTACTGACCTGGACAGTCACACAGGTCCCTAACACCTAAGGCTGTCTTTGGCTATAGGGAACTCTACTCTGTTCTCTGCCTTGCTGCATAAGCCTGCATATCTCTGCTCACCCCACCATCCTGTCTTTGGCTATTGTATTCCAAGCTCGCAGACTCCTCTTATTTGCAGTTCAGACAAATTGATTTCTGGAACTTACAGGGCTCCTTGGTTTGGTTAGACTGTTAATATTTTCACTTGTAATAGCTGCGAGTTCTGAAAAGAAAATACATTTTAATGTCACAACACGGGCTGAGTCACTCGGCACCATTACAATGCACAGCAGTCTCTCGAATGTAAGTTTTACTAGTCGAAAAAATATGAAGGCGTTATTAGTTTTCGTCTTATGGATTTTTGAGTAAAGCTCTCCACACACACACACTTTATAATGCTGGGAAGAGGAACAAAGGAGAACTGAGATTGTTCTCAATGTAAACCCATAGCTGAGGGGTATAATGGAGGACTTAAAGGCTTTTATTTTCCAACCACGGGCAGATTAATCACCAGAGTGATATTATAAAGCAGTAAAATATTTTGGTGTTTCGGCCAAGCCCAGTGATTGAGTAATTTAGTACTTAAAATAAAGATATAATAGGAGTATTTGCATCTTGAAGGCCTAAGCTGCACAGGTGGTTTTTCGATGTTCAATTAGGCTAGAACTGTAAAGCCCTGTACACACGATCGGATTTCCTATAGATTCTAATCTGATGGATTTTTCCATTGGAAATCCGATGAAGCTGACTTCCATCAGTCTTGCCTAAACACCATCAGTCAAAAATCCGACCGTCCCAAACACTGTGACGTAAAACACTACGACAAGCCGAGAAAAATTAAGTTTAATGCTTCTGAGCATGCGTCGACTTGATTCTGAGCATGCGTTGGTTTCTTGTCCGATGGAGTTCCACACAGACGACCGGAATTTGCTATCGTTTTTTTTCCCATCGGATAAATTTAAAACATGTTCTATTTTTTCTCACCGATAGAAAAAAGACCGATGGGGCCCAAACACGATCGGTTTGTCCGATGAGAAAAGTCCATCGGACTGTTTTCATAGGTAAAAACTGATAGTGTGTACACGGGATAACAGTCGCTTACTAACTGATAGACCCAAGGAGGCCCCTATGGTATTTTCAGTCACTACGCCCTTTAAAAGTACAAGAAAATCTTGAAGCGCCCTTGACATAAATGTTACTTACCATCAACCTTGAAGAAATGAAAGCAGTATTAAACCCAAAAGCAAATATTTATTATATTGCAGCTTACCAGTCCTTATATATGATGGCTGCGTTAGTTTTATTTTTTTATGCTTTTTTATTCCTTCAATTTAATCTGATGATCTGGCCAGTAAGTATGTTGTTTTTCAAAAGACCAAGCTTTCTTGCAAATGTAGCAGTTACAGGGATGAGATAAACCATTTACCACTGACAGGAGTACTTACAATGATCTGCTTTTTAATTTATGTAAAACCTTTATCACAAAAGGAAAAGCAAAAACAGTTGCTGCAACTGCTTAAAAAGTGTGAGCTGGAATTTGGCTTCAGTTTGTTAGTGTATCTAAATCTGCTAGTACAACTAATACTCACCTTGCCCCAGACAGACTGACTGCTGTCCAAAGGTCCTCCATGTGCTCCGTCATCCAGAATGGGGGCACTCTAATACATGAGGTGTGTTACTGGCTAGATCACCAGGTGAAAACAAGAAAACGAATGCAGCCACCACATCTAATGATTGGTAAGCTGCAATACATTACGTTTTTGGTTTTGGGTTTATTACCGCTTTAACGTCACATCAGAAGCCCCTCTTTTGATCAGAGGTTCCCCCCTATCACATCAGCGGCATCCCCCCCATCACAGAATTTTTTCTTAACATCTGAAGTCCCATCCTTCCCATCAATGGCTCCCCTATATATTCGAGTCCCCCCCCAACAGGATGGCAATCATGGCAAACCGCGCCTTTTAAAATCACGTGAAGCATGTTGCTCGAAAAGGAGTAGGAGCTTCTTTTGAGGCGACAAAGGCACATAGAGCAGCCCATTCAAGTGAATAGGCTGGCCCTATACGACAAGCAAAATCATGTACAAATCGCTCCACAAAAACGCGTAGCTACGCGATGATGTGAACGGGACCCTAAGGGAAGCCAGCTGGGATTCCTTGCAGCTTCACAGCCGGCTTCCAAATGTGCATGCGTAAAGCCGGGCAGCGCTTTGTGAATGGTCCTGCAGCCCTCTGGAGTCTTCTGTTCCAGAAGACTGTGGGCTTCAAAATTGGGTGGGCTCGGGGAGCAAAGCACTGTGAACGGAGCACAACCAGGTGTGTTCCAATAGCAAACGAATATTCGCTATTGAAACACTGATCCTCCTCCAGGCAAATCAGGAAGCAGGTCCTGAGACCCGTCACCCGATTGGCTGAAAGGACAGGCGATCAGATTGGATGCCTAAGAGGAGGAGGGAGGAGACACACAATGGAATCTGCTGTGATGCAGAGGAGGAGAAGGCCCGAAGGAAGCCGCAAGCCGCCGCCCATCGTCCATCCGCAACCTAAATGGGTGGGGTAAATGCGGGGCTGGATGACCAACCGACTGGCACTGCCCACGGGGAGGGGGGAGGGATGGGTAGTGCGGGTGACCCGATCGACTGACTCACAGTGGGAAGCGGGGGGGGGGGGTGCCGCGCCGGCCGACCTATCGATTCGATCCGGGGGGATGGTTGTTTGCCTCCAGATCACTGCCTTTCCTTGTCACAGAATGGTGATCTGCCTTGTTTATTGTTTACATAGGCAGATCGCCGTTCTGCCTGTGTCACGAACGATCGCCGGGTGCCCAATCACAGTGGGTGCGGGTTGCTGGCAGTACGCACGTGCACACACCCCAGACCCGGAAAAGCAGAATCACGTGCAGGTACATGATTCAGCCTGTAGGAGCCGCCGTCCCGCAGTACATGTACGTGGGGGAATTGGTCGTCAATCGGTTAAAATAAAAAAGCATTCCCCTCTGGGTGATCTATGTACATTGCAGGGATTTTAACAAACTTTGGGGGCTATTTACGAAAGACAACTCCACTTTGCACTACAAGTGCACTTTCAAGTGCAGTCGCTGTAGATCTGAGGGGGACATGCAAGGAAAATAAAAAACAGCATTTTAGCTTGCACATGATTGGATGATAAAATCAGCAGAGCTTCCCCTCATTTCAGAGCTTCCCCTCAGATTTACAGCGATCTACAGCGACTGCACTTACAAATGCGCTTGCAGTGCACTTGTAGTGAAAAGTGGATTTGCCTTTCATAAATAACCCCGTTTGCTGCAGATTCCTACATTTTGGTATTCTGAAGAAATAACTGGTTGTTTCTCTCTTTCCATGTGGAAAGTGAATCTAATGGGAGTGGCCTTATAGTTATCAATCTGCTGCTGCACCTGTAGTGTTCTAATAAGGAAAGTGGCGGGGTCTGGATCCCTTTAAGCATAATTTCCCTATAATTACATTTTTGTTGGAGGGGATGCCGAAATCTGACTTAGAGCCCTTTCACACTGAGCCGCCCCTAGCGTCGGCGGTAAATTGGCGCTATTTTTAGCGGCACTTTACCGTCAGATTTGCTGCGCTTTTCGGACGGTAGCGGGGCGCTCGGGCTTTCACACTGGAGTGAATGGAGCAGCTGTTTTAGGGCGGTTTGCAGACGCTATTTTTAACGCTATAGCGCCTGCCAAACGCACCCATTGTGAAAGGGGTCTTAGTGTATCTTAGTGCAGACTTCAGGGAAAATCAGTGAGCCAATCACACAAGCAGGAAATGATGTTTCTGGAGGGGGGGCGTTCTGTATACCATCTGTCTACAGAACGTGTCTAGGGTGTCATATTGCATTTTACAGAAAACGACAGAGCTGCAAATTGAAAAGAAAAGCTACATTTTTAATAACATTCAATTACAATATGACTTGTATAACTGTTATATAAACTATATTACTTTTTTTTATTTGCTTTTTTAATTTGCTATTTTTTCCCACCAAAGTGAAGTTACCCTTTAAGAACCCACGTCCTGAGAAATAACTGGACTAGAACATCATCCCATCTGATACTGACAAGCTTTGTCAAAATAAATGAAATATATTTAGTGTTTCGGAGCTCCAGCAAGGCTGTTCACAGGATTTTTACTCATTAGTAATGAATATAAATGTTATCTTGCTGATTTGCGATGCCCGTGTATTTATATCCTGTTTATCTGTACTTTTTAATTAAAGAAAGAACAGAAGTTTTTTTTTTTTATTAATTCTTTTGTCATCTAAGATATTTATTAATCTGCCTACTCTCAAATGTACACATAGGTGGCGTGTAATCCTACATTTGCTTTGTAACTTCTAGGGGTGGCTGACCGATTTTACTATTGCCTAAATTTCCCTACTACAAAACTCTAAATTACACTCATTTTGCTGCAGGCAAAAATATGCGTTAAAATATTTCAGTTTTTCATCCTTTAGCCACTTGCCAACTGCCCTATAGCAGTTTAACTGCTACAGGGCATCAGCTCCGCGCCGTGTAAGGTCTATATACGTGATCCTTCATTTCCGCCTGCAGGGGGCATGGCGGGCCGCTTCTACTGTGATTATTTACAGCAGAAGCCGATCTGCGGGTGCCAGGCACTCGATGTCCGCTGGCACCCACCAATCGTTGGTCAGAGACTCACAGACTATGTAAACAAGGCAGAGCTCCGTTCTGACAGGGGGAAGGGATGGATTCTGTGTTCCTGCAAAGCAGGGAATAAATTCCATGTCTTCCCGTACTAAAAGCACCATATAGTGAACACAAACACTGGCTAGGCACACAGTTAACCCTTTGATTGCCCCTGATGTTTAACTCCTTCCCAGCCAGTGTCATTAATATAGTGACAGTGCATATTTTTAGCACTGAACACTGTATTAGGGTCACTGGTTCCCACAAAGTGTCAGTTATGCCCTGTACACTAAATCGGTTTTACCAATGAAAACAGTCCGATGGACTTTTTTCATTGGACAAACCGATCATGTGTGGGCCCCATCAGTCTTTTTTCCATCGGTGATTAAAAATAGAACATGTTTTAAATTTATCCGATGGAAAAAAACGATAGCAAATTCCGATCGTCTGTGTGGAACTCCATCGGAGAAAAAACCCACGCATGCTCAGAAGCATTGAGCTTAATTTTTCTCAGCTCGTCGGAGTGTTTTACGTCACAGCGTTTAGGATTTTATTAAATCGGAAATCCGATCGTGTGTACAGGGCTTTAGTGTCCTAATGTCCCCACTATAAGTCGCTGATCTCCGCCATTACTAGTATAAAAAATTAAATAAAAATTCCAGTACATATACTATAGTTTGTAGACGCTATAACGTTTGCGTAAATTGGGAAAAAAAAAATTCTACCAAAAATTATGTAGCAGAATACATGTTGACCTAAATTTATGAAGAAATTTGATTTTTTTTTATTGGATATGTTTTATAGCAGAAAAATATATATATTTTTTTTTGTTTTAAATTGTCTGTTTTTTTTTTTTTTTTGTTTATAGCACAAATAGTTAAAAACCCAGTGGTGATCAAATACCACCAAAATAAATCTCTATTTGTGGGAGAAAAATAAAAAAAAAATCATTTGGGTACAGCGTTGCAAGACCGCGCAATTGCCAGTTAAAGTAATGCAAAATTACGCCAAAAATGGCCTGGTCATGAAGAGGGGTAAATCTTCCTGAGGTCAAGTGGTTAAGGGTGGCTTCACACATTTATGTTACGCCAACCTACGTGGATGATGTTAGATGGCAACTGTGTCTAGGCTGAGATGCAGATAAAGTGGAACTATACTCACTTCCGCTTCAGTGATATGACATCAACGCGCTTGGTTGACACGCTAACATCTTTGCCTAGTCTTGTTCCGGGGTTACTTGGGTGATTATTGGACAAAAAGCAAAATGGGCACTATTGTTCCTGAGCCCTACTACTAGGGTTGTCACCTGTCCAGGATTCACCCGGACAGTTCAGGTTTGGAATCATGTGTCCGGGTTTCAGGCGGACTGAAACCTGGACTCATTATTTAGACTGGGCTGTGGCTCCCAAAGTATTTCAGATAGTCACACACAAATATGTTGCCGTCTGGGAGCTGCGGGTGGCTGTCTGGGGGCAGGTTCAGCATCACTGGAATGCAGGATGATGATGTCAGCAATAGCAATTTGGCCACAGCCACTGTTCGCTGCGGCACGCTATGCACACCACATTGCTACTCTTCTTGGTGCACCCAAAGGTGTCCCAGGCTGCTAAAGTGTTCGAGTTTGGCTTAAAGAAAAGGTGGCAACCCTGCCTACTAGGGGTACAAACAACAAAAAAACATACACATATGTGGTATCACTGCGATCGTCAGGAGTAGAAATTTTTTATTGGGGTTGTTTTTTGATGGTAGGTTATGGTAATAACAAGAAATAGACAACTACATTTAAAATGTTTTTTAAATTATTTTCTGCCAGTTTTTTGTTGATAATAAAAAATAAAACATCAGGAGATATCCCTTTACTATTTAAATCAGACCTTCAGCCTCCCGAGGGTGATCCTGCTTTTCCACCCCTCCTCCCTTCCTTGAGGAATAGGGCATTGATTTTTTTTTTTCTTTTGTTTACTGTTTTTTTTTTTTTTATTTAAAGTCCACCCCGCCTCCCCATGCTCGTCACTTGCATTAGGCGAATGATGCGCACACTGCCTGCTGTACATCACATATCCCAGGAGGCAAAGCTTTTCATTCAAGGAAAGGAGGAGGAGGCTGGCCTATTGGCGCGTCATCGAGAGGCCGGCCCGCTGAACCCCGGAAGAGCCGGCGGGCCTCTCGATGACGTCAGAGAGAACATGGTAGTGCTGGTCGGAGCTGTGGCCGGGCATGAGATGATCTCAACAGGTCAACCCTGGCTCCACTGGATGGGTGAGTATCTGAAATGGGCAGATACCACCTTCAGGTAAGCGGGCCAAAAAAATCAAAAATGGGGAGGTCAGTCGGAGTTCCTGCTTAATGCCTAATTTGTCCTGAAAAAAAAAAAGCAGTATAGTTTACACAAAGTAGTTGCAATGATATGTACAGTTTTACTGTCAAACTGCGTTCATGCGTTTTTTTTTTTTGTTTATCTTCGTCATGAAGGGGTTAAAAATACATTGAATGATTTGCAATGTGTACATGACTTATTATATCGACATGGGGTTTGGCTTTAATAACTCAAAGTATCTTCTCTGTGGTTTCCCTTCCGATGCAACGTTGTTACCGTTGGCTGGAATGTCTCCTTAACCGTCAGGATGTTTCCTTCAATCCAAGGACAGTATCAGCTGCATTTTTATTCACTGTATTAATAAACTACTTAACGGACTAATAGTGTATGATTGGAACATTAAATCTGAGCTCCCGCGGTAATGCATCACCTTCCTTTTCAATTATCACAGACGCTACCTGTGTCTATTACTTGTTAGCGTGTCACAATGCCGCATGTACTCCAGCAAAGTGTCACCTATCCATCAACCTACCCATCTGTGCCTACACAAACACAGTGTTGTCATTATGCAGGCGCGCCGCATTAAGATGGGCTCCGGAGTTTGGCTCCACCGGCCTGAGATAATTTGCGAAGGAGAGATAGTCATTTGTGATTTAAATTTAGTCGGAACGTTCTAGATCAGCCGGTGTGAAAGCATTAGGCGGTAATCAGTCACGTAGCTGCTCAGCACACTTACAGGAGCTGCGGCATGCAAGGCCAGCAAATTAAAGCATCAGATAACAAATTCAAGGTTAACGCCTTAATATATGGCCAAGGTATGGAGGACGCGTGGCCGCGCCGTGCCATCAAATCTAATTACGGCGATGAAAACGAATGGGTCACTTTTTCTCTGGATCCTGATATAAAAAGAATCTGCTAAGGTATGAATATGAAAGCTGGCATCTTCATCCTTTTCTTTTCAACTTGGGCAGCATTGGATTTGAAGAGTTGATGTGACCAAAAGGAATATTTAAATTGCTGCAGGATACCAGAGAGCTAAAACCCCCTTATAGTTTAACTCTTTCTATAGCCTATGAGAGGTCCCCACCATCACAGGTCCGGACACCTGCTGTGCCCATTTTGAGGGGTTCCCACCATTCCTACATTGAGTTCTTGGGTCTTCCCACCTGATGTGCCCAATTTGGAGGGTCCCCATCATTTCTGCATTTTGTTCTCAGGTCTTCACACCCACTGTGCCCATTATGAGGGGTTCAGATCAACTTGGTATTGGGTTTTCAAGTCAGCATTCCAGTGTGCCCAATATGAGGGGTTACAATCATCCCTGCCATGAGCTCCCCAGACTGTACACCTGCTGGGCCCATTATGAGGGGTTCTCACCAATCTTGGTCTGCGTTTTGGGTCTGTACACCTGCTTTGCCCAATATGAGGGGTTCCCACCATCCCTGTGCTGAGTTCATGGGTCTTTACACCTGCTGTGCCCATTATGAGGGTTTCTCACCATTCCTGGGTTCTAGGTCTGCACAGCTGCTGTTCCCATTATGGCTCATTTAACCCGGGTAGCGGGCAGTAAAAACAGCTGGTCGATCCCTGTTTTTACTCCCCCCGACCATCCACCTACAAGTGGACATTGCCGCTTGGGTAAATATACATTGCCGTGCCTGCCAATAGGGATGAGCTTTATGTTCGAGTCAAACATGAGTTCGAGTCGAACATTGGCTGTGCGCCTGTTCGGCGAACAGCAAACAATTTGGGGTGTTTGTGGCAAATTCGAAAAGCTGCGGAACACCCTTTAAAAGTCTATAGGAGAAATCAAAAGTGTTCATTTTAAAGGTTAATATGCAAATTATTGTCCTAAAAAGTGTTTGGGGACCCGGGTCCTGCCCCAGGGGACATGTATCAATGCAAAAAAAAGTTTTAAAAACAACAGTTTTTTCGGGAGCAGTGACTTTAATAATGCTTAAAGTGAAACAATAACAGTGAAATATTCCTTTAAATTTCATACGTGGGGGGTGTGTATAGTATGCCTGTAAAGTGGCGCTTGTTTCCATGCTTAGAACTGTCCCTGCACAAAATGTAATTTTTGAAGGAAAAAAAGTAATTTAAAACTACTCGTGGCTATTAATGAATTGTTGGGTCCCAACAATACAGATAAAGGTCATTGAAAAAAATGGCAGGGGTTCCCCCCCAGTCCATTTCCAGGCCCGTTGGGTCTGGTATGAATATTAAGGGGAACCCCTGACATTTTTTTCAATTACTTTTATCTGTATTGCCGGGACCCGACAATTCATTAGTAGCTGCGAGTACTTTTAAATTACTTTTTTTCCTTCAAAAATGAAATTTTGTGCAGGGAACCAAAATTAAAAAAAAAAAATCCATTGCCAGGCCCCTCAGGTCTGGTATGGATATTAAGGCGAACCCCGCGTAATTTTTTATTTTTTTTAAATGGAGTGGGGGTCCCCCTCAAAATCCATACCAGACCCTTCAGGTCTGAAATGGATTTTAAGGGGAACCCCGCACCAAATGTAAAAAAAAAATGGTGTGGGGTTCCCCCAAAAATCCATACCAGACCCTTATCCGAGCACGCAACCTGGCAGGCCGCAGGAAAAGAGGGGGGGATGAGAGAGCGCCCCCCTCCTGAACCGTACACCAGGCCACATGCTTTCAACATGGGGAGGATGCTTTGGGGTTACCCCCAAAGCTCCTTGTCCCCATGTTGATGGGGACAAGGGCCTCATCCCCACAACCCTTGCCCGGTGGTTGTAGGGGTCTGCGGGCGGGGGCTTATAGCAATCTGAAAGCCCCCTTTAACAAAGGGGACCCCCAGATTCCAGACCCCCCTATGTGAATTGGTAATGGGGTACACCCCGTGACGCATCAGAGGGAGCGGGGTCACCCGTGACACCGCAGGGAAGCCGCCGGAAACCCCCGGTACGTCAGAACGGGGCGGGGTCACTCGTCCATGTCACGGGTGGCCCCGCCCTCGGTTATAAAAGAAATGTCAGACGGCTCGCATGTCATTCGCCCGAGAGCCTTCTATGGAGGAGGCTGTATCGTTCGTAGCGGCGGGTATGGGTCGTGGAAGGATGTACATCGCTAGTATTTTTTTTTTTTATTATTAAAGGACTTGTCCCAAGCTGTCTGTGTGTTTTTTTACCTTTTTTGACACTTTTTTTGTGAAATGGTAGGGGTACAATGTACCCCGTTACCAATTCACATGGGGGGCGGAATCTGGGGGTCCCCTTTGTTAAAGGGGCTTCCAGATTGCGATAAGCCCCCCGCCCGCAAACCCCCACAACCATCGGGCAAGGGTTGTGGGGATGAGGCCCTTGTCTTGTTTGGGGGTCACCCCAAAGCATCCTCCCCATGTTGAGGGCATGTGGCCTGGTACGGTTCAGGAGGGGGGGCCGCTCTCTTGTCCCCCCCTCTTTTCCTGCGGCCTGCCAGGTTGCGTGCTCGGATGAGGGTCTGGTATGGATTTTGAGGGGGACCCCCACGCCATTTAAAAAAAAAAATTACGTGGGGTTCCCCTTACTATCCATACCAGACCTGAAGGGCCTGGTAATGGAATTTTGGGGGGACCCCCATGCATTAAAAAAAGTAAAAAATGCTTCCCTGCACAAAATGTAATTTTTGAAGGAAAAAAAGTAATTTAAAACTACTCGCGGCTATTAATGAATTGTCAGGTCCCGGCAATACAGATAAAAGTAATTGAAAAAAATGTCAGGGGTTCCCCTTAATATTCATACCAGACCCAACGGGCCTGGTAATGGACTGGGGGGGACCCTTGCCGTTTTTTTCAATTACTTTTATCTGTATTGCCGGGACCCGACAATTTATTAGTAGCCGCGAGTAGTTTTGAATGACTTTTTTTCCTTCAGAAATTACATTTTGTGCAGGGACAGTTCTAAACACGGGCTACTTAACAGGCATACTATAAACACCCCCCAGGTACGAAATTTAAAGGAATATTTCGCTTTTATTGTTTCACTTTAAGCATTATTAAAATCACTGCTCCCGAAAAAACTGCAGTTTTTAAAACTTTTTTTGCATTAATACATGTCCCCTGGGGCAGGACCCGGGTCCCCAAACACTTTTTAGGACAATAACTTGCATATTAGCCTTTAAAATTTTCACTTTTGATTTCTCACGTTCGAGTCACATAGACTTTAACGGTGTTCGAATGTTCGCGTGAACTTTTGGTCTGTTCGCATGTTCTGGATGCAAACCGAATCGGGGGGGGGGGGTGTTCGGCTCATCCCTACCTGCCAAGCATGCCGGTGCAGAAATGTTAACTCTACATGAAGAGTTTGACAGATGGCACCGCCTGCCAAACTCTCTCATAGAAAAGAATGTAACCATGTCCAATATAAATTCCCCATTTGCCAGTTAAAAAGAAAAAAAAACACCAGGAGGTAGCTTTTCAGGGGGAGTGCTAAACACTGAAAAAGGAGCCCATGTGAAAAGTGCCTATGAGGGGTCCTCTCTATCCCAGGTCTGCATACCAGCTGTGTCTATTATGATGGCTCCCACCATGCCTACTGAATTTGTATATTTATATTATGGCACATAAAGAGCAAATAAAAAGGCAGTGCTACAAATCAATAAATGACATAATTTGTGACAATAAAGTACGAATGAAGCTTTACAAAGTCCACAAAAGCGATATCTACAGTAGGTAATTCAAAAGTGTTATGTATAAAAAAAGCAAATCCAGTCCACAATAGTATTAAAGGTCCACAAAAAGTCCAAAAATATAGAATGGAGAATAAGATGAAATAAGATGAAATTTTCACACTTTAGAGTGAAAAGACACCTTGTGAAAAGTGCACATAAACACTCTGAAAGGTGATTCACAGTGCAACCCAACCACAAGTGCAGCTACTTACCAGAACATGTTGAACTTTGTATTAGAGACTGCATCTTTCTTCAGAGCCAATGTGGAATGCGTCACCAACATCACTCGAAGATAGGACGTAAAATATACTCTCATAGTGTAAAACTGTCTGGTATAATTTTATTAATGGTGTTCCTACGGGCTTGTAAACTAACAGTCCCGACCATTCAATGAGGTCCATGTGCATGATGACGTCACCGTCATAGAGGACTGGACTGGATTTACTTTTTTATACATAACACTTTTGAATTACCTAGATGTAACTTTTGTATGCTTTTTGTATAGCTTCTTTTGTACTTTGTCACGAATGATGTCATTTATTGATTTGTAGCGCTGCACTTTTATTCTTTATATGTATATGTGAATTCAATATCTAAATTTTTTCAGTACTGGCAGCTTTTCCCTTCATTTTAAGCTGAGCACAGTGTTTTCCTTTTTTTTCTTACTCATATTATGGCAAATGTAACAAAAGGATTTGCAATACGCAAATTGGGCGGAAACACTCAAAACTCCCAGCTGGACTGGAATAGAATTGGGAATTATGGCAGTATTTTTTATTTTTTTTTGGCGTGGGGTTTCCCCTCAAAATCCATACCAGATCAAAGGGTTTGGTAAGGTCTTGGGGGGGACCCCACGCCATTTTTTTATATTTTGGCGTGGGGCTCCCCTTTTGGCGTGGGGCTCCCCTTCAAGATCCTTAGAGCCCAAGTCGCATGCCACCAAGTCATCTTAACTGATCTGACTTGGATGCGATTTACATTCAAATCAATGGGCTGAAATTGTGCCCAAGTCAGACCAAAGTAGTGCAGAAACCTTTTTTAAAGTCGGACAGACACAAGTTGGACCAGTTAAGAAGGCTCTGATAAGAACCATTAATTTTCACATGTCATGTGACTTGTGCTCTCGAAGTCGGAACGTATGTCGCACCAGTGTGAACCGGCCCTAAAGAGAAGCAGACCCTGCCACTCTTCTCATTAGAGCCTTGCAGGTGTAGCAGCTGATTTATAATTATAAAGTCACTCCTATTAAATTTGCACATGGACACAGATAAAGGGGTTGTAAACCTTCGTGTTTTTTCACCTTAATACATCCTATGCATTAAGGTGAAAAAACACCTTGCACTGTCCGGCCCCCCCAGCCCCCCCCATTTTACTTACCTGAGGCCCGACTTTCAGTGGGCACGATCCCACGTCGCTCTTTCCACGGCTTCTCGGCACTTCATTGGATAGATTGATAGCAGCGCAGCCATTGGCTCCCGCTGCTGTCAATCAAATCCAATGACGTGGGTGCCGGGGGGCAGGGCCGAGTCATACACTCGGCGGCTATGGATGCCGAATGTATGACACGGGAGCGCACCCGCAAGCTAACCCCCTCGGGAGAGAGCTTCCCAGAGGGGGTTAGCTATTGCGGGGAGGAGCCGCCGTGGGACCCCAGAACAGGTGGATCGGGGCCACTCTGTGCAAAACGAACTGCACAGTGGAAGTAAGTATGACATGTTTGTTTTGTTTTTTTGTTTTTTTGTTTTTTTTAAAGTGAACACCTACTTCTTCAGAATAATAAAAGGTAGAAATCTGCAACAAAGTAATGTACATAAATCACCCAGAGGGGAATATTTATTTCTTAACAAGAGTGGAGTTACACTTTAAATATCGTTCCACTGAACTTCCTTTACACAGTGCGCCTGTTTATTTGCTGATAATGTTGTAATTTACTACAATGTTTTGCAAAATATTTTATTTTCTGTAGAATCCATAGACAAAAATAAGTAAAAAAATGAAGAAATTCCCACTATTAGTTTTTAAAAAGTAATTTTACTGTAAGAAGTATACATTTTATTCTACAATGTGTCCAGTTCAAAACTATACAAAAATTATGCAAAGCACAGCATAGGTTTTTGAAAATAAAAAAAAGCATTTTTTGGCACATTTATTTATTAAGCGACATAAAAAAATAAAGTAACACAATGGGCTTGATTTACTAAAGGCAAATGGACTGTTGCACATTGCAAGTGCAGTTGCCCTAGAGCTTGGTAAATGAGGTAAAGCTACGGTTTGCAAAGAGTATCCAATCACATGCAAAGAAAATAAAACAGCATTTTTCCTTGCACATGATTGAATGATGGCAGTCACCAGAGCTTCTGCTCATTTACTAAGCTCTGGAGCAACTTCTTTTGTAGAGTGCACAGTCTATTTTACTTTAGTAAATCAACCCCATGGATTCATTGCACTGTCGCTGACAGCCACACCTGCAGTGTAATACAAAGCAATTCCCAGCTGTCATTTTGACAGCCGGTAATTGACAATAATAGCGGCGGGAAAACGACAGCAGAGAGAGAGATTCAGGACATAAGAGATACGTCCTAAAAATTTTGTTGCACTTTTAAAATCCTAAAATGGTCCATTTTGGATCAAAACAGGAGCCACCACTGCCTGTGGGGTCACCTTTATAGGAAGTAAGCGGAATTTCTCCAACTGGGTCACAGACAATGGCGAAATCACATTTGAGTAGTTGCTTGGAAAGGGTTAGAATTTCTCTGTTTTTCTTTGCTACCCGTGTCCTGGTTGAGCAGATTTCTCTAATTCAAGACAGGACAGGAATTGAGGGCAAATATCCCTATTGGGGACAGAGACAAAAAAACTATCCCATCCATATTATATCCCAAAAAAGAAAAAAGGAGTTAGTTGCTGGGGCTTTCCACAATCACAACAATTAATAAACTATGAGACCAAAATGGGCAATGCGATGAACGCAATATCCAGAATCCATGGTTATATGTGAAATGGCGTACAACTGGAGGTCAGAGCATGAGTTTAATGCGGCTTTGATAAGTTCCCCTGTACTGAAGTCTCTGCAGACTCCAAATCAAGCACAGATCAACCAGTAAAGATACATACCCCGAGGCTGGAGATTTCCCAGATAAAAGTCTTCTCAAGAATCAAGAGACTCAACATTAAAAGGGTTTTCCCGACGTCTCATAATTCAAAATGCATGCAACTAAAATGGAACCAAATACACAACATACATCTTGTATATACTCTGACTGTGACATCATCATAAAGTAAGAAGTAATATCAACTGAGACTACTAAGGCTAATAAACTAGAACTAAAGGCATTTTTTTCTTCATTTTGGAGGGTTATTTTCTCTGCCAGATTTTTTGCCAATTTTTTTTTCCATCATTGGAGAGATTTCCTTTCACTTCTTTTCCCATAGCCACAATAGGAAATGAGAGAAAATCCCTCCAAAGTGAAGGAAATCTCTAGCTGTCACCAGAACTAGTGTCCCCATTAGAAGATTTGCCCTCTATTCCTGTTTTGCTGACAACCCAAAATTTGAGATCTTCCTTTACTTGCACTCTTTGTGATAACGGTCACCACGACAAATAGGGAGGGTAAATCAGACAGCAATAGAAACATGGCAGGGGTTCTAAACCCCCTCCACTCTATTCAATGCTAACAAAAAAAATAAGTTTTGCCTTTAGTTATACTTTAACCACTTCTCCACCGGGCCTATTCTGGCACTTCTCGCCTTCATGTAAAAATCATCATTTTTTTGCTAGAAAATTAATCAGAACCCCCAAACATTATATATTTTTTTTTAGCAGACACCCTAGGGAATAAAATGGCGGTCATTGCAACTTTTTATCTTGCACGGTATTTGCGCAATAATTTTTTTGGGGAAAAAAAACGGTTTCACGAATTAAAAAATAACAAAACAGTAAAGTTAGTCAATTTTTTTTATATAATGTAAAATATGCTGTTACGCCGAGTAAATAGATACCTAACATGTCACGCTTTGAAATTGCGAACACTCATGGAATGGCGCCAAACTTCGGTACTTAAAAATCTCCATAGGCGACGCTTTAAATTTTTTTAAAGGTTACTATTTTCGAGTTACAGAGGAGGTCTAGTGCTAGAATTGTTGCTCGCACTCTACCACACACGGCGATACCTCACATGTGGGGTTTGAATGGCGTTTACATATGTGGGCGGGACTTACATGCGTGTTCGCTTCTGAGCGCGAGCTACCGGGAACAGGGGCGTTTTAAAAAAAATTTTTTTCATTTTTTAGTTTATTTTACTATTTTCTTTTTATTTTGACACTTTTTACATATATTTTTTTTTTGATCACTTTTATTCCTATTACAAGGAATGTAAACATCCCTTGGAATAGGAATCATTGTGACAGGTCCTCTTTATGGAGAGATGCGGGGTCAATAAGACCCCACATCTCTCCTCCAGGCTGAAAAGATCGGTGAAAAAAAATTCACCGATCTCATGCTGACAGCCGCAATTGCGGCTTTGTTTACTTCCGGGTACCGGGCGTGACGTCATAACGTCGCGCCCGGGACTCCGACGGTCATAGCTATCTCTCTATGCTCGTCATCCGGCGCCGGCCGATTCATTCTCCGGGCCCCCGATGGCACGGGAAAGCCCGGAGAAGCACCGGATGGCGGCGGGAGGGGGGGATGTCCCCTCCGCCTATAAGAACGATCAAGCGGTGGTGCGCAGAATTGCTGGACCGACAGAATGATATCTGAATGATGCCTGTAGCTGCAGGAATCATTCAGATATCCCACCTCAAATTCAAGGACGTCATATGACGTCCTTGGTGGAGAAGTGGTTAAAGTGGTTGTAAACCTCAGACATGAAATATGAACAAAGCATATCCCTCCAAAGTGTATATTTGTCTCAGTCTAGAGCACTATGGGGGTTATTTATGAAAGGCAAAACCACTTTGCACTACAAGTGCACTGCAAGTACACTTGAAAGTGCAATCGCTGTAGATTGCTTTAACTCTGAGGGGAAGCTCTGAAATTAGGGGAAGCTCTGCTGATTTTATCATCCGATCATGTGCAAGCTAAAATGCTGTTTTTTATTTTACTTGCATGTCCCCCTCAGATCTACAGTGACTGCCCTTTCAGTGCACTTTCAAATGCACTTGCAGTGTACTTGTAGTGTAAAGTGGAGTTGCCTTTCGTAAATAACCCCATATGTGTAATTTCTGTTTGCTGCCTCCTTCCTCTGCTATCAGCATGAAACTTTGACAAGTTTTCCTGACACCAAGTGGTAAAAAGGTGACAGGGGAGGGACCTCCAATACACAGCCTGTGACTGACAGTCTCAGCTCTGTTCCTGTGTGCTGTGTGAAGGAGGGTATGTCCCTTCCTTCCAATCAGCTCTCAGAGCTCTGCAGAGTGTAATTTCAGTTCTCCGACTCCTTTTTCAGACATCTCACTTACAAAGGAGGCTTTGCTTCATCTATGTGTATCAGCTAAGGCCAGTCACTTCACTGGGTATATGTAAGCATCCCTTGTGACAATAAGCAGTGACAGGTCCTCTTTACTGAGATATCTAGGGATTGATTTTCTAAAGGCATATAGACTGTGCCAAGAGCAGTTGCTCCACAGCTTGGTAAATGAGCAGAAGCTCTGCTGATTTCCATTATCCAATCATGTGCAAGCAAAAATCCTGTTTTTTTTTTTTATTTTCCATGCACGGTATTCTTTGAAATGTGAAGATTTACCTAATTTACTAAGTCCTGGAGCAACTGCACTTGCAGAGTTCACAGTGGATTTGCCTTTAGTAAATCAGCCCCCTAGAGTCTGTTTAGTCCCCAGTGTCAAAAGTGTCAGTTAGTGTCCGACTGTCCACCGCAATATCAAAGTCTCGCTATAAGTCACTGATCACCGCTATTACTGGTAAAAAAAAATATTGAAAATATATATATATATATATATATATATATATATATATATATATATTGGCGCTTTGGATGCAGTCCCTCCCCTCTCCGCCGCTAGGCAGTCTGGATATTGTAGTATTTTACCATCCTGGGCTCCTTGAGCATGCACATTGACATCCAGCCGCCCACTTCGCGCCCGGTGACGTCAGACGGCGGGTCCGATGGAGGACTCTATTTAACCTGCTTCTGTGGCCTTCCATCTGCCTGGAGCAGGGGGACCTGAGTCAATTGGGATTTTTCCGGCAAAGGTAAATATATATATACTTTTTTCTCTGTCTTTTTTGCTGGATTTTATCTCCGGCTTTGCTTAATCAAAGGTTGCTATGTACTGTATGCTTTTCCCTAGTGTGTAGATACTACACACAGACATTGTCACCCACAACCAATATTTCCCTGAGACATAAGTCCGCTTTACTGTCTTGCATACCCTTTTGAGTTTCCTATGAGAAAATTGCTACATATTTAGCTTGGGGTTTCCCTTTTTCCCCTTCTTAAGCTGGTCATTACTGCTGCTTGATTTATTTTGGTTTAGTTTTTTATTTTTTGTTTTTTTATCTCTCTTTTTGAGAATATTAGGATATATCTATAGAAATATTTACCCCATATCCTTTGAATTTGGAAAAATGTTTTTTTTCTTTTTTCATAATTATAATTTTTATTATATTACCCTTCATGTACTTATTTATTTTTAGCCTTTTGTTTGCTGTTGATTGCAAATATCCCAGCAAGCTTCAATACTCTCACTCTCCCCTCTCTAAACAATATCCTTGCTGTTTTTAAGTAAGTGACACCCATATGTATATATATATATACACATTTTATGTGTATTGGTGTTTTTTGTTCAGTACAAGGACAACTTTTTTCCCCTTTCATACAATTTTTATTTATTTATCTTTATTTTCCTCTATTTATTTTTCCTTTTTACCCATTTACTACAGTATATTTCTAATCTTATATATTTTTTTATTTTATTTTATTTTTCAATCTTTACCATATATATTTTTTTTATTATTCATTGTTTATTATTTCATCATCTTATTCATTATCCCCCCCTTTTTTTTTTTTTTATCACTCAGTAGTCCCATATTTTGTCCTCTGTGACCATTAGGGACAGTCTCCAAACCCCCTTACAGGGGACCTTTTCATGAACCGGTGGTTCTATCTGCCTGAAGTTCACGGCGGGGTGAGTTCATTTGTCGGATCTTGGCTTGTTGTCTGACCCATTTTCAAATGCTTTGATATCAATGCTGTGATATTAAAATGATAGAATATGCAAATAATTAAAATCTAATACATACCCTTTTTTTCTGTTTGTATCCTTTATGTCTATACAGTTGTTTTTGTTAGCATCGAGCGTTTTTGCACTACCCTTGAAGAAGCTACACAAGCGAAACATGTCAGGTTGATGCGATAACTCTCTATTCTCGGCTTGCAAATAACCTGTACACTGTGACCACCTTGTAATTGCACTTTAGCCACTTTGGTATTCCCATTGTGTCTGTATACTGATTACTCAGGATCATGTTTTATGATTATTCTAAATAAAATTTATTTTTTATATAAATAGTAATTTCCTTCTCATCATTACTCCACTGTTTGCACCGTCAAAATCCCTTTTTCCTCCCCTCCCCCAGCTTTGTGAATATCTATATATATATATCCCATAGTTTGTAGACTTTTTTTTATGCATAGTTTGTATAACTTTTGCGCAAACCAATCAATATATGCTTTTTGGGATTATATTTTTTGCCCAAAATATGTAGCAGAATACATATTGGCCTAAATTGATGAAGGCATTTGATTTTTTACATTTATTGCATGTGTTTTATATCAGAAAGTAATATATTATATATATATATATATATATATATATATATATATATATATATATATTTATTTTTTTAATATTATTATTTCTTTTTTCAAAATTGGCAGTATTTTTTGGTTTATTGCACAAAAAATAGATGCAGATGTGATCAAATACCACGAAAAGAGAGCTCTGTTTGTGGAAAAAAAAAGAAAAGAAGTTTAGTTGGGTACAGCGTCGCACGACCATGCAAATTGTAAGTTAAAGTAACGCAGTGCCATATCCCAAAAAATGGCCTGAACATGAAGGGGGGTAAATATTTCTGGAGGGCAAGTGGTTATTAATGAATTCCAGGTCATCCTGCACATTCTCTTTAAAAATTAATTCCAGGTATGGATATTTTATACATAGGGGTTTATTTACTAAAGGCAACTCCACTTTGCAATACAAGTGCACTTGGAAGTTCAGTCGCTGTAGATCTGAGGGGGACATGCAAGGAAAATAAAAAACAGCATTTTTGCTTGTACTGTACATGATTGGATGATAAAATCAGCAGATCTTCCCCTCAGATCTACAGCGACTGCACGTCCAAGTGCACTTGTAGTGCAAAGTGGATTTTCCATTTAGTAAATCAACCCCTATAAGCTTAAACCAATGTAACTATATATATATATATATATATATATATATATATATATATATATATATATATATACACAGGTCCTTCTCAAAAAATTTGCATATTGTGATAAAGTTCATTATTTTCTGTAATGTACTGATAAACATTAGACTTTCATATATTTTAGATTCATTACACACAACTGAAGTAGTTCAAGCCTTTTCTTTTTTTAATATTGATGATTTTGGCATGACAACCCAAAATTCCTATCTCAAAAAATTAGCATATCATGAAAAGGTTCTCTAAACAAGCTATTAACCTAATCATCTGAATCAACTAATTAACTCTAAACACCTGCAAAAGATTCCTGAGGCTTTTAAAAACTCCCAGCCTGGTTCATTACTCAAAACCGCAATCATGGGTAAGACTGCCGACCTGACTGCTGTCCAGAAGGCCATCATTGACACCCTCAAGCAAGAGGGTAAGACACAGAAAGAAATTTCTGAACGAATAGGCTGTTCCCAGAGTGCTGTATCAAGGCACCTCAGTGGGAAGTCTGTGGGAAGGAAAAAGTGTGGCAGAAAACGCTGCACAACGAGAAGAGGTGACCGGACCCTGAAGAAGATTGTGGAGAAGGACCGATTCCAGACCTTGGAGGACCTGCGGAAGCAGTGGACTGAGTCTGGAGTAGAAACATCCAGAGCCACCGTGAACAGGCGTGTGCAGGAAATGGGCTACAGGTGCCGCATTCCCCAGGTCAAGCCACTTTTGAACCAGAAACAGCGGCAGAAGCGCCTGACCTGAGCTACAGAGAAGCAGCACTGGACTGTTGCTCAGTGGTCCAAAGTACTTTTTTCGGATGAAAGCAAATTTTGCATGTCATTCGGAAATCAAGGTGCCAGAGTCTGGAGGAAGACTGGGGAGAGGGAAATGCCAAAATGCCCGAAGTCCAGTGTCAAGTACCCACAGTCAGTGATGGTCTGGGGTGCCATGCCAGCTGCTGGTGTTGGTCCACTGTGTTTTATCAAGGGCAGGGTCAATGCAGCTAGCTATCAGGAGATTTTGGAGCGCTTCATGCTTCCATCTGCTGAAAAGCTTTATGGAGATGAAGATTTCATTTTTCAGCACGACCTGGCACCTGCTCACAGTGCCAAAACCACTGGTAAATGGTTTACTGACCATGGTATTACTGTGCTCAATTGGCCTGCCAACTCTCCTGACCTGAACCCCATAGAGAATCTGTGGGATATTGGGAAGAGAAAGTTGAGAGACGCAAGACCCAACACTCTGGATGAGCTTAAGGCCGCTATCGAAGCATCCTGGGCCTCCATAACACCTCAGCAGTGCCACAGGCTGGTTGCCTCCATGCCACGCCGCATTAAAGCAGTCATTTCTGCAAAAGGATTCCCGACCAAGTATTGAGTGCATAACTGAACATAATTATTTGAAGGTTGACTTTTTTTGTATTAAAAACACTTTTCTTTTATTGGTCGGATGAAATATGCTAATTTTTTGAGATAGGATTTTTGGGTTGTCATGAGCTGTATGCCAAAATCATCAATATTAAAACAAGAAAAGGCTTGAACTACTTCAGTTGTGTGTAATGAATCTAAAATATATGAAAGTCTAATGTTTATCAGTACATTACAGAAAATAATGAACTTTATCACAATATGCTAATTTTTTGAGAAGGACCTGTATATATATATATATATATATATATATATATATATATATATATATATATATATATATCTCATACCTATGGGAACCCTCCAGAAGCAAGAAGTCACTGTAGTAGACACCGCTTCCGTGTCCCGTGCCGAGTGGCTGTTCTTCTGCATTGTGAACACAGGAGGTCGGCTAAAGCACAATACACCACTCCAGGTAGGTCCAATCTTTCTCCTATCCCCAAGGCCATCAGGTGCCGGTCCAATTTACAGAAAAGGGGAGTGGATGGCCACACACTGATTTTAACATGATCCATGAACTTTATTTGCAAAAATCAAAGCATCAAAAAAATCCAAATTTCACAGCACACAGAAAGCGAGTTGTTGTGTTTCATGCCAACAGCTGCTTAATCATAATGCATCATACACAAAAGGGGGTTATTTACTGAAGCTGGAGAATGCAAAATCTGGTGCAACTCTGAATAGAAACCAATCAGCTTCCAGGTTTTATTGCCAAAGCTAAATTGAAAAAGTTCAGGTTAGAAGCTGATTGGCTACCATGCACAGCTGCACCAGATTCTGAGTGCTCCAGTTTTAGTAAATGTACCCCAAAGTCTCTACCATCTCAATAATAAATTAAGCTGTTGTACATCCAGTTGAAGCCTATCTAATGATAACATATATCAGGGATCACTAAATGGCGGACAGTGGTCCAGATCTGGACTATGTCACTGTCCCATCCAGGACCCAGGGGGCGGAAAGGACTGCTGGGGGGGTGATATAAAGGGGCAGGGTACGCTAATGTGTGTGGGGGGGATGTTGAGGGGGCAGAAAGGATCACTGGGGGGGGTGTAAGGGGGCAGTGCTGTTGAGGGGGTAATGTAAAGGGGGGGTTAGGTGAAGGGGTAGAGGACACTACTGTGGGGGGGTTGATCTGAAGGGGCGTACAGAACACTACATAGGACATTGATGTAAGAACAGGATTGTGATATAAGAGGAGGGGTGCTGTAATGTGAAGGACCTGAGTCATTGGACAAACATGCAAATTGGACCTCTGCTGGAAGAAAATTTTAATGATCAGATGTCTGTGAATTTTAATTCAATACTCCTGACATATACTGTATCTTTAAAATCACCAAAATGCCAAAAATGTAAACATAATCAAAACAATTATGGAAACAATGTTGAAATATATACACACCACATAAATCAAAACAGTAACAAAAAGGCAACAGAATATGTCTAAGGAAGCTACAGATATATCTCATAAACAATTCATATTTACACAATCGTTACTTAATTAAAGATATAGGCAACTCAATGAAATACCTAGTAGATAAATACATTTATAGAAAAACAAAGCCCCAGAAAATGAAATCATGAATAATGAATAATAAAGAAAAAACCCGATGAGGAGACCGGTCAGACCAAATTCTGATCAGCGCACTAGCACTAGCCATATTCACAAAGTAAAAGGATAGGAAGGGGCAAAATGCACATACAGCAGCCATATCGGTATATAAAACATTCAGTCTCCATTCACACTAGCACAACTCCAAAGTCACACAATTTCCAGTGTGACTTTGATGCGACTTTGACCCGACTTTATACTCAATGGATCTAAGTCGAATCGAAAGTCACACCAAAATAGTGCAGGCACCTTTTCTAAGTCACACCAATTTGAACAGGTGCAACAACACGGGTCACTCTTCCGAGGGAAAAGCAGGTGTAAACGAAACCTAAGTGAACCACAAGGACTGAATGCTCACTAATACTGGGGGATGGGGAATAAGGTGTAATACTTACCTTACTCCTTCCTCCTGCATGCACACCCATGGCCAAGGGCACCTTACAGAAGAGTGGTTGGACTTTTTACACCTTGTTCCTCATACTCCAGAATTAGCAGCATTAAAACCACGGAGTGCAGAGGCGTCCGACTGGAAGGGTATTCTCTTTGTAATTCCCGGGGTTGAACTTTGACATTACAGAGGGTTAATGGGTAAAAGAAGAAAATGGCCGCCGCACACCGTAATGAGATGAATGCTTGTCAAATTTCTTTATTGTCACCATGCCAGAAAGATAATACAGGGACAAAGTTGACGCGTTTCACACTAACAAATCGTGATTGTTCACATTACAAAGGATTAGGCAGCATGTAACATAATTTACCCTTTTATATGAGGAACTGTTATATTTTCCTATTAGGTGTGATCCTAATGAGTAGGTATATACTTCCTATTTTGAGCTGTGATAGAAGTCCAGTGCTGCAGTCCCTAAAGTGGTAAAAAAAAAACTGAAAAGGTAAAAGTGCCTCAGTTTAAAGTAGAATTCTATGGGGTTTTTTTTGTTGATATGTTTTTTCCCTGAATCAAATAATTTTTATTGGGTTCATTTTATTTATTTTTTCTTACACATATACAAACAAAACACAAAACAAATACCTATACAGAACAAAATAAATAAATAAATAAAATAATTTTAAATAGATAAATAAATTTAACAATACCAATAATTTGTTCCGGTATATAGCAAGTAAGAGAAATGTCAATCAGTAATTCAATTAAGTTCCGCACCCTTAGGCTCGGTTCACAATAGTCCGACTTTGATACGACTTTGATGTGACTTTTTACACTCTGTGGCATTGAAGTCGTATCAAAGTCAGACCAAAGTAGTGCAGGAACCTTTTCTAAAGTCGGGCAGACTTGTGTAGTATCAGTTAAGACGGCTCTCTTAGGAAAACATTGAATTTCACATGTCATCCAACTTGGGGTCTCACAATTTGCATCCTATGCCACAATAGTGTAAACCAAGCCTTAGATCCCGCATAATGCAACAACACTAGCAACAGAATCAGAAAGAACATCCATACTAGTGGATAATACTGTATACAGAATACTGTATGGGGAGGGTAACCAAAAAGGTCAGATCTTATTAAATGTATTTAGACAACCCCTGTGCTTATAAATAAGTCACTCTCTATCCAGCGCAGGATTTACCGCCATGCACCACTGAACACAAGTTGGCAGGTTAGAAGATAGCCAGCGTTGAGCATTCAACTTACAGGCAAGAAAAAACAAAAGGGTAAATACAATTTTCTGGGAAAATAATGGCCAATTCTCCGACAGAGCAAGTTTAGGATCAGGAGTCAACTGGATTGAACAAAGTTCAGATAAAACTCAAAATATATCTTTCCAATACCAAAATAGCTTAGGAAAATGCCATAACATATGAGTAAACAAGCCTGCATGAAAAGTTACAACAAGGGCAATTAGATCAAGGTTGACAACCCCAAAAAAACATTTTTTGATGGGTATAATAGGCTGTATGGAGTAGATAAAGCTGTGTCAGCTTTTGAGAGGAGGACAGGGAAACTTCTGTAAGGAGCTTTAATGCCGCTATCCACTGATCCTCGTCTAAATCGCCTATTTCTTGACTACTTGTCATTCTGCAATTAATCTAAGTTTTAGAGCCAACTGCTTCCCCCTAAAGCTACATATACATCACCAATTAGACCCTTTTTAGTTTCAAACGGTGTCACCACCATAGAAAGAATGTGTGAAAAGGTAAAATATATGGGCTCGAAATGAGTCCGAGACTGTAATGCACAGCAAAATTGTTAGTACTGGAAAATACTCTTCGACAAGTGGTACTGCTCTACAATAAGGTCAAAAGATAGCATAGTACCTCCATTATTGTTAGGAAGGCACTAGCCATAGTAAAGATAAAGCCTCAAGACATACAAGGGTGCATAAGCGCAAATGTGTGGGTGCCCGTTTTTCTGTGCATAACCGTGTGCAGTTGCGAACGTGCATGTGCACTCGTGCGCCCGTCGCTAATGTTGGCGCCAATGGGACTATTTAAACTGCAGTAGTTCTATTAGCCAGTTCTGTCTGATCTACAGCTATTACCTGTGTCCCTGCATCTGTTCCTGTGTTGACTTTTGTTATTGACCTGGCTTGCACTGACCTTGCTTGAATGCTTCCTGACCTTGGCCTGTCTCTGGATTTGCTCTGCTTCCTGCTCATCTGCCTGATTTTACAATGCTGACTTCTGCGTGTATCCTGACCATTCTCTGTCTGCCGATTATGCCTGTATCTGACCATCGTAGGTCAGATACAGGCCTGGGCATACCCTAATCACCCTGTGTGGGGCAGATTCCCCCTGTTTGGACCCATGATATTTTACCAAAGTCCCCTAATGAGGCTCCTAAAAAAAATGGTAAAAACAAAAATTATGTAAAAATAATAAAAAACTAAATAATAAAAATGAACAAATACTGACACCCTCCACTGCCCTACTGACACCAATCTCTACCCTACTGACACTGTCTATTGCTCTACTTACACTGTCAGTATATATACACATGCATATGTGTTTGCGCTTTGGGGTGCACACCCTAATGCAATAGGCTGCGCACACCTATGCTGTCCGCCTGTTGCTGACCTGGCTCTCTGCTCCATCTGTCCTGCCCTGCATGGTACCTGGTTCCTGCTAGTCCTTCACCTGCTGCTTGCCCAATCTGATCCGTCTCTCTCTCTGGCGACCAGTGATGTAAGTAACTGAGTTAGAATAAATCGAGTTACTTAACACAGTTACTTTAGAGGGTAACGAGTAATCGAACTGATTACTCTTCCCCTCATGGTAACGCAGTTACCATTACTTGGGCGGCGTTACCCCAATTACATCTACTGCCACTAGATGGCAGTAGTATAATTCCTCCTCTCCTCTATGACCGGGTCTCTCTCATGTCACAGCACTGACGGCAGTCACGCTGCTCCCCGCGGCCCCTCCTCTCTTCTCGTCTATCCCCATTTGCTTGTGACATCATCTGGGATGGACGAGAAGAGAGGAGGGGCCGCCGGGGAGTAGCGTGACTGCCGTCAGTGCCGTGACATGAAAGAGAACTTATTACACATGCTACTCTGCATGGCTGGTAAACAATGTGCTATGTGCCCTGCCCTGATGTGCCCTCATGTGCTATGTGCCATGTGCCCTGTGCCCCATGCCCTGATGTGCCCCATGCCCTGATGTGCTATGTGCCCTGATGTGCTATGTGCCCCATGCCCTGATGTGCTATGTGCCCCATGCCATGATGTGCTATGTGCCCCATGCCCTGATGTGCTATGTGCCCTGATGTGCTATGTGCCCTGATGTGCTATGTGCCCTGATGTGCTATATGCCCCGATATGCTATGTGCCTCATGCCCTGATGTGCTATGTGCCCCATGCCCTGATGTGCTATGTTCCCTCAAAAAAAAAGTCAGTTACTTTGCTGAGTAACTAATTACTTTTTCAATGTAGTAACTGAGTTACTGATGCAATTACTTTTTGGGAGAAGTAATTTGTAACTGTAACAAATTACTTTTTTAAAGTAAGATGACCAACACTGCTGGTGACGCACCTGCTACCCACTGCCGCCTCTGACAGAACTGCTTACAGGCACTAATACCTTGCAGTCCTCTTGCGTCCACTGTCGCAACATCAGTGGTCCCAGAGCCAGGGCGAGAGGCCTCCCTCTTCACACCAAGCTCTGCCACAAGGTACGTGACAAATATACAGTGGATTGTTTTTTTTATAAATCGCCCTATGTGTAGTAAAATAAACAATGCAGCTTCTGCTGCAATAATCATCTTCAGTCTTGAGTTGTCTTCTGCTTAAACTCATCCACTAGGCGGCGCTCCTCTTCCAGGCTAAATGACAGCCAGCATCATTTAACCCACTTCTTGTGAGCACAGGCTGTCACAGGTATCACCATGTTTGCCTGGTTCACCATACAGTACTGTGTGTGTTGCTAGAGTGTTGCTAATGTTATAATGATGCTCATTGCGGTGTTAAGGATCACCCATTGCCGATGCTGGAAGAAAAAGTAAAGGACACCGTGTCCATGTCTTGTGACCAGCCAGAAAACATAATATGTACAGGTATACAGCATATAAAAAAAAAAAAAAAAGAGTTACAAGGTGCAGAATGGGTGTTCTGGGGAAACCCAGAGAAAGGCTTTAATAACAGGTTGGAGGATGAAGGTTTTGAATGAAGGTTTTAAATAGGGGTATTAATAAAAACAGGATACTATATAATCCTTCTTCCGGTATTACCAGTGATCTGAAGACAATTGGAAAAAAAAAAATATCTAATTTTTAAATTAGAATTTTTAATTAACGTAATAGGAGGGAAAGTCAAGATCTCTCATGGGAATTTGTTTTACTGGAATCCCATGAAAATATAAGAAGAAGATGACTAAGCCCTTGAATGTCCACCCATAACCACAATATCTCTGTATTGGGAAACTGAACATTTTCAAACGTGGACACAACGTGATATGTCCCCAGGGGCTCAGGGTCGGGTAAGAAGGTTTGTAGGGTTTTTAGCCTGGACCAGCTGGACATCCCATTCATTCACACTGTGACTATCTGGCTGATCATTGCTAAAATCTTGAAGGATTTTTGGTTTTGCACATACTTTAGCCTATGATGTATTTCTTTAATTAAAATGTGAAGATCTGTGAGTTCGGATTGCCGGATGTTGTAATCGCTCAAGTTTATTGGGCAGCCCCGGATAGCTGTGCGTTCTGTTTAACGGCCCCAGCCAAGAGCCAATAAAACACAGATGTACGGAGATTGTCAACGCTTCTGATTCATGGCAGAGTGTCTCGCTAATAAACATTATTTGTGATTTGCCAGAAGAGAACACCAAAATCTGAATGCTTTTATTAAAGCTGAACTCCATCCTTCCCTTCAGTCTTGCACAGTTGTACCGGCTCCTCTCCTCTACTGAAATTGCTGCCTCTTATTTCACTGCACACTGTGAGCTTCTCCCAATCACTGTGCTGTGCATAGTCTGGGCATAGAGAAGAGTGGTGGGAGGGGTCCAGCAGGTCCCACCCACTACAGGCTGCCTGCAGAAAACTATAGGAGGGGTGGAGCTAAGACCAGTCACCTTGCACAAGGAGGGAGAGCAGCAGTGACCAGTACTCCTGCATAGATCCCAACGGTCCCCGATTTCGAGGGACTGTCCCTGATTTGGAACAAAGTCCCTCTGTCCCCCTTTCCTCCTCATTTGTCCCTCATTTTGATCTGATCCATATAGTTGTATAGAAAATGCACTTTTTATCTTTCAAAAAGTGTTTCCCAGTGCTAAACCTTTCTTCTCATTTCTAAATCGCTGCATTTGTAAATTTCAAAAGCCAGTATGAAGGAAGAGTAGTGGTAAACAAGCACTTGTGTGTTTAACTAATCTTTTTTTTTTGTATAATTCTCCTTTAAGGGGGTCTGGCAGGGGGTGTGTCCTATGCCTACATAATTTTGCTAATAGGTGTCCCTCATTCCCATCTCAAAAAGTTGGGAGGTATGCTCCTGCACAGTTTCACACTTGATCATGACAGAAATCTATAAAGAAATACAAAAGTCATGGGGCATATTTGTAACAAATTTGCAAAGCAAATCATCAATTGAAACTGCATGCAAATGTATTCTGTGCAATGTCCTTAGGCTATATCCTCTGCAGTTCTTCACTATGGTCACTAGATGGAGTTGAGGAGCATACTTATTTTGTACAATAGTCAGCTCCATCTAGTGGTTATAATGCAGTATTTTCCACATTCACACATTCAAATGGCAAAAAATAAAGCCTGAGAATATTTGATTTTGCCCCATTGGCATAGAATGAATTTACATTTGCAGTTTCAATGGATGGACAGCTATACTATGCAACTTTTTAAAATACACCTAAACATTTAAGTAAGAAGACCTATTCCTCATGTATTTAGACAAAATGTGCTTATCCCTGAGTCTAGCTTTAAGGGCTCACTCACACTAGCGGTTGAGGGGCAGTAAAACTTCACAGTTGAGCTGTGATTTTACCGCTCCCCTTTACCTGCAAAAGCAGTGACCGGGGGTGTACACATGATGCAGCCATGATGCTTTGCGGCTGCATTAGGAATTATACCCTCTGTCACTTTTTGCGGGCGTAGCACCCACTGAGCAATGCTCATTCAAGTGAATAGGGCTGCTCTGCAACCTCCCCACAACCGTGTGCAATAGATGTGGTTGTTGCACGCTTCAAGGGGTTAAAGCAAGCACAGAGGAGGTGATAGAACAAATGTTCTCTGAAGAGCGAGCCACGTTCCCTCTTTAGGTAGTATTTGACAGGCAGCAAGGATCAAGGCACTTGTATCAAGGCACTTGTGAATGAGCCCTAAGCCCCCATTCACACTGAATGCGGCTTTGAAATTGCGCTACTTCATCGCTATTTTAAAGCTACCGGTCAGTGCGATTTTGTGTGCAGCTTGCCGACATCTATGAGATTTCAATGCAAGTCACACATGAAATCGCCAAAAATAGCGCAGGAAACTTTTTCAAATTGGTGCAAGTCGGTGTCGCACTGATTCAAAATGGTTGCATAGGAGCAAATGGGTAAGACTTGTCATGCAATTGCATAATAAGTTGCACCAGTGTGAACAGGGGCTAAGAGTTATTAGTAACAGCTATTTTTATTACACCCAAATAACCATAAGATGGAAATGATAACTAACGCATTTCAAGCCGCTGGGTGTTCCCTTCTTTTATTAATGTTACGGTGTGAATTCATCTAAGTTGTAACAATATTTTTCTTTTTAAGCGATTGCCAATTTAGCAAGGAAAACACCAGATGTTTTTTTATTTCTCCTCCGAGAAAACAAGTTATAATAGAGGAACTTTTTCTTAGGAGGGTTCCTGGGAGGGAGGAGAAGCCTTCGGAAGATGGTGACATGTACTTGTATAGTGAGACAAGCCCTAGAATCACAGAACAGTAATCCTATGGAGTGTAACAGCGACGGTAATAATATTAGTAATGATTCTCCATCTACAGAACATGCACCCACGCGTTCCACGACATTAGTCATGCAGCCGGATTGTCTACTACACTCGGGGCTAAGACTCCAGACTGTTGTAGTAGGTGCATAATTTTATGACAGCTTAAGTTAACAATACAAAGGTCTGTGCCAAGGAAAAAAATTCTTGTTATACGGCAAAACAATGACATATAGTGACAATTGCTACATGTGCGCTTAATTAGCTTGCATGGTACTATGGTGGCTTTTCTCCCCCTCGCTCTTTCTTTCTATGTTACTGTATACTATATATTTTCCTGTATCTATATATATATATATATATATATATATATATATATATATATATAGCCGTAGATGCATCTATTGTCTGTACGTCACAAAAACCAATCAATGGAAAAATACAAAACAAACTGTTAATAAAAATGAATTCAATGTCAATGTGAAAAACAGCAGCACTCAAAGAGACCAGAATATTACGATACCGACATTAATGTAAAACAGTACTGTCGGTATCGTAATATCCATTCATTAATATAATATACATGTGAAAACAATGATAAAACAAGTCCACAAAAAATCCAAAAGTGATCTAAGCTGCGTGCATCCATTTGTAAACTCTGGCATTCCTCAGATGAAAAACATAAGCGTGGGGTCAAGCGGTGACGTCATCATGCTGGCTCAGATGAGCAGCGTTTTTTGTTAATGCCTGGCTGTCCTCTGTAACTGCATAGAGAAAGCCATCCATCCCTCTGAGAAGGATTAAAGGTGATTTCAGACCTCTTGTGCTATGCGGTTGTGCGTATGTTTATGTGGTAGAGGTTGGAATGCTGGTGCTGCTGAAGGAGACTCGTTATTATTCGCATTTACAAGTGGATGCAGGGCCACTGATAAGGCAGTACAGCCAGCCCTCCTGTACCAGACCCAGGCCCCGTCAATTCAAAAAAGAGGCCCGGGCACCTGCTGAGCAGGAGGGTCGGCTGTACGGTCTTATTGCAGATACTGTTGCTCTTCTGCCTCCCCCTGCAACGCTGCCAGTTTTTCCTCCTCTCCCTTCCTGCGGCTGAACTGCAGGAGGATTTGTTCTAACACATGCGCCCCTTCCATCTGCTTTCTGGGCCCCCTGTGTGTCTCTTTCCCCTGCAGCACTTCTGGCTTCCCTCCTTGCCTGCCGGCAGCTGCTGTGGGCACACAGGGGGGATGTTTCAGGATGGAGAGCGGGGGAAGGAGCCGGTGAACCTGTCATTTACTGGCCCCTTCCTGAATGAACACAGTGAGTGATCGGTACCACTGTGTTTACTATGCTTCAGTTTGTGAATGAGCAGCTAGCCTCAGAGCACTTCCTATTCATCCACCTGTGCAGCTGAGGCTGCAGGGAAAGGGACTAATAAATCTTTGTTCTCAGTCACTTTCGGCCAGCGGGCCCTGTCAGGTGGGCCTTATGGGGCCCCATGATTTCTAACAGTAGTCCTGATTGGATGCACATATTTTGGATTACTTTTGGATTTTTGTGGACTTGTTGTAATAGTTGTTTTCCCATCTATAATATATTATTGAATAGATATAATACAATTAGGGCTTTTGTACTTGTGCAGCCCACAACACCCCAACCACGGAACTGTGTCCTAACATGCAATCCGCCCTCAAACAGCTGCTCCATTGTCTCCAGATTGAAAGCCCTCTGGCTTTCACACTGGAGCATTGCGCTAGCAGGACAGTAAAAAAAGTCCTGTTAGCCGCATCTTTGGAAAAGGAGTGTTTACCGCTCCTCCACCGCTCCTGCCCATTGAAATCAGTGGGACAGCGCGGCTATACCGCCTGCAATTGCGGGCGGTTTTAACCCTTTCTTGGCCGCTAGCGGGAGTTAAAAGTGCCCCACTAGCGGCCGAAATGCGTCGGCGGTAAAAATAGCGGCGTTTTACCACCGACGCTATGGGCGGCTCAGTGTGAAAGGGGTCTTAGTAAATCAACCCCTAAGTCTCTCTTTCTGCCAGCCTCAGACTGGTTATGTTACCCCCTCTCATCAACATCATCACAAATAATTCATCATATAAAAAGGTCCTGTGTAAGAAGAAGCTCAGTGATAACTTGCTCTCGATATTCAATGATATTGGGGGGTTTATTTACTAAAGAAAAATCCACTTTGCACTTCAAGTGCACTTGGAAATGCAGTCGCTGTAGATCTGAGGGGGACATGCAAGGAAAATAAAAAACAGTATTTTTGCTTGTACATGATTGGATGATAAAATCAGCAGAGCTTCCCCTGATTTCAGATCTTCCCCTCAGATCTACAGCGACTTCCAAGTGCACTTTCAGTGCAGAGCGGATTTCCCTTTAGTAAATAAACCCCTATGTGTTCATTCTGTTCCTCACATTGTATAGACAATTACAGTTTACCAAGACACCAGTTTGAAAATGTATGCTACAGATAATGGTGGTCAATGGCATAGCTCCCAACTGTCCCCGATTACCAGGGACTGTCCCTATTTTGGAACAAAGTCCCTCTGTCCCTCTTTCCTCCTCATTTGTCCCTAATTTTGGTCTGATTTATAGAGTTGTATATAAAATGCACTATTTAGCTTTCAAAAAGCGTTTCCCGGTGCTAAACCTTTCATCCAATTTCTAAATTGCTGAATTTGTAAATTTCAAAAGCCAATATAAAGGAATAGTAGTGGTAAAAAAGAAAGCACTTGTGGGTTTAACTAATCATCTTTTTTTGTACAATTCTCCTTTAAGGGGGTGTGACAGGGGGTGTGTCCTATGCCTACATACTTTTGCTAATTGGTGTCGTCGTCGTCGCCCCCCCAACACCACCAGTTCCAGTTGTGATGACTTGTCTAGTCTCTCTTCTTGCCAGATTCAGACTAGTCATGTTACTCCCTCTCATCAACATCACCCCAAATAATTCAGGACCATTGGCATCATATAGAAAGGTCCTGTGTAAGATGAAGAAGCTCAGAGTTAACTTGCTCTCGATATTCAATGATATTTATGTCTTCATTCTGAGGCTCACATTGGGTACACAATTACACTCTACCAAGTCAGCAGTTTGAAGATGTATTTTACAGATAATGGTGGTCAATGGTCCTGCTTTATATGTGACGATGTCGATGAGAGGGGGGTAGCATGATCAGTCTGGCAAGAAGAAAGCGTTAAGGTGACCCACTATCAAAACTGGAACTGGTTTGCGGAAAGCTTGTAGGACTAATGCCGCGTACACACGACCGTTTTTAATGACGAGAAAAATGCAATTTTTTAAAATGGTTAATAAAAATGATCGTGTGTGGGCTTCCGAGCATTTTTCACGACGTGAAAAATGTCCAAGAAAAAATTGGAACATGCTCTAATTTTTCTCATCGTTTTTCACATCGTCGTTTTTCTCGTCATGAAAAACGGGCGTGGGTAGGCTTTAACGACGTGAAAAAAATGTGCATTCTCAGAATCAATATGAGACGGGAGCGCTCGTTCTGGTAAAACTAGCGTTCATAATGGAGATAGCACATTCGTCACTCTGTAACGGACTGAAGAGCACGAGGCTGAAAAGCGCGAATCGTCTCTCACCAAACTTTACTAACATGAAGGGTGGCGCCATCCGAATGGAACTTCCCCTTTATAGTGCCGTCGTACGTGTTGTACGTCACCGCGCTTTACTCAAGCATTTTTTTCCACAATAGTGTGTAGGGAAGGCAGGCTTGAGAAGAATCATGAAAAATCACGTTGAAAAAAATGCAGTTTTTTTCAATGACATTAAAAACGGTTGTGTGTACGCGGCATTAGGTTAAAGGGGTTGTAATGGTACATGTTTTTTCACCTTAATGCATCCTATGCATTAAGGTGAAAAAACATTAGACAATGCCGCCCCCCCCCCGAGCCCCAGTTTTACTTACCTGGCCCCTCGAAAGTCCCGCGCTCGTCCCCGTCATCCTCTTCGGTTCTCAGCCTGGCCGCCGATTGGCTACACTGGATGGATTGAAAGCAGCGCAGCCATTGGCTGGCGCTGCTGTCAATCACATCCAATGACGCGGCGCGCCAGGGGGCGGGGCCGAGTGATGCAGTCGGCGGCTATGGCCACCGCTGTATCACGGGAGCGCGCCCGCAATAACTCCACACCATGCGAGCTCGCTCGCATTATGGTGTGGAGTCCTTGTGGGGAGGAGCCAAGACAGCCGCCGAGGGACCCCAGAAGACCAGGATCGGGGCCACTGTGTGCAAAACGAGCTGCACAGTGGAGGTAAGTATAACATGTTTGTTATTTTTGGCCAAAAAAAGGGAAGCTTTAGTGCCCCTTTAAGGTTAAAGGGGTTGTAAAGGTTTGTTTTCTTATTTTCTAAATAGGTTCCTTTAAGCTATTGCATTGTTGATTTCCCTTCTAAATGTTTTTTTTCTTTGTCTGAATTTCTCACTTCCTGTTTCTCCTCAGTAAACTTCACACCGATCATTTATTTTCTACCAAAATTACATAAAGACAGTGTGAACCCTCCAGGGAGGCCCATAGTAAATTGGATTGACTCAGTGTCAGCCCGATTAGGGCAATACATTGACTCATTTCTACAACCCCTGGTGGTTAAAACGCCAGCATTCCTTAAAGACACTAAACATATTATCCAGATCCTCCAATCTCTGGGGTGTTCTGAAAAAAGTATATTGGTGACAGCAGACGTTGGGTCCCTGTACACCATTATAGGACACCAGGATGCACTGACTGCTGTGGAATGGGCTCTGTCCACTTCTACGCTGTCTGGTAGACATCAGGAGTTCCTTTTGAGTTGTTTGGATTTTTGTTTATCCCGGAACTATTTCTGGTACGATGGGGATTTTTTCTTACAAACTAGGGGAGTTGCGATGGGGGCCCGTTTTTCTCCCAGTGTGGCCAATATTTTTATGGCCCACTGGGAGGAACAGGCAGTGTTCGCCTGTCGTCCCCCTGAATTAGTTTGTTATTGTCGTTATATTGACGATTTGATCCTGGTGTGGGAGGGTGATAGATCCGCTTTGGATTTTTTCATTAGTCATCTTAATGATAACAATAAAAATATTATCCTCACATGGACCATAGATAATGAGAAGGTTAACTATTTGGATCTTACCATCACCAAGGGAAGTGATCATTTTAAGTTGACCAATCACTTTAAACCCACCGATCGCAATGCGTACATTCCCCTGGGGAATTGTCACCACCGTTCTTGGTTGTGCAACATCCCCAGGGGACAGTATATTAGAATGCGTCGGAATTGCACACAAGTATCTGATTTCGTAAACCAATCACGAGTGTTGACCACTAGATTTGTGCAAAAGGGTTATGTTGAACAGGTTCTACTCAGAGAGGTAGAACAAGTTAAGATGATTGATAGACAGACATTATTGACTGATCGAAGTAAAAATTCTGATGGGGATTCTCATAATTTTCGAATGATATTGGACTACAATGTCCAGCATAAAAAGTTCGAGAAAATGATTGTAAAAAATTGGTCCATCTTAAAACAAGACAAGATTCTTGGTCCCGTTTTACCGGAGAAACCCCAATTTATTTATAAGAAAGCCCCGTCTTTGCGAGACCGTTTGGCACCTAGTGTCCTAAACCCCCCCGTACCGTCAGATAACAGCATGTTTAGATTCCTTGGTGGATTTTACGCATGTGGCCGTTGTGTCCCGTGCAGGACTTCTAAAGTTGATCTTAAGAAAAGGAAGTCTTTTTTGGCATCTGCCACCAATAAAGAATATAATATTAAACAATTGATTACGTGCGCCACGGTGGGGGTTGTCTATATGCTGGAGTGCGATTGCGGACTCCAATATATAGGCCGAACCTCGAGACCTCTACATGTTCGTGTGGCAGAACATGTTAATAATATTAGAAAGGGGGTCAAAACTCATAATGTCTCTAGGCATTTTAAACAGTTCCACCAACAAAATCCCAAGGGCCTGAGATTCTGGGGCATAGAGAAAGTCACGAGACATTGGCGAGGTGGCAATTTTATCCGTCAGCTGAGCAAAAGAGAATCCCATTGGATTCATGAAACACGAGTTCTTTGCCCTGACGGGTTAAATGTTGAATTTCACATAAATTGTTTTATAACTGACCGCTAATTAGATCATAGATGTTTTTTATTATATGTGATTTATTAATGTATTATTGTTATAGTATGTTTATTTTGGTTTGGTGAGATTGTTGTGGGCTGTGGTTGATGTCATGTTTATATTCAGGTCTGCAATCCAGATTTGTTTATTTATTTTTTATCCAATGTATAAGCAGCTTTTTTCTTCATATCGGTAGTAACTGTAGGAGTTGATCGCTGCATTAATATACATATATTTCTTATTAATCAACTGGGCTGGTTACTGGTTGAATTTTAGATATATATATTAATATTTTCTATTTTAAAAGTTTTTATCGTTTGTTTTGGTTGCCTTTGGAGCCTTTGTGTGGATATCCGGCTCACGGGGACACTTCCTGGTTGATGTCATGAGATTCAGACGTCCCTATCGGCGTCATGTGACGCCGCATCGTGTCTCCATAGTTACAGGCGCCTTGTTGTTATAAGAGCGGGTGTCTGGCGTTCTTCCCATATCCGCTGATGAAGTCCCGCCTACTGGGACGTAACGTGCGTACGGATGGGAAGTTCGTGACGTCACCCGCAGTTTATTCACAGTCTCACCAGACGCGCTGTTGTACCTCGGCACTGGTTTAGTGCCTTTTAAATGTAAGTGCACTACTTTTGTTTTTCATTAAATTGTTTTCTACTACGGAGAAACACTATGGTCTGCTTCTATATTTTCCACATGTAAACACTGCCTTATGAACTTAATACCTGGAAGTTTTTGAATGATCCTGATTTCATATGGAATTGATGACCCTAACCCTTTTTGGGGAAGTTTACATCTTCATCTGTTTTGGATTAACCCGTAAGGGAAGGTTTTCAGTGACCCTCTATAATTAAAGGGTCCATGTTTGAAGGTGAGCGGCCAATTTATCTGTTGGTGGAGGTCTCTCACTGTGTGTGTGTCTGTTACCACCTGCATGCAATCAAGAGTCCATGTGTCATCTATGAAGATCACGGGGATTATATACTGATTCACTGTGCTGTTTTTCTATCTTTGATATATGGACATATAAAGCGCTGCACTATTTATTTTTATGTTATTAACTTCACACCATCATCCGAGCGGTGTTTAGTCAGCCAGAACAGCTTACTGAGGAGGAACAGGAAGTGAGAAATTCAGACAAAGAAAACAAAGAAAAAAAACATTTAGAAGGGAAATCGAAGGAAAAGGTAAGTGAACCAACAATGCACTAGCTTAAAGGAACCTACTGTATTTAGAAAATAAAAAACAAACCTTTGCAACCACTTTAAGTCCTGCAGGCTTCCCCCAAACCAGTTCCAGTTGTGGTGACTGGTCACCCTAAACCTCTTTTCTTGCCAGCCTCAGACTGGTCATGTTACCCCCTCTCAACAATATCACCCCAAATAATTCAGGACCATTGGCATCATATAGAAAGGTCCTGTGTAAGATGAAGAAGCTCAGAGTTAACTTGCTCTCAATATTCAATGATATTTATGTCTTCCTTCTGAGGCTGAAAGTAGACTATTACACTTTACCAAGGTTTGTGTTTGAAAATGTACGCCACAGACATCGCTATGTAAATGTCAGAAAGATGTTAATGAGGTCCCTTTTGCTGGAGTGCTAGAGAGCTTTATATATTTCCTTTATTGTGAGCTGCTGGCCCAACTGCCTCCATCTTCATTATAAATTGATCGAGCAACTGTCGGCAGTCTGTACTTCTGAATTTGTATATTAGTCAACAGGGGATGGCAAGGAAAAAAAAAGGAACTTAAATAATGCATGTCTGCAAATTTGCCGATCAGAGGCTGGGGGTATATTTTACTTGGTACTTTGAGACTTCCCTTTTAAGCCTACAACCAAGAGATGGACTTTTTGCTTTTCCTCTGCTAATCTCTGATATTTTATATTCCAGGCACATCCGTCTCCAGTGTACATTGCTCTGTCCGTGCTAAAAGTGCATCTGCATTAACCGTCCGCAAGTCGTTCCCCCGGCTTCTGCAAGATGAATTAGGAAGATTACAACAGTTATAACTTTGTTTTACAATCACACATGGTGCTTTTACAAGTGTATTTTGGCACCTTGCTCATTTTTATAGTTCCTTCAGGTATTTTGTTTTCTCTTACAAAGCTAGTCATTTGCAGCGGTTTTTATTTGTATTTTTTTATTTTCTTCTTTGGATGAAATTAGATCAGAGCATGGAGCATGGATCTGAATTTTTTTTAAGAACCGGCATCTTGGCTCTGTGTTATTTTAGATGCCAGATAACATAAGTATGCTGTAGACTAGGGGTCTCCAAACTTTTAAGTACAAAAAGCTACATTGTTTATTTTACATATATTCATTGGCCAAAAGAATAATTTTTATAAGTGAATGAATTAAATTTAAATGAATGAATACATTAAACTTGGATCTTTTTTGTAAATGCTATGATTCGGAACACAATTAAGTAAAAGTGCCCCTTTTACATCAGAGTCATTTTTTTTAATCCCATCAAAGTCCCCCTCCATCAGCAGGGTGGATGATGAAAGGTGGAGCAGGTCTGGATGTAGATAGTTTTGTCCTCTTGTTAATGCTGGGAGAAACACTTCATTGGTTGCTAGGAAGCTTGAAGTCCTAGGGCAGGGGTTGGGTGGGGAAAAACAGAGACCAATGCAGGCTTCTTCTGACCTTAAGGCCTCATGCCCACGGACGTTTTTACAGCCGCGTTTTTTAGTGTTTTTTACAGCTTAAAAAACGCCTGTCCATGTTAGTCTATAGCTTCATGCCCACCTAGGCGTTTTTGAGCTGCAAATAGCATAGGCGTTTTTTAGCTGTAAAAAAAAAACAGGACCAGTGTGTTACTTGGCGTCGGCGTTAGGCATAAAAAAAGTGAATCGTTAAAAAACGCGCAAAAACGCCGCGATTGCGTTTTTGAGCTCCGGCGTTTTTTAATTTTTTATTTAATTTTTTCGAAAAAAATACGGTCCGAAAATTTATACAATAACATGGACAGGCGTTTTTAAGCTGTAAAAAATGCGGCTGTAAAAAAGTCCGTGGGCATAAGGCCTAAAGCGGAGGTCCCACTAAAAAGAAAATATTAAAAGCCAGCAGCTACAAATACAGCAGCTGCTGACTTTTAATACATGGACACTTACCTGTCTGCCACCATGCTCGGTAAGGGAATCAGGAAGTGAAGCATTGCGGCTTCACTTCCCGGTTCCCTACTGCGCATGCGCGAGTTGCGCTGCGGGTCTTCACTGGTCCCCGCTGAGTTCTGGGAGCCAGAAGGCAGCGGGGGTACAGAGTAGGCGCCGGCGTAGATCACTGAGGTGATCTATGCCAGGAAGTGGGAGCAAATACTTGCATTAGACAGGTATCTTCCATAAAGTGGAAGTTCCATTTTTGGGTGGAACTCCACTTTAATCTTCAATCTGTTCACAGGATATGCGACTGACCAGATAAATTCTTGTAGTGGCCCAGATTTGGCCCACAGGCCATAGCTTGGAGACTCCTGCTGTAAACTGTTGAGCATTAAAGCTGAACTCTGGTCTGGTCAAAAATTATGAAATGTGTGCCCCTTCCCCCAGCATATGCAGGATTTATTGCTCTTTTAGTATAGGGAAATCTGACAGAATGCTTACCTTACTCCATAGACCCATGGTGGCCAGGGCTCTAGTCTTCTCTCCCACCCAAATATGAGCAGGCCCTTGGCATCTTTGTGTATAATGCAGGACTTGTATTATATATGATTTAGTTGATGAGGTTGATGAGGTTGATGAGAAGGGGTCATATTACCGATCAGAGGCTGGCATGAAGAGAGTCTTGGGGGGACTGGTCATCACAACTGGAACTGGTGGTGGGGGAAGGGGGGTGAGTTCTGGGTAAGGGTTTATCTGGAGGTGATATAAGAGAGAAGAATACTTCCTTGACCCAGAGTCCTGTAGACTTCACCCTCACCGGTCAACCTAAGCCTTACGTCATGCCAATCGTCAACTGGTCATGTTACCCCCCTTTATTTAACATCATCATGTATAATGCAAGATCATTGGGCACCGCTCGTTCTACATTGTACGTGATGACATCAGAGGCCACATTCCTGAGCAAGGATACTGGATCCCCATCTGCTGCATAGCTCAGAGCTCAGCTTTAAAATATACTGTAGGTTAGTGCTATGGTCAAGGGTTGCATCTAAATTATAATTGCATCTAAATTATAATTAAACCTTAAACCTTCATTGGTAACAATAGAATGTCTATAACAAGTTAATTCATGATTGTCACAATCAATATATTTTTTATTCTATAAATATGTACATGAACATTTCTATATATTTTGTAATAAAAAAAACTTTTTATACTATACCCTTGACTGTATATCAGTTCCACATACGGTGCCATCAAAGTCCACCCCAGCCTCTTCTTCCATTACAATATAATTAAACCTTCAGTAATAAACTAATGCCTGTAAAGGACATTAATGTAACAGAAACTACCTGTAACATTTTAAAATCGTACTTTTTTTTTTTTTAAAGTTCGCAGCACGATGCAAGGTCTAAACCTCTTTGCACAGTGCTAGGCATGGCTGCTCATGCACATTTCAAAGACATGACATGGCCAGCATGCACAGCATACTTCTTTGGAAGTAAATCTAAAGGGTTGTTTGTGGTACTGAGGCTAAATGACTGCACTGTTGGCATGCCCAACAGGGAGCTGCCCTCAAAACTGCTGTCAGCCTCAGAGGTTGTGGGTGGTGTTGAGGTGGGCTGACTGAACAGTAGGCATGCCTCCCAGTGACCAATAAAGTGAACGTCCTGGTATGGGTCAGCATGTGTGGGTGGATCACCTTGTATTACACAGGCAACTCTGCTTCTGCTTAGGAAGCGTTGCCACCCAAGGACCAGAGATGAAATCCAGGGTTATTGGAAGGCTCGCCAGGCAGAAAAACGCAAATACGAAGAAAAGTCTTGAAATGGGAATGTGCACACAATCATGTGGAGGAGAAAGAAACCATGTGATGCAATTCAATATTAGGGTTTAGGTACACTGTATATGCTATGTCATTAGATTGTGATGGAGTTGATAAAATTATTATTTTATGTCTAAGATTAATCTCTCTATTATCCACTCAAATATTGGAATTTTCTTCTATTCTTTATTATTTCATTCTTTCATTATGCTTTGGTATATTGGTTTAGAAATTTGGTGCAAGTTGGGTGACTTTTGTTTCAGCTGCACACAGGGTTCACAGCCCCATCCTTAGGAATTTTAGAGTAAATAGCCACCCTTGTGAGGAATATATTTGCGAGGAATAATAGCAATACACACACACACTAAGATATATTTATACAATAAGAAACTTATTGATGTTCATATTGGGAACCAGAAAGTTTATGTATGCTAGCTAAGAATATAATCAAGAGTATTATCATGTGTGTGTTATAGTAATCTTATAACCAGCCCGTAGTAAGTTTCCTTAAATGACAAACAGATAAATGAGGAACAGATGTCCTGTGCACTCCTTTTTACAACCCCTCCCATCGACTCTAAACTAATATGGCTGCCGAGCTGAAGAATGAACAGTATGTGGCTTGACATGTGGAAGAACAGGCTCAAGAGGAAGACGACCATATAAAGAATCAGCCAAGGATATGTACACATTTGTGATGACGATTGCTTATGTCACTTTGTCTATAAAGGCTGTAACTGAATAAAGAACTTCCTGTTGTAGAGCCAGGGATGAGGAAGAGATTGCACTGACCAAAGTGTGCAGCGTAATTCTTAAAGCATGCATGCCCTCATATCAACATAAATTTGGACCAGCAGCAGAATAGCGAATAGTATTCTGGTATTGGACCAGAGGCAATCTATTATAAGATGTATAAAAGACAGTGTAGCACCAAAAAGAATAGACCAGGATGACCAGATGACACTTGTCACACTGACTCTTGTCAGGTCTTCTGAGGATGCAGTTGTTCAAAATGAGTGGGCAATCAGCAGGCCTAAAAAAAACTAAAGGAGAGAAAAGAAGGTCATGTTCCTGCTGTGCATTACAAGCTGATGCACTGACCCATGCCAGCATGTTCACCTTGTTTTTCACAGTAGGGCTTGCCTGTGCAGTCACCCTACCTCAACACCACTCACGCCCTCTGAGGATAATAGCGGGTTAGAAGTCAGCTTCCTGTTGGTCATGCCTATAGTGCAGTCAAACTGTAGGCACCAAGCTTACATAGAGTTCAAACTCAGAGCACAGCACTGTTGAGAGAAAATAGGGGTAAGGTATCAGTAGGTGAGGAGTGTATTATCAAGCGAACTTGTCACTTGGCCCTGAATGGGTCTTCCTTACAGTTAGAAATAGCTTAGACATTTGGGAAATGTGTGACTTGTTTTAGTTTTTCCTGCCTCAAAATCTGTATAACATTTTACTGACAACTGATTGCCTGCTTTTCTCTGCCCCTTGTTCATTCTTCTTGACCTTTTCTCTGTTTTAGTCATTAAACTTGAATAATGCATCACCCCAAAGGATCAACTCAACATGGACAGGCTTGTAGAAGCTGTTTTTAACCAGAATCACCTGAGATAGGCTACAGTAACCCTTGGGTTCAACTCTAGAATATATAAGTGGGTTGAATCCCAAGCCCTGCTCTGTTAGTGTGGTCAAAATAGAAACTAAATCCAATCCAAGAGCTTCTGCCCATCCTTTGGAACTCCCTACCCCAATCTGTCCGACTGTCCCCTAATCTATCCATCTTTAGATGATCCCTGAAAATCTTTCTCTTTATCGAAGCCTATCCTGCTTCTAACTAATACACTGTTTTACTTTCACCATCCGCTCATCCCCCACAGCTATTACCTTTTGTATCAATTGACCCTCCCTCTTAGATTGTAAGCTCTAATGAGCAGGGCCCTCTGATTCCTCTTGTACCAAATAGTAATGTAACTGTCGTGTCTGTCCTCATTTTGTTAAAAGGGGGAGTAAACCCTCTGGGGGAAGTTACACCTACAGGTAAGGCTAGATTAAGGCTTACCTGTAGGTGTTTGCAATATCTCCTAAACCTACAGGGTTAAGGAGATATTTGCCAAAAAGAATGCACCGATGTCTACGGCGCATGCGCGCCATAGACAACGGCGCAGGCGCACTGAGAATGCCGGTTTTATGAATGGCTAATGCCGGCTTTGACAGCTCCCACGCGCATGCGCGGAGTGACGTCTTTGCCGCTCCGGGCAATCACAGCGCCGGAGCGCCGATACCTGAAAGTTACCTTCTGGAGAGATGTCTGTGGCCGGAGGGGGAGACGAGGATGGCTTTGGGGGCTTCGATCTAAGGTAAGTAATTCATAATGAGCTAGTATGCTAATCATACTAGCTCATTATGCCTTTGTCTTGCAGGTTTTTATTTAAAAAAAAAAAAATTGGGTTTACAAAGACTTTAAGCGCTGTGCAAACTGTTGGCACTAGGGATGGGCCCGGTGCTCGATTCGAACCCATGTTCGAATCGAGCATCGGGCGTTCGCTCGCTCGTCGAGCCCAGAACTATTTGGGCCGTTCGCATCACATTCGTGTGATGCGAGCGGCCCCGCAATGCATTGCGGCCGGCGCGGCCGGCGCAGTGCATTGCTGGCTGATGATTGGCCAAGCATACACTGTGACCCCGCATGCTTGGCCAATCACAGCGCCCGAAACTCGGAGAGCAATAATTGGCTACAGGCAGGACGCCTGTAGCCAATTACAGCTCAGGGGCTTTAGTACACGCCCCACCATTTAAAAGGCCGCCACGCCATCGGCCCCGGTCACATGAGTTCCGGCTTTAGGAGAGATTAGTCTGCTGATTCTGTCTTTGCTTGATACTGAAAGATTTGCTCTTCTTTGCTAAACCATTGGCTATTTCTTTGCTAAACCATTGCTACCTAAGTCATTGATCGTTCATTGCTGCTGATTGCACAGTTAGTGTGTTATTAGCTGCTGCTGGGGATTAGTCTGGTGCGTGCTTACTGTTAGTACCAACCGCAGTGCTGTTAGCACAGCATTGCACCCCAACAGCACCCATAGGACTTCTAGTGTGTTAGTGGCAGCAAACAGAGCTCCTATATTTTCTTCTCAGCAGCACCCATAGGACTTCTAGTGTGTTAGTGGCATCACACAGAGCTCCTATATTTTCTTCTCAGCAGCACCCATAGGACTTCTAGTGTGTTAGTGGCAGCAAACAGAGCTCCTATATTTTCTTCTCAGCAGCACCCATAGGACTTCTAGTGTGTTAGTGGCAGCAAACAGAGCTCCTATATTTTCTTCTCAGCAGCACCCATAGGACTTCTAGTGTGTTAGTGGCAGCAAACAGAGCTCCTATATTTTCTTCTCAGCAGCACCCATAGGACTTCTAGTGTGTTAGTGGCAGCAAACAGAGCTCCTATATTTTCTTCTCAGCAGCACCCATAGGACTTCTAGTGTGTTAGTGGCAGCAAACAGAGCTCCTATATTTTCTTCTCAGCAGCACCCATAGGACTTCTAGTGTGTTAGTGGCAGCAAACAGAGCTCCTATATTTTCTTCTCAGCAGCACACATAGTACCTATAGTGTGTTAGTGGCATCACACAGAGCTCCTATATTTTCTTCTCAGCAGCACACATAGTACCTATAGTGTGTTAGTGGCATCACACAGAGCTCCTATATTTTCTTCTCAGCAGCACCCATAGGACTTCTAGTGTGTTAGTGGCATCACACAGAGCTCCTATATTTTCTTCTCAGCAGCACCCATAGGACTTCTAGTGTGTTAGTGGCAGCAAACAGAGCTCCTATATTTTCTTCTCAGCAGCACCCATAGGACTTCTAGTGTGTTAGTGGCATCACACAGAGCTCCTATATTTTCTTCTCAGCAGCACCCATAGGACTTCTAGTGTGTTAGTGGCAGCAAACAGAGCTCCTATATTTTCTGCTCAGCAGCACCCATAGGACTTCTAGTGTGTTAGTGGCATCACACAGAGCTCCTATATTTTCTTCTCAGCAGCACCCATAGGACTTCTAGTGTGTTAGTGGCAGCAAACAGAGCTCCTATATTTTCTTCTCAGCAGCACCCATAGGACTTCTAGTGTGTTAGTGGCATCACACAGAGCTCCTATATTTTCTTCTCAGCAGCACCCATAGGACTTCTAGTGTGTTAGTGGCAGCAAACAGAGCTCCTATATTTTCTTCTCAGCAGCACCCATAGGACTTCTAGTGTGTTAGTGGCAGCAAACAGAGCTCCTATATTTTCTTCTCAGCAGCACCCATAGGACTTCTAGTGTGTTAGTGGCAGCAAACAGAGCTCCTATATTTTCTTCTCAGCAGCACCCATAGGACTTCTAGTGTGTTAGTGGCATCACACAGAGCTCCTATATTTTCTTCTCAGCAGCACCCATAGGACTTCTAGTGTGTTAGTGGCAGCAAACAGAGCTCCTATATTTTCTTCTCAGCAGCACCCATAGGACTTCTAGTGTGTTAGTGGCAGCAAACAGAGCTCCTATATTTTCTTCTCAGCAGCACCCATAGGACTTCTAGTGTGTTAGTGGCATCACACAGAGCTCCTATATTTTCTTCTCAGCAGCACCCATAGGACTTCTAGTGTGTTAGTGGCAGCAAACAGAGCTCCTATATTTTCTTCTCAGCAGCACCCATAGGACTTCTAGTGTGTTAGTGGCAGCAAACAGAGCTCCTATATTTTCTTCTCAGCAGCACCCATAGGACTTCTAGTGTGTTAGTGGCAGCAAACAGAGCTCCTATATTTTCTTCTCAGCAGCACCCATAGGACTTCTAGTGTGTTAGTGGCAGCAAACAGAGCTCCTATATTTTCTTCTCAGCAGCACCCATAGGACTTCTAGTGTGTTAGTGGCATCACACAGAGCTCCTATATTTTCTTCTCAGCAGCACCCATAGGACTTCTAGTGTGTTAGTGGCAGCAAACAGAGCTCCTATATTTTCTGCTCAGCAGCACCCATAGGACTTCTAGTGTGTTAGTGGCATCACACAGAGCTCCTATATTTTCTTCTCAGCAGCACCCATAGGACTTCTAGTGTGTTAGTGGCAGCAAACAGAGCTCCTATATTTTCTTCTCAGCAGCACCCATAGGACTTCTAGTGTGTTAGTGGCATCACACAGAGCTCCTATATTTTCTTCTCAGCAGCACCCATAGGACTTCTAGTGTGTTAGTGGCAGCAAACAGAGCTCCTATATTTTCTTCTCAGCAGCACCCATAGGACTTCTAGTGTGTTAGTGGCAGCAAACAGAGCTCCTATATTTTCTTCTCAGCAGCACCCATAGGACTTCTAGTGTGTTAGTGGCATCACACAGAGTTCCTATATTTTCATCTCAGCAGCACCCATAGGACTTCTAGTGTGTTAGTGGCAGCAAACAGAGCTCCTATATTTTCTTCTCAGCAGCACCCATAGGACTTCTAGTGTGTTAGTGGCAGCAAACAGAGCTCCTATATTTTCTTCTCAGCAGCACCCATAGGACTTCTAGTGTGTTAGTGGCATCACACAGAGCTCCTATATTTTCTTCTCAGCAGCACCCATAGGACTTCTAGTGTGTTAGTGGCAGCAAACAGAGCTCCTATATTTTCTTCTCAGCAGCACCCATAGGACTTCTAGTGTGTTAGTGGCAGCAAACAGAGCTCCTATATTTTCTTCTCAGCAGCACCCATAGGACTTCTAGTGTGTTAGTGGCATCACACAGAGCTCCTATATTTTCTTCTCAGCAGCACCCATAGGACTTCTAGTGTGTTAGTGGCAGCAAACAGAGCTCCTATATTTTCTTCTCAGCAGCACCCATAGGACTTCTAGTGTGTTAGTGGCAGCAAACAGAGCTCCTATATTTTCTTCTCAGCAGCACCCATAGGACTTCTAGTGTGTTAGTGGCAGCAAACAGAGCTCCTATATTTTCTTCTCAGCAGCACCCATAGGACTTCTAGTGTGTTAGTGGCAGCAAACAGAGCTCCTATATTTTCTTCTCAGCAGCACCCATAGGACTTCTAGTGTGTTAGTGGCAGCAAACAGAGCTCCTATATTTTCTTGTCAGCAGCACACATAGTACCTATAGTGTGTTAGTGTCAGCACCCATAGGACCTACAGTGTGTTGTGAGCACACATAGGAGTTCTATTTTTTATACTATATACACTACCGACTACAATGGCTGGAAGACCGCCAAGGAGAGGCAGAGCGTGCCGAGGCAAGAACACAGGGCAGGCAGGCTCTGTTTCTAGAGACAACAGTGCTGGCCGTGGACGTGGTCGTGCATCGTCATCAGCACGTGGCCATGGGACACGCTTGTCTTTGTTTTCGGCAGCTGGACATGTGGAGCCGCATCATGCCGAAGGCTTGGTAGAATGGATGACCAAGCCCTCCTCATCCTCCTCATCCTCTCTCACCCAGGCTCAGGGTACTGGCAGAGCAGCTGCCAACGCGTACTCAATGGCATCATCAGCCACCCCTTCCCTAGACCCACCATGTCCTCCTGAGGAGTCCCCCGAACTGTTTGAGCACAGTGTTGGGTACATGCTCCAGGAGGATGCCCAACGATTCGAAGGCTCGGATGATGATACCCAGCTTGAGGAAGTCAGTAGTGTGCGCGCAGAGAGAGGGGATGCTGAAGGACAGCAATCTGGCAGTAGTGTTCCACCAGCTGCAGCTTACTGCCAGGTTTGCTCTAGTGGTGAAGAGGGAGGGGATGATGAGGTCACTGACTCCACGTGGGTGCCTGAAGGGAGAGAGGAGGAGGAGGAGGAGGATGCAGCGTCACATGTCCAGCGAGGCAGGATGCCCCCTGGAGGCCAGCTAGAGGCCAGCACAGCAACTGTACCACACCGCAGAGCTCCGCCTGTGCAGGGCGCTGCCTCTGCACATTATCACAAAAGTTCTTTGGTGTGGGCCTTTTTTGAGACGAGTGCATCAGATCGCACCACTGCTATTTGCAATATTTGTCTCAAGCGTATCTTGCGTGGCCAAAACATCAGCCGCTTGGGCACCACAAGCATGAGCAGACATATGTCGACCTGCCATGCAGCTCGTTGGCAAGCACACATAAAAGACCCACACCAAAGAACAAAGCGGACCTCTCCTTGCTCCTCATCAGCTGGGATCTCCATCCCCACTATATCTTCAGTCCTCTCTGAAAGCTGCTCTGAGAGGACTGAAGGTGTAGAATTAGGTGTGTCACAACCAAGTACTTGCAGTACACCGACGTCCGATTGTAGCAGGCAAATTTCCCTGCCCCAGCTGCTGGACCGTCGAAAGAAGTATACTCCCAGCCATCCACATGCCCAGCGGTTGAATGCTAGCTTGGCTAAATTGCTAGCACTTCAACTGCTGCCTTTTCAGTTGATAGACTCGGCCCCCTTCCGTGAGTTTGTTCAATGTGCGGTTCCTCAGTGGCAGGTTCCCAAACGCCACTTTTTCTCACGGAAGGCAATTCCGTCTCTCTACTGGCATGTGGAAGGCAATGTCCATGCCTCGCTGGACAGGGCGGTCAGCGGTAAGGTGCATATTACCGCTGACTCATGGTCCAGCAGGCATGGACAGGGACGTTATCTTTCTTTCACGGCCCATTGGGTCACTCTATTGGTAGCTGGGAGGGATGCAGGACAAGGTGCAGTAGTGTTGGAGGTTGTTCCGCCACCACGCCTCCAAAATGCTACTACTGGTTGTGACACACCTCTCTCCTCCACCCCCTCCTCTTCTTCTTCCTCCATGTCCTCTTCGAGTGCTCTGTCCTCGGAACCAGCGGTGCTCCGTAGGCGTACAAGGGGCTACGCGAGTACGCAGGCAAAAAGATGCCATGCCGTGCTTGCGCTGGTGTGTTTGGGGGACAGGAGCCACACTGGGCCAGAGGTTCTGGCAGCTCTGCAGGGGCAGGCCGAGAGGTGGTTGACGCCACGCCAGCTTAAGCCAGGAATGGTCGTTTCTGATAATGGCACCAACCTCCTCTCCGCCCTGCGACAGGGGCAGCTCACCCATGTGCCCTGTATGGCTCACGTCCTCAACCTGGTGGTGCAGCGGTTCTTGGGCAGGTTCCCAGGCTTACAGGATGTCCTGAGGCAGGCCAGGAAAGTCTGTGTGCATTTCCGCCGATCTTATAATGCCAGTGCTCGGCTGACTGAGCTGCAAAAGGAGCTGAACCTGCCCAAGAACCGCCTAATATGTGACATGCCCACCAGGTGGAACTCAACGTTGGCCATGCTGCAGCGACTGCACACGCAGCAGAGGGCCATCAATGAATACCTTTGCGACTACGGCACCAGGACAGGGTCAGGGGAGCTTGGCTTTTTTTCCCCACGCCAGTGGAGCATGATCAGGGATGCATGCACTGTCCTCTCACCATTTGAGGAGGCCACGAGGATGGTGAGCAGTGACAGTGCATGCATCAGTGACACTGTACCTCTTGTCCACCTGTTGGAGCATACGCTGCGTGGGATAATGGACAGGGCACTTGAGGCAGAACAGAGGCAGGAAGAGGAGGACTTCCTTTTCTCTCAAGGCCCCCTTTATCCAGACAATGTTCCTTCTGTCCCACCCATCACACAGGAAGAGGAGGAGGAGGAGGAGGAGGAGGAGGAGGAGGATTGTGTGAGCATGGAGGTGGAGCCTGGCACTCAGCATCAGCAGCAGCAGTCTTTTAGGGATGATGTACAGTCCCAACAAACCAGTGGACTTGTACGTGGCTGGGAGGAGGTGGCTGGCGATCATGTCATCCTCAGTGACCCAGAAGACTCCGGACCGAATGCCTCAGCTAACCTACGCTGCATGGCCTCCCTGATCCTGCAAAGCCTGCGGAAGGATCCTCGTGTTCTTCGGATCAAGGAGAGTGACCATTACTGGCTGGCCACTCTCCTTGATCCACGGTACAAGGGTAAGGTTGCGGACCTTATCTTGCCGTCGCAGAGGGAGCAGAGGATGAGACATCTCAGGGAGGCCTTGCAGAAAGGTCTGTGCAACGCGTTCCCAGAAACTGGGAGGTTACAAACTCCTTGTCCTGGACGACGAGTTGCTGAGGCTTCGGTCAGTAGCAGAAGGAGCGGTGGGGAAGGTGGACGTCTGACCGATGCGTTCAGACAATTTTTTAGTCCGCAGCCCCAAGGTATGATCGGTTCCAGCAACCATCGCCAGCGTCTGATATACATGGTGCAGGAATACCTAGGGGCAAGGTCAGATTTGGACACCTTTCCCACCGAAAATCCTCTGGCTTACTGGGTCCTGAGGATGGATCACTGGCCAGAGCTTGCACAGTATGCAATTGAGCTACTGGCCTGTCCTGCATCCAGCGTTCTTTCCGAACGCACATTCAGTGCTGCTGGAGGATTTGTCACCGATCATAGGGTGCGCCTGTCCACCGACTCGGTTGATCGACTGACCTTCATAAAAATGAATCAGTCTTGGATCACCACCAGCTACCAGACACCTGAAGCGGATATAACGGAATAATTTATAATGTCACATCCCTTCAAGACTGCCTATGCTGATGCTGAGTGACTGTCCTGTTATGTTCACTGACTATCCTCTTCCTCCTCCTCAATGATCCATGCCACCACACCAGTGCCTAAGGCACAATTTTTCAGCCCCTGTATAACAGGGGCGTGTAATTACAATTTTTTTAAAAGATGCTTCGCAACAGGTGTGACTGCTGTGCTCAGAGTACAGTATCTGTGAGGGGTTGCAGTGTTGTGGCACCAGCACCAGTGCCTAAGGCACAATTTTTCAGCCCCTGTTGGGGCGTGTAATTACAATTTTTAGGCAATGCTTTGCAACAGGTCTCATTGCTGTGCTCAGAGTACAGTATCTGTGAGGGGTTGCAGTGTTGTGGCACCAGCACCAGTGCCTAAGGCACAATTTTTCAGCCCCTGTATAACAGGGGCGTGTAATTACAATTTTTTAAAAAGATGCTTCGCAACAGGTGTGACTGCTGTGCTCCAAGTACAGTATCTGTGAGGGGTTGCAGTGTTGTGGCACCAGCACCAATGCCTAAGGCACAATTTTTCAGCCCCTGTTTAACAGGGGCGTGTAATTACAAATCTTGATCTAATAGTTCACAGCAGGGCCCATTCCTGCGCCCACCAAGAGTAACTATGAGGGCCTACAGTCTTGTGGCAACACCGTCCACCACCACCACCACCACCAAAGGCCCAATTTTTCTGCCCTGTTCAACAGGTGCATGCAATTACAAATCTTGATCTAATAACTCACAGCAGGGCCCATTCCTGCACCCACCAAGAGTAACTGTGAGGGCTTACAGTCTTGTGGCAACACCGTCCACCACCACGGAAAGTGAGGTGACATGTTCTGAACAGATGTGCAAAGACAGCAAATGTTACAGGGGTGATAACCCCTCCCTATGTTCTCCAAAAAGCTTAAAAATTGATTTTTTTGGGATGTAGCTACACTTCATAATGTACCGGTTCAGATTCTACTTAAGAACAAACCTACAGTCCATGTCTTGTTTGCACCACCTATATACTGCTGTTCAGAGTATATAGGGTTGTAGGTATAGGGTTTTATTTTGGGTGCGGGGTCCCCCTTAGTATCCATACAAGACCCAAAGGGGCTGGGGTGGGGGGGGGTGATGGGGTAGCCATGCCATTTTTCTCAAGGATTTTCAGCCATATGGCGGCCAGGACAAGACATGACATTAAAGCCGCAAGTGGTTTTAAATGGCTTCTTTTTTTCCTTTACAAATGTCATTTTGTGCAAGGACAGTTCTAAACACGGGAAACACATGCCACTTCACAGGCATACTTTAGACACCCCCCAGGTACCGTATTTAAAGGAAAATTTCACTTTTTTTTTTTCACTTTATGCATCATTAAAATGACTGCTCCCGAAAAAACTTTAGTTTTTAAAATTTCTTTTTGCATTGATATATGTCCCCTGGGGCAGGACCCGGGTCCCCAAACCTGTTTTATAACATTAACATGCATATTGGCCGTTGTAATTAGCAATTTTGATTTCGAACGTTCGCGTCCATTATAACGAATAGGGTTCGAAAATTCGCGCGAACTTTCGGTCCGTTCGAAGGTTCTGGTGCGAACCGAACCCGGGGGTGTTCGGCTCATCCCTAGTTGGCACTATATAAATCTCGTATAATAATAATATAATAATAAAGCCTATGCACAAAGCTATTAGTCAAAACAATTACAGAAGAGGAGGTTCAAGCTGGCTTTCTAATGGAGATACAACCCCTGCACATGCTTGGGGATCTGCATTGCCCACAGGGTCACATTCCTTACTGACACATTGATTTATTGAAATTGTATTCCTTATTCCTACAAGCTTATCAGATTCACCTAAAAACAAAGACCACATTCATGCTGATCCAGATTTTCACAGTATTTGGGCTTTTTGTACATCTCGTTCCAAAACCATGGACATTAATTTGGAGTTGACCCCCACTCCCTCTTGAAGCTTAGAAAAGGCTTCCCACAAAGATTTTGCAGTATTTATTTGAGAATTGGTGCCCATTCAGCCACAAGAGCATTTGTGAGATAAAGTACTGATGTTGGATGAGAAAAACTAGCTTGCAATTGGCATTTCAACTTATCCAAATGTTCAGAAGGGTTGAGGTCGGGACTTTTTGCAGGACACTCAAGTTCCTCCACACCAACCTCATCAAATTGTGTCTTTATGGAGCTGGCTAACTGCAGAAGAACACAGTCAAGCTGGAACAGAAAAGGGCCTTCTCCGACTTGGTGTTACATGGTTGAGAATGAGAACACACATTGTTTAAAATATATTTGTATGCTGTAGTATTAACAGAACCCTTCACTGGAAACACTTAAACTAAATCATTTGGAGAGGGGACTACAATTTTGGCCATTTAGGTAGTTGTGGTATTCAGCTGTCCACAAAGTTTTGAGCTATCGTGTAATACCTATGGGAAAAAGCTTTGATGGAGTAATGCCGCGTACAGACAACCGTTTTTTCACGACGAGAAAAATTTCATTTTTTAATTTGGTCATTAAAAACGATTGTGTGTGGCCTCCAGAGAATTTTTCACGACGTGAAAAATAGGCATTAAAAATTTGGAACATGCTCTAATTTTTCTCGTCGTTTTTCACGTCGTCGTTTTTCTCGTCATGAAGCAAGTGATGAGATGGGAGCGCTTGTTCTGGTAAAACTAGCGTTCGTAATGGAGACAGCACATTCGTTACGCTGTAAAGGACTGAAGAGCACAAGGCTGAAAAGCGCAAATCGTCTCTCACCAAACTTTACTAACACGAGGATCAGCAAAAGCAGCCCAAAGGGTGGCACCATCCGAATGGAACTTCCCCTTTATAGTGCCATCGTACATTTCACGCTTTTCTCAAGCATTTTTTTTTCATGATAGTGTGTAGGCAAGGCAGGCTTGAAAAGAATCACGTCGAGAAAGACTTCGTTTTTTTCAATGACATTAAAAACGGTCATGTGTACGCGGCATAAGCCATTCTCCAAGTTACAGATCACACATCAGTTCCAAGGAGCAGTTATTATATTACAATTGTATCTAAAATAATCTTTGGAAAAAAACAAACATTACTTTTTTGCATAAAAACTCCCCATGTGCCCGTACTATCTCTTAAAGCTGCTGGCAGCTATAATCGAATTTCAGTAGTGGATCTGTTGTATAAACCTTCCACGTATCTAGATCATCTATGACAGCTAACATCAATTGAAAAATTGAGTTGGGCCAGAAGAATTCAGAATAGTCACTGATCGTGTAAAGGAAGAAATAAGCAACAGAAAATGAAATCTTAAATGGGGAACATCTAATTTGCTACAGCACTATATATCATAAATAACTGCCATGATATTTTTTTTTACTGATAGAATACTCTTTTCACCTTTATTTATCCTTCTTTGCATCTCAGTGTTGTGAATCTCTCTTATCCTGGACCTCCAAGGATAATAATAATAATAATCATTTAAAAAATATATATCTTTAGTTGCATGTGGTTGGATTATGAGTACAGTATAGCTCATATATAAGCTAAGATAAAATTGCCTTGCAAAGTGAACAGTGCATTTGTTTTTAGTAAATCAACCCCAATCACAAGTGTAGCAACACAATAGGGTTTATGTCTGAAGATGCACAATCAAAACCTTACTAATACAGCTATTAATATCAGTACTGGAGTGACAAAACCAGGAACCTGTCTGCAGTGATCCAATTAGTAGTGTATGGACAGAACCATTACACAAAATGCTGCCCCCCAGCCTGTAAACCAATCATCTGTGACATGTGTAAAGAAGGGTGGGGCTGCGCTGTTCTATTAAAATTAAATAAATATCTTCTAAAAGACTGTGCAAAGTAATCAAGGATGTGCAAGTCGCAAATAAATAAGCATCAAATAATAAATATCTTCTAATAATGTAAACACTGTGCAGAGTAATCAAACATGTGCAAATCACAAATAAATATCAAGCTGTGCAAGTAAATCGCAGACAATAAAAAATCAAATCCAAATGTGGATGCAAAACATAAGTGCAGACGGTGCAAAATTGCATAAAAACTCAAAAGAATATTGCACTATAAAAAGTGCAAGGTGCAAGGATCTCTGTGAATCATCAAGTGCTGAAATAAAGTAGGAGAACTGGGCGGTAACATGCGTCTTCAAGTGTATAAAATACTGCAAAGAAATTGCAAGAAAATTGCATAACATGCGACTTCAAAAGTGCAAAGAAAGTTTGTTTCATCAATAGTGAATGGTGAAAATAAATGTTCCTTTATCCTGTGCAAACTGCAGAGATGCAGGGGGCGATGGGGGTGTGTGATGGGAATATCTTATTCCTCCTTCTGTGCTGGCACACTCCAGTGATGGTGAATTCTGGTATAGGTGGCCTCTTACCTGTAGGTAGAGAGGTAACAGCATGTAGCATATAATGCTCTGTGTTCCTCTTGCCTGGTTCCTATGGGGATCCGTGTGCTATTTGGAATGGTCTCCTCCAGGAGCTGGATGCCAGGGTACTTGGGGTTTCCCTTTAGTGTGTACACACATGTGCCGGCCGGGGTATGAATAAAGAGGGAAGATACCATATAGTGTAGTATGTCTTTGTAAACATTTATTGGTCAACACGTAGTTAAAAGAATGGTACTCACATTTAGCAGTGAAAAAAAAACAGATAAAACTCCACGAGCTGCGAGCTCGTCTGCTGAGCGTCACTTCTAAGTCCCTTACTAGTCCCTACGCGTGGCGTCACGGTCACGTGACTTCATCTGTGACATGTTTCACCCCTACAAGCTTAGCTGTACATATCACACTACGACTTAACCCATAGATGTGAAACGTGTCAGTTGTGTATGTCTACAGGTGGGGAGGGCAACATGTTCGTACAATGGTTTTTGAAATAACGTTCTTTACCGGACAGTGACGCCATTGGTGTGAGGCTGGACTAGGACTGGGACTTGTTTAAACTGTCACAAAGGTGCCTTTCATTGTGCTTTAATTACTTGCCCACTGGGCACTTTCACCCCCTTCCTACCCAGGCCAATTTTCAGCTTTCAGCGTTGTCCCACTTTGAATGACAATTGCGTGGTCATGCATTACTGTACCCAAATTATATTTTTATATTTTTTTCACGAAATAGCGCTTTCTTTTGGTGATCACCGCTGTTTTTTTTTATTTTATTTTTTTATTTATTTAACATTTTTTTGCTAAACAAACCAAAAAGGCAGAAAATTTTGATTTTTTTTTGTTGCAAACAGGTAATTTTTCTCCTTCACTGATGTGCACTGATGAGGTTGCACTGATGGGCATTGATGAGGCGGCACTGGTGGGCACTGATGAGAAGGCACTAATGAGGCTGCACTGATAGGTAGCACTGATGGGCACTGATAGGTAGCACTGATGGACACTAACAGGCAATGGTGAGCGGCACTGATAGGTGATAGAGGACACAGATGAGAAGGCACTGATGGGCACTGATTGGCAGCACTGATGATCTTTGATTGGCAGCACTGTTGGGATTGCATTGATATAACCAGGACACTGATAATCAGTGCCCTGATTATCAGTGTCGATATACCTTTAACACAAGCCGGTTATCGGATCTCTTGTTTCCAATAACCGGCTTGTGTTGACATCTGTGATCAGCTGTCATTGGACACTGCTGATCACATAATAAAGGGCTGCTGTGATTGGCCCTTTACCCTGATCTGTGATCAGCTGAGTCCAGAAGGACTTAATGATCACAGAGCGCCCCCCTCCTGTGGCACGTGGGAAGTGTGATCATGGGAGGATGTCCATGTACACCCTACTGGCAAAGTAAGTCTGCGCTGTAGTCATCTTTCAGCTGTAGCACAGTTTGGAAAGGGGTTAAATACACCTACCAGTCAAGGAAATCAAAGAATTTTTATGCTTAATCAAAGTTTATTAGAGTTTCAGAAAATAAAACAATAATAAATAACACATAGAAGCCAAAAAATATACGTTGCACTAGGTACAAGCAGGCCCAGACTGGCCATAGGGCACACCGAGCACACTGTCGCGGGCCGCCGCGGACCACATGTTCTTGTGGGGCCAAGGCAGCTGAGCTGCTCCTTGAGCCCCCGCCGCTTGCCCGGCCTCTCCGAGGCTGGCTGGCTGGCTGGCTGGCCGGCCGTCCGGCCGCCATTACAGTTCGGCCGTCGGGCTGGGGGCGGAGACTACAGGTCACGTTACCTGTGACCGTGAAGAGGGAGGGGATCTACATGAGATGCGGCCGCCGGCCGGTGTTCAAGTGAGTGTGTCTCAGTCTCCATGCGTGCGCCTGGATAGGAGAAGCCGCTGCACACACACACAGTAGAAGAATCCATCCCTTTATTTTTCTCCCACAGCTTCTAAATGCCTGCTTCTCTCTCTCTCCCTTTCGTGGGCATTCAGAGGCTGTAGGAGAAAAATAAAGGGATGGATTCTTCTACTGTGTGTGTGCAGCTGCTTCTCCTATCAAGCCACTTTCTACTGCCCCCTAGTGCTCATAGGCTCCCACCATGCTCACAGGTGCACCCCCTGCTCTCAGGCTCTCCCACTGCACTCCAGCCCCCCCCCCCCAGTAGTGATCTCCAACTCCCCCAGTGCTCTCCAGCCCCTGTACAATCCGGTCCCCCCAGAGCTCTCAAGCCCCTCCCAGTGCTCATCACCCCCCCGTACTCTCCAGCCCCCAGTGCTTGCTAGCCCCCTGTGCTATCAGACCCCCCTGTGCTTTTAGACCCCCCAGTGCTCTCCTGCCCCCTCCATGTGCCCTCAGGCCCCCCAGTGCTCATCAGCTCCCCTGTACTCTCCCCCCAGTGCTCTCCAGCCCTCCCCCAGTGCTCTCCAGCCCTCCCCAAGTGCTCTCCAGCCCTCCCCAAGTGCTCTCCAGCCCTCCCCCAGTGCTTTCCAGTCCTCCCCCAGTGCTTTCCAGTCCTCCCCAGTGCTTTCCTGTCCTTTGTGTTCTCCAGCCCCACCCAGTGCTCTAAGGCCCCCCTGTGCTCATCAACCCCTGTACTCTCCGCCCCCCTAATGCTCTCCAGCCCCTCCCAGTGCTCTCAGGCCCCCCAGTGCTCATCAGCACCCCTGTACACTCTGGCCCCCCAGTGCTCTCCAGCCCTCCATGCTCTCCAGCCCCCCCAGTGCTCTCTAGCCCTCCCCCAGTGCTCTCAGCCCCCCCAGTGCTCTCCAGCCGTCCATGCTCTCCAGTCCCTCCCAGTGCCCTCAGGCCCCCCTGTGCTCATCAACTTCTGTACTCTCCGGCCCCCCTAATGCTCTCCAGCCCCTCCCAGTGATCTCTAGCCCCTCCCAGTGCTCTCAGGCCACCCCTGTGCTCTCAGGCCGCCCCTGTGCTCTCAAGCCCCCCATGCTCTCCACCCCCCCGTGCTCTCCACCTCCCTGTGCTGTTCGCCTTCCATGTTCTCTGCCCCTGCTTGTGCTCTCCAGCCCCCCGTGGTCCCCGCCCCCTCAGTGCTCTCAGACCCCCCCATTGCTCTCCAACCCCCCCCAGTGCTCTCCAGCCCCTATGTGCTCTCCACCCCCACTGTGCTCTTCGCCTCCCGTGTTCTCTGCCCCTGCTTGTGCTCTTCAGCCCTATGTGCTCTCTGGCTCCCCCTAGTGCTCTCCACCCCCATGCTCTTCACCCCCTGTGCTCTCTGGCCCCCTTAGTGCTCTCCACACTCTCCCGTGTTCTCCACCCCCCCACATTCCCCCCCCCCTCCATGCTCTCCGTGCCTCCTGGTAAATTAGCCACGAGCTGCTCAGTCTAAAATGCCCGGGCCTAATTTTTGTCCAAGTCCGGGCCTGGGTGCAAGTCATACATATCCATTAGTACAAAGCAAAATAGAAAATGTTCAGGTTGCACAAGGTAGGTAACAAAAAATGGGTCAATATACATACACAATGGACTAAGCCAGTTATAAAACAGCTAGGCAGTAATATAGAATAACTGTTTAGTGCACACTGTACAGGTATTACAGCACCAGCGGGAAAACCCCCCATAGAAGAAGAATATGGTAGTGACCTAATATAGGTAGAGGATGAGTATAATCTCACATAGCACTACCAAAGTTGCAGAGAAGAAAGAAAAAAAAAAGAAGAGAAAAGAAAAATATGGGAGAAAAAAAAGGGGGGGGGGAAGCAGGACAATGCAAACCAGAGATATAGGACACAAACAATGTAAACTCAGCGATATGACCACATGATCCCATATGCCTCCATTTTATCTTCGTTCCAAGCGATCATACATTCAGTTTTCTGATATTTTCCAGCTCGCATGCCCACTCAGCCAGCTTTTTTTGATCCGTTTAAAAGAGTCAGGAAGCAAAGAAAATATAGTGATTTGGGGTGTGTTAGGGTAGGAATCCCCTATAAATTTTTTAAGAAGCTGCAGGCCCTTGTGTAGCGGGGTCCCCATATTTTGGGCTGCTATATTTTAAATTTAGGGTGTAGCCTGAGCAATAGTTTGGCTCAGGCTGTTGAATTTCCTTAAATTGGACTCTGCTCTGCTGTGGTGTTGCCTGGGTGTATAGTTCCCCTTTGACCTGTAGGTGACATTGTTGCCCAGGTCTCGGGTCAAACCACAGGTGGCATTGTGGTGTGATTGGGTGTCCTCTCTCGGCGGTTGTACAGTGGGCGTGGTCTACCTGCTGTGCATGCCGGGAGAGGGTACTTAAGGGGCAGACGCCATTGGGTCTCGTCTTCGTCCTCAGCTTGTACCCCGCCTTCAATGGCCCTCATGGCCAGGGGTGTGCGTGTGAATGTGCTGGGTCCCCAGGCACCTTTAGCCCAAGGCTCCATCGTTCCAGGAAGGCCCAGTACCTTTAACTGAGGCCTACAACCAAGCAACGGAATCCCAGGGTGCCCGTGGGAGGGTGACCCACTCTGAAGGAGAGGCAACCGGGGAGGACCTTTCTAAGGGGATCGGTGAGGGATGATGCCGTTTCGGGAGAGGCCTGGTTACCTATTAGAGGGAAGGATTCTGTGATATACCTTAAGCTCTTGTAACGTGCCCCATTGGCACCTATGGTCTCTAGTTACAAGTGCTGGAAAGTTTGGGACTTAGGAGCTAAAAAGGTTCTGTGGCAGAGGATCTTCCTAATACGTCCCTGGGAGAAACCAAGCTAAAGTAATTTTCTTCACTCCGGCTTCTAGGACCGTGAGAGGGAACTATCCGGGTGAGCAAAACCCACTTAGGCTTGAGTGGCGACGAGGGTAAATAAGTGCCGCGTGCCTGACCCTGCCTCCCTATCCAATTCTATCTCTATCTTCAACTTTCCTACTAAGTTACTAGCAGAGAGAAAATAAACTTGTTTGTTGGAGTTTAACACTGTCTGGACATTGGCCTTCTTTATTAGAGAACATAGACTTTTCCCTACACTCTAGGGACGAGAACCAGCGGAAGGGAGGTAACTCGCTGCAGGACCCAAAAACTGTTAACACCGCTCACCCTCTACAAAATAGAGGAAACTGGGCATGTGGCATGGTGTGTCCTATCCTGCAAGTAGAGGCAAGCAGGACAGGGATCTGTGTGCTACACTTGTCTCAGAAATGGATTATTCACAGACACGTGCCTCAAATATGGAATAGAGTACCTGGGGTCTGCATACACCGCCAACAAGTATCTGTCATAGCCGGATTTATCTTATGCAAGATAGTTGGGCAACGATACCATCTAGACAGTATCTTGTAATATAGTTCCTGAGCAATTGACGAAATAGAAGATCAAATAATTTTTAAATCATAACAATACCCCAACCGGAAATATAGTAAATGACCAATAAATATGCATGGTGGAGTTGTTCACTCACTGGATCACTTGCTTACTGGTAGTTTAAGGACCTGTGTCGTTTGGCTTTTGCTAATTTTAAGTGGATTTTGCCCTTCTATACAAGTCTATGGGAATGGAAAACCCAAATGAAGCAAGTCAAATGCAGGTCAAAAGTTGCTCTACTGCAGGCCTTAGGCTACTGTTAGTAAATTCTGAATGAAATTAAAAGCACTCAAACAGATGTCAAGCCAATGCCATTGACACAAGCCGAAAGTTCATCAACACAGGCAGTGCCCTGGAAAGGTCATCCAGTGCCCAAGGCTGAGATGCCAAACACTGCCCCTCTTCCCTGATGTGGGAACCCTAATCGTCTTCTGTAGCTGGGATCTATGATATTAGCACTACTGTGCCCCTTTCTCTGTCTGACAATTGCAACCTACAAAAAAAGAATGCGGAAATTGAAGAAAGTTTGGACAGCCTCACTTCAAAAATAGTTCCTTTTATTGTAAAATCAAATTACCAAAATACATGCCACAGCAAAAAAACAGATGCAAGCTGTTGCGTTTCACACTTTGTAGTTCAGTGCTTATTCATAGCTATGACCAGCCCTTTCTTCAATTTCCGCATCTCTATATACATTGCCTGCACTCACGGCTTTGAATCCAGTGAGAGGTTCAGCAGTCACATTGGAGCGGTAACTCTTTTTCTCTACAAAAAAAATAATGTTTTGCATATAACAGACTGGAAAGCAAACAAAATTAGTACTACTGTAGCGCCCCCCTGGAATATTTGGGGGCGCTATGTGTAATTTTAGGGGTGGTCTGAGCCAGTAGTTGGGCTCAGACCAATCGATTGTTCTAAATTGCTTTTGCTCTGCGTGTGATACTGTCTGGTAGTAGTGTTCCCTGGTGCCTGTAGGTGGCACTGTCACCACTGGCTCAGGTTGAACCACAGGGGGGTATCACAACACCTTAGGTGTCCTCTCTCGGCAGCCGTTCAGTGGGCGTGGTCAACCCGCTGTGCATGCTGGGAGAGGGTACATAAGGGGCAGACGCCATTGGGGTTCGTTTGTTCCAGGGGAACCTTGGTCCTGTGTGTGCGTCTCGTGGCCCGTATGGCACGAGGTGCGCGTGTGTGTTTGGGCCTCGGGCACCTTCAGCCCGAGGCTGCGTCGCTGCTTGATAGGCCCAGCTCTGCTGGCTGGGGCCTTCACTTCAGAGAGGGATCCCAGGCTGCCCACCTGTAGGGAGCCCACCTTTAGGAAAGGAGACCAGGGGAGGATCAGTCCCAGAGGAGACTAGTGACGATACTGCTGTCTCGGGAAGAGGCCTGGAAACTCACCTAAAGAGGGATCCACCATCTTTATTACAAGCCCTGCAATACGCCAATCTGGTGCAAAGGTTTCTCTCTTTATTGCTTGGCTGGGAGGTTCGGAACTATTGACAATCCTGTGGCAGAAGATTTCCGGATCACACCCTTTAAAGTTTAATTATTTATCCGTGCTCCACCCCGGCTGCTGGGACCGCTTATAAAGGGACTATCCGGGTGAGCAATACCCACTCAGGCTTAAGTGGCGACGAAAGAGTTACACTGTGTCTTAAGTGTTGCGTGCCTGAACCTCTCCCCCCTACTTCTCTCATTTTTCTACTCCCTATTCAAGTTTATTGCAAAGATAAAGAATAAAACCTTGCTGCTTAGGTTTTACTCCTGTGTGGACATTGGCCTTATTCTAAGGAATTTCTACCTAGACAACAGAGAGAAGGGATCCACTTGAGAGAGGTAATTTCTGCAAGACCCAAACAATAACACCGCTCGCCCCTCTATACAAAGGGATAGTAGCAAGTAGCAGGTGTGCCCAACTGCGACTGGAGGACGGCAGAAAAAGGGGTTTGTGTGCTACACTACATAGATCAACTAAAGCTATGTAGCATTAATTTTGTTGTTACCCAGCATTCCACCTTTAAACATATATAGACTGTACCTTGTGTGGACCACATGTTCCCAAGCATGACAATGGTACAGACAATGGACCTTCCCACTGCAAACATCACTGCATCTTTGCTCGGGCTACTCCAGTCAGGTAGGGCAGTTCCCCTGCACCCCCCCCCAAGTATGCCACTGGGGCAGACATTGGACCTCACCACCGAAGACATCACTGCACCTCTGCTAGGCCCTGCCTCTCAGGTAGGGCATTTCCCAGGCAGCAGGTTGGGTCATTAAAGGATGGAAGGAGTGAGGACAGGCTCTCAGCTCAATTGAATGTTCCCTATAGGCTGCTGCTTTGTGGCACCCCAGCACACTGCGACCAAGGCTGCTGCCCCTGCTGGCCCTCTAGTCCTGGCCTTGCAAGCATAGAAACATAGAGAAGTTACAGCAGAAAAAAAGACTGAGTGGTCCATCGAGTCTGCTTGATTTTTTTTTTTTTTTATGGGTTTCATATTTTTATATAAACATAGAAGATTGAGGAATGCATTTTCTTAACCACTTGCCGACCACCCTATAGCAATTTTACTGCTACAGGCCGGCAGCTGTGCGCCAGATCACATATATATATATGTGATCTGGCTCTTCTAGGTAGGGAGCACGCAAGTGCGGCGCCGGTGCCTTGCTCCCGCTGTGATTATACACAGCAGGAGCCGATCAGTGGGTGCCGCGGACTCGATGCCCGCTGGCACCTGCCGGTCATTCGTTAGACAGGCAGAATGGCAGTCTGCCTATGTAAACAAGGCAGACTGCCATTCTGTCAGTAAGGGAAGGCGTAGATCCTGTGTTCCTGCAAAGCAGGGACACAGATCTATGTCTTCCTCACTAAAAGCACCTCCCCACACTACACAGAAACACTAGCCAGGCTCACAGGTAACCCTTTGATCGTCCCTAATGTTAATCCCTACCCAGCCAGTGTCATTAGTACAGTGCATATTTTTTAGCACTGATTACAGTATTAGTGTCACTGGTTCCTACAAAGTGTCAATTAGTGTCAGAATGTCTGTTGCAATATCGCAGTCCCACTATAAGTTGCTAATGGTAATTATCACTACTGGACACAATAATAATTATATAGTAATGTACCTTCATCCTATCAATTCAAGAAAGGATGGCAGAAAATTTGAGGCAACTTTGGACTTTCATGGTACGGTAAAGACTCACATATGCAGATGTATAAAGAATATATAATTTATTAAGACAAGACATAATTACTATAAGTTGCTGTTCGCTGCCATTACCAGTAGTACATAAATAAAAATATTCCATAGTTTGTAGACACTGTAACTTTTGCGCAAATCAATCAATATACGCTTATTGAGATTATTTTACCAAAAATAAGTAGCAGAATACATATTGGCCAAAATGTAATAAGAAATATGATTATTGGATATGTTTTATAGCAGAAAGTAAAGAATATTGTTGTTTTTTTTGTTTGTTTTTTCAAAATTGTCACTCTTTTTTTGTTTATTGTGCAAAAAGAAAAAAACACAGAGGTCATCAAATACCACCAAAAGAAAGCTCTATTTGTGGGAAAAAAAGTCTTAAATTTTATTTTGGTTATAGGGTCGCACGACCGCACAATTATTTGTTAAAGTAACGCAGTGCCATATCGCAAAAATGGCCTGGTCAGGAAAGGGGGTAAATCTTCCGGAGGTCAAGTGGTTAAATTGCTGCAATGAAGTTTTGGAGCTCGGTGAGTAATATAAAAGGCAACAAAAATCTACATCCCAGAGTTAAGTTTGGAGCTTTGCAGGGATCAAGGCTGAACAAGCTCAGTTACTATCAGAGGATATTTTGAAAAAAATGTTCTTCCATTTCTAGCAAACACCATAACCCAATTTAATCCCCTACCATTATCTAAACCAGGTTATGATAGTCTATCTCTGACAGATCCAGCAAACTCATTGACAATAATCTTCTGCAATATCCCACTTATATCCTATCCATATTTATGCAAATTGACAACATATTGGAGGTGCGCCACAATTTATTTAGTTGGAGAACGAGTAACAAGTTGCTTATTGGAAAGGAAGCTTGTACGGTAATGAGTTTTCTAATCAAGGTCTCTATTTTAATTTCAAATTGACTTGATGGGGGCTAATTACTAGACTAAATACCTGCTACTAATTAGGATTATAAAAAAAATAAAAAATCATCAAAAGCTAAAATTTGCATGTTGATTAGCAAAAAAGGAAAAAAAAAGTTTGGGATAAATTGTTTGTGGGTAAGTAAAGGTAACCGGAGGAAGTATGGAGCTTGAGTCAGGAATCGTGTTTTTTGTATTTATAAACGTAATTAAAATGGAATCACAAAGTGCAAACTTAGAGCACCCAATAAAACTTCATCTAAATACAAGGTGGATTCAGACTTGCTTTAGCTTCTAAACTTTAGTGCTTTTCTCCTTTCGTTATTCTCCAGAAGTCTATGAAGTATCCGGTTCTAATACTGCAGGGTGAATGAATGCGGTATTTGTGATTGCACCAACAGTAACAATTAGGAATGTTTTTTTTTTTTGAGTTTATGTTTCTGAACTTAATTTTTATGTTTAATCCTGTTTTATTAAGTTTTCAACATAATGAAGTACAAAAAGAACACCGTACATGATAGACCATAGAGACATAAGTAGGTCCATGTAAAGTTAACAGGGACATACCAACGCATCTTACAACGGTAACTGACAACAGCATAGATAGTGTAGCGGGTACTTGAATTTAAGGGAGGCATCTGGGTGGTAGTGTAACCCAGATGCACAGATTGCTAGGGTATCCGAGACCTTTTTCTGGTTCTTGGAGAACTCTGGTGGTGTGAGGTTCCTTGCGGCCCACAGGTGGCACTGTTGCCCTGGGCCGGGGCTGAACTCACACCGCAAGACTGTACCTTTTTGTCTTCCCCTGGAGCTGGTACAGCGGGGCGGGGAACCCGCTGTGACGCAAAGGGAGAGGGGATAAAAGGGACGGATGCCCTTACCAGGGGGTTCAGAGTTCAGAGTTGGAGGACGCGGCCGCACCCAGACACCTTCGGCCTGGGTGCTGGCGTTCCAGTGTTCCGGGCCTAGGTGCCCTTGACCTGGCCGGAGCGAGGATGGAGTCCATCCCAGGCACCTTTAGCCTGGGGTGAGGTACTATGGCGGAGGCCTGGGGCTCAGTACCTTTGACTGAGTTCCGCGAGGGTTGAGGAATCCGAGGGGGGCCCTAATTCCTTGGGTGCCCGTGTCTGAGTTTGTGAAGACTGGTGTGCGGAACTTCTCTGGAAATTCCGGCACAGCATCGCTGGTGACAGAGAGGCCTCCTGTTTCTCCCTTGGACGGATCTCCTTCCCCTGACAGAGGCCGTGCTAGCGAAGGTAATTCACGTTCTACCTCACATGGTCAGTGGCAGTGACTATCCGCCACTGGTGATATCACAGTGGTTAGCATTAGAAGGGAAAGGATTGTGCCTCGATCTATCCCCATTATTACTCAGTAGAAGAAAATGTTTATTGTTTGGCAAGAAGAATAAAACTGAGTTGGACCTATTCACTGTGTGGAACTCTGGTTACTAGGAGCAAAGGAGTCAGGGACGAAGTACTGGACTTGACTCTAGGACACCTGCACAGGGCCCAATTTTCTGGCCTTCACCTCTTAGCTATGGAGGACATGGGCCGTGGTGTATCTCATCTCTCCCTCCCAGGGACCCCTAGACAACAGCCGCATAACCGATAAAGCAAGAGAGAGAGAGAGAGGGTCGCTACAATAGGATAGATGTTGAAAATTAAACTTTATTTTTATATCTTTGTATTCATATTTTAAATGTCTTAAACCTGAATTCTAGGAATTCCAGGAACTTTTCAAAAAGTGCAGGCACACTATGGGTTTAGTCAAAATTAGGTGCATGTCACCTCGGGGACTTATCTCTATTTCTTATATGGGACAGGTTTATTGCACTCTCAAAGGACACACTCCAGCTTTGAGAGGGGAGAGGCACACACAGCAGCTATGCCCACCCCTCCCTTCTGCTGCCCATGCACAGAAGCCTTTGTATTTTGTGAGTGAGTTTACATAAAGCAAAGGCTTCTGTGAATGGGCACAAGGAGGGGAGGGGCAGGCATATTAATTCCAGAAACTCCGCCCTTGAAGGAACTGAAACACAATGAGCAGCGTCAGATGTTATCTTCCTGCAGCACAATAAACTTGTCAGATGTGAAGACTAGAGATAAGTCTAGGAGGTGGCAGGCACCTTGTTAGATTTAACTCCTGGTATGCCACATTTTTTACAAAGTAGCTCAATTCCGGAATTCAGCTTTAAGGGATAACTAATCCCCAAATGGAAATTGTACTATATTGCAGCTTATAGTCTTTAGATAAGGTGGCTACATTAGTTTTCTTTTTTTTTATGGCTAAGAAAATTGTAAGCAAGTACAGAAAATACCCGTTGATCCTGACAGAAATGCAGTGTTCCTGACACATTCTGTGACCTTAACAGAATACACAAAAAAATTGTGGCGATCAAATACCACCAAAAGAAAGCTCTATTTGTGGGAAAAAAGGACATAAAGTGTATTTACGTACAGTGTCGCATGACTACGTAATTGTCAGTTAAAGTGACGCAATGCCATATCGCAACAAATGGCCTGGTCATCTTCTGGAGGTCAAGTGGTTATTTTTCTGCTGTAATCTTGTAATCCCATAAGCCCTTATGTATTCAATGTGAACAAAACTATACATGTTTGAAGTCCAGCCTAGGTGACAACCATGGATCCTTCTATAGATACAATAGACGAGTGAGCATAGTCACCTTAAGGGCAGGAAGTGTGCTGTTCACAGAATTACTAGGTGGAAATATATAGAAAAAAGCCTGAAAAAAAGAAAACTAACACATTTCTTCCAAGGATTGGTAAACTGCTACGTACAGACTACATTGATATTTTTGAGTTTAGATATGCTTTATCTAGTTAAAGCGGGATTAAACCCAAAACCCAAAATGTAATATATTGCAGTTTACCAATCAGTAGATGTGATGGCTGCATTCGTTTTCTTTTTTAGGCATTTTTCCTATATTTTTACCTGCTGATCCAGCCAGTAAGTCTGGTATTTTTTTTAACTTCCTTTAAAAGACCAAGCTGTCTTGACAAAGTTGCACTGACAGGGGTGCTTTCAATGATCAGCTTTTGTTTAATTATGTAAAACTGTTGTACCAAAAAGAAAAAAAAAACTGAGACCCATGGTTCAGAGATGATACAATCATGTAAATCTTGTCACCTGTGCAGTTCTAGGCTGTGTTCCCTACAGATCAGCCCCTGCTGCATCTTCTCACCTTGTGACTTGCTAGACTGAGGAAATGTTTCCTTCTGCCTGTAGCAGACTGATGACATCCTCTGAGCTTAGGCAAAATTCCCGGACTGGAGTTGAGGAACAGCTTTTAAACAAAAAGTAGAGGTTTTCCGAAAAATGATACCATCTGGTGATCTGGCCAGTAAGTTTGTTGTTTTTTACAGCACAACGTCTCCAGCAGAATGTATCAGTTACAGAGATGAAACAAACCATTTAACACTGGCGGGGTGCTTACAATGATCAGCTTTTAGTTCATGTAAAATCTTTATCCCAAAAGTAACAAAAACAGTTTGCTGTAACTGCTTATAAAGAGTGAGCTGGAGTCTGGCTTTAATTTGTTAGTGGCTCTAAATCTGATAACACTCCCCTCCCCTCAGACTGACAATGCTGCTGTGCCTCCTGTGCTCCTACATCCAGAGTATGTGAGCTTTAATACAGGAGGTGTGTTACTGGCCAGATCAGCAGGTGAAAACAGAGGGGGAAAAAAGCCTAATAAAAGAAAACAAATGCAGCCACCACATCTAATGATTGGTAAACTGCAATATAATACAAAGGAGAAAGGTTATTGCTTATGATCTAAAATTATACCAGCACCACATCCCCTAATTAGAACATTAATACGAAAGTGGGGTATTTGGGGGATTTTAAAGGTGCAAATTTAATATAACATAATAAATACTAATCATTTTTGTATGTCCATACAATTGCATTGTATTGTTATTATGTCTTTTGTTATGTTTTTCTAAAAGATCTTTTTCTATTTCTAGGGTTTACAGTGCCTGATAAATAAATTCTCCTGAGGAAGCTACTACTCGTGGCGAAACATGTAGAGAACTATTCAGTCTGCACTTTTGAATTGTACTGTATGATTAGATATTCATATTTGGATTATGTTGTTTTAAATTTTCAAAAAAATACTGTATTTATCAGCGTATAACACACGCCGGCGTATAACACGCACCCCAAGTTTCGGAGGGAATTTTAAGGAAAAAAACTTTTAGGAGGGAAGTTTAAGGAAAAAAAACTTACATTTAATTGCCCATCAATGCAGCCTCATCAGTGTCCATCTGCAGCCTTGTTCATCATTGCAGCCTTGCCCAGTGTCCATCTGGAGCCTTGCCCAGTGCCTTTGCAGCCTTGCCCAGTGCCTTTGCAGCCTTGCCAGTCTCTTTGCAGAATTGCCCTGAATTAAAATTGGCGACGATTTCCGCTGACTGTGAGCGGAGAGGAGCGAGCGGAGCCGAGATACAGAAAGCCGAGTGTACTTCAGCTAGACTCGGCTCTGCTCACAGTCCCGCCCATCTCCACTGATTGCGAGAGGAGAGGAGCGAGCGCCGCTGACATACAGAAAGCCGAGTGTACTTCAGCTAGACTCGGCTCTGCTCACAGTCAGGGGCGGGACTGCGAGAGGAGCCGAGACTAGCCGAAGTACACTCAGCTTTCTGTATTTCAGCGGCGCTTGCTCCCCTCACAATCAGTGGAGGTGGGCGTGACTGCGAGAGGAGCCGAGTAAAGCCGAGTGTACTTCGGCTTTGTGTATCTCGGCTCCGCTCACTCGTTTCCTCACAATCAGCGGGGGATCGGCGTATAACACGCACCCACGATTTTCCCCTGATTTTAAGGGGGAAAAAGTGCGTGTTATACGCCGATAAATACGGTAATATTTTTTTATAAAAATCTTGTTGTAAGTTTGCACCTTTAAAATCCCCAAAATTCCCCACTTTCGTATGAATGCAATATAATACAGTTTTGGTTTTGGTTTTAATATCGCTTTAATGTAAACCTGTAATGTTTTTTAGAGATCCACTTTAAATACATGAAATAATATACATACAATTCCTCTTTTTGTACCTCCTGATGCTTTTAGACTCAATTGAGCAAATGCTCAAACGACCACGAAAAAAAAAAAAAAAAAAAGTTTTATGAATGCCATATTCAAGACAGAATAATGGTGTAGCCCAGCTCTCCTCTGCATGCTATATGACCACCACCAAGCAGTCACTCTGGTGCTATCTTCACAGCTGTCAAGGAGAAAGACGGATCGTGGCCCGTGCTGCCCGGAGAACGGAGGGGCAATCAGAGCGCGGTGTCACATCTGCGTCCAGGGTGACCAATATGGATGAACAGCTGTCACCCGCAAACATCGCTGCCGCTGACAAACAGCATCAAACTTATATGCTCGGAGTAAATCATTGATAAGACGTGTCATGCAGCTGCCGGCTTGTTGTATTTTCTGCCTATTCTTTATTTAAATAGTTTACTTATTTATACTGTCAAACATCAAAATGCAGATTCTTATTCTGTTGTGAGACCCAGGCTGTCCAAGCTGCCAGAGCCCAATTATACGTGGGAAAAGGAAGTTACAATAGGATTGATTCCTGATTAAGAAGCCAAACCAAATTCTTTGATATTTAAGGCCAACTCCAGCTTAGATCTATTCTAGATAGATACTCCCATCTGTGACCGCGTTGGGGAGGTTCCGCCCTTAATTCACATCTTGGATGTTAACAAGACATGAGTGACGTCATTTGGTCAATTGTATCACCCAGGATCCCCCACACATTTGTTTACATTCAGCTGCTGGACTGGGAAATGTAATTTGCAGCAAGAGTCCACCAAGAAGGCTGGGCGGGGAAATGTCATTTGCAGTGAGTCCACCAAGACCCCATCATTTTAGTAGTCCCTTGTTTTGCTTCAGTGGGTCAGTAGACCTTGTTCATCGACATGGATCTGCATGAAATTAGAATAGGTTTGCCTCCTCATTAAGAAGTCAAACCAAATCTTGTGATATTAAAGGCCAACTCCAGCTTAAATCTATAGATATTCCTATCTGTGACCCTGTTGGGTAGCATTTGCCCCTGATTCCCATTTGGATATCACCAGGACACGAGTGATGTAATTTTGTTAATGACATTACCCAGGATGCCCCGGGCCTTTTGTTTACATTAAGATGATGGTATAGGAAATGTAATTTGCAGCAAGAGTCCACCAAGACCGCATCATTTTGACCTTCCCATGTTTTGCCATGAGAAGCCAAACCAAGTCTTATGATATTTAAGACCAACTCTCGCTTAGATCTAGATAGATATTCCAAATATGTGACCCTGTTGGGGAGCTTTCACTCTTAATTCCTATCTTGAGTGTCACCAGGTCACGAGTAAAGTCATTTGGCTAATGACATTATCCAGGATCCCCACACCTTTGTTAACATTTGGATTTTAGGCTGGGAAATGTCATTTGTAGAGAGTCCACTGAGAATGCATCATTTTGACAATCCCTTGTTTTGCTTCAGTGGGTCAGCAGACTTTGTTCATTGACATTGACATGGATCTACAGGAAATAAAAAAAATGGTTGCTTCATCATTAAGAAGTAGGGATGAGCTTCGTGTTCGGGTCGAACATACGTTCGACTCGAACATCGGCTGTTCGATCGTTCGACGAAGATCGAACGATTTGGGCCGTTCGCGCCAAATTCGAGTGACGCGAACGGCCCACAATGCACTACGCCATCGCAGTGTCATCCAGGCGCTGTGATTGGCCAAGCATGCACTGTGACCCCGCATGCTTGGCCAATCACAGCGCCGGCAGCGAGGAGAGCAATGATTGGCCACAGGCAGGATGCCTGTGGCCAATTATTGCTGAGGGTGTTTAGTACACGCCCCACACTATAAAAGGCCGCCAGCAGCGGCCTAGTGTAGTGTGTTCCGGAGCAGGGAAAGAGCAGCATAGGCAGGGACAGTGACTTTTATTTCTTTCTTGCTTAACCTGGATTCCTTTAGTTTAGGGAAAGAGAAGGATAGGTAGGGAGAGTGTCAGTGTGTTTTGTGCTTGTGCTATAGTGTGCTTTAAAAAAACATTTTTTCTAGGGACAGAAAACTCTAGGTAGGGAGAGTGTCAGTTTCTTTCACTGTGCAAGTCCTTGTTTCCAGGGACAGGGAAGGACAGTGAGTGAATTCTCCTTGTGCTATAGTGTGCTTAAAAAAAACATTTTTTCTAGGGACAGAAAACTCTAGGTAGGGAGAGTGTCAGTTTCTTTCACTGTGCAAGTCCTTGTTTTCAGGGACAGGGAAGGACAGTGAGTGAATTCTCCTTGTGCTATAGTGTGCTTAAAAAAAACATTTTTTCTAGGGACAGAAAACTCTAGGTAGGGAGAGTGTCAGTTTCTTTCACTGTGCAAGTCCTTGTTTCCAGGGACAGGGAAGGACAGTGAGTGAATTCTCCTTGTGCTCTAGTGTGCTTAAAAAAAACATTTTTTCTAGGGACAGAAAACTCTAGGTAGGGAGAGTGTCAGTTTCTTTCACTGTGCAAGTCCTTGTTTCCAGGGACAGGGAAGGACAGTGAGTGAATTCTCCTTGTGCTATAGTGTGCTTAAAAAAAACATTTTTTCTAGGGACAGAAAACTCTAGGTAGGGAGAGTGTCAGTTTCTTTCACTGTGCAAGTCCTTGTTTCCAGGGACAGGGAAGGACAGTGAGTGAATTCTCCTTGTGCTCTAGTGTGCTTAAAAAAAACATTTTTTCTAGGGACAGAAAACTCTAGGTAGGGAGAGTGTCAGTTTCTTTCACTGTGCAAGTCCTTGTTTCCAGGGACAGGGAAGGACAGTGAGTGAATTCTCCTTGTGCTATAGTGTGCTTAAAAAAAACATTTTTTCTAGGGACAGAAAACTCTAGGTAGGGAGAGTGTCAGTTTCTTTCACTGTGCAAGTCCTTGTTTCCAGGGACAGGGAAGGACAGTGAGTGAATTCTCCTTGTGCTATAGTGTGCTTAAAAAAAACATTTTTTCTAGGGACAGAAAACTCTAGGTAGGGAGAGTGTCAGTTTCTTTCACTGTGCAAGTCCTTGTTTCCAGGGACAGGGAAGGACAGTGAGTGAATTCTCCTTGTGCTCTAGTGTGCTTAAAAAAAACATTTTTTTCTAGGGACAGAAAACTCTAGGTAGGGAGAGTGTCAGTTTCTTTCACTGTGCAAGTCCTTGTTTCCAGGGACAGGGAAGGACAGTGAGTGAATTCTCCTTGTGCTCTAGTGTGCTTAAAAAAAACATTTTTTCTAGGGACAGAAAACTCTAGGTAGGGAGAGTGTCAGTTTCTTTCACTGTGCAAGTCCTTGTTTCCAGGGACAGGGAAGGACAGTGAGTGAATTCTCCTTGTGCTCTAGTGTGCTTAAAAAAAACATTTTTTCTAGGGACAGAAAACTCTAGGTAGGGAGAGTGTCAGTTTCTTTCACTGTGCAAGTCCTTGTTTCCAGGGACAGGGAAGGACAGTGAGTGAATTCTCCTTGTGCTATAGTGTGCTTAAAAAAAACATTTTTTCTAGGGACAGAAAACTCTAGGTAGGGAGAGTGTCAGTTTCTTTCACTGTGCAAGTCCTTGTTTCCAGGGACAGGGAAGGACAGTGAGTGAATTCTCCTTGTGCTCTAGTGTGCTTAAAAAAAACATTTTTTCTAGGGACAGAAAACTCTAGGTAGGGAGAGTGTCAGTTTCTTTCACTGTGCAAGTCCTTGTTTCCAGGGACAGGGAAGGACAGTGAGTGAATTCTCCTTGTGCTCTAGTGTGCTTAAAAAAAACATTTTTTCTAGGGACAGAAAACTCTAGGTAGGGAGAGTGTCAGTTTCTTTCACTGTGCAAGTCCTTGTTTCCAGGGACAGGGAAGGACAGTGAGTGAATTCTCCTTGTGCTCTAGTGTGCTTAAAAAAAACATTTTTTTCTAGGGACAGAAAACTCTAGGTAGGGAGAGTGTCAGTTTCTTTCACTGTGCAAGTCCTTGTTTCCAGGGACAGGGAAGGACAGTGAGTGAATTCTCCTTGTGCTCTAGTGTGCTTAAAAAAAACATTTTTTCTAGGGACAGAAAACTCTAGGTAGGGAGAGTGTCAGTTTCTTTCACTGTGCAAGTCCTTGTTTCCAGGGACAGGGAAGGACAGTGAGTGAATTCTCCTTGTGCTCTAGTGTGCTTAAAAAAAACATTTTTTCTAGGGACAGAAAACTCTAGGTAGGGAGAGTGTCAGTTTCTTTCACTGTGCAAGTCCTTGTTTCCAGGGACAGGGAAGGACAGTGAGTGAATTCTCCTTGTGCTATAGTGTGCTTAAAAAAAACATTTTTTCTAGGGACAGAAAACTCTAGGTAGGGAGAGTGTCAGTTTCTTTCACTGTGCAAGTCCTTGTTTCCAGGGACAGGGAAGGACAGTGAGTGAATTCTCCTTGTGCTCTAGTGTGCTTAAAAAAAACATTTTTTCTAGGGACAGAAAACTCTAGGTAGGGAGAGTGTCAGTTTCTTTCACTGTGCAAGTCCTTGTTTCCAGGGACAGGGAAGGACAGTGAGTGAATTCTCCTTGTGCTCTAGTGTGCTTAAAAAAAACATTTTTTCTAGGGACAGAAAACTCTAGGTAGGGAGAGTGTCAGTTTCTTTCACTGTGCAAGTCCTTGTTTCCAGGGACAGGGAAGGACAGTGAGTGAATTCTCCTTGTGCTCTAGTGTGCTTAAAAAAAACATTTTTTCTAGGGACAGAAAACTCTAGGTAGGGAGAGTGTCAGTTTCTTTCACTGTGCAAGTCCTTGTTTCCAGGGACAGGGAAGGACAGTGAGTGAATTCTCCTTGTGCTCTAGTGTGCTTAAAAAAAACATTTTTTCTAGGGACAGAAAACTCTAGGTAGGGAGAGTGTCAGTTTCTTTCACTGTGCAAGTCCTTGTTTCCAGGGACAGGGAAGGACAGTGAGTGAATTCTCCTTGTGCTCTAGTGTGCTTAAAAAAAACATTTTTTCTAGGGACAGAAAACTCTAGGTAGGGAGAGTGTCAGTTTCTTTCACTGTGCGAGTCCTTGTTTCTAGGGACAAAGAAGGAAAGTGAGGGGAATTCTCCTTGTGCTATAGTGTGCTAAAGCATTCCTCATCAACCATCTTTGAAATCCTTGATTTTTGGACAGTCAGGGAAATTGTCGTTGTGCTATTCTGTGCAAAAGCAATCATCCTCAACCATATTTAGAAATCCTTAAGTAAAGGGACAGAGAAGGACACCTGAAGGTAGCCCTTATTGCTTTTTTCCCATCTCCCTGCAGGCCATCTATTAGAATGTCTGGAAGGCAAACAAGGAGAGGCAGACAGTCAGGAGGCAATAAAAGAGGGCAAGCAGGCTCTGTGTCTGGGGGCAACAGTGCTGGTCGTGGACGCGGTGCATTGTCATCAGCACATGGCCATGGGACACGCTTGTCCTTCTTTTCGGCAGCTGGACATGTTGAGCCACATCATGCCGAAGACTTGGTAGAGTGGATGACCAAGCCCTCCTCCTCCTCCTCATCCTCTCTCACCCAGGCTCAGGGTACTGGCAAAGCAGCTGCCAAAGCGTCCTCTTCCCTGTTATCAATGTCAGACTCATCATCAGTCACTCCTTCCCTAGACCCACCATGTCCTCCTCCTGAGGAGTCCCCCGAACTGTTTGAGCACAGTGTTGGGTACATGCTCCAGGAGGATGCCCAGCGTTTCGAAGGGTCTGATGATGAAACCCAGCTACAGGAAGGCAGTAGGGTGAGAGCAGACAGAGGGGATGCTCAAGAAGGACACCAATCTGGCAGTCATGTTCCAGCAGCTGCAGCATACTGCCAGATTGGCTCCAGTGATGAGGAGGGAGGGGATGATGAGGTCACTGACTCCACGTGGGTGCCTAATAGGAGAGAGGAGGAGGAGGATGAGGAGGAGGCACATCTCCAACGAGGCAGGATGCCCTTTGGTGGCCAGCGTAAGGGCAGTACACCGACGGAATCACACCGCAGAGCTCCGCCTGTGCAGGGCGCTGCCTCTGCCCGTCATTCAAAAAGTTCCTTGGTGTGGGCCTTTTTTGAGGCTAGTGCATCAGATCGCACAGCTGCTGTTTGCAACATATGTCTCAAGCGTATATCGCGTGGCCAAAACATCAGCCGCTTGGGTACCACATGCCTGACCAGACATATGTTGACCTGCCATGCAGCTCGTTGGCAAGCCTACCTCAAAGACCCACACCAAAGAACAAAGCGGACCTCTCCTTGCACCGCATCAGCTGGGATCTCCAACCCCACTATAACTTCAGTCCTCTCTGAAACATGCACTGAGAGGAATGAAGGTGTAGAATTAGGTGTGTCACAGCCAAGTACTTGCGGCCACTCTGCTAGCAGTACACCGACGTCCGATTCTAGCAGGCAAATTTCCCTGCCCCAGCTGCTGGACCGTCGAAAGAAGTTCACTCCCAGCCATCCACATGCCCAGCGGTTGAATGCTAGCTTGGCTAAATTGCTAGCGCTTCAACTGCTGCCTTTTCAGTTGGTAGACTCGGCCCCCTTCCGTGAGTTTGTGCAATGTGCGGTTCCTCAGTGGCAGGTTCCCAAACGCCACTTTTTCTCACGGAAGGCTATTCCGGCTCTCTACCGGCATGTGGAAGGCAATGTCTTGGCCTCGCTGGACAGGGCGGTCAGCGGTAAGGTGCATATTACCGCTGACTCATGGTCCAGCAGGCATGGACAGGGACGTTACCTTTCTTTCACGGCCCATTGGGTCACTCTTTTGGCAGCTGGGAAGGATGCAGGACAAGGTGCAGTAGTGTTGGAGGTTGTCCCACCGCCACGCCTCCAAAATGCTACTACTGGTTGTGACACACCTCTCTCCTCCACCCCCTCCTCTTCTTCTTCCTCCATGGCCTCTTCCTGTGGTTTGTCCTATGAACCAGCGGTGCTCCGTAGCCGTTCACGGGGCTACGCAAGTACGCAGGCAAAAAGATGCCATGCCGTGCTTGCGCTGGTGTGTTTGGGGGACAGAAGCCACACTGGGGCAGAGGACCTGTCTGCTCTGCAGGGCCAGGCCGAGAGGTGGTTGACGCCACGCCAGCTTAAGCCAGGAATGGTGGTTTGCGACAATGGCACCAACCTCCTCTCCGCCCTTCGACAGGGACAACTGACCCATGTGCCCTGTGTGGCTCACGTCCTTAACCTGGTGGTGCAGCGGTTCTTGGGCAGGTACCCGGGCTTACAGGATGTCCTGAGGCAGGCCAGGAAAGTCTGTGTGCATTTCCGCAGATCTTATAATGCCAGTGCTCGCCTGGCTGAGCTGCAAAAGGAGTTGAACCTGCCCAAGAACCGCCTTATATGTGACATGCCCACCAGGTGGAACTCAACGTTGGCCATGCTGCAGCGGCTGCACACGCAGCAGAGGGCCATCAATGAGTACCTGTGCGACTACGGCACCAGGACAGGGTCAGGGGAGCTTGGTTTTTTTTCTCCACGCCAGTGGGGCATGATCAGGGATGCATGCACTGTCCTGGCACCATTTGAGGAGGCCACGAGGATGGTGAGCAGTGACAGTGCATGCATCAGTGACACTGTACCTCTTGTCCACCTGTTGGAGCACACGCTGCGTGGAATAATGGACAGGGCACTTGAGGCAGAACAGAGGCAGGAAGAGGAGGACTTCCTTGCCTCTCAAGGCCCCCTTTACCCAGACAGTGTTCCTTCTGTCCCACCCATCGCACAGGAAGAGGAGGAGGAGGAGGAGGAGGAGGAGGATTGTGTCAGCATGGAGGTGGAGGCTGGCACTCAGCATCATCAGCAGCAGTCTTTTAGGGATGATTTACAGTCCCAAGAAACCAGTGGACTTGTACGTGGCTGGGAGGAGGTGACTGCGGATCATGTCGTCCTTAGTGACCCAGAGGACTCTGGAGCGAATGCCTCAGCAAACCTACGCTGCATGGCCTCCCTGATCCTGCAAAGTCTGCGGAAGGATCCTCGTATTCTTCGGATCAAGGAGAGGGACCATTACTGGCTGGCCACTCTCCTTGATCCACGGTACAAGGGTAAGGTTGCGGACCTTATGTTACCGTCGCAGAGGGAGCAGAGGATGAGACAACTCCGGGAGGCCTTGCAGAAAGGTCTGTGCAACGCGTTCCCAGAGACTGGGAGGTTACAAACTCCTGGTCCTGGACAACGAGTTGCTGAGGCTTCGGCCAGTCAAAGAAGGAGCGGTGGGGAAGGTGGCCGTCTGACCGATGCGTTCAGACAATTCTTTAGTCCGCAGCCCCAAAGTATGATCGGTTCCAGCAACCATCGCCAGCGTCTGATAAACATGGTGCAGGAATATCTAGGGGCAAGGTCAGACTTGGACACCTTCCCCACCGAAAATCCTCTGGCTTACTGGGTCTTGAGGATGGATCACTGGCCAGAGCTTGCACAGTATGCAATTGAGCTACTGGCCTGTCCTGCATCCAGCGTTCTTTCGGAACGCACATTCAGTGCTGCTGGAGGATTTGTCACGGATCACAGGGTGCGCCTGTCCACCGACTCGGTTGATCGACTGACTTTCATCAAGATGAACCAGTCTTGGATCACCACCAGCTACCACACACCTGATGCTGATATAACAGACTAATTGATTTTAACATGTCACATCCCTTCAAGACTGATGCTGATGCTGAGTGCCTGTGCTGTTATGTTGACTGGCTATCCTCCTCCTCCGAGTCCTCAATGATACGATTGATGATGATAGCTTGGAAGATCATTTTTGTTTATGGGTGCCGCCACCAGTGGCTAAGGCCCAATTTTTCAGCCCCTGTTTTACAGGGGCGTGTACTTACAATTTTTTTAGCAATAATTTGCCATAGGGCTCATTGCTGTGCTCCAAGTACAGTATCTGTGAGGGGTTGGAGTGTTGTGGCACCAGTGCCTAAGGCCCAATTTTTCAGCCCCTGTTTAACAGGGGCGTGTCATTACAATTTTTGAAGCAATACTTTGCAACAGGGCTCATTGCTGTGCTCCAAGTACAGTATCTGTGAGGGGTTGTAGTGTTGTGCCACCAGTGCCTAAGGCCCAATTTTTCAGCCCCTGTTTAACAGGGGCGTGTCATTACAATTTTTGAAGCAATACTTTGCAACAGGGCTCATTGCTGTGCTTCAAGTACAGTATCTGTGAGGGGTTGTAGTGTTGTGCCACCAGTGCCTAAGGCCCAATTTTTCAGCCCCTGTTCAACAGGGGCATGCAATTACAATTCTTGATGTAATAATTCACAGCAGGGCCCATTCCTGCACCCACCAAGAGTAAGTCTGAGGGCTTACAGTGTTGTGGCAACGCCACCACCACCACCACCACGAAAGGCCCAATTTTTCAGCCCCTGTTCAAAAGGGGCATGTAATTACAATTCTTGATCTAATAATTCACAGCAGGGCCCATTCCTGCACCCACCAAGAGTAAGTCTGAGGGCTTACAGTGTTGTGGCAACGCCACCACCACCACCACCACGAAAGGCCCAATTTTTCAGCCCCTGTTCAAAAGGGGCATGTAATTACAATTCTTGATCTAATAATTCACAGCAGGGCCCATTGCTGCACCCACCAAGAGTAACTGTCAGGGCTTACAGTGTTGTGGCACCAGCACCACCATCAAAGCCCCAATTTTTACTACCACTGTTCAACAATTATATGTAATTAAAATTCCTGATATAATAGTTGACAGCAGGGCGTTCCAGCACCAACCAAGAGTAACTGTGAGTGCTTACAGTGTTGTGCCAACACCAACAACTAAGGGGCCTATTTCTGCAGAGTATATACGGCAGGTCCCTACTTTCAAACATCCAACTTACAAACGACTCCTACTTGCAAACGCAAGAAGACAACAGGAAGTGAGAGGAAATCTACCCCTAGGAAGGAAAATTCTCTCCTGTAAGAATAAATATGGGAGAAAGGTGTCTCCTCTGTACTGATGCTTTATCAGCAATCCTTGTTTCAAGAAAAACACCACATTTCAAAAACAGTTGTCATTGGGACGGAAAGTGAGGTGAAATGTTCTGAACAGGGGCACAGACAGCAAAACAAATGTTACAGGGGTGATAACCCTTACCTATGTTTTCCAAAAAGTTTAAAAATAGATTTTTGGGCTGGAGCTACACTTCAACAATGTACCTGTTCAAAATTACAAACACATTCTACATAAGAACAAACCTACAGTCCCTGTCTTGTATGCACCGCCTGTATACGGCTGTTCAGAGTATATAGGGCCTTTTTTATTTTATGTGCGGGGTTCCCCTTAATATCCATACAAGACCCAAAGGGGCTGGTAATGGGCTGGGGTAGGGGGGGGGGGGGGTCATGGGGTAGCTATGCCATTTTTCTTAAAGATTTTCATCCATATTACCGGGACCAGACATTACATTAAAGCCGCAAGCAGTTTTAAATGGCTTTTTTTTCCTTTAGAAGTGTCATTTTGTGCAGGGACAGTTCTAAACACGGGAAACACGTGGCACTTCACAGGCATACTTTAGACACCCCCCAGGTACGATATTTAAAGGAATATTTGACTTTTTTTTTTCACTTTATGCATCATTAAAATGACTGCTCCCGAAAAACGACCGTTTTTAAAACTTCTTTTTGCATTGATACATGTCCCCTGGTGCAGAACCCGGGTTCCCAAACCCTTTTTAGGACAATAACATGCATAATAGTTGTTATAATTAGCACTTTAGAATTCGAACGTTCGCATCCATTGTATTTAATAGGGTTCTAATGTTCGTACGAACTTTCGGTCCGTTCGCGGGTTCTGGTGCGAACCGAACCCGGGGGTGTTCGGCTCATCACTATTAAGAAGCCAATCCAAATCTTATGGTCTAGATAAATATTGGGTGTCATTTGGCAAATGACATTATCCAAGATCTCCACCCCTTTTTTTACATTTAGATGATGGGCTGGAAAATGTCATTTGGAGAGTGTACTGAGAATGCATCAATTGACAATTCCTTGTTTTGCTTCAGTGGATCAGCAAACCTTGTTTCCAGCTTGGATCTAGATAAATATTCCCCATCTGTAACCCTATTGGGTAGCGTTTGCCCCTAATTCCCATTTTGGTATCACCAAGACACGAGTGATGTTATTTGATTGATGATGTCACCCAGAATCCCAGCTCATTTGTTTACATTCAGTTGCTGGGAAATGTCATTTGCAGTGAGAGTCCACACAGAATGCATCATTTTGACAGTTACTTGTTTTGCTTCAGCGAGTTAGCAGACCTTGTTCATCGACAATGATCTACAGAAAATTAAAATAGGATTGCTTCCTTATTGAGAAACCAAGCCAAATCTTATCACATTTAAGGCCAAATCCAGACAAGTTCTAAATAGTTATTCCCATCTGTGGCCCTGTTAGGGAGCTTTATGCCTTAATTTCCAAATCAAGTGATGTTATTTGGTCCACTGCATCACTCACCTCTTTGTTTACATTCAGCTGCCTTTCTGGGAAACATCATTTGTGGAGAGAATGCATTATGTAGGCAGTCAGCTTACTTTGTTTCAGTAGGTCAGCAGGCCTCGTTTATCACAACTGACATGGATCTACATTGTTAAATGACATGTGGGACTGCCAAATGTGTGGTATGAATGAATAACAGGGGGTACTATGTACTTATATACCTCCTACTCATAAGTGAATGGGCTGGAGGTCTAGGAGCCCCCTTTTTAAGACCACCACATCCACAATGTCAGGTATGTGGGGAAGGGGCCCTTGTCCTAATAAGCACAGGGACAAGGTGCTTTGTCAGCGGGTCACCCCTGGCAAGCTACCATCTCCATGTTAAGGGCCCATGGCCTTGTATGGTTCAGGAGGAAGTGGAGGAGCGCACTGATCCTCATCCTGGTAAATATTTTTAGAGAGAACTGCATGTTATTTCTTCTTTTTTTTGTAGGCTCACCAATTACAGGCCATACCAGACCCTCATCTGGATTAAGGGTCTAGTATGGAAGTTGGGGGGGGGGGAATCCCAGCTGCTTTGTTCACAAACAGAACAAAGGGGCCAGGAAATATTAGTTTTGCTTAAAGGGTTTGTAAAGGTTTTTTATTTTCTAAATAGGTTCCTTTAAGCTAGTGCATTGTTGGTTCACTTACCTTTTCCTTTGATTTACCTTCTTGAAGTTTTTTTTCTTTGTCTGAATTTCTCACTTCCTGTTTCTCCTCACTAAACTTCACACCATCATCCGAGTGGTGTGGAGTCAGCCAGAACAGCTTACTGAACAGCTTACTGAGGAGGAACAGGAAGTGAGAAATTCAGACAAAGAAAACAAAGAAAAAAAATGCACTAGCTTAACCACTTCCATACAGGGCTTTTTATACCACTTCCATACCGGGCCTATTTTGGCACTTCTCTCCTACATGTACAAATCATCATTCTTTTGCTAGAAAATTACTCAGAACCCCCAAACATTATATATGTTTTTTTTTAGCAGACACCCTAGGGACTAAAATGACGGTCATTGCAACTTTTTATCTTGCACGGTATTTGCGCAATCATTTTTCAAACGCCTTTTTTTGGGGAAAAAAATGGTTTCATGAATTAAAAAATAACAAAACAGTAAAGTTAGCCCAATTTTTTTTGTAAAATATGAAAGCTTATGTTACCCCGAGTACAAAGATACCTAACATGTCACGCTTTAAAATTGCACACACTCATGGAATGGCGCCAAACTTCGGTACTTAAAAATCTCCATAGGCGACGATTTGAAATTTTTTACAGGTTACCAGGTTAGAGTTACAGAGGAGGTCTAGTGCTAGAATTGTTGCACGTGCTCTAACGCACGCGGCGATACCTCACATATGTCATTTGAACGGCGTTTACATATGCGGGCGAGACTTTCGTGTGTGTTCGCTTCTAAGCGCGAGCTATTGGGATCGGGCATTTAAAAAAAAAAAAAAAAAAAAACATTTTTTTTATTTTACTTTTTTTTTATTTTTACTTTTTTTTTACACTTTTTTTTTTGATCACTTTTATTCCTATTAGAAGGAATGTAAACATCCCTTGTAATAGGAATGTGTGTGACTGGTCCTCTTTATGGAGAGATGTGGGGTCAATAAGACCCCACATCTCTCCTCCAGGCTGGAAAGCATGAGATCGTGAAAAAAATTTCACTTATCTCATACTTACAGCCGCAATTGTTTACATTTGAGGACCCGGGCGTGACGTCATCACATCGCGCCCGGGCCTCCGACGGTCATAGAGATGACTGGTAACCATCTGGTCACCAGTCATCTCTATGCTCGTCACGTGACCCACCACCGGCGCCGGACGATTCTCTCCGGGTCCCCGATGGCACGGGAGAGCCCGGAGAAGCACTGGATGGCGGCGGGAGGGGGGGGGATGTACCCTCCCGCCGCCTATAAGAACAATCAAGCGGCGAAACCGCCGCTATGATCATTCTTATGGTGCGCAGGATCGCCGGCTGAAAAAAAAGATATTTGAATGATGCCTCTAGCTGCAGGCATCATTCAGATATCCCCCCTCAAACCCAGGACGTCATATGACGCCCACCCGGAGGGAGAGAGGGTTCCTGCCGGCGTCATTTTACAATGGTCCGGTATGGAAGGGGTTAAAGGAACCTATTTAGAAAATAAAAAACGAACCTTTACAACCCCTTTAAGTACATCACATAAGTGCACCACTTCATGTGCAGCTGCAAGGCATCCCAAGTGTGTTATTTAAAGAATTGTGTTTTTATTGATGGCCCTTAAACCTTATTAAAAGAACTGCTCCCCACTGCAGTGTGTTATTTTTTTTCTTACTATTGCATTGATACATGTCCCTCAGAGCAGTACCCAGCTCCCCATGCCATTGGTTTTAAAATCCCTTGCCCATTAGCCTTAAAAATTGAGAAAATTAATTTACTTCAATGGAGTTTGCTTTAAGTAGAAAACAGATATTAATAAAAAAAACTAATATAAAAATATAATAATAACATCATAGGGAAAACAATGTTGGCTTTATATAAACGTAAAATGCTGATACTGTTGAGGAAACAATTCAGCTGTACTCATGAAAATGTACTTAATTTACCTTAAGCAGATCTAGGATTGGCAGCGTGGGAATGGGCTCTTGCCACAATCTGCAAATATGCTCTGTATGATTGCACATTATGGCCCACTTACCTCCAAGTTAGTGGCTTGCCAAGAATGAGCAGGGTACATGAAGGATAACGCTAATGTACATAAGAAAAACAAAACTGTGAGGGTGCAAAAGAAATTTGGCATTTCTCTTTTGCTGAAAATGTTAACTGTTTTTTTTTTTTTCCCACAGGACTTAAGTTCTGATTTATTATGATTTTTTTAAAAGAAAACTACAGCAATTTAGTTAGCTCTTTTTTTTCTGAAATAAAAAAAAGCGAAATCTCTAGAAAAACGTTGAAGTCAGTCACGTAGGTTTTTATTAACACAGACTGTAAAAAAGTTTTCTTTAGCTTAGGTGTTACTTTTTTGTCTTTTTGTTCTTTATCATTCCCCATATTCTCCTAGTTCTCTAGGCAGCTATTACAATTCAAAAGACTGATAGGGGGAAAATACATTTTCGATCTTAAATCGATGTGCAATGTTAAATAAGTACCATTTGGTCGTATGGAAGAAGTTTCTAAATCAGCATTTTATACTAGTAGTCAAAAGCTCTGTTTCTGATAGAAATAAAAAATAAATGAATAAAGCAGAACTCCAGGGAAAAAATAATAATACCGCTATAAAAGAAAAAAAAATGAAAAAAATTGCTTTTGCTTCACTACTACCAAGAATAGTGCAGCACAAACAGCTAAAAATAATAAAGTACGTTTAAAAGTCCAAATCTGAAAAAGTCCAAATGCATTCAAGATGTAGAGGAATCGAGGAACATCAGCCACTGTGAAGGTGTGCTTCCAATTTAGGCTACTTTCACACTAAGGCACTGGATGCGCTGGCGGTATAGCGGCGCTATTTTTAGCGCCGCTATACTGTTTTTTTTGCCACGATTTGCGGACACTAGCGGCCGAAAAAGGGTTAAAAACGCCAGCAATAACGCCTATTTGCGGCGTTTTGCGGGCGTATTGGAGGCGCTACCCTATTGATTTCAATGGGCAGGGGCGCTATAGGAGTGCTATTTTTAGTGCTCCTATTGCGCCTCAAAGATGCGGCTTGCAGGAGTTTTTTGACCCTCCTGCAAGTGCAACGCTCCAGTGTGAAAGCCCTCGGGCTTTCACATTGGAAACTATTGAGCGGCTTTTTTGGGGCACATTGCAGGCGCTATTTTTAGCGCAATAGCGCCTGCAAAGCGCCTCAGTGTGAAAGGGGCCTTAAACATGCAAGTGCCAAGATATGTGAAAAAACACCTCCACCAAAGACATAATTGGCCGTTCACCTCATCAAAGTGACCCCTGAAAACAGGATGGTCAGTAAACACTTTCTCCAATGGGGAGGTAAAAGATCCTCCAGCAATCTTGACTGTGGGAAAAGATGAAGATTTCTCCGCAGTGTATATATAATAAAGTAGAACAACATATAGTGCTCTCTGCTAAAATCGTAATCTCTTATTAACCACTTGTTTACTGGGCACTTAAACCTCCTTCCTGCCCAGGCCAATCTTCAGCTTTCAGCGCTGTCACGCTTTGAATTGTGCAGTCATGCAACACTGTACCCAAATTCCAACTGGACATTTTCCTATGGCTTCCTGTTCTTTTTCTTCCTCTCCTCCAACTCTCTCAAAAACCCAATGGGTTCCTTACCCTCTTGTGTCTTTACCATGGATCTTGCCATCGTTACATCCTCAGGCAAACTCTATATCTTTTTGTGCTTTAGCAACTCAAAATCTGGGACGGCTTAGGCCCCTTTCACACTGGGGCGGGAGGTGCGTCGGTGGTAAAGCGCCGCTATTTTTAGCGCCGCTGTACCGTCCGATTTGAAGTGGTATTCAGCCGCTAGCGGTGCAGTTTTACCCCCCACTAGCGGCCGAAAAAGGGTTAAAAAAACACTGCAAAGCGCCTCTGCAGAGACGCATTGCCGGC